>CM041640.1:19543957-19566155 GCA_023333625.1 Bothriochloa decipiens | reverse complement strand
TGTGAAAGGCAAGCAAAATTTGAATAATCAAGCATGATACATGAAATGACAATCACTCTTTTCATTAATGCTATGCATAATGATGCTTATGCTTAAGAATGTGAATGATTATGCATGCTTAACACCAGAGTGTTATAGCCCTTCCCCCCTTAAAGAAATCTCGTCCCGAGATTTGAGTAGACTAACCATTCTTTATAAAAATCGGGATATACTTCTTTTAAATAGTCCTCGGTTTCCCAAGTGGCATCGTTATCATCATGATTGCTCCAAGAAACCTTATATTGCCTGACCACACGATTTCTGGTCACTCTGTCTTTGACATCCAGGAGTCTCATAGGTTTCTCTTCATAAGTTAAATCTGAACTCAGCTTAATGTCTTTAACTTTAACGGCTTCCTCGGTTGGAACACGTAGACATTTCTTGAGTTGGGATACATGGAAAACAGGAAACACTGCACTCATCTCTTCAGGCAGTTTGAGCTTATAGGCCCACAATCCTTTTCTTTCCACTATCTAATATGGACCAACATAACGAGGTGCTAGTTTTCTTTTAACACCAAAACGTTGCACTTTCTTCATAGGAGAGACCTTCAGATACACATAATCACCAACATCAAAAGTTAGAGGTCTTCTTCTCTTATCGGCATAACTTTTCTGTCGAGATTGTGCAGCTGCTATGTGTTCTTGAATTGTTTGAACCTACTCTTCAGCTTCTTTAACAAAGTCAATACCATAATATCTTCTTTCTCCAGGTCCTACCCAATTCACAGGCGTTCTACATTTCGGCCATACAGTGCCTCAAAAGGAGCCATCTGTATACTCTCTTGGTAACTATTGTTATAAGAGAATTCTGCCAAAGGTAACCATTTCTCCCATGAGCCCTTGGATGATAAGACATAAGCCCTCAGAAGATCTTCAAGAACTTGATTCACTCTTTCTGTTTGGCCTGAAGTTTGAGGATGATAAGCTGTACTATGATTCAGCTTTGTCCCCAAATCCTTCTGCAAGTGTTCCCAGAAATGAGCAGTGAACTGAGATCCTCGATCAGATACAATCATCTTGGGAATTCCATGCAAACGGATAATCTCCCTGAAATAAATATCAGCATATTGAAGCGGTCGATAGTCTGTACGAACTGGAATAAAGTGCGCACTCTTGGTAAGTCGATCAACGATTACCCAAATAGAGTCATGCCCTTTTTGAGTGGTGGGAAGTCCGGTAATGAAATCCATACTGATATCTTCCCATTTCCATTCAGGAATTGGCAACGGTTGAAACATTCCGGCTGGCTTCAAATGAACAGCCTTTACACGACAACAGATGTCACATCGTGCGACATAAGCTGCAATCTCCTTTCTCATTTTGGTCCACCAATAGCGAACCTTCAGATCATGAAACATCTTACTACCACCAGGATGAATAGATAACTTTGATAAGTGAGCTTCATCCATGATTTGATTTCTGAGTTCTCTATTTTTTGGTACGACCAGACGATCGTCAAACCATAAGATTCCCTTCTCATCCACTCGGAAATGCTTGAGCGGCTGTTTCAACATTTTCTCCTTGATATGACCTATACCCTTGTCAGTTTTCTGACCTTCGATAATCTTACTTTCAAGCGAGCAACTAATTTGGATGTTACGCAGCACAACAGGATGCATGAGGCTAAAATCATCTGCTAACAATGGTTGAATAGCATGACAATGTGATTTTTGACTCAACGCATCTGCGACTACGTTTGCCTTGCCTGGATGATACAAGATCTCCATATTGAAGTCCTTAATAAACTCCATCCATCGATGTTGTCTCATGTTCAACTCGAGTTGAGTGAAGATATACTTCAGACTTTTATGATCAGTATAGACTTTACAGAAGTTACCCAACAAGTAATGCCTCCAGATTTTTAGAGCATGCACAACAGCTACTAGCTCCAAATCTTGGGTTGGATAATTCACTTCATGCTTCTTTAACTGACGTGAGGCATAAGCTATGACCCTTCCTTCTTGCATAAGCACACATCCCAAGCCTATTTTTGATGCATCGCAATATACATCAAAAGGTTTCCCCAAATCTGGTTGCGCAAGAACAGGAGCAGTGGTCAATAATTCCCGCAAGGTACGGAAAGCTGTTTCACACTCCTCTGTCCAGACAAACTTCTTCTCTTTCTGCAACAGATTTGTCATAGGTTTGGCAATCTTCGAGAAATCCGGAATGAAACGACGATAATACCCGGCTAGACCAAGAAAACTCCGAACTTCCTGCACAGAAGTTGGTGCTTCCCAGTTCATAACCTCTTGTACTTTGCTCGGATCTACTGAGATTCCCTCATCAGATAGGACATGGCCAAGGAATTGAACTTTCTTTAGCCAAAACTCACACTTGCTAAACTTAGCATACAGCTTATATTCCCTAAGCCTTTTTAGAACAATCCTCAGATGCTCGGCATGATCGTCTTCGTTTTCTGAGTACACCAAAATTTCATCAATAAACACCACCACAAACTTGTCTAACTCCGGCATAAAGACCGAATTCATCAGATACATGAAGTATGCAGGAGCATTTGTTAAACCAAAGGACATAACAAGATACTCATACAATCCATATCTGGTAGAAAAAGCGGTCTTAGGCACATCTTCTGGTCTAATCTTGATCTGATGGTAACCAGACCTAAGATCAATCTTGGAAAACACTCTCGCCTTGGACAACTGGTCAAACAGAATGTCAATTCGGGGTAACGGATACTTGTTCTTAATGGTGACAGCATTGAGTGGACGATAATCCACGCACATCCGTAGAGATTTGTCCTTCTTCTTCACAAAGATAGCAGGACAACCCCATTCCGACACACTAGGACGAATAAGACCCTTGTCCAACAAATCCTTCAACTGATTTTTGAGCTCTGCCAATTCATTTGGCGGCATCCGATATGGTCTCCTAGAAATTGGAGCAGTGCCAGGCAATAACTCAATGCGAAACTCAACATCTCTAGCGGGTGGAAGACCCGGAAGCTCTTCAGGAAAAACATCCAGAAATTCACACAAGAAAGGAATTTCGGGAAGAGGGGTCACACGAGTAGAATAGGACACACTCTCTAGCTTAAACTTTTGAGGTAATGGCACTTGAAAAGTACCCTCCCCAAGAGGATTTCTGATAGATAGCATCCTATTACCTGTATCGATCACAGCACCCCAGAATTTCATCCAACTCATTCCCACGATGACATCCACTCCTAAGCCAGGTAGAACTATCAAGTTCAACCGAAACCTCCACTTATCTAGGTCTAGGGTTGCACCCTGAACTATCTGCTTAGTAGTTATATCAGCCCCAGCTGAACTAACCTTGAATTCAATACTCAATTCAAGTATCTTTTGATCATGCTTCTGTGCAAATGCTTGACTCATGAAAGAATGCGATGATCCAGAATCAAACAAAACAGCGGCAGGGATTTGATTCACAGAAAACATACCCACAGTCACTGGTTCACCAGCAAGAATTTCCTCAATCGAGGTGTTGTGCACACGAGCTTGATATGGGCCCTGCTGCTTCTTGGGAAAAGGGCAATAACGAGCAAAGTGCCCTGCCTGGTTGCAGTTGAAGCAAGGTCCATTGACAGGTGTCTTGTTAGCACCGGTCAAGTTGCTCTGTACTGGTTTCCCCTGTGGAACAGGAACTTTGAATGCTCTGTGATGCTTCTGCGGATTCTGAGCTGGATAATTATTATGCCTTTTCTGCTGCGGGGGCCTGAATCTCGCACCAGACATCGGTGGATGAAACGGCGTACGGAAAGCAGTTGGGGCTCTTGACTGAGAAAAACCACCTCCATCATGAGCTCTCTTACGATTTTTGATGACAGCATGAATGTTGTTACTGTTTTCTTGCATAATACAATCATTCAAGAAATCATTAAAAGTAACACGGGCAGAAGTACTCATGGTCTTCATCAACTTGAAACTCAAGCCTCTCTTGAAGCTAGCTATCTTGTTCTCATCAGTGTTGACAAACTCAGGAGCATAGCGACTCAAATTATTGAAGGCATGCAGATACTCCTTCACATTGCGAGTTCCCATAGTGAGCGACAGAAACTCAGTCTTCTTCATAGCCATCAGACTGGGAGGAATGAAATTTCCTCGGAAAGCATGTGCAAAGCGGTCCCAAGTAATTGGAACACCCTGCGGAAAGGTGGTGCGATGTTGTTTCCACCACGTCCCTGCTTGTCCCTCAAGCTGATGGTCTGCATACTCCGCTTTCAGCTCTTCTGTCAACCTTAGAAGACAAAATTTATCTTCCATGGTATTGAGCCATTCATCTGCCTCAAGTGGCTCAGGAGCATCCTTAAACACAGGAGGTTTGGTGTCCTAAAACTCCTTGAAGCTGCTGTATTGATTTTGTTGAGGACCCTGGCGAACATCGCGGGCCAAGTTCTCGCGAAGAAGCTGCTCTACATTGCGCTGGCTGCCCAAGAATTGAGCAAACAGCTGCTCCGCATTGGTCAAAGGTGGGGGTGGCACACCACGTGCAGTGTTATCAGCACCCTCTTCAGATCCACCATTGCCGTTAGCACCCGAACCACTACGTGTAACCGGCATCTGCATATTTTTAGCAAGAAGTATGTATCAGGTGAATGTTGTCATAATGAGAGGTAAATGTAAAAATCATGCCAAACTGAATTTATCGAGGGAAATAAATTCGCACAATAAATAGAGGCACAATAATTTCAATCTTTCACATCACAACATCACTAATAATATTACTGCGAACCATCGCAAAGCGTCTTACAACATCCATAAATTTGCCAGCATACATACACTGGACTTTTAAAAGTTGTACGGATATCACCACCTCAAACACCATGTTCCAACATTACATCAAAGTCTCGATAGCGAGCAAAAGGGTTACATGACCACCTGACAGGCACGCAAAAGAACAGCTAGAGACTAACGATCCTCAGCAAGGCTACTCTCTATTGTTGCTACTCTCACTGGAAGCACTGTTCATAGCCCTCCTAGCTGCTACTAAGGCTACTCTCAGCTGACGGATCTCCTCCTGCTTCCTGTGCACCTCCTCGTGAAGGCTAGCATTGTAAGCACGAACCTCCTCCACGTCCTCTAGCACCTGATGCTGGCGGATGCTAAGACGACGGAACTCGGACCAGGCCTCATCCCTAGCCTGAGCCATCTTCTGGCTCTCCAGCACAACCTTGTCTCGATGATGAGACACACGGGCTACCTCCTCTCGGGAGCGCTAAAGCTCACGAGTCAACTCACGCTTCTCCTTGCGTGCATCAGCTCGAACATCCTTGAACTCCTCATTTAGACGAAGTGCCTTAGTCTCCATGTTGACATAGGCCCTCATCACTGCAAACATGGCACTCATGGCAGGCGTGCTGCTACCCTGTGCCTCCTCAGGACCAGCCTCTAATGGGTTTCCCTCAGCATGTGGCCACCTAGAATGGCGGTGAGCAATGGGGAACACTCCAGGAAAAATCTCGGCAAGTGAGTGAGGTATCTCCTCCATCAGGTGCTCTACCACGTCAAAGGCTGCAAACGTGGCACCCGTCTTGGCAGTCTTGCCCGCACCAAAACAACGCCACCCAACCCAGTGGGGGTCACCGTCCAAAGATGAGACTACTACCTCCACACGTGCCTCTCCATAGTTCACCAAATCATCCTTGTCCCAATAGTAGTGAGGCTCCATGCCCACCGTGTACCCAGCATTGGAGAGAATCCTCCAAAGAAGGCTAGGCATGGCGTGCTCCTCAAGAAAAGTGTCCACCTCCCTTGGTGCCGACTCACGGATAGCCAAAGGACCACAGGGCGCTCTTCCTCCAGTGGACTTGCGAGCAGTCTGCTTGGTTCTCGCCATCTGTTCAAAAGTTGTATATCCCATAAGTTATAATTTTAAAGAAAAGAGACAATTTAATTATAAGGGAAGGAACCATGAATGTATGAATGAGCAATTTAACCATGATGCATGCACGTACATATGTCCTCATGAACTAATAATCTAACGCTCTATGCGGTGGCATACATCGTTCTCTCAGTATACGTAACTACTTCGTTCTACCGTTCGCGGTTAGTGTACCTGCAGAAAATTCATTTCAGCCCATATCCCATATGAATGCAATTCGACGTAAAAATTCACGCACCTTCCGAACAAGGTGAAAACACCGATTACTTACTACCCCAACAGTCGCGCAGAAGACGACACCGCCAGAAGACGGTCCCAACATGGGATACCTTCATATAAACATGCGTGCAACATGTAAATACTCCGGCAAATAAGCACTCCCCTAGACTGGCATTTGCATCCAATCATGCTCTCACAACTCACACTTACCAGGGCATAGAGGTAATTTGATCTATACATTACCATTCAAGTGAATGGCACCCATACGAATCCGCCATTGTATGGGCAACGGCAAAATAACAAATATGATGCAATTTCCCCAAGTCAGTACTTAATTAAGCCACCTGAATCCTATTGGGCATAAAGGATATGACCACTGGCACACTCTAGTTTTCAAAACCATAGATTTGAATACCTATATACACCTATACTTTTTGTAAATATTTTTCGCAAACCAAAAACTCCTTTATTTTAAATACTTGTGAACAGTAAAACGCTAAACCTGCTCCGATGCCAGCTGTGACAGAACCGACCAATTTATTAGAGCATAAGCACATAATCCGCCATTAATTCAGCAAGATCATATGATTGAGACCTAATAAATCCGGTAGTCCGTGAAATCTCGAAGGATTTCAAACTTTTCCGGTACGACCAAGATCGTAATAGTTTAGCGATTCCATTCACAAGTACACAGTTTGCACATAGTTTAAAACATCATCGGAGTACGGAATAGAGTTATTACAAACCAGTTTAAAGACTCAAAGTAGCGGAAGCGATTTAAGTTCAAATACCACACACACACATTTGAAATACAGTGCCAGGTCCTTGGTCCACATCCAGCAAAAGCATCAAGTCGAGAAGAGTGACCATGCCCAAGGTCTAGTCATCTCCCAAGGCGGGATAAAAACAGTTCTGACAATAGCCATAAAGCATCTCACCATCTGCAAAAACATGGGAAATAAAACCCTGAGTACGAGGATGTACTCAGCTAGACTTACCCGTCATAAACTAAAATAAGTGACTCCAAGGAGTATGCAAGGCTGTATAAGTGGGATAGCTGACTCATTTAATTGCGAAAAAGCTTGCATTAAGGAACAATTAATAAGAACCTTCTAGCAATGTATTTTAATCTGATTAACCTTATCATGCTACATTAGCACATGTACTAAACAAGCATGGTAATAATTATTCAACAGCAAGTAACCATTTTCCGGTTGAGTATCTTTCAGTCTCAATAGCTCAACCATCTCATCTCTTGTTCAAATTCTTACTACGATGCCGCTGCTCAAGTCAAGTGTTCACTGTCCAGGAACGATGGCGATTATAATCGATTACTAACCAGCTGGCGGGTATTCCTCACACAAACCACACTCACCAGCCACGGTGAGCTACAGGTCACCGACATCCAATTCAGGAAAAAACACAAGATCAACAGGTACCATCACATCCGGGCACCGTCCGGCTGCCAGCAGGGCGCACCATGCTATATTCAGGCCTTATAACCGCGTAACCCGTGGTCCCCCATCTTCACCAATGCGATGCGTACAGCAGGTCGACTCCCGGCCCAAATCAAAATTAGGCTTCACGGTCGGAACGACTTATCCTTCCAGCTAAATGTGAGGCATAAATTCAATATGACTTGAGGACGTAGAACGGACGGGGTCCTAGTTCGACACAGACGGGATAAACCACATTGAACCTCCAGTTCATTCTCAACTCCAATCCCGCCCGGTCTCGATTTATTATCTCCATATGGTTATCCAAGATAACAATGTATTCAACCATTCCGAGTTACCACCTATAACTCACGGATGATAGGAAATCACCCGACTTCTACCGATCTAGTTAAAACAGGGCTAAGCAAATAATCATACCTAAACCTAACAGGGTTGAAGTATAACAGTGGCAAGGAATATAAGTAATGCAGCAACGGTATAAAACAACGCCTATAACTTAATGCAACAAACAAGTAAAGGACTCAAGTTAGATATTTTGCAAACCACAGGGAGAATGCTCCGGGGCTTGCCTTTCAGTCTGCTGCTGCTTCCCGCACCAAAGCTTCCTGTTGGCCTTCCTCTCCTGGTCCTCCGGGAACTACCGTCTCGAGCTCTGACGATCCTGTATGATGCATAGTGCGTATGAATATCGTGCATAAATATAAATACAATGCTGATGGTGATGGTAAATGAATGCTCAGCTTAAGATGAATGATATGATATTTGAAAACATGTATGATAAGCACATGTCATCTGCATTCTCTTCTACCGACAAATCTCCAAATAGGCCTCGCATTACAATTTACTCGCACACTATAAGGAATTATAAATAACCATTGTTTTGCACACTACACTCTACTGAACCACAACCAATAGCAGATCATACATATCATGAATAGCATAAAAAGCATTTTTACACACATGAAATGATAACTCTAAAGCATTATTTATAAATAAAAGAAATCAGGGTATAACTATAACATGACTTTAGACTACTCAGAAAATTCTATAAAAATTACAGAAGCTTAATCCTACCAAATAAAGACTACCATAAAAATTTCAAGTCAAAACAGTAAGTACTTTATCCTGCACAAAAATGATAAGGCAGCACAATTTCAGGGGCATAAAATACTTTGTACATGAAAGTATATCAAACAACAGATCTCAGAACATAATTAGCTCTAGATTGACATAAAAACACTCTCTAAAAAGTTTCATGCACAAATTCCTTATATATTATTTATTATGAATTATTTCTCATCACATGAAAATAGGCACCATAACTAGACAGAGCAAACTTTCCACATGACATAACCTCATAATATTTTTCACATATAGAGCATGACATAAGAAGACTAACAAACTTGGTCTCACATTTTTCTGAGCAATAGAGAATTAGTTATGCATTTCCTAAGATAAATACAATTAATAGAGATAAATAAAGCTATACAAAAAAGTTTCACAAATTTCACATTTCATATTTTTCATGCATAGATCATCTCATAAGAAAAATACTGCAAGTTGAACCAACTCATTTGGATGAAAAATGAGCAAGTTATGAATTTCCAAAGCTTTAAACAAAATCTGAAATCTATTCTGGAAAAGAAAAAGAAAAAGGCACTTTACACCGGGGACCCTGATATTTCCAGAAACTAACCAAGCCCTAACCGGTAAATCTCTGTGTCTAGCAACTTTACACCGAGAACCTTAGGGTTTCCTACATTCTAACCCGATGGTCCTCGTCGGCGGTGAGGCTCGGCCGGCCGTCCCGGCGGCGCTCCAGCGTCACCAACCGGTGGAGAAGAGAGAGGAGAGCAGCGCACATCGATCGAGGGTACTCAAGATGGGAGGGAGCGGCTTGAGGCGGTCGAAGCTCGAGCACGGCGGAGCAGCGGCACTCCGAGCGGCGGCCCGACGGAAATCCGACCCCATGAAACCCTAATCGATGCCATTGACCATCGTCCTAGCAGCTATCCACCATGACGCGTCTGATTTGCACCCTAATGGCGAGGAAGGATGGCCAGAGCGGTAGGACCACGGTGAAGCCGAGGTGCGGCAATGGCGGCCGGGGAGAAAATGATTCGATTCGGGCGAACCTTGACAAAATGGGCCGAGACGAGGGTAGAGGAAGGTGGAGCGGACTCGGGCGCACTCGATTGCGGGGTCAATCGAGAGGATGCACGGCTAACGGCGATGAATTTTCGGGCGGCGGCGAGACGAGCTCGGGCGACGCGACGGCGAGCAGAGAGGGAAATATGTGGGGAGGAGGGAGGGAGAGTGAGGGCGCGGGAGAGTGAAGGAACGGGCGGTTTCAGACGACGCCCACGCGGCCAAAAACTCCTTCGGACGACAGACCCCGAGCGCCATGCGGCCGACGCATGCTGCCGCGGGCGGCCACGGCGCGTTCCTGGTCGGGGATTTCCCTGACGGCCAGGAAACAACCGTCACCGAAAAGCTATTTTCACTAATTTAAAATAAACTTTGCTGCTTAATAACTCTTAAACTAAGCCGAATTAGCAAAAACTCAAAATAGATGAAATGTAGCTTTTGAAGAGTAGAACATTTCATCTTAAAGAAGTTTTATCATATTCTGTCTAGATTTTGAATTACAAAAATCCAAATAAAATACCTTTTAAAAATTCCCAAAATGGAAAATCAGCCCCCAAATCTGCCCTTTTTCAACATTTTTGAACACCTTCCAAGAATTTTCATGAAAAGTGGTAAAAACAACTTTTGTTCCTTATAAAATTCTCTACAAACTTCATTTAAGGTGCACACACATGAAAGCACTCTAGCTATCATTTCCAATTCAGTCAAACAAAACTACTTTCATGGTCCACCTTGGTCAACCATGACAACAAAGCTTAATTAGCCAAAACCATGAACATAAACCTAGGTTAATTTGGTGTCCTAATCATGTCTAGCTTACCTTAGAGGTCATCCAACACCAAACACTCATACCACATATTCAATTTATGTGAAAGGCAAGCAAAATTTGAATAATCAAGCATGATACATGAAATGACAATCACTCTTTTCATTAATGCTATGCATAATGATGCTTATGCTTAAGAATGTAAATGATTATGCATGCTTAACACCAGAGTGTTACAGGCCTGGCCTTTCACAACAGCAGCCCGGGCTGCGACGAGGGCGGCAGTGAGGGCGGAGTCGGGAGCCGCTGCATGGGGGTGGGAAGAAGTACCCGTGCCCGCGTCAGGCACGCGTGGCATGACGGCAGCGACGGCGCCTGATGCGGCATCCGCGCCCGTGTCCCCGCCGGTGCCCGCGCTCGAGCCACCCGCACTCATGCCCGCGCTCACGTCGGCGCCCACGTCCGCCACGAGGAGAGGAGAGGCGGCGGTGTCGGGAGTTCCTGGGGCAGCTGTGAGAGGAGGACGGGCAACCTGCGCCCACGTGTAGTTGGGGAGAGGAGGGAAGCAGTCGAAGTAGGTGGGAGGGGGAGGAGGAGGAGTGCCAGCCATGGCTGCAGCGGCGACGGCGGCAGGCTGGGGAGGAGGGGAGGGAGAAAAGAAAGACCTAGCTTGATACCATGTTGGAAATTGTGACTGAATTAATTAGGCTAACCCTAGAAGGATAGCTTATATAGCATGTCATACATGGACTTCACGGGCCTAATACAGTCATACTCTAACACAGACTCTAGAGGAAAAGGACTTCATGGAAATGTTTCCTTTTTTCGAAATCGGAGATATAGCCTATTTTTTGTTAAGAAGATAAAATTACAAGTCAACCATAAAAGAATCCTCATAGCGCAGATTAACTGAGACGGTAGTGAGTAACCTAGATAAACGTAACAGATACAAAGGGAGTGCGACTGAAAAATAGAACACAGTGGGTTTCCTACGCCAGAGACCAAACCGCGGTGGCATAACATCCACTGAGAGAAGCGAGCAGCCAGCAATTACAGCAACAAAGCATCCGCTAGCGAACCGAGCGAAGGGCCAACAGACTCTCGGCAGCAAACATCTATTAGAGAGGGGGCCAAACAATCAAGGGCGGTAAAACATCTGTCAATGAACCGAGCGACGAGCCAACACACTCTCGGCAGCATAGCAACAATCAGAGAGGGGGGCAAACAACTAAGAAGAGCAAAGCATCCGCCAAAGGATCCACAGAAGACACCCCCTACGGCAAAGCATCCGTAGCATAGCGCGGCTAAGACATTCCAAGCAGCAGTAGCAAAGCACTAGTGGCAACACGGAACGTTTCCCGCTATCATCTTTCACCTCTTCACCATCTTTTTGTTTGGTTTGTAGTATTTGTATGATTATCAGTATAGGACTATAGGCTAGCTAATGAGCTGTACACAGTGCGCGTCGAAGCGAAAAGCAGAGCGCGTGGAGATGCAGTTGTTGTATAAAAAAGGAAAAGGTTATGTGTCGCCCAAAAAAGAATAGAGAAAAGTTAGACCAAAACGGCACCACGAGCTCCATGCACCGAAGCAATGCACGCATGGTGCGTTCAAGGAGAAAAATATACAGGGGAAATCAGGGCGCAGATTCTGCAGGTTTTATCCTATTTGTCGCCGGTTGCCGGACGTGGACACATGAACGGATCGAACTGCCCGAAGGTGCAGGCTCCAACATCCAATTGTGAAAATAGGCCGCCGTCGTCCGGC
Organism: Bothriochloa decipiens; assembly: GCA_023333625.1. Lineage (NCBI taxonomy): Eukaryota > Viridiplantae > Streptophyta > Magnoliopsida > Poales > Poaceae > Bothriochloa > Bothriochloa decipiens. Next base: position 19,553,892 of record CM041640.1, on the reverse strand, counting down.
AACGCGGCCGCGGCGCAGGCATATATCCCGCGTCGGGAAATACTCCTCGCTCTCTCGTCACTACCGTCGGTGTTTCTCTACTCAGCTCGTAGCAGTCGTAGGTAGCTTTATATCTCTTTTGCCTTGTTCAATTTCTCTGCTTAATTAGCCCTCGTTGCTTTATTTACCTGGTCTCGCAGTAGTCCATGCAAGCACGGCACGGACGCCGGACGGACGCCACCGAAATCATCATCGATACGTTTCCATAATGCCGGAAAGGCACGGCGGATCCAGCGCCCTGTCTCCCTTTTCACATCTGGATTCTGTACCGGCGACGAGCCGACGACGACGACGCGACGACTCGACGAGCGAGGCCGGACCGCACAACTGCATGCGCTGCCTTGTGGTGGCAGGTGATGACGAGTCGTCCTTCATTCGTACGCACGGCCACGGCCCACGCGGACGGATGTGATCGAGCAGCGATCGGGCGTCCCCCGGAAAGACGACCGCGCCGCGCCGTGCACACGTACGGCGGCCGTTGTCGCGCTGTGTACTCAAGGAGAAGGGGCATGTACCCAACACACCGCTATATATACTATTATACTAGGTCGGTTACCTGATGTGTTGGTTACCTGAGGTTTGGTGGCACACAAATCGGAGAGAAAGAGATGGAATGTGTGTGTGCTTTCTCAAAGAAAGAAAGAAAGAAAGAAAGAAAGATGGAATGTGTGCGCGCGCGAGCTAGCGATTATTATGGGTTGTACAACGCATGTGTTGCATGCTAAACTACATAATAACAGACGTCACAAATGGTTTTATTTACCTCCCCATGTGTTGACATGAATGGATTGACCGATGTGGCAAATGAACCTTAGAGTGGTAAAAATAAGAGCAGCTATAGTGTTATTCCAAATCAAACCATGGGCAGGTCCAAATGAACCAGGAACACATGAGAGCGTTGGAATCGGGGTCTTAGCAAAACAATCAGACTTTACAGACAATTCAAATCAAGGGCACTAAAATATCCAATTGAGTACACGTGTGTAGGGAGGAGAAAGGAGGAAAGGATGAATGCGAACTCTTCCAGTAGAGAGATTTTTAATCACCCTACAGACCGTACCTCACAAATCGATGTATACAGAAACTCTTGAACTCCTGCTCGATCAGTTCATTTTCATGGTTCGGTGTAGCACCTGTGAGCAACTTTTACATGTTTATAGTGGCATATGGTGGTTTGTATATCGGATATGTGGTATGAGAATCTAACTTTAAACATGTTGTTATTGCTCCATTGTAGATGAAGAATAGTGACAAAGAAACGTGCCGATTACAATGGCTCAAGAAAAGACTGCATGTCCTGTATTTATAATGTTTTTCTTTTAAAAAAAGTTAGTGGCGGATATGTTGGTCTCCACACGTGGATGGTCTAGTCTAACCAATGATCCTGCTTTGAATTGACGAGCATAAACGCTATGACTTATGACACGGCGGAGGCAATTAAAGAAAAACACTATATCTACTATAAAGTAGCAAACCTTGACTAGTAACGGTGGCTCAGTGGCTAGACGCCCGCATGCGCGTCCCGGGGCCCTTCGGAAGGGGTTCGACTCGTTGGTGCTTCTAGTGTCGTGGATGGTATGGAAGGAGCAAAACAGGAGAACCTTCGATTCCAGTTCCGTGTCGCCTTCACATCTTCTTCATCTCATCCGGGATGAAGGCGATTCTTAGATCGCGGCGGGTTTCCGTAGCCTCGCGCCCTGTTGGCGGCTGTCTTCTAGCATCTCTAAGCTAGACTTACTGTCGCAAAATACCTAGTCTACTAGTACAACTCTCGTAGCACCACCGTTGAAGCCGGTGTCTTTTGTACGTGTGTCTTCGGCCGCTGCTCCAATGGCAACTCGTCGTTTGGGATAGCGTGCCATGTGTTGTATTGTACTCTATCTTTCCTTAATGAAGCACGTGCAAATACACGTTTTCGAAAAAAAGTAATGGAGGAGCTGAGGCAGCACAGGTACGGTACTCGGCGTACGTACTATACTTTGCGCCAAATGAAAAGGGCACGAAGTTACTGCTCTGCTCTCGTGTGAACCCACGTTTTTTCGCTGTGCTATGCTCTCATTCAGCGATCTTAGTCGGTCAAGAAATATAGTCGGTTTATAGTATATATAGATTTTGGTGCATTATATGTAGTAGAGACATAGAAAATCAAACATATGTATCTCCAAGGGAGAAAGATTAAAGTGGGTAATGGGGTAAATACCCTTTTCTAGAAGTACTGTTGGCTATATGACAAACTCCTGTGTATCTTTTTTCCTGATTTATTCAAGTTACGTGAACAGCCTAACATTTCAGTATCTCGGGCTAAATCAGAACCTGATGAGATTACTTTCACCATATGGCTGGTGGATGAGTTGAAAGATAGATGGGATGTAATAAGACTCAAAATTGATAACTTGATTCTATCTATCGAAGAGGACTGTATTATCTGGGGGGTCTCGGCTCTAGTGGAAAGTTAACTGTTAAATCCACGTACAAAGCTATGACTATGAATGATGCTGGACCATATCACAAAAAGACCTGGAAAGGGAAGATTCCACCCAAAATAAAGATTTTCTTGTGGCTAATGATGAATAATGCTCTTTTAACAAAAGACAAATTGATTCGCAGGAAATGGGTGGGATCTGCCACTTGCTATTTCTGTGATGATAATGAGACTATCACTTACTTGTTTTTTTGAATGTAGTATGGCTAAGGCAGTTTGGGCTATTGTAGGCTATGCTATTGGGGCTAATAGTGTGCCCAGATCCATTCACCAATGTTGGCGGTGGTGTGATCAATGGTTGGATGCTGGATCTGTTTTCCACACTACTGGCATTGCCGCAATATGTTGGTCTATATGGAAAACTCGTAATGCAGTTTGTTTTGAATGGAAATCTGTAATGAACCCTACAAACATTGTATCTTTTGCTTGTGCGCTCATCGGTTATTGGGCAGGACTTCATCTAGAGGAGAACAAGAAGATTTGTTTGCCGAAGGTATCAATGCTATGCTGTCGATTGCCGCAAGACCGGTGGCGAAGCAAAAGAAGACGACGACGCTTCTGTAGCTGGAGGATGCTTTTCAATATGGCCAAGAATGTGCGCCTTACGACAGCATGACCCTGAAGAGCACTAAAACCTTGATGGTGGACTACTAGAAGAGCTGGGCGATCGTTTCGCCTTCTGTCTTTCGTTTATCAGTACTGTCTTCCTATTTGTACTTTGGCATTTGGTGTATGCCTTTGGTCGTAGCGTTTGTCCGAGGTGTTTGGAGCTACGGGCTCGGTCCTGAGTTTAACCTGAACTGCTTTTTTGCTTTACTTCTTCTAAACTCTAGAACAATGTATTTTCGTTATGGGTAATGAAAATGGGGAAGTGTTCTCGTGTTTAAAAAAAATACGTAGTAGAGATAAATATATATAGTCGGTATAAGATAAGTATCTGAATTCTACATTGGAGTATATATTATTTGACAAGCTGAGTAAATATTCGTGTGTTGCAAAGAAAAATACAGCATATCACACGGTCAGTTGGCACTACTGTAGAGTTAAACAAACGTGACGAGATGATCTAATCGGCAGTTTCGTTTTAGAATCCAACCACATATACTACTGCCATTGGACACGTAATCTCAACTTATATAAGCACGATCAAAAGTCTAGTCACGGACATGACACACGGAGATACGTGTGGGAATAACGTGCGAGAAGTAACATATCATGATTTAAAAATTACAATTTTAACCTTAATATAAAAAGAGAGATATAGATGGGATAAGCATCGCCAAAGAGTCCTCAAAACACTCTGTTAATTCAAGATGCTTGGCAATATCGAGAAAATTAAAAAAACTTCACCAACAACTCTCAACCTCAGCTCTCCTAATCTTTTGTCACTTATTAGGCGCAAGTCCTCTGCATATATGCGCGCTAGTTTGATATTCCTAATGTAAAATTACCTTGAGCGGGACTTAAAGAACGTTCACAAGTATACTCCTATTTTCTTTAGTCGCTTGGAAAGCTTACTAATTTAGCAAGAACTGCGTGCGCTGCCCGTGGACAGTTGTGGTGGCAGGTAGTTACGAGTCGTCCTTCATTCGTACGCGCGCGGCCACGGCCCACGCGGACGGAAAGACGACCGCGCCGCGCCGTGCACACGTACGGCGGCCGTTGTCGCGCTATGGTGATGAGGTCGTGTTGACATGAATGGATTGACTGATGTGGCAAATGAACTTTAGAGTGGTAAATAAGAGCAGCTATAGTGTTATTCCAAATCAAACATGATCCTGCTTTGAATGGACGGACACCATATGCTGAAACTTTGCGCCAGCCCAGCCGCTTACTAGAGCGCGTGCGGACACCATATGCTGCCAATACATACGTTTAAGTTGATCGGGACAACACCCGCCCCCGAGTGGCTCGATCGATCGACATGGCTGTGTGTCGCTATGTGTGTGGGCTTGTTGGGACGCTGGTGATCGACTATATACGTACGTACGTACGTTCGCCGCCGTTGCGTGTCTACATACGAAATGTTTAGTCTTATTCCCTCTCTCCTCAACATTATATTAACTAGAAGAAATCGTATAGCGGCGTACCGATCGAGTGGAGGCACTTATTTAATTAATAATTTGCATCAGATTGATCTCGTATCGGTGCTGGTTGAACTCGGGGATATTGAGTGAGATATATAAGGTCGAGGCCGGCCGCCGGGGAGGCGATTGACGACGCAGTACCGCGACGCCGACGTCCCGAAAGCTACGCGCCCCTGCGCGCATGCCCTTTGCATCTTTGTGACGTCGAGTGGACGTGTGCGCGCGTTGTACCTTTATGGAGAGCTAGTATGCACGTCTAATTTTCTGTCCACCTTGGCATGCATTGGGATATAATATTTCCTCTCGGTCCTAAAAATATATTTAACTTAAAAACCAGAATATATTCTACAACTTGTTCCCTTAATAATCTCTATAAATTTATGAACCGACCTGGAATAAAATTAGAATGCCATCTCTTGACTGGAGGACTACTCACACGTACTCTTTCATCATTGTCGACATATATATCAACGTAGCGTAGGCCCCGCAGCCGGCGGCACCAACACTCCCTTGCTATATATATATACTAGTAGTCAACCTGGCATGACCGAACCCTTGGGACGCAGGCACGTCGACGTCGTCATCTGTTCGCCGCCGGAGACTGTCGTGTGCAGTGCATGTTGATGAAGCAACGTCAGCTCTGATGTGGACGCACGAATTCAGAACACTCGACATGGTCGCACTCACGCACGCAAGAATATGTACGATTCACAGGTCCACGACGACCCTGTCTATGCTCTATGGACTTTGCTCCGTGAGACCAAAATAAATACAGGAGCTAGGAAGGCGCCGATGACGGCTCCAAATCAGGCGGCCCTCCTTTTGGCCAACTATAGCGGCGCCTCCGGGCTCCGGCTGGTGGGCCCCGCTCGTGAATAATCGATGACCGTTTGACCGGAGCCACTACTTTGGTTCTCTGGTCAATCTAGAAAACTGCACATGCATGCTGTGCAACGACCGGTTTACTAGAATTTTTTTTTTTGCTAATTAAACTATAAAGTATTGGGAGGACGACGAGCATTGAAGTTTTCCATTTTTCTCAGTAAACGACATTTCCCGCAGTTGTTTTCCACTATCGGTTCTTCTTTTCTTCCCATTGCACATAGTAAAACAGTTGGTACCAAATTAATTAAATAAACACTTCTTGAGCTGTCTGAAGTTATATTATTTTAAATTTGACTAAATTTTACACAGCGTAGCACGGATATTCATTATGTAAATTTTACAGTAGGGGCCGGCCCCTGGCTCCTCCTGACCTTTCCGAAAAAAATATTCATCATGCGAATTTTTATTTTTATAATGGACTGGAGTATTTGCTATTATAATCGTTGCTATTTTTTAATATAAAGTTAATAAAATTCACATTAATTTGGTTTAATTTTATTGAAGAAAAAACGAATTATTTTGTGACCGAAGAAGTACAGGTGATGTCCCCCTGTGAGCTTTAATTTGGTTTAATTTTATTTTAGCTTTGCAAGTCCGGATCGACGGCTGAAATTTTAACTCCAGTTCCCGATGGTGACGCGCGAAAACGTACCACGCACGGGTGTTCTTCATGGAGGAGTCCACACGTGCGCTGTAGAAACAGTAGAGTGCGTCTCTGCTGAAACTCCTACAATACACACAAGCACGTACAGTGGTGCTACTGTGCAGGTTTAAGTAGTGAGGCGGATGACAACAAACTGCTCAATGATGGGATGATCCTATCCGATCCGATCCATCCACCGCAAGCATGGCTAGATATATACTTGGAAAAAAATACCGTACCGACCTGATAAATATGGCTGGCATCACGCGACCACGGGGCTTGATATCCCCGGGCCGAGTCTGAAGACATTTGTGCCCGAGCTGCACCGGTGGCAAGATTCGACGTGAAAGTTTCCGGCGACCTATAAAGCCGCTTTGGTCTACAGAAAAGAAATCAATTCGAACTTGTACTTGTATTATTAAAATGAAAAGCAGAGTAGTAGTATATAGGCTAAATAAAGAGCTGGCGGATCGGAGTTGGGTTTGAATTTGAAAATTGAATTGAACTGAAGGTTGAAGTTGAAGTGCCGCTGCCGCCTCTGCCTCTGGGTCTGGGCTCTGCCTCGCCCGCCACGAGCCACGACCACGCCCGTGCAAAGCCGGGCCGACGCCGTACACGCGCGAGGAGCCCCGATTCGATACGGCTGCGACGTCCTGTCCCGTACTCCCGTCCCGTTCCGGCTCGGGCATTGCTCTGACGATGGTGTATCCAAGCGTCCTTTGCCCCGGCGGTTCATACAAGTCGCTTGCGTGACACATACACACGCTTTCACGCCGCCGGTGACACCTCCCCCAGGTGCGGTGAACTGTGATCCGCGTCCGTGTCGGCGTGTCACGTGTGTCGACTAGACACCGTTAATTTCCTCGCTTCGTCTTTCATTTTTAACTCCTCACCTTGACAGTTTTCAATCGGCAACACACAGACGATGACACGGACACCGATCGTGCCGTGGATTCACAGGCGGCGGCGCTGCGGATCGGCTTCGCGGCTAGCCGAGAGGCACCGGCGTTAAGCCAGGACGCGACGCTGCCGCGCGCCGGCCGGTCTCTGCGTCTGCGGCTCTGTTTTCGAAAGCGGTGCCGTGCTGTGTGTCTGTGGCCAGGGCCGACGGAAGAGCTGGGTCCGTCACTCCAATGTACTACAAGCACGTTTGTCAGCTTTCGACCTGGACGAGCTTAGCCTCGTCTCGTCCTCGCTCATCACCCTGATTTTGAGTGCTGTTTTGTCTTTTACAGGTGCACGATCGCTTGGTGTACATATTTAAGTGGTCACGTGTATATAACGTTATTCTAAACGGATAAATAGTCGGTCACTTATTGCTTATCCATTATTCATGATAAATAGTCACTTAATAGGATATATATACACAGTTTATCTTCCTATCCTCTTCTCTCACTTGCATCTTATATACTATAATATGTGTCTGATGTGGCACCTTGCCAACTCATACAACCAGCTTATGTCACTTATTATACTTGCTTTTAGACAAAAAAAAAATCATATTTATATATAGGGGGACCAAGATATTAAAAAATGTAATAGGTAGATGGTTGGAGAAACATGATAAGTGATTTGAGAGAATTTGTTTCGAGGAAAAGATCCATTATGAATATGGTTTCCATATGAAGCATCAACATGACTTGGTAAGATAAAAGTATCAAAATATAATATAGTGTATTCTAGAATTCAAAATTTATCCTTCAATATAATGCATTGTAAGGGCACTCACAATGCAAGAGTCCAAGACTATCTATTAGCACTCATTTATGGTATTTTGCTGATGTAGCAACATATTTATCGAAGAAAGGGGAAGAAAAAAATAAGACTCCAAGTCTTATTTAGACTCTAAGTACATAATATTCGAGGTAATAAATATGTTTAGACTCTATGATAGAGTCTGCATTGTGAGTGCACTAAGGACAGAAATCAATTTTACATTAAATATTTCTTATTTATAAAACAATCACCATTAATCACATTAATGATAGTGTCTGATTAGAAAATAAAATGAGGGTATCTCATAATTTATTATAAATTATTAGAATACGCTTTATTACAGGACAGAGGAGTATCTCATAATTTTTTGATAGGGATTGTCCTAATTTAAACGTGTGTGTCATGTGTGTGTGGACACGAGCGACGGAAGAGCAGGGTCCGTCACTCCAATGTACTACAAGTACGATTGTCTCCTTTTCAACCTTGACGAGCCTCGTCTCTTCCTCGCTCATCACCCTGATTTCGAGTGCTGTTTTGTCTTTTACAGGTGCATGATCGCTTGGTCTACATATTTAAGTCGCGACACGTGCATATAATGTTATCCTAAATGCTAAACCAGAAATAATTTACCACTTATCGTTTATCCATTGTTCAGATTAAATGACCACTTAAATAGGATAAACTGTTCATCTTCTTCTCTCTCTTCCATCTTAGCATAAATCTGGTGTGACAACTTGTCAACTCATACAACGGTTTACACTTATTGTACGCGATCTTAGACAAGAGATCGTGTCTACAAAGAGACCAAGATATGAAGAAATGTGATACATAGATGATGATTAGGGAAAGATGATAAGTGATTGCGGAGAATTTGTTTCGAAGAAAATATCCATTATGAAGAGTGGAGATGCAGTTGATGCTAAGAAAAGCTTAGATGAGAAGAACCCGATGATGATACTGAAGAATGGAGATCAACCATGATGGATGGACTTGGAAGATACAATGAACAAGGCATGATGCTTCATCTGGGAGACAGTCTCTGTGTTGTCGCAAGCTATCCAGCGTTTGCCTCGGTTCCGTGTTGTGTTTTGCGACTGAGCTTGAGGTGTTAGGCTCAGGCCCAGGTGGGCATTTTGGCTCGTATGAACTGTGCCGTAAACTGTTACAATGTCTTTTAATTCAATTTGGATTGCACGGGCGTTTTGCCCTCGAACTCTAGAAAAAAAATTATGTAGCATCAACATGACTTGGTCGGTACAAAAATTATCCCATGAATTTTAGATGGGGATTGTCCTAATCTAAATATGAGGGTGCTCTCTCCAAACAATACATGAACATTAAGCATCTTGAGAATCAAGTTAAGGCTCTGTTTAGATCTCATACTCTAAAGTTTAGCTACTAAATTTTAAACCATTTTAGCTCTGGAGCATCGATACATTAGGTCGAAAGTGTTTGTCTAAAGTTTAACTGATCCAACAAAAAACTTTAAACCACATCATTTTTTCTCAATCACGCAAAAAATTTACGCGTTTTTTATTAAGAAAGGGAGTTTGTTACATGGTTCAAGGGGGTTTTACACTTTAAATCACATCATCAAACTAGAATGGTCCAAGACATTCAAACACCAAAAAGTTACGAGAAAAAATAAACCACAAACGTTAGAAAATTACAGCCCCCACTTGGCCACCCAGATGAACCACCCGGGAAGTTGCGCGGGCTGACGCATTCGAGCACGTGTTTGAACTCTCAAGCGCTATATGCACTTTATATATTGGAAAAAAATGACCCTCTCAAGCTCTATGTCATCACTGGGCACCAAGATAAATAGCCGGGCACCCTCGCGACTCCACCCTTGCCTTTCGCCCTTCGTTTCAGCACGACCAGGACAGTGCTCCCGTCCCCAAAGACAAACAGGCAAGCAGCAAACACACGCCTCCCTTCTGCCTCTGCCTGCACTCCCCACACCTCCCTCGAACAGCTTCAGACAGCACTCGGAGGAGGAGATCCAGTAGAATCAATCAATCAAATGGGGAGGTCTCCGTGCTGCGAGAAGATGGGGCTCAAGAAGGGGCCATGGACGCCC
>CM041640.1:19525799-19543557 GCA_023333625.1 Bothriochloa decipiens | reverse complement strand
ACGTGCACCAGGAATTGCCGCAGGTTTAGAGTGCGACTGCGCGCGAGAGGAATTTCCAGTTCCTTGGCTAATTGATTCATCGTTCTTTTTTTCTCTCTGCACGTCTTGCATCGGAGGGGACAATAGCTAATTAGTAACAGCGAAGGAAAGAGTTCCACGATGAAATTAGGCAGAAACAACGCGACACGTCATTGCATCTATATATCTTGTTTGCCTTCTTGTATATAAAGATCGAATCGATAGACAAGATATCATCGGTGATCGAAACCTATGCTAGCTATCCATTCCAAGACGAATTCTTTTGCACGCTGTGCATTGAGATTTCCATGTACAGTAGTGATGAGATGATCACAAGAAATGGACTCGGCCTCTTGCATTTTGCTGATTGAATTCGTCTAGTCTTCTACTCGTGTGTCATGCCAATGCTGAACTCGACTCGTGTACGGCTTCTGTCCTTCGATCTGTCCATTCTCCGGTGCACGCTTCGTCCTCGTCCCAGCTGAGGTGAAATGGTAACTGTTGTCTTTGAGAAAAAAAGTCTGAAACACTTGTGCACGCAGAGACCGGGACAAAGTAAAGGAGGATTTCTTTTGTGTGATTGATAGTTAAACAATGCCAAGCACAGATCTGGCTGTCTTCTGATTGATTCTGCGTCACCTTTGTTTGATCTGGAAAAGTAAACGAAGAACATGTGGGAGTGCTGATCCACAAATGCAGATATTGGCGCCGCCATTTTCTATTCCATCCTGTGCCTTTCATGCCTAATTTATATCAACAGTCTCCAATGGCACAAGCAGGTGTCCTGCCTTTGTCTACGCTAGGGTTCAGATACTGTGCCGTCGAGGTCGTGGATACCTTTTGAGCTGTGCTAGATGAGTGGAACACACTGCTAATTATCGCCGACAGTTTGATGAGCATCACAGCCAGGGGGCCTTAATGATCATGAACATACGCTCGGCGTAATACACTCTATAATACAACTAAAAAAATCTGAATGGACATACAGTGAATGTTGTACTTTCTCTGTTCCAAATAACGTCGCTTTGATTTCTTTTGGTATATGATTTCGATATGTATCTGGATGAACCGAGAAGGTCAAATTGACTTGTAACTTGGAACGGAGTAAGTAGTAAACTTTTAGGGAACAGGAACAACCCCCTGTTCAAATTGACTTGTAACTTGGAACAGAGAAAGTAGTAAACTTTTAGAAAACAGGACGCGCCCCCCCCCCCCCCCCAATTAGCGAAAACAACAGTATACAAGTCCAAGAAAGGAATCAACAAAAGAGGAGGCAAGATGTTGTGGTAGATAACATTGCTCATTGTTCCACAGCAAGATGTGAACACTTCCGCATTGTATCCTAGTCAAGTCAGACTGCAGGACATAAAAGAATTAGTTCCATATCTAGAAGGGGAAATTAATGTGCAGAAAACATATCACTCAGTGCATGCACACGTAAATATGACATACTGCTGACGTAATAAAGAATACTGATGCCATTGTGTGCTAATTACTCCAGTAATTATATATAGAGTGAAATGTATTGTAGGTCCTTGAACTTGTCTGGCTGTTTCAAATAGGTCCATCGACTCTCAAAATGCACATCTGACCCTTTAAATTTATTGTTTGGTTCACCACAGGCCCAATCATGCCTGGTCGGTGATTTCTTGCCCAGTTAGGCTAGCCAGGGCGGCTGCATGATCAGACTGTTTGACGAATATTTTTATTAAATATTTGTGAGAAGAAAAATAGTATGAAGCCTCATGTAAATTAGGCGTCACAGCAGCGCCGCCACTCCACGGGCGACGGCGACCGCAAGCGCCACGGCGTAGGCGGCCGTGGAGGCGGTCGTGCTGCTGGACGTCTTCCTCCCGCCCGTGCTGCTCTGTCCTTGTCCGCTCCAGCGACCTGTTGCCTGTTCCATTAAGCCTTGTGCTATATTTAGGATTAGTGTGCATGTCTACTTCAGTTCTGCATGCGTGTATGAGCACCGATTGTGTGTGGTCGTCGTGCCTGTGTTCAGCAGCACCAAAGCTCATGTGTTTCCCTGTTCCAACCGCTCGGGTGTGTCGGTGGTGTGTGCGTGTGTTGTTCTTCTTCACCGGGCGTGCATGGCTCGGATGTACCTGCGCCACCACTCATCGGAGTAGAAGTTGGTGGAGCACGCCCTGGACCTCGTCCCTCCGACCGAGACGAAGCTTCCGAAACAGATGGCGCGGAGACCCATCACTCCGCCATCACTCGCCACTTGTAGTGTTGCGCGCAGCAGGACGGTGGCTAAGCCCGAGTCCGCACCTCCTGCCCCAGTCGTGCCTAGAGAGGCCATCATGGCCGGCTCCGGCGAGTCCGCGCCTGCCCACCCCTGCCTCGACCGGAGAGGCCGCGCCTGCCCGCCTCATCTCATCCCGCCGTCGCCGGGAACGACAAGAACGCCGCCATGCGGCGCCGCATTCGAGAGGTCATGCCGCCGTGCGCGTTCGGGAGGTTGCCTGCTCACGCTAAAGAAGACGACACACTGGGGCTCACCTGTGAACCGGTGCCAAGGGCCAAAGACGCCTCACGCGCCGGTCACGTGAAGCTGGGCGACAGCCTTGCCCTGGCTAGCCCAACTGGGCAAGAAATCATTTATCGGGCAAAATTGGACCTGGATGAACCAAACAACAAGTTCAAGAGATCAGATATACATTTTGAGAGTCTGTGGACCTATTTGACACAGCAGACAAGTCTAGGAATCTACGGTGCATTTCACTCATATATATAGTTTCCTCTCGTAGAATTTCTAGTAGCTAGAGTAGTCAACAGCTCACTAACCCCCCTTATTAAGCAGTGATGGAAATCAAACTACTAAGAAAAACTATTTTTTCTTAGTTTATCGCTCTAAATTTACTATTTATTATTGTAATATAGATATGACTCTTTGGTTTAAATTAGATTGTTAGATCATTATAAATAAGTTTTCTTTTTCCCAATTAATCTCATAGTTCTAGGTCTTCTCGGCGAACATGGTGTCTTCTTTTAGTATCATTTTATATTAATGGAATAGATCAATATAATATAGTTTTGGTTTGTTAAATTATATACTCCCTTTATTCTAAATTATAGGCCATTTTGGTTTTTTTGGTACATCGATTTTGCTATATATGTAGACATATATATTTTGTCTTGTTGATTCAATGGTCTACCATGCTTTTATTTAGAAAGCTATATTTGTAGATGCATGCTTTATTGTATTTAGATAAATGATATAAAATCTAAAAGGCAATGTGTAGGCATCACTAACAGCAATATGGTCCTCGCTAGGGAAAACAAAAGTTTGCCTCGGGTACCATCTCTAATTATTGGTCTATAAGCAACACCTGAGATTCAAATTTGGCTACGGCATATATGGATAGGATAGATTAGCTTTTTACAATATTCCACAATAGTTCAAACTAGCTATAGCGATAGGTTCAGGTTATATTCCATTTATTCCAAATGCTAGTGGAGATAGCTGGCTGTGGCTGCTGTTAACTCAATGATATGCTTCTAAAGGTTTGTACGTATCCTTTCATGTGTATTAGTTTGTACTATATTGTTCCTAATTGCAGTACCAGAACAAAAAGGCACCCAAATAAGTCACATGTGATCCCAATGCAAGCAGCCATTGCTTTTTCACAATATAAGACTACTGGACCTTTAATCCTTTTGGTTTGTAAATAAATTTTCTCAAGTTTCTCAAGTTTTTTTTTTCTTTACCAACATGATGCTTTAGTGTTACATAAGGCGAAGCTTGCTGAAGCCATGATGCTGTACACTAACCAACCTCTCTGAAAAAGATGTACTATATATGTGTACTTTGCAAGAACACCTGAATAAAATAGTAAGTAAATTGTAGTGGTCATCCTGTAGTTGATGTTAATCAGGGAACCGCGCAACAGCTTTGTTACATTTTCTTATTGGAAGCAAGTGCATGCTTGGTGCAAACAATAAGAAGTTGTTCAAAATATCTTTTTAAAACAGTTGGGACATGATTGACAGATGGACATGTGCCAACGCACAGATGTATAATCACATGAACAGGATCCAATAGCAGCCATGTTTCGCCATCTTTCCCTCAGTCCAAAAAAAGGTACAACTCTCGATTCCAAAGAAGGTACAACTCTCGATTTCAAGAAGAGCCAACAGATTTTAAGTTTTACTAATAAATTGATAAAAATACTAATATTTATTTTATCAAATAAGTATCGTCAGGTGAATCATGAAATAGATTTCATTAGTAAATCTATTTAGAGACATAAATATTGATATATTTTTTCAAATCACATTACATATGTGGCTATTACAATTGAGTTGGTAGGTCTTAAGATTGACGAAGTTATTCTAGATACCTCGCCATTGGTGAACGTATTGTCCATCATCAAAAAAAAATAGTGTTATTAAATCCTAAAATAAATTTTGAAAAATGCCTTAAGTCAAGGTCTTCGTCTAAATGGACAAGGTCACCAAAAAAATTCTACAATGCATTGACTTCTTAGAAAGCGACAAGTGATTATTTTTATAGAGGGAGTTGTTAGGTTGATCTCCCACTAGGATGGCCCAACGGCCACTTGGGCCTTGACCTCACGCCCTGATCAGGGGCGTCCAGCCCATAGGTCGGCTGGTGGGCCCCCGTCGTGCAGTGCCTATAAAGAGGAGGTGGGGGCCACTGGCTCACGGTACCAGGTTCACAGCCGCCACCCCACTCCCTACCCTAATCTGATCTCGAGGGTGGCACTGCAAGCGACAGGAAGTACCACCGGCGTTGCCACTCCTCTGGCTCTTCCCCAACCGTCGCTGCCCGTGCGCTGCCTCCATCAACGAACGTGATGGCGGCCTCCGGATCCCGATGGTATGTCTCTCTCTCTCTCACCCATCTTCTCTCTCTCTATTTTGTGCACCATGAAGGTGCACCACGAAACACTACTCGTTTATCCCATATGCAAGTGAAAGAACCCCACTGATCTACACCTAGAACGATCCAATGTCTATCAATGGTATTAGAGCCTGGTTTTACCTATCTAGAGTGTAGATCGAGATTGGGGTAGAAAGAAATCAGAAGAAAATGAAACAATTTTGAGCCAGGCTAGGTACGGTCCTCGTTTCGGGGTAAGAAACCCGATCTAGTGTGGATCGGAGGAGGGAGAAGGGGGAAGGTGGCCGATCCACAAGGATCAGGAATAGGGAAACCAAAAGACCAGATCGATCCCAACGGATCGATGATGAAGCAGAACGAAACCCTAACCCTAATCTTCCCCTTCGATGAACCTGAACCCACCGGACCCTAACCCTAGGTCGGCTAGAACTCAGAGAAGAATGGACCAAAGATGAAATGAACCATAACTTTAAAGAAGAAAGGACTCACCTTGGACGCCTCGGGCTCACTGGCCGTCGTCGATCACCACTGGCCCCGGCCTCCAAGGCCCCACCGCAGATCCACTCGACGGTGGCGCTCCCTACCGAAGAGCGGAAGCACGCGTCGGCGAGGGGGTCTCGGGTAGCGCCGGCATGCCCGTGTGGTCGCTGGCGACAGCCACCGCAGCGGCTGCTGCTCGTGAGAAAGAATTTGCGGCACCGCCGGCACTAAGAAACAAGCCGAAGAGAAAGAGGGAGGGGGAGTTGCCGGACTTGCTCCGGCAGCGGCCTTTCCTCATCCCATGGCGGCCATCACCGCTGGGCAACAGAAGAGAAGGGGAAAGAAATGAAGCTAGGGTTACAGGGGGCGGTCGCGTCCTGGGGTTTTGACCCTCGCTCCATGCGCGCAGCTGTCCGATGCAAATGGACGGTTGGCAGCGTTCGGGCCGCGACTGTTGGGCCTCTGTGGGCCGAATGGCCGGGCGCGCGACGCGCGCGGCTGCTAAAGCGGGCCATGGGCCGCATTGCAGGCTGGGCCGAATGGTCCGCCTCGGCCTGCCATGAACAGTATCTTTTTCTGGATTTTATTTCGAATTTTTTAGAATCCATTAAAAAAAAGGGGGCTTACTTGGGCCGACGCCGTGGGCCGCCATCTTGGGCTGCGCCACGCGCGCGTCTGCATGGGTCGTTGGGCCTCTTTGGCCAATAGGCCGGAAAGTTAGTTTTGAGCCTGAAATGAATAGTGAATCTTATTCATTTTTCTAGAAATTTATTTACTATGAATTCTCGATGAATTTGAATCAAATTTTGATACGAATTTTTCTGTGCAAATTTTATCCAACGATAATTTTGTTCAGAGAGCACTATTGAATAGATATTTTTGAAAATTAAATTATTGAATTTTCACTATATGTTTCCGCTGCGAATATTGAAAGAATTATTCCCTCATTGTTGAATTTGAACCAACGGGATAATTTAATTTGAGGTGAATTATGAATTTCTGATAATTTTGCTAAGATTATGATATTGTTATTTTCTCACCAACGTTGATGATAACAATATTGTAAGTTCATTTATGAGTTTTGAATTTTAAAGTTTAGATCTTCGAAGAATCTCAAAGAAATGGCAATGATGATGATTCTTCTAACTGAATTTGAACCAATGAGAGAATTTATTTTAAAGAAAAGTTAATAGAATTCAGTGGATATTATATTGTTATTTCTGACCAAAGTTATTTGATAGCAATATCATGATATGATTTATGATTTATATGCATTGATTCTATTTCTGTCCAACGGTGATTTAGAATTGATGTAGAAGAAAGATATTTTTATTCTATTTTTGCCCAACGGTGATTTAGAATATGAAGAGAGAATATTGTAAGTTTGAATTTAAAGTTTGAATCTCTGATAAATTTTGCATCACAATGAATTTAAAGATAAAGAAATGCTCATGAAATAAAAAGAATGTATGCTCATGAAATAAAAAGAATGTATTTTCGTGTTTTCGCTGCAATAATGATGATTATCCTCTAATTAAATTTGAACCAACTAGAGAATTTAATTTTGAGAAAATATATTTTACTAAGATAATTGAATTTCATATGTTGATTCTATTTCTGCCCAACGATGATGTGGAATTAATATAGAAGAATATTATTTTATTCTATTTCTACCCAACGGTGTTATAGAATAGAACATAAAGATTCTAAAGTTTAATGAGCATTATTGATGATTATTGTTGAATATTTTCAGATAAAGAACTTACTGCCTTTGAAAGGCAGAAAAGAGAATGAGCTGGGTACTTATGACTCAGAAGATGAAAAGTGCAAGTTTGTATTAAAGAAAACCATCATATAATGGGTAGTGTTCTCTTTAAAGGATGGATTGAAAGAAAAGGATGATTCAGGTGCATTGATCTAAGAAAAGAAGATAGAACAAATGAGAGTTTAATTTAAGAAATAACTTTTATGAACAATAAGACTGTAGTTTAACAAATGTATTTTATGTACTCCTTCTATGAACCATGATAACAGATATAATATGTCATGTAACTTTTAATTTTAATCATCATGATATGAAATGTAATGAGTTATACACACGTTTAATTTGACCAACGTCGAATTAAGCATGGTTAAAGAGTATTTGAATTTATTTCTAAATTTAATAATTGAATATGACCTGAGGCCAATTCTGGCTTTGATATCCCTTTTATGGGGATTCTCCCGCATGGCGGAAAAGATTTTAACAGAACTTATTGACAGAACTTATCGTGCATGCGGGAGAAGAAAGTTACATATGAACCAAATGACAAGAATAACATACAAGTGTGACTTACAGAAGTACTGAATGACTCTAAAGTGGGATGAGAAAAGTGTACTCTCAAAAGATTTATGAAGTAACTTTATTTGTATGACATAGTCATGTGGATGAAGTAATGAAAGTTTCCTCATTTATAAGAATTTTTTTTGAATAGTTTTGAAATTATGACAGAAAAGTTCTTGCCATATTTCGCGGGGGAGATTTGTGAGATCAATTAAGAAACAGAAAATCAAGAAAGATACTCCCCTATATTTTTTAACAATATGATGCATGATGTACATTATGAACAAGAGATAAATTTGATATGAAGAAGAATGATCTACATTATGAACAAGAGATAAATGTGATATGAAGATAAATATGATATGAAGAAGAGTGATCTAAAAAAGATGAATATGATTGTTGAGGGAGTACAACAGTCACAATAATAATACCCCTAAGTAAAGAAATAGCTAGATTTCTAAACCTTTTATGGTTCCAATAGGAAGATAGCACAGTGAAAGATACTAAAACGGTGCTCAAAGCATCGTAAGAAGTTATGACAGATTAAACCAAAATAAGAAATTTGAAGATACACCATTCTTACAAAGGATGGAGTAATCTGGGGGAGCACAGTATGTAAATACCTAAAGAATTGAATAGAAGCAGGGATGAATGCCCACTTACCTGTTGATGTTGTATGACATATACAACACCTGTTGTTTTGCTCTTTATGAAGATGAATAAGTAAATAAGGATCATATGATACAGAAACCTATAGAATAATTGCCTCTTAGCAATGAAGAGCAACAACAGCCCCATATGAAAGAAGTGCCATGAGGTCCTAGTAGGTCTAAAGAATGAGAAAAATAATTATTTTGGTGACTGTGAAGTCAATGATGATAAAGAAATTCAAATGGAAGGTGGTCTCATATTTTTTTTGTAGAAGCCAAGAGAGACGTTCACTCGTCCAAATGACAAGAAACAAAGGTAGATGAAATGAAATCGATAAATACCAATGATGTTCGGGATAAGAAGAAATTCCTAATGGAGCCAAAACAGTAGGTTGTATGGGTCTATAAGAAGTAACATGACTCTGATGGGAACGATAAAAGATATATAGTGCAACTTGTGATGAAAGATTCACTCAAAGAGAATGAACGAATTACAATGAAATGTTAGTGGAACATTACGATTTAAAGTCACATCGGATAGATGTAAAGATGACATTCCTCAATGGGGATTTATGAATAGCTTATAATGGGGATTTATGAATAGCTTATATGGCATAACCTAAAGGGATGTTTCCTAAAGAAATCTTTTGAGGATTAGCATAAGTCTCTAGAAAATAGAATTTAAAGTTGATGAATCAAAAGAAAGTTTAGTTTTTAAAGAGAATGTGGAGGACAATTGCATTTATGCAAATTTTATGAATGAGAAATTCACTTCCCAGTTCTATATGTTGATGACATCTTGCTTGCTAGCAGTGATGTTAATCTACTGATAGAAAGAATCTCCATGAAGAATCTTTCGAGTTGAAACTCATCGAGAGAGAAGAAGAGGGGTATTAGAACTATCATAAAGGCATACTTAGAAAAGATTCTGAAGAAATAAAGTATACATCAAAGAAAACCTACGCCTGTTCTTATAGTCAAGGGTAATAGATTTGAGAATTTGAAATGTTTTAAAGAACCAAAATGAGATCGATCAAACGGACGTCCTATATGCTTCAGCTGTTGAAAGCTTGATGAATTGAATAAGAACTTACCCTGATATAGTTGATATATCTAGGATATTTTGGTAGAAGTACAATCCAGGTATAGATCACTGGAATGGAATAAAGAATGCATGAAAAGATTTATAGTCTCATATTGAATAAGAAAGATCTAGTACTCTCAAATAGTTGTGGGTACAAAGATGAAAGTTCGGCGAGATGTGTAGTGAAATTCACAATCACTAACACTCGTTGTCAGAGCTTTATTGTGGAAAAGCTCCAAAGAAATAATTATGAAATCATGAATGATGCAAAGTTATACAATGGAATATTGTAAGGCTTAGAGGACAGACGAAATGGTTAATAGAATCTATACCCGGAGTTGATAGTGGTTGACAACAGCAACAACCATTTAAGTATTTTACTCCTATGACAACGGGTCAAGTGTGCTGCCAAACACATTAACATGAATGTATTCGTTGTAAAGGAGAGAGTCCGGAATCATTTTTAAAGGAACTGAACATATAAGTAATAAGAAAGAACTTACGGATCCGCTTGCAAAAGGCTTACCGCCCAGTGTGTTTAGAGGGCACACAGTCGACATGGGTTTATGGTATAGCCTATGATTTCCGGACAATAAAGGGCCCAGAAGAGAGTTTTGTTCCAAAACAGAGACGTGTATTGTGGCTGTTAGTCTAATGACACTAATTGTTGTGACGATGAGACACGCTCAATATGCTAATCTGTAATGGAATAAGATAGAAGTAAGAAAGATTGGAATTGAAGAATGAAGTAAGAATTGAAGAATCATGAGAAGAAGTTAAAGAATGATGAGAGATCAAGGGGGAGAATGTTAAGTTGATCTCCCACCAGGCTAGCCCAACGGCCACTTGGGCCTTGACCTCACGCCCTGATCGGGGGCGTCCAGCCCATAGGACGGCTAGTGGGCCCCCGTCGCGCAGTGCCTATAAAGAGGAGGTGGGGGCCACTGGCTCACGGTACCAGGTTCACAGCCGCCACCCCACTCCCTACCCTAATCCGATCTCGAGGGTGGCACTGCAAGCGACAGGAAGTACCACCGGCGTTGCCACTCCTCCTGCTCTTCCCCAACCGTCGCTGCCCGTGCGCTGCCTCCATTAACGAACGTGATGGCGGCCTCCGGATCCCGATGGTATGTCATCTTCTCTCTCTCTCTGTTTGTTTTGTGCACCATGAAGGTGCACCACGAAAACTATTCGTTTATCCCATATACAAGTGAAAGAACCCCACTGATCTACACCTAGAACGATCAAATGTCTATCATAAGTATATACTCCCTCCATTCTAAATTTTAAGTTATTTGAATGAAAGCATTTCAAGTTTAGCCAAGATTGTAGAGAGAATTGTAAAGATTTGTGATATCAAATAGGTATAATATAAAAATATAGTTAACAAAGAATCTATGATACTTAGTTAATATTCTAAATATTATTATCTTATCATATAAATTGATTAAATATTAAGATATTTTGACTCTCCAACGTTCTTAGTGTGACTTATAATTTAAGACGGAGCAAGTATCGAGGAACATGATCAAACCATACATAGCACTCATGTTATACATATTGTTAATTTTGTCAAGAATTACAGTGAATACTGGCTCCAAAATATAGTCGCGGCACGTGCAAGAACAGCTGATCTATCTTCGCTCCACTATTCTTGCTTCTTGGTCAAACAAACATGCCACAACTCGACAACACAAAGGACTGGACGAATGGCAATGGAGTACAAAGCCGCTTGATTGCGTAAAACATTGATTTTCAACCTTTGTAATTGTAACTTGCATGATTACTACATGCTGATAGATATATAGGAGCCTCTTAGTCATATATAGGGCTTATATATAACGAAAGGTGTCACCACCGATGGCGATCTCCATATATTGACTATAGCAGTTTCAGCTCGTAGCAACGTCAAAAAAAAGTTTCAGGTCATAGTTACTGTTCTTTTGGCGCAAGAGATATGGCTAGATCCGACGAAATGCTACGGCTTTTACCAACAAGTGATATTTCCTCCAATGGCAATCGGAAATGGACGCTCTGATGACATTGATCGTAAGTCTACCGTGCTGTAGAAAAAAAAAAACTAAATTTTATTGGCGCCCTGGTTCGCTCTGTTTGTCCACTACCGCACCCGAAACTAAAGCAAAGGAAGAGAGTCCAAAAGACAGATACCAATATTTTCGTGTAAAACGAAAGAATTGTAACAGATGATGCAGACGCGCAAGCAGATCCCAGAACTTAGCGTCCAGGTGCTTTTCTGCCTAGAAACAAAAATGAGTTTGACGAGCTGATAGAACGCCGACTGTCTGTTCCTGACAAAGTATGCACAGGTTGGCAGAAACACGAGAACAATGGCTGACAGCAGACACCGCCGCCGTAACCCTTCGTTGATACATACTTTGGTACACTGTCGGCGAGAGGCGGCTAGACTGTTTTTGTGGACGACAAGGATCGGAGGCGTCACAATTGTAATGACCAGACCAACAGAAGCTTCAGGTTTCGGGAGTCGAAACCTCTCTTTCCCAATGTTTGTCCTGATGCAGTGGTATTTGAAGGGTGGGTATTTAAAATATAGGCCTTGTTTAGATTGTGGTATTTTTTTTGAACCCGATGAATAGTACTACTTTCGTCTTATTTGATAAATATTGTCCGATCGTGGACCAACTAGGCTTAAAAGATTCATCTCGTGATTTTAAACTAAACTGTGTAATTAGTTATTTTTTACCTATATTTAATGCTCCATGCAAGCAGCTAAATATTGATGTGATGGAGAGAGAGTGAAAAAATTGTAACTTTTGGATGAATCTAAACATGGCCATAGAAGGGTAAATTTTTCTTTTGACAAATTCTAATTTAGCATCTACAACACTGCATAGATAGAAATTTGTAATTTATAATAACGTTTTTTAGGCTGAATTATTCACATATTAGTAATTTACTCTTATTTCTTTCTTTTTAAATACATATACATACGTGCACATTATATATAAAAATGTTTTTGCTAGAAAATTTGGGTATTCAACTGAATACCCATGCACATAGCTGGGCCCGCCACTGTCCTGATGCCTGAAGCATGAAGCAATGTTTCGGAGTTCAAACATGCCTTCTTATTTGATATGATATACCCAAGTTGTTTTGCATGTTAAGACATCATTTTCTGCTGCTTGACATTGCATATATATAGGATATATTTCCTGAACCTGACACTGACCATTCTGTGGCGTGCAAGGGAAGGCATGGCTGCACCCACAGCTGTTAGTGATTATATATATTCATTCTTTGATTCCGTTAGTGGAGTATAACAACTCACCGACGAACAGGAAGAGAGAGGAGGACAATGACGCTCATAAAACCAACGTCATGTCACACGAATACACGACTGATCCCTCAAAAAAAAATAAAAGTCTTCTCAGATGAGAATGAACACTATACACGTTCGTTTTCGATAGGTTTTTTCGTCATGTGCTCTTGGGACCTGCTGATCGCGCGGTGCCCAGCTGGGCGTCAATGGTGGATGGATGAATCAACATTGGATGGCTACGTGCAATGAAGAGGAAAATGATGTGTGCTCGATCGTGGAGAAGACGACAGGGGAGCTAACGGTAACAGCAGAGGGCGCGGCGGCAACTGGCAACGCGTGCCGTGATGGAGATGGACCGGCATGTTCGGGGCATGGCGTGCACAGCGAATCCCCTGAAGCGCATTGCTCGCATCGTCTGCGTTGCGGCTAGCTGCGGCACCGCTCGGCGGCTAGTCGGCTTGTAGCGCGCTTCTCTGAACTGTCACGCAACGTGCAGTGGCCTGGATTATAGCTGGAGCTGTTTGATGATGATGATAGAGGTTGTGTCGAACTTGAGTTCCTAATGTTCAAAAAAAAAAACTTGAGTCCCTGGACTTTCATGCAGATGCAGCCGTCTAAAGATATTTTTTCCCTCTCTAGATATATACTATAGAGTCTCGTTACCCCAGTCTTCAGAGTCTCTGTCCACCTGTCCGTGCCACAGGAGAATTTAGTTTTCATTATTTATGACTTGGCCAGTTGGTCTGATCATGTTTACGATCCGGTTTAGAGGCGTATGTATATAGCAAAACTTTGTTGTGGGAGATGAAAAAGGTAGGGGGAAAATCCAAATTACTCCCTCCAAGCTTGACAACTCCTAAACTAACATTTCAATTTAGGCTCTCCAACTATTTAAGTTGGTCCAACCTACGGTACACCTTAAAAAGACTTCTCTCTTTTATTTGAGTTTTAGTGTTCACTTTTGTGAGACGATAGAGAACATCATATTTTGTGTTGGAAAAAAATACATTGTGAATTTATAGTCGTTATGTTTTGTACGGTGTTAATTCATTATTAAAATTCCTAAGCTATCAAAATAATGGCAAAAATAACATGTATTTTTCTAACATGACTTATGATGTGCTATATCATGTTAGAAAATTAGACGTTAAATAACTTATATGTGGAGAAACAAAACTAACAAATCTTGTTAAGGGGTGAGGTAGACCAACTAAAATAGTTGGAGAGAGTAAATTGAACAAAATAGCATGAATGCACCAAAAAGAAGGCAGCTACGTCTGAGCTAAACTTGGATATGGGAGTCTTCTTTTGTTTAGGGTGAAGTAAGACCAAGCTCATGAGCTTAATGTATGATGCACTCGTGATGGTTTCATATCATATTTTTGTAATGCAAAATATTAAAGCACATTTAGACATTAATTAGAATATTTTGAATATTTTTAGTATTTTTGGATTTTTTTTCTCATTTTCCTATAGCTAAATCTATTTTTTGGAATATTGTAGCTGTATTTTCATGAGCTATAAATATTTTACTTGATTCTTCATATCATAATAATCATAGAGACAGATCTTTTTTTCAGAACTTTAGAAGGTTAAAGATATTTTATTGTGGTTTAAAAACCTTCTCAACTATTTATCAGTTCTTTTAACTAATAGAGACAAAACCACCTTCATAACCACTTTCAAACCAGGTCAGGAAGGTAATTTGGATAAGATGTCCGGTTAAAGTTTAATTAAGAAGAAAAATAAGACTACAACACAGCTTTTGTGCCTTCGGCGGCCCATTTGCTCTCTCTTTAGCCCTGATTTTGTAGGCCGAATAAATATGAGGTCCCAGGTCCAAAGCCCGACCGCATCTCAGGATCTCGTTTCTCCACTCGGACGCCGACGAGTCGCGCAAGCCTTCCAAGCCCAAATACGCCGCCCGAGCGGCCTCGATGCAAAATCGACAACGAGCGCAGCCGCCCGCGAAAGTGAACGCCGCCGGCACACAGCCCACAGCTCCAGTTCACCTTCACCACTTGCTCGGTAGCCCGTCGCGGCGTCGCGGAGCCGCGCCTCGTGCGATTGGCATTTTCGGCGAAGACGAGGAACTGCGCGCGGGTCGGCGGGACCATCTCGTGGCCGCCAGCCGCCAGCAGGCAGGTTTCCCATGACGGCGTGCAATGACAATGAGGGCACGGTAGCAAGCATCAAGAACACGAGACCACGACGGTGCGTGTGACAACATAGAGCTTCCATTAACATTGAGTCATGAAAATGATCCGTACATTAGAACCTACACAACAACATTAAAACCGCGGCATTCAGAGAAACATGCCGACGAAGATAGAGTAGCGGCTTCAGAAACCTCAACGCCAAAGTCATAGAAGTGGTGACCAACTACGAACACAATACACTGCTACTCTACGCCATCTTCTGACGATACAACAGCTTCCAAGCAGGGCGCCACATCGTTTCATTTGCATCATCCATCAAACACAGGATTCGTTCGCCTGCTCGAATCGCTCCGCCTGGACCACGGCAGCCTCCTCGGACACCAGCGCCTCAAGCAGCAGGGCCTTCACCTCCCAGGAATCGAAAGGGAACCCTCTCCTCGCATAGGCGTTGAGGAGGGCGGCGCTTCCTTGCTTCACGAGCTTCACAAAGGCGCTGCCACCGATGTCATCAGTTCTCATGGTAGCTTCCAGCAGGGTGAGGCGTGGTCCGTACCGCTCTACGGACCTAGAGCCGAAAACCTTCGCCACTGCCGCTTCCTGAGGGACGATGTTGGGCCATGGCTCAGCTCCGCTGCTCCAGAACCTGCAGTGTTTGCACACAATAATATGATTTGAGGATCTCATTGTTGCTGTTTATACTAACTAGTTGGACAAAAGTTGGCTAGACAGCTCATTCAAGCTGCTCCATTCTTCAAATGCAATGTAAACAAAGTGTTGATAATGTACTACAGATTTTATCCCTCTTCCTCAACATTTTCCTGCATAAAATGGGACAACACTGGAATCTTTTGACATGGCAAAAATAAATCCATGTATTGCTTGAGAATTAAGATGCAAGACTGCAAGATCATCAACAGCCACCAACAGAAAAAATAAATCCATGTTTGGCAGCCACTCATTAAAAGGTGTTACTGGGGAAAATTTTCAAAAGGCAGTTCTGTTCCATGCAGAAAGAATATCAGAAAGGCCAGCAGCTAAAAACTATGATAAAGAAAAGGAATGTGTTCCCAGTTTATTATTTTTTTTTTGCCAGATGTCCTTTTCCTTCCCTAGATTCATGGAAGGACTCCTTTTCCTTCCCATGAGAAGATGTTTATCCTGCTGAATCAATTATTATCCATTGTAGGTAGAAAGGGTATAAAGACATGGAATGCAGAAGGAGCAGCAGCACATAAATTTTGCAGGAAAATGGGGGCACAAAGTGTTTATTTGTGCCAAGAAAGGCCATTTAAGATGGTAAGCCCATAAGGTCCTACCAGAAAAAAAACAAATTGAAAGAAAGTGTCCTTTCATTCTCCCCTAAAGGGGGCAGAGAAGCTTGACACCAACTTTTGGGCACTGGGACTCATATTGTTTGGCATTGTCAGTACCCATAAGGCCATAGTAACTAAGATTACTTTTTTTCAAACTTTCCATGGAAGGCATTTTTTACCAAGCTGCACTTGCAGGTAGTTTTAGCCATTTTGCAGACTTTTTACTGTTAAAATCTTATGTAGAAAGGTGTGATTCACAGAACTCGATCACACAGAGGCTATGATAGCAATGCATCTATTGCAGAGAACGCCCACAAGGCTGAAACAACTTATCTTAATAACAGGACGCCCCAGAACAGGACAACTACGACAACCAAAGCTTGAGAACAACGAAATGTTCATAGATCCACATAATTAATGAAATGAATGTGAATGGTCCTAATGTCATCGGACTGGGCCAGGACAGGAGCTGATTATGATGGTCATGCATTCACAACAACCAACTTAGAAGAAGCAGAAATGTGCCACACACAGATACTCCAAATAAGGAATGACATGATTACCGCAGCAAATACATTGTTACAACAACCTCTCTACCTGACCAGACAACACCCTAACTTCTTGTTCAAAAATCAAAACGTACTCGATGGAGCAAGTGCTGTACAGCTTACCAGGACGATTCCATGGGATGGTTTGCTCTAGATTGGGATGGAGTGTACGACAAGGTATTTCAAGAAAGGACATTTGAGGTAGTGGGCTCGCAAAGGAGTGCATAAGGTACAATCTTATGCCCTTTTAGCTGGAATTTTTAGGCTGAAACGACAACTACTTCCTCCATTCCAAATTATAGGTCACTTCGACCTTTTTTTATCAAATCTGAAAATAACCTATGTATAGATACATAGCAAAATATACCAAAAGAAGTAAAAAAAAGACATGATTTGGAATCGAGGGAGTATTTGAGATTTACCCGTCCCAAAAAAGATTATATTTTTTTGGACACATCTTGCATCACCCAACCTTAAAAGGCTTCCATTTTCTTGCCTTCTCATTCTCTGAATCCTGAACTTAAGGTTCAGTTTGGTAAGGTACAAAACCCCCAGCACCTTCAATGTGTGCTCTTAAGGTATCTAACCTGAAACCACCCACTCCATTGACCAGAACTGGAAAGATTTACACGTAGGAACATCCCAAGATTTTTTTTTTCCAGATCAAGAAACCTCGTATCCATTTCTTTGTTTAGAACAGATTCAGTATCTAACTGAACAGTGAACACTGATACAATGACCAACAAAAGTTGCTGAAATAACCAACTGAAGTCAAATCCTCTTAACATCCACCTAAGAAAGGCACTGCAATTGGTTACGAGAACGGGATTGGGACTGGTTTGAGCTGCTTACTGGGGTGTGCATCTCCCAACTGCTCGGGTGTAGAGGTACCCAGGCCATGCGTGCGCGTCGCCACCGCGGCTCCCGTCGGTGTGCAGCCGCATCCTCCTCCTGCTCTCCCCCTCCGCCGCCGCCGCCACGCCAACCCTACCGTACATCCCATTTGCTGCCC
>CM041640.1:19511349-19525789 GCA_023333625.1 Bothriochloa decipiens | reverse complement strand
CTTGGAAGGAGCGTGCACCGGGCCCCCATGCCTGTCTTTACTTGTCATGCTCATGCCATGGGTGTGAGATTTTCATCTCCTCCCTTGGACTTTGCACATATTTTGCCCAGCACGAGCCTCTCAAGTGAAGGTATGGGACTCTGGGGGGAGACACGATGGAAGTGTGTTTTCAGTAAAACTGAGTTTTTTTTTCTAATGGATTTATGTACATATTTCCTTTGTTCCTCAATAAATAAATTTTTAGTTTAATTTTTTCTACAAATAAATCAATCTCTAGGAGCTTGAATGCATCAGTCCATTTATTTTTCTCGAAGTCTTCTCTCATTTACTCTACCTCCTTCCATTTGATAATCAGTGTTGAGTTTCTGAAGTTGGAATAATTGTCATTTACTGTGCAACTACTCCAATTAATGAAGAGTTATAGTCTTTTTTGTCACACTAATTTAGCTTAAACTTGTCAGAAATCTATTTATTCAGTGACAGAGGTAGTATATATACACTAGGTCTACCATCGATGTAAATAGCTACCAGTGTTTTTTCTCTTTCCGAAGCAGAAGACACTTCAATAGGCGAGAATTTTCTTGTTAGATGGTGTTTCTTTAATTTGGAAAATTCTAGGACAAACTTGTCTTAAGACATGTTTAGATCAATTAGATCTAAAATTTAGTTAAACTAAAGCTTAATCATCTAAAGTTTAAAGCTTGTTTAGGACACCTAGAACTAAAGTTTAGTTCAGTAAAGTATAGGTCATTAAGTTTAGGTGGCTAAAGTCAACATGTCAAGGTGAAGTAGATACTACATGGACTTATGTAGACATTTTTCAAAAAATACTCCTAGTGGATGTAAATATCCCATACCAACGACGACTGTACTCGTTCACTTGGGAGGCCAGAATTCTCTTTGTTCATACCAGGTGAATGTCATTGGGTGATATGCTAGTTCAAAACTATAAGCATGTTGGGTCTATGGTAGTACTATAATTTTCTCGGTGCTTTGGTCTTCTAGCTTTGAAGTCCCTTTTTATGATCACGTACTTAGAAGCCTGTGTATTAAAAAAATCCACCCGCAAATAATGCACTCGACGATCAGAAATTGTGTTGGATCATCATCCCAAGGTGTCTTTTGTTTTGCTTTTAGGGAGGTGCGTGGGCCTGTCGTCTGATGGGCCTTTGCCCAGGAAAAGCACGAAGTACACGTGCATGCGTTCAGCGCAACGACTTTTTTTCGGTAATTTGGCTACATCTCGTATATCTGAAGTTTATTTTTTTTGTGATCTTTGTACTTGTTACAAAGGTTCTGAAAATTCTCTAAAATATTCTACAAAAATACTTCGCCAGATATATATTGGAAAACACGGCGGATGATCCGGTGATCATTAATAAGTTGGCCACTGGTTGATGCTTTAATTAGTTTTTCATATCTTTTTGCTCGGGGCTTCAATTTTAATGTTCTACAACTAGTTGAAAAGCATGTAGAAGTAATAACAATCTCTAAAGCTTGAATTATATCATTCCTGTTTTGTATAACACCTATAAAGTCACGAGATAAGTCACATTGAACAATCTTTTTATGTATCGGCTTTAATACCTTTCTTTCTTTTTAATTTATTGCATCTATAGAACCTTAGAAAACCTATGAACACATGTCCATATAAGTTGAATGTCCATGCATATATGATGCAAAGTCTGATCCCAAATGAATTGGAACATATGACATAATCATTGATAAATATCTAAATTTTGTGTACCCATACGAATTAGAGGACGACACAAGTCTAGGACTCTAGGCAGAGTATGTAGTTCAACTACTAGACGTCGAAATGGACGAAACGGGCACTAAATAAATCTCAAGCGACGACCATGGAACAAGTTGACCGCTCCATTATTGTAATGTACTGTATATATGTGTGTTCGCTAGTAATAGGAAAATCGTAGAAGTGTAAATATAGTGTTATGTCAACACAAAAGGAGAAACTGACAATTGTGCAAGTAGAAAACGAATTTGTTTTTTTTCTGAAAGACAAATAAAAGAGGAAGAACATTTCATATGCAACAATGGCCCTGTAACGACTATATAGGGACTAAAAGGCGTTGCACACTACACGACACATGCACACTGCAAAGAAAAATGCGTTTGAGTTTAGATCTAAGTTTCACCTAACCAACTCTCTATCTCGGATCGAAGTTTTATACAAAGAAGAATCCTGAAGGTAACAAGAAAATTTCACATATCACGATAAATCATATCAGGCGGCGTGCTTCTTCCATGGGAAAAGCCTGGACTTCCGATTGGCGCCGCAGTTAGCTTTTGCCGTCGGCATCTCCGGATCGTCGACGTCTACGAAATCCCAGCTGTCGTCCGTGCTGCCGCCGCTGCTATAATCCGGTTCTTCCTTCCGCTGCTCCTCAAAAATCTCATGATGTTCTGAACTATCACAATGTGCAGAACTTTCCTCTTCATCCTCTGGTGAAATATCACAATGCGCACAACTTTCCACTTCATCCTCTGATGATGAACTATAGCAACGCACAGAATTTTCCTCTTCATCTTCTGACGAAGAGCTCGTGTTGGAACGCTCTTCCCTGGCCTCCTCATCAACCTCTTCCTCGTCGCCATCGGTGATGTCCTCTTCCAGGGCAGGGATCTCCTCCCCATCTTCGTCATCATCTTCACCCGACGTATCGAAGTCCGACAAGTTGTCCTCCTCAGCCAACATGAGGTCCGCCATGACGAAAAGCCACAAGAAGCCGAGCGCGGCCATGCAACAGTCGAGCACGAGGTAGACGACGAAGATCTTGACGCTGCACGCCGCGTACACCACCATGGCACCGCGGCGCCACTTGTCGACAGCTCCGGCGACGCCTGAGCCCTCGGCAGCTCCTTCCCCGTCGCCGTCCGGCGTCAGCTGAACCTGCCTGCCAGCCTTGAGCACCTCCCAGTTGCAGAGGGCCAAGATCGCGAGCGTTGCAGGCTTCGGGCCGAGCGTGACGTGCAGGAGGAACATGTCGACGCAGTACGTGATGAGGACCAGTACCCAGAGGAACCGCCACGACTCGCGCACCTCGAGCTCCTCGTCTCGGCTTGCCTCGCCGTCGCCGGCGGCGGCATTGCCGAGGGGGCGGCTGGCATCAGTGGTGTCAGTTTCGTCGGCATCGTCATCCGGCGGGTCAATCCAGTCGGCGATCACCATCGTCAGGCCGCACGTCGCCGCGAAGCACAGCGCGCAGAACTGCATCCCACTGGCGGCGCTGGAGCCGAAGAGCAGGAGCATGGTGAACAGGACGTAGAACCCTGTCCCGACGAGATACACGACGTCCTTCAACACAAATCCGCCGGCCGGCGCCGCCCCGTCGTCCTCGCCGCCCTTGTTGCACGACGACGACGACGATGTCGAAGGTGGCCTGATCCCATCGGCCAGGCCTCTCAGGTATGCCAGCACCGACGGGACACATGCCCTGGCCTCATCGCACGCCGCGTCGAACACCACGGTCGCGGCGAGGCGGGCGACGAGCGCGATCACGCGGAGCACGAACCTGGCCGCGGACGCGGCATCCCTGTGCGCGTCCCACTTCGCCTCCGCCCTCCTCCTCCAGCCGGCGACGGTGGCGCGGACACGGCGCGCGTACTCCTCGGCCGCGGCGGTCATGGGGTGGTGCGATCCTCGCGCCGCCGCGTAGTCCCTCAGATGCCGCAGGTCGGCCCTCAGGTCGGCGCGCGCGTCGGCGAGCGCGGCGTCGACGCGGTCGGGCCACACCGCGCGGGCGAAGCAGACGAGGGAGGTGGCGAACGTGGCGTAGTAGGGCAGCAGCGTGGAGACGCAGTACGCGGACGCCGCGAAGCCGATGGCGGCGGCGGCGGCGGCGGACGCGGGGACGAGGGTGAAGGAGGAGGAGATCGGGAAGGGGGCCGTGGCGACGTTGGCGCCAACGTCCGAGCGGTGGGCGGCTACCGGGACGACGTCGACGGCCATGGTGGTGGTGCCGGGGTCGGGGTGGTTTTGGAGTTTTTGGTGCGTGCCCGTGCGAGATCGGTCGCTGCGGCGGCGAACAAGACGTGGCGAGGTGTGCGGTTGAACTGGAATTGGGTTTATGGCGGCGGCCCCGGGTTTTCGGCGAGATAGCGCACGACTCTACTGCAGGAAAGAAACCCATCTACTCCCTCCCTCAGTGCCAATATATTTATTGTCGGAGGCACACACCACATACCAAAGAGAGTTCCAACATACTCTGACACAGGTAGATACCAATAATTTGTCGTTGTATATATTTAGATGAACTTGCTATTAATGCATTAGAAAGAAGCACGCATGACCACTCATAGCAACCTTTTAATACATTAAACAAATCGTATTTCACATCCACACTTTACAAGTGTACAAAATTTTAGCCTAGAACAATTCAAAAAGTCATTTCACTGGGCCGCAAATCCTAGTTGGCGCCAAAACAAATCTTGTGCTCCATTTTTACACAGCAAAAGCAAACTAAAATTTCAAACTATTGACCCCAGCGCCATTTCTCTAAACCTGTGGCAATGAAAGGCCGGTAACCCTCCGGTTGCTTTCATTTCAACCATTCACTTCTCACCCATATGACCCATCTTCCATGGCATTTGACCTAAACACACCAGCAGAGGAGGAAGGAGAGGGGCCAGATCTCAACAAGAGTCCTGCCGAAGATGATGATTCCTTCAAAGGTGTAGTTGCTGCAGATGAAGTTTGGGGAGCTCATCACTTTGATCTCCAGTACGATGAACAAGAACAATTTATCAAGGTAAACACTTTGCTCTCTCTCTCCAGTCCTCTCCTTCTCTGGTTCTCTCCCTCTCTTTATCCTCTCCTCACCCTGTCCAGCTCTCTCTCGCCCCCTCACTGGTTCTCTCCCTCTCTCTATCCTCTTCAGCCCCTTCCTGTATATCTTGGGCAAAATACTGTCCTTCAATGGCGACGCAGTTCAGCTTCCGATTCCACCAAGTTCCACCACGACGATCCCGGCCACGCATCTGCTTGACAGGCCCCATCTTATGGTTCCATGGGATTCCCAAGGCACGCTTCTTTCGCAACTGACGAATGAACTGGCTACCCACATGTGCCCCCTTGCCGCCTGCCATCGAAGGATTGCCTGCAGCACACAAAGCCAATCTTGTTAATCAAAACAACACCAGTTCAGCAGTAAGTTTCTGAACATGATAGCAGCTTAGCGACAATTTTTCTAAATGTCACATGAAGATGTCACTGTAATACAACCTAGTAGTACTAAGCAATCCATCCACTTCGGTAAAAAATCATTCATTAATTCGATAAAAAAAGCAATCCGTCCACACAAAAATTAATACGGTATTAAGCTAGCATCTACTACTAGCAAGCACGTAGTATTAAGCTGGGAACTTAGCTTGATTTTGCATCTAGCGAACATAGCTGTAGGCAGACTATTTGAAAAGGCATCTAGTAGTATACACAACGCGAAGTCCAGAGGTCTGGGAAAAGGCGGCCATGCCTGGTACTACAATCCTAGATTCTAGATCTCAGTATGGTAAAATTGAGGATTTTACCTAAAAATTAAATAATTCGTGTGTTCATGGTATACTAGCAGCAAGTACGGAGTATGTACCGAATAGAATCCGCTATTTTTGCGGATAGCAAGAGCGTCGAGCCTCTGCGGGTCGGATCGAATGATGCGTGCTCCGCCCCTACGCTTTCGGATAGTCGTCGGCGCCTCGGCGGTGTCGCGTGAAGGAGGGGCCGGTGCTCCCAGCTCCCGCGGCCCCGGCCTAGGATGCAGGGGCGAGGTGTGGTCGGAGAAGGCAGACGCCGTGCACCGCCGAGCCTTGGCGGTGGGGCGCGGAATAGTAGCCCCCGCTCCTTGCTCTCCCAGCTCGTGTGGCTCGGCGCTAGACCATGTTGGCGGAGGGGAATCGCCGGAGGGCAGCCGCGGCGGCAAGCTTGCGGATCCACCAAAGGTACAGCGAGGCTGGGGATGAAGCCGACGGGGAGTTGGGGATGGGTGGGATTTTTTCCCCTTTTTTCATGGTGTGAGCTGAGGCTGTGACAGGGAGGGAAGAGATAAGGTTCGCTTGGTCGCCAGACAGCGCGTGGTGCGGTGCAGTGGTACAGCTACTACCCTACGACACAAATAAACGACGATATTCATTTTGGTACAACACACTGTGCTACGGCAACAAATATATTGGCACAGAGAGAATAGATCCAGGGCCAGATTTCCGTTGCGTCATGGCCTTGGCCTGCATGAGAAGAGTTGGATCGGACGATGGATTCG
Organism: Bothriochloa decipiens; assembly: GCA_023333625.1. NCBI lineage: Eukaryota > Viridiplantae > Streptophyta > Magnoliopsida > Poales > Poaceae > Bothriochloa > Bothriochloa decipiens. Next base: position 19,519,517 of record CM041640.1, on the reverse strand, counting down.
CAGCGAATCCCCCTGTTCGATCGGGTCTCTACGATGATATCGGACTCGGAGGAAGGGTAAAAAGGCCAAAGCCCAAAGGAAGGAAAAAACAAGCAAGCCAAAAAAAAAGAGATAGAGAGAGAACTTGAGCAACAAAAACGATCACAGTGGGACTCGAACCCACAATCTCCCGCTCCGGAGGCGAGCGCCTTATCCATTAGGCCATGCGACCGCTTTGTTGCAATCGAACACAGTACCGTTAGATTATCCTGGATTGATGTTTACAATATGACCTTATACATGTTGTTACTAAACTATAACAGTCACTGGCATTCAGTGACATCACCAAGGCCGGGCACTGTTTGTCCAGGTTCAAAGATGTTCCAAGCACTGCAATGGTACCATTTGCCATTAACAAAAAAAAAATGTTTATATTAACATATGAAACCTCTCAACTTTCATTGAGGGAGCTGGGAAAAAGGAAACCAACTCTTGACACTCTTCGGAGGGCACGAGATGCGTCGGCAAAATAGGAGTATCACTTGTTCTTTTGAGTCACTTTGTCCCTCCTTGCTTCATCATCATAAAAAAAAGAGTTATACCACCGTACCAGCAGTGACTCGAAACCTTCGTGGAGTTGTCGTCGTCGATGCATTGCGGCACAGGAGTGAGGTGAGGTCGACGACCGCTGTCAGATCGGAATCTCACTGGTGGACTCGGCGCCATCCAAGTGCTGCAGTGGTGGCAGGACGACGATGAGCTCAGCCTCAGTTGAGGTGGGCGGCGACGGCGAGGTGGCGCGTGGTGCGATGAAGACAACCATTTCCCAGACGTTTGTCCTTGTGTGTTTACGTTGCCTATTTCTGATTCATGATCTGTGACAACTGAAAATACGGCTACCGTGGCGCGGGAGTGCGTCTTCAATTGAGCGGCCATGGCCCATGGGTGAGTACGATGGAAACGGTACGGATATTTTTCGACCGTATTTGATACCGAATTTGTTTGTAGGGGTTTTAATCCGTCCGTATCAGGTTTCGGATATTGAACATCTGATACCGTATCCGTATATTAAAATCGCATATTTATGATGTCGATATCCAACCGTATCTTATCTGATATGGATGACACTATCCGTATTCGAATCCGAATCCGAGCAGAAATATGAAAACAAATATGGTATTGGTAATATCCGTCCGTATCCGATCCGTTTTCATCAGGAGTGAGCAGCAGGGTTTTCTTTATAGGAGAGTGGGAGAGGCATGCAAGCAGCGGTGATGTGGAACTGGAACGATACCAGCGACACGAATGACGAAAAGAACATTGCTACACGTGAGCAGTCTCATACATCGTCTCATGCATTGCCACGTAGGATTTTTATGATGTGGAGGAAAGAGAGATGTGAGAGAGAATGAAGTCATTGTTTCGCGAAACAACCGTCTCATTAGCTAAAATTAGAACTATGAGACAACTATCTTATCATTGTATGAGTTATTGTCGTCATGCACCTCGCAATTTTATTTTTACTCTCTTCATAAATTAAGGAAATACGAGTTGGTATGAGACAACTTAAAAAGATAGTCATTGTGTACGTAGTTTATTAAGTCATGTTAAATGACGTGCCACTGCGCTAACGCAGTGACTCGGGCGGACGCGAACGGGAGTTAAAACTATTAATTTATTCTATTAATTGAATTTATATATGGGCATTAAAACTACATAACCATTTATAGACGAGTTAAGACTAATTATTCGTTATTACCATCCAAACATGTCCTATGACTTCAAACTCCCCAACTCTCTGCGGGATGGATAACACATAACAGCCTCGTGGATGTCTACGTATAACGCGATCAGAACTTAATTCACGTTTTCCAGGATGAAGATTAATTACAGAACTGAAGTCCAGCACGGCAAGTTTTTATTTGGCCACCAGTATAGAAAGAGAAACAAGGAGACCTTTGCTTTCTGGCCACCGTACGTGATCGTTCCATGGTTGAAGACCACGAATCGCATGACCGAGACAGTGAGCTCATTGTATTGGTGCTTGGCGGACGAGCGAACGAGGACCTCACCTAACCTCGGCGCTTATCCAGCAGCAGGCCGGAGCAGGAACGCAGGATCACACAAGCACGCACAGGCACACCAAGCACGCAGGCAGATATTTCGTACTACCAAGCATGAAGGATGGCAGGAGACAGGACGCGGGACCAACAAGTCACCAAAGACCAATCTTGCTGAGTCAAAAAGCCCATGCTATGCCGCCGTGCGCTATCCTTCTCACCGCGGCCGGGCTCACTTGGACGGGCGAAGGCGGCACGGCGTGGTGCAGTGCAGGTCCACCACGTTCCCTATCCGCCAGCCGTGCAGCTACTCAGCACCAACGAAGCAAAGCTGCAGCGCTGCGTCATCGACCCTGATCCATCGGCTTCACGGCTGCAGAGCCTGCGCGCATGCGATCCCATAACTAAGGCTGTCCGAACCGAGAGACGGTAAAGCCCCCTCCAGTATCACTTTACCGTGAATTTCGCCGCAGCGGGACGAAGTAAAAGAGACGCTGCCATTCAGTACCTCTCTGCACCCGCTGTCTGTCACGCGTGTACGAAGCGTGCGGTAAAAACGTTGCAGGTCCCGCTCGAGGAGAGAGAAGGGAGACCGGAGAGGAGGACACTGTCGTCGCCTGGAGCTCGTCGCCGCCGCGCTCTCTCTCTCTCGGCCGGCTCCTCCCAGTCCGTCGCGGCGCCCCTCTCTCCCCGGCCCTTCCCCGGCGAGCTCGCCCGCGCGGCCGACGGCGGGGCTCACCCGCGCGGCTTGGAGGCAGAGGGGAGCCGGAGGAGTGCTTTGGCGCAGAGGCACGGCGCAGATGACGAGCTCCACCGGCGGGCGAGCGCGGCCCTCCCTCCATCCACGCCGCCCAAGTCCACTCCCATGCTCCTCTGCTTGCCGTCCCGCACGGCGCCCGTGCGCTTCCTCCAGTCTCCGCCGACGCCGATGGTGGCGCTCGTCCACGCGGGGAGGCTGCCGTCGCGAGGAGAGGGAGGAGGGGCCGCCGGCGAGGCTGCTCGCCGGTCCGTGCTCGCGAGCAGAGAGGGGGAGGAGAAGGGAGGGAAGGAGGCGGCTCGCCGGTCCGTGCCTGGCGCGGGCGGGCTCCACCGTCGCCGGGCGCGGGTGAGCTCCGCCGCCGCGGGGGCGCGGGCGAGCTCTGCCGCCGCCGAAGGAGAGGGAGAGGTGGAGGCCGTCGCAGGGAGGGAGGGACGCGAGGCCGCCTCCGCGCGCCCTCACCGGCGCCACCACGCGCCCTTGCCGGAGCGGACGGAGGTGGAGTCCGGGGCCGGCGCGGCATCGGTGGAAGGAGTGGTGTCGGTTGAATGGGGAGAAGGGGAAAAGAAAAGAAAGAGAAAAAAAGAAAAAAAATTGTCAAATAAGTCCCACAGTGGATAGAGTTTGATACTGAAGTATGGATGAGTGCGGGAGAAACTGGTATAAAGGAAAGAATTTTGATGATTAAGACAAAATATTTCTTTTAAAAGTTAGATTTAGAATTATATGAGTGCGGATAATCTAAGCTCCTAGACTGTGGGTGAGGTGCATGGGCCTGACGCCACTCTGTGAGCTTTTAACAATTAGCATACGGTACGACGTTCTTTTCTTTTTAGAAAAGAACGGTACGACGTTCTTAATTGTATTTTTCACGCTTGTAAACAAAATGGTCTGGCTTATTTGGACTTGCTTGGCCGTCAGAACCAAGTTGCCTTGCCCTCAGTAAATCCTCATGCTGCAACGATGGTGATGCTGCTAGCGGGCAAGTGATTTAGTTCTCATCAACATCTTGGAAACTTCCAATGACGTAGACCTATTTGTATCAAACGAACGTTTGATTTGAGTCAAACCACGGATGACACGGTCCGAGGCCTGCGGCAGCGTAGATAGTTTTGCTACTTCTATCTATAGTTCCATAAGTTCTTATTGATGCTGCCACGCGGCGGGTGTATAAAAAGAAAAAGAAAAAAGATGCTGTCCTTGGATCTCGCACGTTTCTTCCGTTTCGGTAGGATTTTCTAGGAAACGTCGTCATGATGGTGACACCGATTTAACCATTTTCGTGAAAGCAAAATAAGAGTAACTTGAACGGTTTTAAATTTAATTTTTGATTTGGCAATGGTAAAATATAGAGTTTGCTAACTCTTAAATCAGTATGAGAAGCAGAAAAAAAATTATCTCTAACGATTTGATAAAATTGGCTTGTTAAAACCTTAGAGTGGACCCAGACGCTTTTTTCCGTGATTTTTTTCGTTACTGCTCGCGCGGTTTTTCTTCACGCGCGTTTCCTCGCGCCTTTTCTTTGTGCCGCCGCTGTCCAGGTTCAGGTGATCGTGTAGCCGCCCTGGAAGCAAGACAGTGATCATCCAGATTTAGGCGATGATGGACCCTCCAGGTGCCCTTGAAGCAAGGTAGCAGGTGCCCGCGAAGCAAGATAGCTAGCGTCGTCGCCATTATTTCTGTACCATCGTCCTTGTCCTCGTCGCCAGGTCTCTGTCCTACTGTCCATCAGTTTGCCGCCCACCAACCCACGAGCAACAGGCAATCCGCTCAATTTTTTCAGAGCAACAGGACTTGCTTACATAATCTTTTCTGTCACATCAGCCGTACGGCAGGAGAAAACGGCGGCGGCAGGAGAAGCACGCGGGGGAGGGAAATCGCGGACGTACGGCGATGGCAAGCGCGATTCACGCGAGGCATATATGTCAGTCGGTTAATTTACGAAGTTAATAAAAATATAAAGCTTATTTGTCAAATTGTTGGATAGAACACGACGCCAGAAATGAATTATCGCAACGTTGGGTTTTGATGCCCCGCAGCGGGCGCTTATGAATTCGATGCTCGGTCGTGGCAAGCCAGACATCGAAGTGGACGCAGCGGTAATGTTCAGTTACCGCAGCGAACGTATTAAGACACCCGCTGCGGTAAATAGATTTACCGTAGCGGACGTCCTAAAAGACCCGCCACGGTAAAGGTCGCGGCCCAATAGCCCAAGGTGAGGCCCAGTACAAGGCTACACGTATAAAAACAGCGCTTAGCGTTCCACTGCCGTTGTACCCACTCCCCCGCCTGACCGCACCCCATCCGAAACCCACACTCTCTCGGCTCCCTCTTTTTCCTCTCCCACACACACTCTCTCTTTCCCATTCTCTCCATACGAAACCCTAGCACCACCTCGCGGCCGCGACGCCCGAGCGCGCGGGAGCGCGGCGGCGCGGCTCGCGAGGGCCGAGCGTGGCGACCCTTCGACGACACGGGGCGTCGCGAGCCTCGCCGTGGGCCTAGCCACACGGCGCATCGACGTGCGGCGGTGGAGGCTCGGCGTCGGAGGAGGTAGGTACACCAGTCGGTTCCTATCTCCCTCTCTCTTCCACTCTTCATCTCCCTCTCACCCTTCACTCTCTCAATCTTTTAGATCCAGAGACGATGGGATCCGGCCACCACAGCATCGAGGTCCTCCGCGCGCGGATCGAGGTCTTCCCGGCGCGGATCGAGGTCCTCCCGGCGCGGATCGAGCTCCGGAGCGCGAATCGAGGTCTTCCGTCGCGGATCAAGCTCTGGAGCACGGATCGAGGACCAGATTCGGCCCCGGCGAGGGTGGATCCGGCAACGGCGACTCCGGATCCGGCCCGGCGAGGGCGGATCGGACCCCAGTGACGGTGACGACGGCATCCATGGCATGGATCCGGCGACGGCGGTGGTGGCGGCGCTGCGGCCCAGGATGGGCTCTTCGGGCCTGTGGATGGGCTCGACGGGCCTATCTAGGATTTTTCTTTCTTTCTTTTTTTTTGTTTTTTTCCAAAACCTTTAAGGCAGCGGGCATCATAATGCCCCGCTGCGGTAAATCCGATTTTCCGCAGCGGCCACTGGCGCCCGCTGCGGTGCCGCCCGGATTTATCGTGGCATGGCACCGCAAGAGGACGCTGAGGCCCGCTGCGGAAAAGCAAATATGCCTGCTGCGGTTATTGAATCCGGACGTAGTGGGAGTTTTTTTTAGACTTGTTTGCAAAAGCAAGTCCTGGTGCTCTAAGAAGTTGCATTGAATTCGTGTGCGGTGCTATACCATGCATAATCTGGAAGAATGTTCCCCGCACCTGGAACCTTTGACGCGAATTGCGAACGAAAACGATTCCGTTTTGTGTTCTACTGCCCACAAAGGGTCTCTGCTGGTCGCCCAAGATTCCTAGCAGTGGATCCATCACTGATGGCGACTTACAGCCGTTGTGGCCGCTCCCGAGCACACTGCGTCATCCTTCTCCGATTCTCGGGAAATTCATTCGGATGGAGACATGGTGACACAAAATGTACTCATCATTTAAAACATAGGTTAATTCCAGTTTGTCTGAAACCAAACTTTTCTAGAAAATCTTAAATAAAGTTAGATTTTAGAGCTTCCGAACAAATAGCGTCAATGTTGTGTCCTCGATATTCTACTTAGCTACGGACGGAGATTGTGCAAAAGAAAAAGAAAGCTAAGAAGCCCACCTCCACGTTTTACTGAAAGCGGTGATGGCGCAGGCGCACAATACGTGTTGAGTAGGAGAGGACAGCACCAAAAGCCCAACACCAACAAACCCTCATCTCGGCGCCTGCGTGGCGGCGCAGGAGCGCACGTGACAGCGGGTGGTCAGGAAACAGGTGCGCTGGCCACGGGCACTTGGCCGAGAGGCATGGCCCGGCTGCTCGGCTGATGTGTAGGCGAGCCCATGCCACCCAGTTCCAGCACGCCGCCTGCGCCTCTCGTTCTCTTCCCCGCCATGGTCCTTCCTCTATAAAACACGGCCGGCCCGCGTCCGTCCACCTCACGCGCACGCCAGACGCCAATCCGCCTCCACTCGTCTCGGTCGCGCCCGCGCATTAACCGGCAGGTCGGCGGCCGCGGCGCCTCCGCTTCATCCTCGCATCCAGGTGCGCGACCCTGCAAATCCTTCCCTCCTCTGTTTCTCCCTCTGCCGTCTTTGCGGTTTGTGCTGCGATGATATGGTCGGCGGTCGCGTTTGTCATTTTTCTCTAGGCGAAACGAGTGAAAGTATCCAGTATTCACGGGGGCGTCGCTGACTCCGGTGCGTATTGATGGCAGAGCCGTTTCCCGTGCGCAGCTGGGTGCAGCGCTTCCTTGGAACCGTGCTCGCAGCTGGCGGGCGTTCATCGATCTGTTTGTTGTCTCTGTCGCTGCGTGGCTCCCGTCCATTTTGATGGGCTCTTGGCGAGATGCGTGACACGGCCTACGCCACACGACGCCAAAGCTCTGTGTTATTAGCTGGGCGGATAGAGCTGTGTGCACCCCACCCTTCGCCGTCGTCACCTGCGCGGTGCACGCTTTCAGTGCAGCCGCCTGCACCCCTGCACGCGCACGGCGTGAACGTGTGGTGGGACGAGACGTCGGCTCGTCCCTGTCGTCATCTCTCTCTCTGGCTCCGGACGCTTCTTTGTTTCGGGCCGCCTGCAGAGCCCTGCACGAGTGAACGGCGACGTCGTCGTCTTGCTTTACCTCATTTTCACCTCTCATCTGCCGTGTACGAGTTGAGTTGCCACTTGCCAGTTAAGCGTCCTGTTTTGTGCTAATGATGATGGCCAACTGGCCAAGCATGCTTGTAGACTGTACCTGTACTCCTGTACATGTAGAGACAAAGAAAAACATAAACCTCAGGCCAGACAAAGCTTTATTTCGTTTCGTGAGCTTGCGCAATCCATCCATCCGTCCTAAAAACTCTCTCGTTCCCTCCTCTGCAGCGGAGCCAGGACGATGGTGACCAAGGTGGTGGACCTGCGGTCGGACACGGTGACCAAGCCCTCGGACGCGATGCGGGCCGCCATGGCGTCCGCCGACGTGGACGACGACGTGCTGGGCGCGGACCCGACCGCGCAGCGGTTCGAGGCCGAGATGGCCGCGATCACGGGCAAGGACGCCGCGCTGTTCGTGCCGTCGGGCACCATGGCCAACCTCATCTCCGTGCTCGCGCACTGCGACGTCCGGGGCAGCGAGGTCATCCTCGGGGACGCCTCGCACATCCACGTCTACGAGAACGGCGGCATCTCCACCGTCGGCGGCGTGCACCCCAGGACCGTGCCCAACAACCCCGACGGCACCATGGACGTCGAGAGGATTGTTGCGGCCATTAGGAACCCCGACGGGGCGCTGCTGTACCCGA
>CM041640.1:19483435-19500931 GCA_023333625.1 Bothriochloa decipiens | reverse complement strand
AAAGTCCTAACGACTAATCCGACGTCACCCAACACCATGGACGATCGAAACTAACCATTCTTGACCTTGTCGTCCATCCTTTGAAAACCAAAACGATTTCCATCGTCAAGGGAGCATGAAACCTGTATTGCCCACGGTATCCATCACCATGACCTAACTTACCAATGTTTCTGCAAAACACACGTTAGTTATGGTAAATATTATCATCAATCATTGAAACCACATTAAGGGGCCTAGATGCTTTCACACACAAATTCAACTTAACACATAAAGATAGCTAGTTAAGTTACATCACATGTTACTCAACACATTAACTTCACAGAACCCAGAGTGCTACGTAATACTACATAAAGTCTAATTATACAAAAGTTTTAAAATACATCCCATGTGAACCATGCCACATCCACGGGCTACACCTCTCACATAGCTATGCTTTCACTCCTAGCCCACTGAAGGGTCAGGGACATATAGATAGCCATATAAGTTGAGGCCATCTCACCTGCAAAACTTAAGTGTAGCCCCATGAGTACACGAGTGCACTCCATAGGACTTGCCTAGTATAATAAGGGAATATACATTTGCACTATGCATATGCTAGGGTGCAAAGTTGGTTTGCACAAAACAAATTGTGCATAAAGTAAATGTTATCTAACGACAACAAAATTTGCACATAGAAAGAGGTCTGATAACAAATGTGAACATCAGCAAAGGGTAGAGCTCGATCTTACATGAGTCATTCATCGCAATAATTACTTTGGAGTTGGGAACCATGAATTAGTGTGAAATGGTTAAGTCAACCAAAACTCTATAGAGGGTAGAAGTTTTACTCATAAGAGAATAAAGGTTGCCGCCCACATGAGCCGGCGGTCCATAATGGGTAAGTCATCATCTCAACCTTTCTCATACATGTCCACATTGACCAATACAACGGCCAAAATGTGCCGGGGGTACTAGCTTTCTAGCTACCCTGGGCACCAAATTACACATAATCCATAAGGTACATGGTCACAAGCATAATACTAGACTTATTAATCCTATATATGGCAAATGGTTCTTATGGGAGAGTGTTCAAGACTCGCTGCGACAAATGCAACAATCATTAACCGATCCAAGTGAGAGATGTCATGTGAGACACTATGCTGGTGTAGTGTTCTGTTCAGCTATTGTTGTGGTGGCTGTTGCTAGAGCGACATATGGCCAGGATTGGTTTTGATTGTTATGTCACTTGTCGTAGGTGCTATGCTGAGGAGGTTGCAATGTCTCTAATGTGTTCCTACAAAGGCATAAGTGAAAAGGAGTAAAGAAGAAGTTAAAGACTGATATTTGGAATTCACAGAAATAGCTTTTATACCAACTATTGACACTTTCTTATGAATGGACAATTTTGCCAGGTTGGTGGAATTGTTAAGGGTTTTTTTTGTCTTTTGAGCAATGTCGATGTTTTTAGGGGAAGCAAGGTCGAATTTGTTAGTTTGTTACTGGAGCTGGAGAAGATGACAAGAAAATGGGTGCGCTGATTGTTGAGGTTTTCTTTTCGGCTAGGCAAGGGAATGGGCTGCACTGAGCGAAAAGAGGAGAAATTAAAGCCCGCTAAGGAAATGAGCTTTGCAGGCTGACCTGTTCCTCTCCACTGTTCTTAATTGTGGGCGTTGCCGCTAGCGCTACAGTTCCCATTCCAGCACCCCGATCACCAACAGCCAGCGGCAGTGGCTCTGGGGCAATCTTCTGTGTAGCACAGTTTAAACTGCTCATGATACGTACTTGTATAGTTATTTTGCTCTGCTCATGTATAGATTCAGTTTTGGACATAACAAAGTCGATAGAAAAGCTATCCGACTCCAGTTCAAAAGAGGAAATTTATCAGACGAGCAATATTTGCATTAAACCTTTGAATGAAGAGCAAGGCACTAACAAAAGAAAAGTTTCAAGCATCAGTTCATGTAGCTTGTTGGTTCTAGCAAGCACCAGCCATCGCATCATCGCAGAAGCAGAGGCGGTGGCATCGTTCGCCGTCAGGCGCCTTATTCCTTCTTGGATGGCGCCGGGTACTTGACGGCGTTCTTGACGATCTTCCTGGTGGCGGCGTCGCCGAGGTCGACGCCGCATATGTCGGAGAGGCGGATCAGGTAGAGCAGCACGTCGGAGAGCTCCTCGCCGAGGTGCTCCTTCTCGGCCTCGTCCCAGTCCGCGAGGCCCTTCCGCACCTCCCCTTTCCACATGAACAGCTCTGACAGCTCTCCGACTTCAGCAATCTGTCAGGCACAAAACAAATCAAATCAAATCATTAAGCTCTCGCCTTCCTTAGCAAAAGGGAACAAAAAAAAGTTCTTTCTCTTCAACAAGAATGTGTGGTCGATGCTTTTTTATGTATATAAGAAAAAAAGAGGAATGAAATCGAATTCACAAGATGAATCAGCAGTGACCCTGATGTCTGAACCAACGTAACCACGTCAGAGGTCGGACATCAGCAATCCTCGTAGTATAAGACCCAACCCAACCGAGTCTCCGACGGTTATGCCAGGGCCACGTGGCATCAGACTATTCGAGACGTGACACCTGAAAGTTTGCACTCCGGTTCTGAGGCCATGGGCAGTGCGGAGATTAGTTACTTGTCCCAGTTTGCTCCTCTCATGAACCAACCAACACCTGGATGGCTGGACGGCATGATCTTTCAGCCTCAGTACGCTAAAAGTCTCCGAAAATATCAGGACGGGTGAGAGAGAGGGAATAATGCAGAATGATTGTATTTTGGGATCGACGCTAAGGTCCTGCACTGTCCCCGTCAGGCAATGTGGTCATGAAGTTTCCTTCTCTGCCAAAACCAAAATTCTGAAGAAAAATTCTAGATGCATTGAGGCGCCACAACCCTGTGATACCAAAACAAGAATTCTGAAGAAATTCTAGATGCATTGCGCCATCACCTTGTGCCCACATGCAGTTAGTTAAGTGAAACGAATAAATCAGATAGATCTCAAGAATCTAGCTAGTCGCACTACTTGTTGGAACAAGAAAAGAAATCAAAGAAGATTCTTCATGAACAGTTGGTCAAAAGGGGACGCATTATATGGTGATCATTTAATAATCTATACAGATAGCTAACCTGTGGTGGCCTTGGAATGAAGAATTTTTGGTTAACTGCGACCAACTAGCATAGTTCTCTTCTTTTAATTGATGGAGACATTGTCTATGTGCACATGATATTCTAGATTTCAGTCTTCCAGATTAGAGATGCTTACTGCTCAGACACGATGGGTACGGTTCCCCTCTCTTTAGAAGTGCAGTGGTAACCAAAATTTTTTTGCTTAGTTTAATCACAACAGTAACGCGTAGTATTATTGTATATGTTGTGAAGTACTGTAACGTGTAGTACATACAGTACGTACTGTATATGTCGTGAAGTACCGTAACAAAATTATGCCACACTGAAATTGAAATGCAGATGGGGAACTCAAAATAATTTTTGGACATGCGAAGTACTACTGTATTTGTTTTACCGCAGGAGATCATCAAGAAAATGCCATGCATGGTCACGCCCTGAAAGCTAATAGAAAGGGATGCTTTTTTAGACATGGCGTGTTGTGCAGTGGGCAGATATATATATATATATATACACATCCAAAACACGTTAACAGATACTAATCGAAACCATTGATCATCCGGCGTCACGAGGAAAACGAGTCCCCAACGGCAATGGGGACCGTATCCTATTTGCCCAGATTGTGCTTTCGTGGACTGATTATTGTTGGTGGGGGCGTAATTCTCGATCTACTACTAGTGGTGATTAACGAAGGAAAACAAAATCGTCGCCGAAAGGGGAAAAAAAGACGTGCGAGAAACACGTAGAAAAGCAAGCCTAACCACCCCTTTCATTTCTTCAGTCTTGACTCTTGAAGAGTTGAACAAATACGTACGTGTGCAGGTGAAACACGAGAAGAGCACCAGGATCAGAGACTAGATAGCGGGGAGAATGAAGAGGATGCAAACCATGGCGAGCAGCAGGTTCCTGGGGCTGTGGTACTGCTCCCAATCCCTCTCCTTGGCGAAGTCGTTGAGCTTCCTCGACAGCTCCTTCAGGCTCACATCACCGGCCGCAGCGGCAGCCACCTCCTTCGTCTTGTGCTCCACCGCCGCCTCCGCCATGGCTGCCGCCGCCTTCTTCTCGCCCTCCATGTCAACCGGCAGCCTTTCTTTGTGTGGAGCACTTGCCGATTGAGGCGCCTGCCTGCCGCGGCCTCTGGTTCGGCGCTTTGGAATTGGAAGCACTCCTAAAGCAGAGGCGTGAGTGGAAGGGCATTTGTATTTATATCTCCATAATATAATATAAAATACTCCAAGGCGTGCACCAAAGTTGGCAAGGAACTACTTAGCAGTATAAACAATTCAGGGAATTATTCATTGGTCCGGCCTTGCCAGCGAGAGCGATGTTAATGACTGCCTTTATCTATCAGTGGGGCATAATCCAGCTTGACGTCCAGCTTGTTATTTGCTCAGAAATCACAAAGCGATGCAGTTACTTCTCGCCTGGAGCTGGAATACGCTAAGGCCGTAAGGCACTTGATCAATCGCCATAATAACCGGCTCAAGGATTCAGGGTACTTGTACGATCTTCTTTCTTGTCGTTTTTCGCAGACACATGCATGGGACAGAGTTGCGTAGAGAAAGGTGTGGCCAAGGCCAGGTACAAGGGGTAAGAAGTGGCACCGTGATCTCGTAGGATCTTTTGGATATGATACGAGCTGCCATATTTGAGGGCGCAATCGATCCAGGTCTCAGATTGAGTTGCTTTCCTCCTTTTCACGTCACGGCGGGAGTTTCTATTCATCTCGAGCGCACGACTCCGATCCAAGGGTTCAAACTTCAGAATGGCAGGCAAGCGAAACTTCCAAGACTTGAGTGCTCTTTCACTTGTTCCAGCAGTGGCAGGCAGCCGGGCTGCCGGTGCCGGCGGAGCGGCTTGGCCACAGGCCTGGCAGAGCTGCCGCCGTCGTACGTGTCGTGGGGCTCGGCGGAGGGCCACGTGGGCCGCTCCGTTCCCGTGCGGCCGCGGTGTGCAGTTGCGCACGACAGCAAAAATTGTCCGTTCGTGATGAGGAGGCTGGCAGCGCGGCAGCACCTGCCCGGAGGCATCGCGAACGCGAGCCTCTTCCGGCTTTGCGGCGGCGGCCGGCAACACGTACAAGGCTTGGCGACAGCGTCTGGCCTTTGTGCCAGTGTTTTGTCACGCACATTTTCCAACACGTACACGCAATTGTTTGTTGTCGTCTCCAAGCATAGTACTAGTAGTTGGAAGAAGAGACAGCGTTGCGCTGCGCTCTGAAAACGGAAGCAAAACGAAATGCACATGTGTCACGTTGCCTGCCAAGCGCTCGCCGTGTTGACTGCCGTCGTCGAAGCTGGCCTCCTCGCTCGATCGTCCCCACCATTATCTGCACACTGTGGCCGCATAGTTTAAACCCAAATAGCCAAAGTATCGGTTGCTTTTTTAGTTTCTTGACACACCTCACAGGAATCAACGTGCAAGCGTCCAATGACTCCATCGCGAGGTTCCCACTCTAGTTCACCATGACAACTGACTCAACCATGACAACTTTTTTTTTTTTTTTTGAACCATGACAACTGATTGAACGGTTAGCCTAACTGGACAAATCCGTTTTTGGGCCCTCACTCTTGCCTTTATAAATTTTTGGTGACTGTTTCTATTTTGGGTGCAAAAAAAAAGAGATAAGGCCAGGTTCCTATTATTATTTATAAATTTTCCTCGACAAATATTTATGAGCAAACCAGACATGCCATTTCAAGTCTCAACTGAATTAAGGGGAAAATACTGACTCATGCGAAAATGGGACTTAAAGTTGAATCAAAGGCCAGCCCGGCCCACAAACTGAAGCCCAACACCTATTACAAGTACTATCCAAAGCCAGCCCAAAATCATCAGCCCAAAAAGCCTCTAACTCATCTAACCTAGATCGGACGGCTACAATACGTCTTCCCAGGATCCATCGCCTCACCCACATCCATTCCCCTCTATATACGTCTGCGGCGGCATCAGAACCCCTCTCTTCCCCAGCCGCACGCGCCGCCCCCCCCCCCCCCCGCCGCCGCCGCCGCCGCCGCCATCTCCGCCCGCAGCCAAAATGGTAAGTTGTCCTTGCGATGTCTTCCCGCATCGAGGGTTTTCGCTGCTTTTTCGTTGGCATCGTTGGCTAATTTATGCGCACCTTGTTGATTGTTGATGTCGTGGTTCTGCAGCCGTTCAAGAGGTTCGTGGAGATCGGGCGGGTGGCCCTTGTGAACTACGGCAAGGAGTATGGCCGCCTCGTCGTCATCGTCGACATCGTCGACCAGAACAGGGTGAGTCGGATCACGTCTCTCTCCTGGTCTCTATTGGTTTGCTTGGGCCGAGGTTTTGTGAACCTTTTTTATTCTTGTGCGCTCGTTACCTTGTTGATCATTACTGTTCCAGTGATCTTGTCATCTTGCGTAGCTGCATTAGAGAAGTAGCCCGCACAGTTGAATTGGTCCGTTTGATGCTATGTGGACTCTGGTCATTAGTTTGATGCTGATAATAGTCTCTTATGAAAATGGTCGATCCACTTACCAGTTAATTCGAATGTTTAGAGAGCGAATTTCTTGCGAAATGCCCTTGCTCCACATATGGAACACCTTTATTAGCCCATTGCAATCGTGTTACGCAAATTAATTGCAATGTTCTGTCGAATCATCTATATATGCCCTTTGTCTGGTTACAAAAACATGTTTAGGGGTTAGGACTATTGGGTCAAACTTTAATAAATGAGAAACATAAAAAGCGATTACATTAGTTTGAAAACGTGTAAACTCTGTGTGTGTGTGTAGTTTTGTATCTCTTAAATTTGAAGACACATTGAAGACCTTCTTAAGCTTTGTGCCTGGTATTTTTTTACCAGACAAAGCATACATCACTGTATATATTGCTCTGAGTTTTTTTGTGACTGCACCTACAGAAAATTTTTTCTGCAATGTTGGTCCACTCATTTTTTGGTGCCAGTGATGCAGTTAGTGTTTTTCCGAAATTTTTGACAGATCTGCCATGTTTGGTTGTGCCCTTTTAGAAGTGACATCAACACGATTACATTAAGGAAGATATTGTATTGATACGATGGTCTCAATATATGTCATTATTGAATTTTTATTGACAAATATAGACTGCATTTCCTTTTAAATGAAATCAAATCCTATTGCTTCCATGTCTGCTGAATTTCTGTGATTGCAAAGATAATCCATTCATGAAATCATCATGTGAAATATGAAATATTGGAAGTTGATGGGTACCTTCAGTATTAAAGCATTTTCTATTAGTTTAAAGTTTATATTTTGTTTCATAGTAACCTTTAGGTAGGTCATTTTGGGAACTTTGCCTAGCTGGCTGAACCCTGTCATCAGAGGTCCAGGCACTTGATATATTTCTATGCATTGCCGTGTGATTGAACTAAGTGCTTGTAATTTCATCGCTTCTTGGTTATAAATTTGGCTTTGCTGTTGTGGATTAAAAAAGTGACAATTGTTTTATTTCTTTATAATTATGGCAATGTGTTCTGCTTGGCCAATCAGCCCACTATGTATGAAACTGAAATTACTTGCTAATAGCTGTTTCATGAATGATTCATCATCGAACTGCTTTCTGATGATGAATGAAGTTTTAAGTGTCTTTTCTATCTGGTATTAGGCCCTTGTGGATGCCCCTGACATGGTCCGTTGCCAAATGAACTTCAAGCGGCTTTCCCTGACCGACATCAAGATTGACATTAAACGTGTCCCAAAGAAGACTACATTGATTAAGGCTATGGAGGAAGCTGGTGATTAGCTGTCCCTGGAGTCATTCTTTAATATCTACCTGATGTCCGTAGACCACTGATCATAACCTAATTGCAGATGTCAAAAGCAAGTGGGAGAATAGCTCATGGGGCAAGAAGTTGATTGTCCAGAAGAGGAGAGCATCACTCAATGACTTTGACAGGTTCAAGGTCATGTTGGCAAAGATCAAGGTTTGACACATTCTCTGAGTAGTTTTAATATACACTTCTGCTTTTATGCCCTAATATACTGTTATGGTTGTCATTTGAACAGAGGGGTGGTGCCATCAGGCAAGAGCTTGCTAAGCTTAAAAAGGTGGCTGCTGCTGCTTAGATCGCTTTGGTGGTTTTGATTTTGATCCTGTATGCTTCGATGTCATGAAAATGTAATGCGCGAATCACTTCCAGTTAGCTTGTCAAGATGTCAATTTTAAACTGCCATGTTTAGATATTTTGTCTAAAATGCTATTCTGAATCTGAGATAGTGTTATATTCTGATATCTATCAAGTGTTGCATTCTTGTTCATTCAATGTTGCTGGCTGGCTCAGTTTCATATGACCAATATTTGCTGTTTAGAATTTGAATGCTAAATGCCCGGTGAAAGGGATAACGAAGATGAAATTGGGTATTTACTCATCCAGTGTCGTATGAATCATAAACTAATAAACGTACTACGCTATGCAATGTAAGAAATTTGTAATTTTTCGAGCAGATTATCCTCCGCCCTTGCGCGAGCATCGCCGGCCACTAAACGCGAGCTCTGCCGGGCACCGAGCAGGATCTGCTGGACCCCTGTGCGAGCTTCACCGGGACCATGCAAGGCATGGCCGGGAAGGAGGTAAGACTTGTCTGCGGCGTGCTTCTCCGGCCATTTGCCATGAATCCAACCCCACTGCGCTTGCGCTCGCTGTGGGGCGCGCTCCACCCCTATGGGCTATGGAACATGGGTCAATCTTGGAGCTCAGCTCATAAGATACTGTTTTATTACGAGAGAAAAACACTGTACCCTAATATATTGCGTAGCATTATAGATAATCTAGTCTAGAAATATACTCCCTTCGTTTTAAATTATAAGTTATTTTAATTTTTTTGGTTCACTCGCTTTGCTACTTATATGTGAGTGAAAAAAAAAGTCCGAAAATGAGGTAAGACTCGTCGGGAAGGAGGTAAAGACTCGTCTGAACCTCTGCGGCGTGCTTCTCAGGCCATTTGCCACGAATCCAACCCCACCACGCTCGCGCTTGCTGTGGGGCGCGCTTTACCCCTATGTGCTATGGAACATGGATCAATTATGGAGCTCGGCTCATAAGACACTGTTTTACTGTGACAGGAAAGCACTATGCCCTAATATATATTGCGTAGCATTAGAGACTGCCCAGTCTAGAAATATACTTCCTTCTAAATTATATCACTCATTTTGCTATATATTTAGATATAAGTAAGTGATTTATAATCGGAGGGAGTAGAACTAAATAGCCTCATAATTTTTGAAACAAAATCTCTGCAATTTTTTTGGAATAAAATAAGAACAAATCTATTTGCAAGTACCGGCCATACCAGGCCCGACGTCCTGGTGCTCGTTGGTGCTTCTCTTGGCTACTCGTCGCACGTTTAAAATTGTATTAGTCTGGTTTAAATTATAATTTGTTTGACTTTTTATCTTAATTTGATCACTCATTTTATTTAAAAATTAGTTTAAAATATTATTTTTTATTGTGAGTTATTTTATTAATAAAAGATCTTTGAAAATGATTTAAATTTGATTATGTTTACTTATTTTTTTAATAAAACGAGTGGTCAAACTTGAGGTCAGAAAAGCCAAACGAACTATAATTTAAAACGGAGAGAGTATATATATTTATTATAGAAGGTATAATAATAATAATAATAATAATAATCATCTATCTATACTATAAAAGAGCGAAGAAATTAAAAAATACTTATACCCAAATTTTTATACCCACCTCTTATTACAGCTGTCAGATAATTAGTTATCTTTAAATCTAATGGCGTATATTAGTTTGTTGATGGGCCATATGTGATCGTGCATCTTACGTCTGAAATCTTATGCGTTCCTGCCACTGTAAATTCTTACGTGCCTTCTCTCGACGTGGTTTTTTTTTTTTTCACGCGTCCGTCGGCATACCCGCCCGCCCATACCCACATTGGCAACCGCTTCTTCTTTTCTTTTTCTACCTCTCGTGCCTTTCCTCCGTTACCCACGCGGCCACACGCCGCCTCACGCTGCTTCCCTCCGTGTTGCACGTGTGAAGGCCGGTGCGCCGGGACGTGTACGAGGAGAACCTGGAGGTTCCACCATACAAGACGAACGTCGCCCCGGGCTCCGGCCGGTCGGCGAAGGGCGCGACGCGACGGTCATCGGCAACCGCAGCCGCCGACGGCGGCCTCCACCCCCATCCCGTGCGGCCTTGCTAGCGTACAACAGCCGGCATCTGTGTCCCCAACTTTCGTGAGGGCTGGAGGCCGTGAGCCAGGCCGGAGGGTTTCTGTTGTCTACGTGACGATCGAAACACATCTTCCAGATCAAAGTCAGGTTTTTTATGTTGAACCTCAGATCAAAGTCAGTTAACCTCACGTGTAGGTATGCATGGCGCCACCTTCAGTGCCCAAGTCGCCTGCCTCATGGCGGCCTATAATAAAATTTCAGTTTTGTGTTTGTCAACGGTTTGTTGCAGGCACCTTGCTAGCACCCGCATCGCAAGGTCATCCGTCCATGTCCTACTGTGTGCACCCGCATCGCAAGGTCATCCATCCATGTCCTACTGTGTGCTGTCGGCCTGACGCAGGTGGCGTGATTACTTTTCTAACGATGCAGCGTCTGTGTTTGTGAGACAACCCTTCCTTCCTCCATCTCCCCTGTGTACTTTATCTGCTTGAGTAGATGCAATCATGATTTGATCTCATCGTCTCGTATATATAGTCGTGTTTGTTTATGGCTGCGGTCAAGATCGACCTGCCGTGGAATGAGCCCGACTTCAACCTCACGAGGTCAGGTTCCCGCACCATCTCAGGTTCCTGGGTGGGCAAGTTGCTGATGGACGTGAAGCTGGAGCACTTCAACGGCAGCTATAACGAGCTCTGGTGGGGTGAGGTGCCGGCGGAAAAGGTTCATGCCCATATACACGGGGGCAGACGTACTGCTACGCGCACAACAAGTGCCCGTGCGGCACGCCGCTCCTCCTTGCAACTGATCGATAGTTCGTGGTTCACTGGTTCATCAGGCGATCACTGGTTTAATCTTGTGTCAATAAGTTGTACCAGAACAACAAATCAGTTGGTCGGATCTTCACGTGCATGGGATCAAGATTTCGATCCTTCTGGACTCTCATCTCGGTTCTCCATTATTCAGGCCAACAAGCTTCTCTGCAGTGATGAATCTCTTGTTTCATTCTCATGTACATTAGTTTTTTTTTACAGGCATGGCCGTATGGGTGCTGTACCAACAGGGTAGGCTACCGGACGTGGTGGACGCGAGCAAAGAGCCCCGGAGGAGGCGGTGCTCCAGCACACATCAAGGTGGGATTGACTTGCATGCATGCAACTTCTAGCAGTCACCCCACGATGGTGTCAGCTGTCGACCATAGTAGCGTCGACGTCCCGTACCGCTGCCCGAGACGGTGATATGCCCATGGAGCTTGCTGAGCACCGTAGCCACCCACAAGGCCCTGCCAGTGCCCATAGCGAGCAGGGGCGGAGCCCGAAAGCCTCTCTGCCCAGGGCTAAACCAGTGTTGAGATGCTAAATTAATTTTTTTTGAGGTAGTTGTAATTGTACCAAATTTTGACACAATAAGATACTATACGATTTTTCTTAAGACTAACCGGACTCGGCCCGTGCTACAGCCCGAGCAACACGGGCCATAGATTCGCGCAAGTCGCGAATATTAACATAATTGTTGGACTCATATGAAGGTCGAGGCTTGTTTCATGTGCAATCAGGTTTGTCTATATCTTTTCTCATTTTGTGTTGGACTCATTGTCACTATGCTTCAGTTACTAACGACATCATAGACTCTTTGATCTCAGTTTTGTGCTGTTCGTTGGAAGCAGTATACTCACCATGAAAAATACAATCTCTATGTGTTGTTTTCAAAAACTGTGTGCCTTTTTTTTTATAAAAACTTCATAACTTGTTTATGTGTTACCTATAGAATTTTCGCTCATCAATTTTAATATTTTATTAGTTTATTAATCTTAATTGAAGTCTAGATATAATGGTTTGATATTCATTATAGTGTTGTAGTCTTTGCAAGTTCAACCATGGATATAAATGATCAATTAGTTTTGCTCATGTTCACACTATTACCTTATTGTTTTGATTGTCGGGGAAATATAACTTAGGTAATGTGGTTGCCATTAAGCTACATAATACTTGTAGCCTCATCATCGTTAAATTAAAGATACATCTAACTTAATATTATTAACCACCTGTTATGAGTAATATATAAAAATATGTCGATACTGCCAACTGTGTCCATCATACTGCTACATTTCCTTTTAGCAAATATATTGATTTAGCCTTTTTCTCTAATACCCATAATTTCTTTCAGCATTGATTTAGAATAAATAGGAAGCTAATTACCCAGGAGAGCAAGAAATCTCATAACCAATGATCTCAGGAGGCCACCATTAATTTGCACTTATTAGGGAGAGTTCATGAACACAGGAATTTCAATCCCCCCATGTATGTAAAGCTTAAAATTTTACATTGTTTGTGTAGAATAGGTTTTGTATATTGATTGAATTTTGTAGCATTCTAAACCCAGGTATGTTATAACCATTTTTTATATATAATGTTAGAATATGATTGCCCAATAGGTCAAAGTATATTTGTCTTTTTATTTGTTACTATGTGACGGTAAAAAAAATATGAGATTACATCCGTAAGAAGATATCAAATTTTCTAACCTATGTATAGGTACTATCTAAACTCTATTTACCAAGGTAATTCTATTTCATTTGAATGATCGCTCAAAAACTGACTATGAACCCTATCCAGCACGTGCGATTATTATTTCTACGAGTAGATACTGCATCAGTCAAAAAGGCACCCCCGCCTCCCCAGGCTGTGGGGCTCTGCCGACTGCCGCTGTGGCAGCCACCCTCCGCAGCCACAGCATTCTTTCGCCAACTCGCGGCCATGTCCGTTTCCGAGGCCGCCTACACACCATGTCCACCGCCGCCGTCATGGGCACACCAGATCCGCGTGCCCAGGGCCATTTCCACGACGCTGTCTCCCTCTTCCTCCGGATGCGCGCCTCCGCCGCGCCACGCTCGTCTGTCCCGGCCTCCCTCCCGGCCGCTCAAGTCCTCTGCTGCCTTAGGCCTCAGCGCCCTCGGCGCCTCCCTCCACGCGCTGGCGATCCGCTCCGGTGCATTCGTCGACCGCTTCACCGCCAACGCCCTCCTCAACCTCTACTGCGAGCTCCCGGATTCGCATCTCCACTCCACTAGTGTGACCAGCGCGGGTGGCACCGGATCATCGGCCGCATTGGAGAGCGTGCGGAAGGTGTTCGACGAAATGGTCGAGAGGGACGTGGTGTCCTGGAGCACTCTGGTGCTGGGCTGCGCGGAGGAAGGGAGGGACCATGAAGCGCTGGGCTTGGTCAGGAAGATGTGGAGGGAAGGGTTTAGGCCTGACTCGTTCACCTTATCCAGTGTGCTGCCAATCTTCGCAGAATGTGCCGATGTCAAGAGAGGCTTGGAGGTGCATGGTTTTGCAGTCAGGAATGGGTTTCACAGCGATGTGTTCGTTGGCAGTAGCCTGATTGATATGTATGCGAATTGCGCAAGGACGGATTACTCTGTCGAAGTGTTTGACAGCCTCCCGGTACGAGACCCAATTCTGTGGAACTCCATCCTTGCAGGTTGTGCACAAAATGGTTCAGTTGAGGAGGCTCTTGGAATATTCCGTCGGATGCTGCAGGCTGGAGTTAGACCTTGCCTGTGACTTTCTCGAGCATCATACCTGTCTGTGGTAATTTGGCATCGTTGCGCTTTGGGAAGCAGCTGCATGCCTACGTGGTCTGTGGTGGGTTTGAAGATAATGTGTTTATATCTAGCTCTCTGATTGACACGTACTGCAAATGTGGGGAGATTAGCATTGCTCGTCGCATCTTTGACAGGATCTGTTCACCAGAAGTTGTATCGTGGACTGCGATGATCATGGGGTATGCATTGCATGGTCCAGCAAGAGAGGCACTTGTGCTGTTTGAGAGAATGAAACTGGGAAATGCAAAGCCTAATCATATCACCTTTCTTGCGGTTCTGACTGCATTTAGTCATGCTGGATTAGTGGATAAGGGCTGGAAATATTTCAAGAGTATGTCAGATCATTATGGAATTGTTCCTACTCTAGAGCATTGTGCAGCGCTTGCTGATATCCTTGGTCGTGCAGGAGAGTTAGACAAAGCATATAATTTTATATCAAAGATGCAAATAAAACCAACTGCTAGTGTCTGGTCCACATTGTTAAGGGCTTGCAGGGTCCATAAAAATACCATGTTAGCTGAGGAAGTTGCCAAGAAAATTATGGAGCTTGAACCTAGGAGCATTGGATCTCATGTAGTTTTGTCGAATATGTATTCAGCTTCTGGGAGATGGAATGAAGCAGCATACCTAAGGAAATCTATGAGAAAAAAGGGTATGAAGAAGGATCCAGCTTGCAGTTGGATTGAAGTGAAGAACAAACTGCATGTCTTTGTAGCTCATGATAGGTCCCACCCTTGGTATGACAGGGTTATTGATGCACTGAATGGTTTCTCAGAGCAGATGGCACGCGAAGGATATGTACCCAATACAGAGGATGTTTTCCAGGATATTGAAGAAGAGCAGAAGGCATTGTGTTATGTGGTCATAGTGAGAAACTTGCTATAGTGTTTGGTATTATAAACACACCTGCTGGAACAAAAATTCATGTGATGAAGAATCTCCGAGTCTGTATTGATTGCCACACAGTAACTAAATTTATTTCAAAGTTAGCTGATAGGGAGATTGTTATGCGTGATGCAAACCGTTTTCACCACTTTAAGGATGGAAATTGTTCCTGTGGGGACTTTTGGTGATTGGGCAACCGTTTGGGATTATCATGTGTTGAGATATAAAGTGAATTGTCCTCCTTTCCTTTCCCATCAGCTTAAGCTTTTGGATTGAATTGGTCGGTGCATGCAACTGAATATGGTGTCAGACTAGAGGTCTCAAGTTCAAATCATGGCTACTGCAACTAAATAAAAAAGTAATTGTTGCGCGCTCTTATTCTTTGTCTGAGGCGTGAGGGGATGAGGGGGAGTGTTGAGATATAAAGTGAATTAGCCGCCTTCACTATCAGTTGAAGGTTTTGGGTTGAACTGGTTAGTACATGGAACTCAATAATATGTTTGAGTTTCTACTGCATGTGGTCTATATTGAGTGTGGGCAATTGATGGAAAAGGAGCCTTGCTAATATTCTCAAGTATTTTCTGTAATGACAAAGATATGAGCTATTTGTTTGTTTCTGAAATTTTAGAGGAATCACAGCTAGATGAGATTGAAGATTTCATTTAGTTTAGACAGCCATATCAATTGGTTCTTTACATAATGAGCCAGTCGGTCTATTTTGAAGAACTGCTGAGAATGGGACTAAAAAGGAAGTATTTACAGAACATTAGAGCCATCGAAACACTAAATGTCTTGACTCTTTGAATATATTAAGTAAAAATTCTTACTTTCAATAGCTGCTTTATCACTGTACAAAATTCAGCTTGTAGAGTGTGTTGAACTATTTTTGCTCACGAAATTGCAGTTTCAGATGCCAGTTCTGCAATCCATCAAACTACTTGGTACAGTATTCTCCATTTCTCACATTATGTTTTCATTATTATTGAACCATGCTAACCTAATCCCCACCTTGCATAAAGAATAAAGAAAGTTATGGATGCTTGAAGTGTGTTTAAATAATTAATCATCCAACCTCAGTACCACCTTGACAGTGATAAATGCTGAATAATAGTTGTTACTTCAATTGCATTGTGTAGCTGTATTGAATGTAGCAGTAGCACCAAGACTCATACCTGCGATTGAGTGAGCACCCTGCAACAATCTTTTTTCTGAATCAAGATCTCTCATGTGCTGTTACCTCTACTGGTCAAGTAATGCATATTCTGATAATCATTTATTTTGGGAGTTCAGTATCTTCCTTTCCTTGTATGTCTGTCCTGTACTGCTGTCATCATAATGCTCAGTTTATTCTCATGTCTGACCACATGTCCATAACAACCTTTACTATTCATGCTGTTTTTCAACCTATTCAGATCACCATTTAGCCTTAGGCTCAAAATTTTTTTATAGCTATGTCATCTGCCAGCAGCTATTAAAATGACAAGTTGTTGAGTAAGGTGATTAATCTAACATGATTATACTAATGTTTTTCATTCAGTTTGAACTACTTCATGTATGCTTTTGCTATCACCTGGATGTTGCGCCTAACTATGTGACATATTTGCTACTTAAGCATGACTGTTGAACTATTTCAGACATCCTTTCTTGAACAAATATACACATGTATCGGGAAACAAGCAAGATATAACGGAATTTAAGAAAATGCCAATAATGCCTAGAAGGTCATTTTGTCACTTTTATTGTCTATATATTCTAGTTTGTCATCCTTTCTAGTGCCATTAGCGGCTATAGCGGAACAACAGACCCCATGAAAAAGCTATGGTGGTCTATTTAGAACCATGGTCTTCAAAAGTAGTAACATGATTGTACTCAGTTTGAAAAAAAGAAGGAAAAAGAAAACATGATTGTACTCATTTCCCTTTCATGCTTGCAGGGTACACCAAATGAGCAGCTCCTGGTGGATGCCTATGATTCCAGGCAAGTGCATTGGTAACACACGGATAACAGACCTTGTTTAGTTCACCCCCAAAAGTTAAAATTTTTTTCACTCTCTTCGTCATATAAATCTTTAGCCGTCTGCGTGGAGCATTAAATGTACATAAAAATTAACTAATTATATATTTTTGTTATAAATCACGAGATAAATCTTTTGAGTCTAGTTAGTTCATGATTGAACACTAATTGCCAAATACAAATGAAATGCTACAGTTCCAAAAATTTTCAATATTTGGAATCTAAACAAAGCCCAGGTATGATCCGCAGCAGTGGCGGAGCTACAGGGTATGCCGGGTATGCCCCGGCATACCCTGTTTTTCCGACGTAAACAGTATTACATACACGTATATTTATTAAAAAAAGAAAAACACTCGATGTGATCGTGATTCGTGAGCGCCAGGTGTGAGAGGCAGGCCGCCGTCCATCCGAGCGCAAAGGAGTGTTACAGCCCATGCCAATACGGCCCATGCCTTGTGATTACTATGAATTGGATCACGATCGAGTGTTCGAGGCAGTGCCCAAGTGCTGGCCGCACGGTTCGACTTCCACAGTGTGCCTGCCCGTGCCCTACGACGACGCCGTCACGCCGAGCCGCCCGTCGATGATCGCGGATCGCCGACGCCGACGCCCGACGCCAATGCCAATACGCAATACGACGATCACATCAGAACTATCCACTCCGACCACTCATCCTTGTGAATTGCGATCTCGTCTGATTTGGTTCAGTCGTTCAGACTTTAAAGGTGAGATTCATGTTCTCCAGATTTTTTTT
>CM041640.1:19414421-19483335 GCA_023333625.1 Bothriochloa decipiens | reverse complement strand
AATTGCTAACTACTTGGCGCTAAAATTATGGAATCATCTATCACGCAGTTGATGTGATCTGTCACGCAGTTGGTAGTCTTTTGGATGATTTGAGCAAGATATTTTTCTTTGAAGTTGATGAAGATGATATAATTGAAACATTTATGTTCCTTCGAAAGCGTCGAATAAAATCATTAGTAAAATAATATTGTAAGTATTTGGTATTATATTATGTATATATTTCAATTATTGATATGGCTTTGAAGCTATTTATATTGTATTTAGTGGATATGGTTTTCAGTTAATTTATAAATAAAAATTAAGCCTTCTTATCAAATTGATAAATATATTTACCGAATTGTGTATGAAATTTTTGGGAGGCATACCCTGACCTAAAATCCTAGATTCGCCACTGATCCGCAGTGTAAGTCTTGTGGTATCAGGCAATGCATAGATATTGAAACTGCTGCGGTAATAATCCAGCGATCACGTTAAGAGCTCGACGCTCCCTATCATTCTTGTGGTGTACCGTAGGCTGTAGTAGCCTGTAGCTGTACTCTACACGAGCATGTCATGAATGAGTTCATTGATTCCTTCATAAATCCGGGACCGTCCTGCCACATGTGTAGTGAAGTACCCAGCGAGCCCATATTGCTTGCAGTACAGCCGGGACTACAGCTGGAGCTCGCATTAGTCCAAGATCCAGCTGAACAGGACTTGAGCTGAATGATACGGCACAGCATCCTCTTTCGCCCTATTAATATTAATTAAATATGAAATTAGAAGCCAATGTTCATCAATTTTTTAGCTTGATCCCTTAATCATCTTCCTTGACGACGATGCTCCTTGATGCTAATTAAATAGTACTCGCACGTACTCGTACCAGAATTGAGTGTGGTGGTGGTTTTTTCACAGAGAAGTGGTGCATACGGTAGAAGGGGTCGAGCTATACGTATGGCAGGAGTTCCTTTTCGATTTCTACTCACGCTACACCGTACACGTATGCATACTTTTTATACGCTACGACGAGCGACAAGGACGTGACAACAGACAAGACAACATATACGAAATACGGCCGCAGAGAGCAGCGTACACGTATACACAGCACGCGGCGGATAACCCGGAAAGGATCGCGAATCGCAAAGCGAAAAGACCCGCATATTACCGTTCGGCTCCTGTCCTATCCGCTCGCCAGTCGCCACCTCCTCCACTCGGCCATTTCGGCATTTCCCACTCGGCGCCGCGCCGCGCCCCCGTCTCCTCTTCTTCCTCCCTCCCGACACACCTCTTTAACTCGCCTTCGCTTCCAAAAAATGCTCCGGTTAATTTAGTCCAGACGAGGAATCGCCTCGCCTCGCCTCGCCCCGCCCCGGATCTCTCGCCCGCGAATCCCCAGGCGCGCCCGCTCGCTCGCCGACAGGACCCCGGCCGCGATCGGCTCCGGCGCGCGGGAGGTTGACTCGCACGCACTGCGGCGGGCCGGGGCGCGTCGCCGCCGCCGCCGCAGCTCGGCACGGGGGCTCGTCGGGTCGGCGGTCGCTTTCGGGTTGGGCCAGCGGTGCCGGGGCAATGCGGTCAGTTCGTGGAGCTGCTTGAGGCGCTTGGCTGGGATCTGAGTGAGCGAGTGGGTGCCAGGTAGGGGGGCGCGACCGCGCGGGCGAGCGAGCTTCTGTCGGCGGGGAGTGGGTGGTGGTGGTTGTAGCGTAGGGCCGCGCGTTGGGCTGCCGGGATGGAGCACGTAGTCGGGGGCAAGTTCAAGCTCGGGAAGAAGATCGGGAGCGGATCCTTTGGGGAGCTCTACCTCGGTGCGTGCCGGTGATTGGTCCTTGATTTGTGGGAGCTCACTTTTCCTTTTCTCCGGGTGTGCTTCTGACCGTGCTTGTTTGATTTGTGTGCAGCCGTGAACGTGCAGAATGGCGAGGAGGTGGCTGTCAAACTGGTATGCCATGATTTTGGTGTCCACTCTCCATGTCTAGGTGAAGAGTTCTGTGCTAGGAGTTAACTCTAGTTGGAGTAACTGGAATCTGTAGTGAGCCTAATCGCTTGCTACTCGCCTTGCAAGCATCATATTGCATATTAGGAGCTGGGCAACTATAGCACAAGTGTTCCTGTACAGAAGTGATGTTATCCAGCGTTGTCTATGCCTATTGCCCCAGAATTGTCAACGCTGGGACCATTGGGATCCTGGAATAAGCTTCATCCTTGTGTACTGAATCATTTGTAGCACTCACATTTATTCTGCACAAAGGTCTGCTCATTTGAGTCAATGAGCCTGTAGCACTCCTCTGAAGTGAGGGTATCAATGCTGAAAAGCAGCCATTGGAAAGTAATCTCTTGTTTGTTCTGAGTGGATTATTCTCAAAGTTGGGTTTAGCTTCTTTGGAGTTATGTTCTCTACATACACTGAACTAAGTTAGTGTGTTAGACTGTTAGATGATGGTGAGTATGGCTTCAAGGCTGTAATGTCAACAGTAGCATATCAAACAATATTCTTGGCACAGATATGTTCAGTGCATCTTTATAATTGCTGTGGTTGATCTTTTTTAGAACTTGATTTGCGGTCATTGATATTGTTTGCCTTAGTTGTTATTAGGAATTTAGGACTGCTTGCTCACCTTGTTTTTTGTGTGTATAACTTCTTATTAGGAATCGGTCAAATCACAACATCCACAGCTTCATTATGAATCAAAACTATACATGCTTTTGCAGGGTGGAAGTAAGTGCAACCATAGTAGAATTTGGTTTGCCCAATTACACTGGTATTTTACTGATCTGTTTCTGTTCTGTTCTGATTTGTAGCTGGGATTCCACATCTTAAGTGGTTTGGGGTGGAGGGGGAGTACAATGTCATGGTGATTGATCTGCTTGGTCCAAGTCTGGAGGACCTATTTAACTACTGCAGCAGAAAGTTCTCCCTTAAAACAGTACTAATGCTTGCTGATCAGATGGTGAGTCTATCTTATGTTCTACATTATTCTTGAATTTATTTTGAACCTTTTGAAACTGCATACCGATGTAGTGTCAAAACATTCTTCACTTTTCATTTCATTGGTCTTTGCAAACAAAAATGACAGATCAGTAGAGTAGAATATATGCACACAAGGGGGTTTCTACATCGTGATATCAAGCCCGATAATTTCCTCATGGGTTTAGGACGTAAAGCAAACCAGGTATGTGCTACTTCTGCTAAACCTCATTAAGAGTCAGTTTTCCTATTGGAAGCATTTTGTCTACCAAATTGAGCAATGGTGAATGTGAATCAAAAGATTTTGAATATGAGACACTTTAAGAATCCTATTATCTGATGTCTAATGAGAAATGACTATTAGCTTGCTGGCAAAGTTACCATCTGAAAACAATTGTGCACACTCCACAGGTATTTGTCATCGACTATGGCCTTGCGAAAAAGTATCGAGATCTCCAAACTCATAAGCACATACCATACAGGTAAAGGAGAATCTATGCCTGTAAAATTATAAAGTTACTTCTAACTTAGCATCCTGAAAGTGGGAGATTGTTCAGGACTTCAGGTTCAGGTGTTTTTTGTATTCCTGTCCACTCAATATTTTTGTTGCCATTGGCATTTTGACATAGTTTACTCATACCATAAACCTTTTTGTGGTGTACTATGCAACAGCATATTACCTACCTGAAAAGAAAATTTGGTTCCATTGTACCTTGTCTTGGGATAAATTTGATCATTCTTGAAAGGTTAATCTGGTGCCTGGAAATAATAGGAAGATGTTTTGCACTGGTTTTAACCGTAGGGGACTAGTGGTCAAGTTGGTTCATATAAGCAGGCCAGGGGCAGCCAACGATACTCAAACAATGTGTGTAGAAAATTAATAATGATAATATAATGATAATAGGAAATATCAAATGTTCGACATTGTAAAAACACTGCTGTACTGATTAACATTAACTTTTCATTTTTGACATGAAAATTCTTGTTGCAATTTTTTTCTGGAGGTTCAGTCTTTTGGTTCTAAGCTCTAGCCAGACTTACTTTATGTGTGTTATCATTTAAAAAGCTAATACAATTTCTTCGTCGTGCCACAGGGAAAACAAGAATCTCACAGGAACAGCACGATATGCCAGTGTAAATACCCATCTTGGAGTAGGTGAGTTTATGGCTTGTAGATACTGCTACTGTATCATCAGTATCTGAGCATTAAAATTGAGAGTCTACTAGTGATTTGCGCGCGCCGATGCGCGCGAGTCATGGCCGAACTTGTCTGAGAAATATAATAATGGTAACAAAGAATGAATACGACATGTTCAACTACATGAGACAGATGGCATCCATTACCTTACATTAGAAACAACCCCACATCGGGACGGTAATTATCCAAAGGTACATAATTTTACATTAAACAATCTTAGGATAGAACATGAAGGAGGCAGTTCATGAGATGGCACACCACAACTTACTGCACATAGAAAAAGTCACAGTAGCAATTTGGCATTAGTTTATGAGGTGTTTGATTTGATCCTTTAGCGCCGCTAATGAGGTTTGCAACATCGATCTGACTCAAAGCTGCAGACTGGAGACAATAGCCTGTAGCTTTGTTGTACGTGCGTGCTTGAACGGTTGATGAAGATGCTGCCACAATATCTTGGCCAGTCATATGCTTCAGTGGCTGTGTATAAGAGAACAACTTGTGAGAATATAAAATAGCAGGGTACTAACACTCAATTCTTTTGTTGATGCCTGACCTATAATTCTATAAATTAAGCACCAAACTAAAATAGATCATCAAGATACAAAGCAAGATTCTGATTTTAAGCATATAATCTATTCAATTCACTGATTCAAAAAATAGCATTCAACATGGATTTACAAAAAAATATTTTTTGCCAACATTTTCCTCATGTCTATGACAATAATCTGGAATGAAAACAAATTAGCATGGCTAAGATAGAATTTTCATACACCGGTAAAAAAATTGCACAAACAGATATGTGGATACGTCAAAATCAAACCCCCTTTACCACAAGCAGGCGCATCAGACTACGTGTGGATAACTTTATCTATATCTTGGAAATCAAATGTCATTCATAAATCATCATTCACATGGCTGGTTCGTTGGTTATGATGTAGAAGACCCCTTTTTGCTGTTTCATTTAGCCTCAGGCAACTTTATCTATTCAACACAGATAAAACATGCAGTTCTACTAAAACTGAAACTTGTAAATAGCCTTACATTCAGTTTCAAAAAATTATTGTTCCGATCTATGGAACTCGAGTAACTGAATCACACAACATGGGACAACATATAGTAGTTGCAAGAGAAGAGAGGAGTTATATGTGCAAAGGTTTAGCGAGGAGTTAGTTATCTTCCTGCATACCTTCCCTGGAGCATGCTGGTAGCAATCTTAGCTGTTTCATCCAACGGCTGGTCCTATGTCTGAGAACCTTTGGTTAGGAGCTGTGTTGAGGAACATGAAGAGAGTCACGGACCATGGCAAAGAATCCGTTGAGAACCAAAAGCACTTTGTATCCAGGATGATGATATATACCTGATCAGTGGTTTCCTCCTGAAAAGTCAGTCTCATTCTTGCTGAAGAATTAGTGTCGTCCCTTCCCGGGCCAGCACTATTAGGAGACAAAAGAATGGATTTTTAGTACAACAAAGCGAAACAGAGAAGCACAGGGTACTAAAGCACTGTAATGATGCTTTTTAATTCTGGAAACTGGCAGCTAGCTAGCAATGTGGAGGGTATTAGAGCCGAATGTACTGTATATCTAGTAAAAATAATGGGAGCAGATGTATTACCATTGGCTCTTCACTGACGTTGGGTCACTGGTCTGAGAAGCCGGAGGAGGCGCCTGGAGTATAGATGTGTTTGAAGTATGTGAGCAAAATGGGAGCAAAATATGCAGCTGATATTTTAAGCTTTGTAAATGTAAAAGAAAGCATATCTTACAGCTGTAAGGAGTGGGGAAGAGAGTGCAGCATCAGATGCTTCTTCGATGTCATGAGAAATGTTCTGGGAGGAGCCCTCAGCGCCTTCATCGCGACCAGAAGAACCATTGTCTCCATTACCAATAGCATATGCAACAGGAAGTTGTTAGCACCAAACCCCAAAATGCATTAGCTGAGCTGGAGGCGAGTAGCGCATACCGAACTTAGGCAGTCGTACCAGGCGGGAAGACACCGACTGTCGCCGACCACAACCCCGTGTAGGTCCCCTAGCCTTCCTCGCAGCTCCCCTGACGGCCACCAACAGCCCCTAGCAGGTACAGCACCGGTCGCCGCCGCCGCAGATCTGGCACAAGACTGCCGCAGCAACCTACAATTTGGCACCACCGCAGGCACGGACGAAGGCAACAGGCGAAGAAATTAGAGAACATAACTGGGAAAGGGGAGGGGGGAGACGGAGGGAGTACCATTGAACATCCTGAGCAATTCCTGAGCACCGATGCTCCAAATCGTGTTCACCGAGTCCTGAAAGCGTCCTGAGCAATTCCACGGCCCTTGTAGTAATAGAGACTGTTGCCTGAACAACCGTCTAATACAACGACACCATCAAAGTTATAGTCCACGACAGAAAATCCGTATAGCCCCTGCAAGAAAAGAACGGCCTGGAGCATCACTGGCAACCAAACCTTGAGGTGCCCAAAAAAAGGGTCTGTCTGCAACAGACAGTACCTCAATTTCCACCCCACAGACAGGAACTCCATCAGCAGCGATTTTGAAACAGGTGATGCCTATGACAAAGCACACAACATGAAGAAGGGACAGATAGGATGCTTGGGCAATGAACATCTGGTTCGATTTCCTCACCGTTTACTAAGCAGACAATACAGAAACGAAAAGGCTTGCTGGTTGACAAGCGCAACTGCCTATAATACCTAAAGCAACACAGACGAAGATAGAAAATCGTTTTAAAAAGGTAAAAGGAACACAAAAACTATCCAAGCCAGATCTATCAATCTTAACAAAACAAAAAACAGATACAAATGCACAAATGGGAAACTAAATATGGAAAGGTCAGAAAGGGTATACCATCGGAATCGTCGCTGTGTTTGATACCGTAGTAGCAATCAAGACCTAGGGAAAAACAGGCACATACAGCTCCATATCTCTGCACATCCAGAAGCATTCATCCTTAGGACCTCCCGATGCTGATTCACTTTCATAAAATTGAGATCTCTGCAAGGCGAGAGGCATCCATCAGCTAAATCAGTTATATTAGAAAAATAAGAACGCAGCACTGGAACACGGATGGCGGAATGGAGAGCGCAACGGAAAGGAGGGCCGCTCAGGCTACTTACCCCAGCCATGGGCCGAGCGAACTCTGCGGCGCCCCAATCACAGGCCATGGCATACCTTCAAACCGACATGGAAATTCCTCAATCCACCAAAATTCCCATTCCATTGACTGCTCACGGAAACCCGTCAAAGTGGATTCAACTGGAATCCCTCAATCCCCAAAAATCGAAGAGGATTCAACTCAAAATTCCAAAAAAGTCAAAGAGGAAAAGGGACGCAGGTGAGGAACACCCCTCAAATAAATTCATCAGTGGTACACAATAGAAGAGGACAAGGGGAAGGAGCAGGATGGAGCCTCACCAGTCACCAGCATGGCCGACCAGAGAAAATGAGTGAGACTCTCGTCCTGCGAGCCAGAGTAGCTAGAGAGGACTGCATCTGTGGTCGCGAGGGCGTGCCCGTGTCTGTGGCCACCACCATGCTGGGCGCCGCCGCCGCCGGGTTGCTGCCAGGAGTCGGCCGCACCTAGGCCTCGTGCCACCGCATCACCACGTCGGGGCCGCCGTGCCAGGTTGCTGCTAGGGGGCGGCCGCTGCCACACTGGGCGATGTGCCACCGCACCACCACCCTAGGGCCGCCGCGCTGGGGAGCGGCTTGGCCTGGGAGCCGCCGCCGCAAGAAAGGATCGAGAGGGAGGGGGCGACACGAGAGAGCTAGGGTTAGAGTTGGGATTGGAGCTGGTATATATTTGGCTGGAGAGTGACTCGGGAGGAGATAGGAGACCATTCATCAACAATCGAACGATCCAAATTAATTTTGCTAACGTGGCCACCTTCTGGACACGTTGTGGCCACACGGTTGCTTGTCTTTAAATAGGGCAAAGGGAACAATGAGGAAGACAAATATTTTGAACAAATTAAAACTCTTCAAAACCTGTAACACTATGCTTGAACTTGTAGTCAATCAGCTGCAGACTATATTCATTGACAAATCTGAATGCCTTGTGATAGATGAATTTGGGTTAACCTTTCTTCATTTCCTTCTAGAGCAAAGCAGAAGAGATGATCTGGAATCTCTTGGTTATGTGCTGATGTATTTCTTAAGAGGAAGGTATGATATAATTTTGTTTCTCTAGGATTTCCTATATTCTCATGCACCATAACATTTTGTTTTGTCATCTTGGAATCCCCCAGCCTTCCTTGGCAAGGCCTGAAAGCTGGCACAAAGAAGCAGAAGTATGATAGAATCAGTGAAAAGAAAATGCTGACGCCAGTTGAGGTACTTGTATTTTTGGATCAAGGGTCAGTGCAATGCAAAGTCCTCAATGATCCCATCACTTATGTGCTGTACAAACAACATATTATGGTATCAATTGCCTGTGATGATAACATGCCAAATTTCTGAACAGGTCCTCTGTAAATCATATCCATCAGAGTTTACTGCATACTTTCATTACTGTAGATCACTACGATTTGAAGATAAACCAGATTACTCCTATTTGAAGAGACTCTTCCGTGACTTATTTATCCGTGAGGGTATGGTTAAACATTATAAATGTATAATTGATGTTCCTTGCACATCTATTTTTGATGTGGCTTATTCGGGATACTTGCAGGGTACCAACTAGATTATGTATTTGACTGGACCATTATGAAGTATCCTCAGTTTAGAGATAAAAGCAAACTTCAGGTACTAACACATGTTATTCATTAACTAATGTGATTTTACTGGGCTGACATTTTGCATTTGTTCCTGGGAATTAGTCTAGCGGCAAGATTAGTGGGTTGGCAGGCCCTTCTGCAGAAAGGACCGACAGAACTGCAGGTCTGTAAATCTGTGAACTGGAAAATAAGTTGGTGAAATTTACTAAGTTTTTGTATCAACAAGTGGCACACGACATCTCTGATGGATTATTTTATGCAGCTGAAGCTTTGTTTAGAAGAACTGGATCTGGTTCTGGTCACAATCGAGAACACACCAAGCACAGAAGTCTTCTAGAGTCACTGATGCCATCCAAGGTGGTGAATATGTTTTGCTGTTCTGTACACCAGCTAATCATTCTGCAGTGATTTCAGAAAATCTTACCACTACATATTGTTTTCTGTAGACTGTTGATTCGGATAAAACAAGGCCATCATCATCATCGCGCAATGGAAGCACATCAAGAAGAGCCATCCTTTCATCAAGCAAACCAAGTTCTTCTGGAGATCTAGGCAACCCAAACCGCATGGGTCACCTGGTCCCGAGTAGCAGCAGTCGCCCACCGACTGCCCAAAGGGCACATCCTTCAGGTGGAGCTGAGATGAGATCATCATCTTTGTCAAAAATCGGAAGGTCTTCACATGATGATGCTATCAGGAACTTCGAGCTGCTCTCACTTGGTGTTGACAGGAGAAAATAAGGAACTGACGAAATGTGCTGGGTCTGGACTCTGGATGATGATGATGATGGAGTGCTGGGGGTATTATGAGCAGGCAACTCCAGTATTTGTATGTTGAAAAATATTCTTTTCAAAATAAATGAGATTATTTAACTTATGGGATGGTTCCCCTCCAGTCTAATACTTCCTCTGATCCGAAGGGAATATAATTTTAGCATATCATCAAGTCAAATGATTTTGAATTTGACCAAATCTCTGTGGAAAAGGATATCTATATTTATGATACCTAATAGTCAGATCCGCCATGGCATTGTACTACTGATACTCTTTTCTATAGGCTTGGTTAAACACTAGATAGTTTGACTAAGAGTTACGTGGATCCGGCCATACTAGAGTACAAACGAGGAAGAAAAAATTGATAGTAGCTAAGTTTGTTGTCCTACATACATCATTGCATAGGTATTCATGCATCCATGAAGAAGAACAGAGAGGCAAACAGGGTTGATCATCGCCATGACACGTAAGCTCGTCGCTCATCAGCAATTTCATGTCGGTCTGTCATCTTGGAAGCTAGGGGCCCTCTGACGAACTGTGTTCACCAAAGTGTCAGAAGGCACAATTCCAGTTAGGCTACCCACTCGCTGAGCCAAGTGATGCCTCTTCGACTGGACCAGAAACGCAAGGTGCGGCACGCCTCGGGGCTCTCGAGGGATGGAGGCTGGACGGCACCGGTTGCCCTGGTCTGTTTGGCACGAGCTTGGTCGCCGTGGCGCCGTGCATTCATACCCAGAAAGCAGAACATGCTTGTTTCTTCCACTGGTGCACAACATTTAGCAGGAGTCGCAGCAGCATGACAGCGGCACTGCCCACTAGCTTCGAAGTCAATACATCAAAATTTGCAATGGAAAATGAAAAACAAAAACTGTCAAAAACTCACAATCACAAGCAACCCCCATTTAATTCTGACTAAGATGCGGGAGTAATATACCCAGTGCAGACAGTTGTGAGAACTTGAGATGGCATGTATCTGAGTACAATGGTGATGGTACATAACTGGATATACGCTATGATGTGTACCTGAATCAGAACTGACTAGGTTAGCCTGTGCTTGCTGGTAGCTTCTGAGCTGCAAATACTGTGCATTGCTGCAACAAGAAACGCGTTGTAGAATCCCAGGCATGCTTACAAAGCAAAGCGAAATAATCAGCAAGATAATATGATACCATCAAACAGATAATCGACTTATATGGCTGCTGGCTATTTTCTCTTCCCCAGACCTCGCAGTGCGGGAGCCTACGGCACTGGATACGCCCCTTAAGATGGAGATTTTTCCTCTGATGATACATGTTGTCTTAAATTTTCCTTTTTTTTGAGGAAACGACGGGGAATTACAAGTATGTCAATGTAATTGATCTCTTCGCCACAATGTCTTAATCCCCAAGTATCTGACTAGATCCCTAAGATTTGACCTACTGTAAAGAAAACGATGTTCAACGTAAAGTATTACAAAATCCAATGCTTTGTCTACATTTTGATCCCAACTGCCATTTTTTTAACCCGATTGCCATGTATGATGCGTGTACACTAGTTGTACCTGATGGGGAGAGCATATTTCTGTGAGTCAGAGAGTACCCTTAACATCACGAACAGTATTAACGTACATGAATGGATATAGATGCTCTGACGTGTATCTGCAGTTAGATTTTGCAACAGCAAATGCTGTGCGTTGGTCCTACAAGAAACGCGTCAACACGTCCTGCGATAGTTCCTGGCATGTGGTATCTAGTATATGATATAAGAGGGGTATGCATTAATGAAAGCAAAACAACAATAAGAGTTAAACAAACCAAATGGGAGTTAAACAAACAACAATAAGATTTTGTGTGAGGCAAAGAGAGAAAACACGAGTTTTCACTGAAAATTGTACCACGATGTCACCATTCCTTGAACATGTACCAGAGGAAATTGATGCTCAAAGTGAAGAATTATTAGAAAAGATAAACATAGTGTCTACAACATTTGATCCCAGCCTTTTTTAATCAAGTGGCATATGTGCTGCGTATACTTGTACACCACGTCTACCTGATGAGAAGGGCATCTTCCTATTGACTTCTTTAAGGCAATATACAAATTCTAGAAGGCTATTAATTTTTGTAACGACACAAAAAAATACAAGGTTTATCCCCAAAGCTATATAATATATATACACACATAAAAAAATTCATCTGTTCCTGAGCATACACACATCTTGGAGACAGGATGCTCACACATCTTGGAGACAGGATACTCTATGTGGAAAAACTGTGCACCCTGTACGTTCGAGGAGGCACTGCTTCGAGCTGTGGACGGTGGATCACAGGAATCAAATCTGGAAGAAATTTCCTACCTTTTTCACCTGTCCTTGGTCCCACCCTTAAATAGACAGGAGCCTCAACTTAATTCAAGTAAGAAATAAACGCGCAAGTATTGCTTACCTCCCTGCACCCTCACCTTTCTTGAACGCCTCCCTGTACCATCCCTGCTGCCACTCCATGGCTGATCCTAGCATGATATGTGCTGTTCTGCAGCCTGTGTGTGGCTTCATCAATGAGCGGACCTGCAAGAGGTGTCTCATCTTTCGCCTGCATCAAGCGCAATCTTGGAGACCTCACAAAAGCCAAGGAGGACCTGCAAGCTGTCGAGAAGGTGGTTCGAGGACAAGTCGCACTTGAGACCAACAATCTCAACGAGTGCCATCCTCAAGTCAGCCTCTGGCTAACGAGGGTCCTCGATGTCCTAGTTGACCCTGTCGTCCAAGAATCTGATCAATTGTTTCAATCCTCTTGTTTATGTAGTTATTCTCTAAGCCTCAGGAAAAGATACCATCTTGGCAAACGTGTCACCAAGATGTTGGAGTATGTAGATGTGCTAATCAGAGAAGGGAAACAATTTGATACGTTTGCATCCAAACGTTTGCCAGATTCTGTTGAGGAGCGACCACGGACGAAAACATTTGGCATCGAGCCAGTCCTGAGGGATCTTGGGAAATATTGTGACAACACCAAAGTGATCATCATTGGAGTTTGTGGTCCAGGAGGTGTTGGAAAGACGA
Source organism: Bothriochloa decipiens (assembly GCA_023333625.1). Lineage (NCBI taxonomy): Eukaryota > Viridiplantae > Streptophyta > Magnoliopsida > Poales > Poaceae > Bothriochloa > Bothriochloa decipiens. The sequence continues at coordinate 19,470,668 of CM041640.1, read as the reverse complement.
CACTCCTTAACAAGTTCAACAATGAGCTCAAAGCATGTGGCAGGGATTACCAGGTATGTAAGGCTCTCCAAATTCCAAATAAACTAGTCCAAAGAACTTTATCAAAAGGTTAGCTGAGTGACCCTCGGATAGTCAAATTACTCCTTTTCAATTTACCACAAAATTTGTACATCATGATTTTTCTCGTCTTATGTTCGATGCTTTATGCCTTCCCCATGCAAAGCCCTATGCAGTCTGCAGGCCTCTCGAGCTTTACATAACTATAAGTCTTGTGTGAGTATGACAACACAACTTTTAGAGGTCTAAATGTGGGAAATTTCATGTAAATCAGATATAGAGGTATAAATGATATAGGGAGAATATGCTCTATAGCCTTGCAGTATTTCAAGATTGAACTCACTTGCGTCCACATTCAACAAAAAAAAACCTATATTAATTATCTTTCAAGTAGGATTTATTGGCTGACGGGGAGGAGGTTTGGGTGGTGCTTCAGCTTTGGTTAAATTGCAATTTTTTCCCCTTTTTTATAGTAAATTTATATCCTTTTTAACTTAACTCTCCCTCTAACACACTTGCACACTCCATACCCGTAAATTAAAAATTTACCAAGGGCAATTCAACTGTGTCCTAATACTTTTTTGTTGCCACAATAATTATGGTAGGTGGTGATCATGATCGAGGTGTCCAATTCTACAACTCTAAACAAGGCAGCAATCCAGCGTACAATTACAGACCGTCTTGGGTTGCCGTGGGATGACAGAGAGACAGAGGAAGCTTGTGCGAGGTTCTTAATGAAAGCACTGAGAAGAAAGAAGTTTGTAATTTTACTGGATGATGTCTGGAACAAATTCCAACTAGAAGATGTTGGGATCCCTACCCCTGATTCTGAGAGCAAAAGCAAAGTAATTCTCACATCACGTTATGTGGATGTGTGCTATCAAATGGGAGCTCAACAGAGCTTGATCAAGATGGAGTACCTAGAGAAGGAGGCAGCATGGGAGCTCTTCCGAAGCAATTTGAGCACTCAGGCAATTGCAGCCATTGATTCATCTGGCCCCAACAATGCTGTAAAAAAACATGCTGATGCAGTTGTCCAGAGCTGCGGTGGTTTGCCACTAGCACTCAAGGTGATAGCAAGCGCTGTGGCAGGGCTGACAGCACCAAGTGAATGGAGTTTGGCATGCAAGCAACCAAGCATGACATCAAGGATATAGATGGAATCCCAGAAATGTTCCATAAACTGAAATATAGTTACGATAAGTTGACACAAACACAGCATTGCACCCTTTTCCCTGAATATGGTTCAATTAGAAAAGATCAGCTTGTGGAATACTGGATGGCAGAAGAATTGATACCTCAAGATCCCAACAGAGGTCATCGCATAATCAATCGCTTGCTCTCAGCATGCTTATTGGAGAGCTGTGGATCTGATTTAGAGGTAAAAATGCACCATATTATTCGTCATCTGGGATTGTCCCTTGCAGTGCAGCAAAATATTGTTATGAAGGCTGGAATGAACTTGGAAAAGGCACCACCACACAGAGAGTGGCGAACAGCAAGAAGGATATCACTCATGTACAATGACATAAGGGACCTTGGTACACCTGAATGCAAGGATCTTGTAACATTATTGGTCCAAAATAATCGTAACTTGGACAAGCTGAGTCCAACCTTCTTACAGTCCATGTACTCTTTGAAGGTACTTGATCTATCATACACCAGAATTACAGCACTTCCTCTATGCCATTGGCAAAGCTCAAGTTTCTCAATTTGTCTCACACATTCATTGAGAGGCTTCCTGAAGAATTCTGGATGCTCAAAAAACTAAGACGTCTAGATTTAAGTGTTACCAAGGCACTGAAGGATACCTTAGATAACTGTTCCAAGCTATACAAGCTAAGGGTGCTCAACCTCTTCCGAAGCAATTATGGGATTCGGGATGTTAATGATTTGAACATTGATTCCTTAAGGGAACTGGAATTCCTTGGGATCACAATCTATGCTGAGGATGTCTTAAAGAAACTGACAAATACACATCCTCTAGCCAAGTCAACACAGCGTCTTAGCCTCAAGCACTGTGAACAGATGCATTCAATCCAAATATCAGACTTCACACATATGGTGCAACTTCGAGAACTCTATGTTGAATCATGTCTTGACATGATACAACTTATTGCTGATCCTGACAAGGGTAAAGCTTCCTGCCTGCAAATTCTCACCCTTGCTAAACTGCCTTCCCTCCAAACTATTCTTGTTGGGTCTTCGTCTCATCACTTCCGCAATCTCCTAGAAATAACAATCTCTCACTGCCAGAAATTGCAAGACATCACCTGGGTTCTAAAGCTGGACGTACTTGAGAAGCTTTCTATCTACCATTGCAACGAACTAGAGCAAGTTGTTCAAGAAACAATCAACAAGGTGGACAGCAAGAGAGGTGGGATTGAGCACAGCAATGTTCAGAGATCTGGGAGAATAAATGGTTTCTCCGAAGAAAAATTGCATGGTAGAAGATGCATATAGTGAACATGTAAAAGGCTATCAGAACAAGACAGAGAATGAGCAGATCAAGGGTGTGCATCATGTGGACTTCCCAAAACTGAGAGCAGTGGTCCTGACCGACCTACCAAAGCTGACGGCAATATGCAATCCAAGAGACTTTCCTTCCCTTGAGATTATTAGCATGGAGGGTTGCCCAAATTTGACAGCACTTCCATTGGGTCAAATGTATGACTGCCCAAAACTAAAGCAGATTTGTGGATCATATGATTGGTGGGAGAAGCTAGAGTGGATTGGCAAGGAGACAATGGAGAATAAGTATTTCATCCCAATCAAACATGAAGACTAGCATTCTCATGAAAAACAAGTACAGTTACTGCATGTATTACTGATATTTTTTCTGTTCAAGATCTAATTGCTCATCCGTAAACTTACTTACTCGATCCATATGTTCAAAGTCCTCAATAAGTGGCTTTTGTATGTCTATTTGTATTATGTACATACAAACTGTATATATTTTCTACACAACCTGTAAATACTATACATCTTTTACATAGACACTGTACAGATTGTACATATATTGTACTACTTTGGTATGCACAAGCCAAATGTAGATGTCGATGCAGTTATCCCGCATATTGAGGCAGGTTTTCTGGCAATTGAGCTGATTAACTATGCTGTAAATTTCGGATACATGATTTTTTTTTTAAAAAAAACAAATATATATCACATATAGATCCAGTTATCCTCTCTAAAACTTCAACAAGAGCAACCTAAACGGCTACACATAAGAATAACTAATTTTCTGTCGAAATTGCTGGCAGGACCCTGTCCAGCTTGCATTAATAGAGGGAGTTTCAAATAAGTACAAAAGAAAGAAAAGAAAAGACATACCGTACTTTTTTTTTTAAAGACCCGGTCACCTGACATTATATTAATAAGAAGAGGAGAAGCGCAATCTTACAAGCGCTGAGTAGCGCTGCATCGCAAAGCAGACTGCTCTGCGATGATTAAGGTTTACATAAGACTAATTACTCACTACATTTATTACACTCTGTTGGCCTGAATCCTTCCTTTTAGCCGCCTCTCAGTCCTCGAACTCGTCCCTGATTGACACTAGGATTGCTTGATCGTCCCTGCACTTGCGTTCAAAAACTCTACGATTCCTTTCCTTCCACACATGCCACGAAGTTAGGATTGTTATTGAATGGCCTTCCATGGATCCTTCTGTAACCAATTCGAAGAACCATCCTTTCATATCTTGTTGCATCTCCCAGGTCGACGGTTGTAGCTTGGCATATTTGCTCCAGACTGCCACTAGGCCCCAAATCCTTCTTGTGACTGGGCATTCGATGAATAGATGAACAGCAGTTTCCAGGTTCCTCTCACAAAGCGCACAAAAGTAATTATTCTCCCAACCTCTTTGCTGTAACCGTGCTGCTGTCCATACTCTGTCTTGGAGAGCTAACCACAGGAAGAATTTGAATCGTGGAGTGGCCCATGACTTCCAGATCAGTCTTGGAAAATTTGAGATTTTCTGCCCGCAAAACTGAATTTCATATGCCGACTTTGCTGAATACTTTCCGGAGCTATGGATTGTCCAGATGATTTCATCTTCTTCGATATTGTTGAAATCCAAGTGTAACATGTTGATTCGTCGGCACAGTAGGAAGAAGTCTCTTAAAATATCCGCTGTTAGATCATGGGCAATATCATTAATCACTTTCCGGTTTAGCCAAGCGTCCCTGACCGATCTGTGTTTCCTTCTCGCGTGCCTGTAGAGCCTGGGAAACAAAGAAGCCGGTGCTCCTCCGTCCACCCAACTCGAGTGCCAGAAGGAAGCTTTCCTCCCATTGTTAACTGTAACCCGTGTCGCCGCCTTGGATAGGTCCATATCTGTGTCATCAACCGGAAGTTTCGTCCCCACCCAAGGTCTGTCCGAGCTTGTCCATTCGATCCATAGCCATCTCCGTCGCAGCGCCCTGCTAAACCGTTCCAAGTCCAAAATTCCCAGTCCGCCAACATGGATTGGCCTCGCCACCAGGGGCCAGCTCACCTTGCATTTCCCTCCGGTGATCTCGCCGTCCCCCGCCCATAGAAAGCGTCGACGTACCTTATCCAAGTCAGCCGTGAATTGTTTTGGAACTTTGACTGTCGTGAGCATATATATTGAAAGTGGACCGAGCGAACTAACTGCCGTCTCCTGCTGGGTTGAGTAGTCGTCCCTGCCAGCCGGCCAATCGCCTTCGTGTTTTGTCTAGAATTCCTTGCAGATGTACCAATTTCAAACGGCCCAGATTCAATAAGACATACCGTTCTTAAGGCTATCCGAACTCATGATCCTTTATTTGCACCCTTTAAAAAAAAAATTCTATTTTGGTCATCGATATTCTCTCCTCTATACTGATTTCTCCCGCACTCATACATCCTTTAAAATTATCCTTTATACACTGTGGGACCCACTGGTTCAGATTTTTTTTCTTTTTTTCTTTTCCCTTCCCTTTCCTTTTCCCCTCCCTCCTTGCCTTATCCATTCTCGCGGGCGGTGCTCGGCAGCAACGGCTCTCCCTCCCTGCGGAGCTCCTCGACCGGCGCGGCCCCCCTCCCCGCGCCCTCCACCGGCGCGGCCCCGGAGCGACGGCGTGGCCGTCCCTGCGCCGCCCCAGCCCTCCTCGCCGCCGGGACGTCCCCCCCGCCGGATCGTCGCCTACGCGAGTGGCGGTGGCGGTGGCGGTGCGGGAGGCCGGGTCGCGACGACCACGGTGCCCCACCACGCAGAGGCCGCCGGCGCGCCGCCCCCTATCTCTCCCTTCTTCGCCGCGCTGGCCGTGGAGGCCAGCCCGCCGCTCTTCCCTCGACGACGACCGCGAGCGGGCGGGCCAGGGACGGGTCCAGACGGCCCTCGGCCATGGCGCCGCATGGTGAGGTCGGCCCCCGGCCATGGGAGCGTGGGCGCGAGGACGACCATGGCGAGGAGCTCGCACCAGCGCGCGGGCATGGAGGATGGACGCTGCGGGGCAGGCGCGGTGGCGCGGCGCGGGCTTGTTCCCTCCCCGTGTCGAGGCGGCCGCGGTAGGCACACGACACAGCTCTACCGGCGTCCGCGGCGGGCACGTCCCCCTCCCTGCGCCCTCCACCGGCGGACGCCCCCTCCCCTTCTTCCTGCCCGCCGCCGACGCTGCGTCACGACGGAGCTCGGGCATCCACGACGCGGGCGTAGGGCGCTGGCGTTGGGCGCGGAGCTCCGGCATCCACGGCGCAGGCTCCATCGACAGCTCCGCTGCGGGCGCGTGGCTTCCGACGACCTCCTCTGCTCCCATGGCCGCGGGAAGACGGCGATCCCGGATGCAGGCGAGGAAGGAGCTATACACCGTCGTGGTGGCCGCCAAGAACCGCCGGCGAGGGCAGGGCCGCCGCCTCCGGCCCCGGGCGAGCCCTCCACGCGCTGCTGCTGCTCTCTCACTCACCGGTCTCCTCCCTCCTTGCCGTTGTGGGGACTCGTGGGCGAGCGTGGCGGGGGAGACGAGCACGGCGGGGCCCATCCGTCCTTTATGGGAGGCCCGGTATCCCTGGGAATTTCCCGGATGCCGCCTGCGATACCGAACAACGTGGTATGATACAGGGCACCGCTGCAGCTCCATCTTCCGGTACGTGCTCCGGCAGAAAATAGATCCAGGACCCGCTGCGGATGGTCCTAGCCTTGCTCTAAACAAGTTTAGCGCATATCACGCCACGCCCCGTGTTAATAATTGCCCCCGCCTTTATAATTGATGTATATGGATGCGTGCGCCCTTTGTCCTTGGTTCATTCCTATATGCCACTGGGCACAACAATTGGCGACTCATGGACTGAGCAGGCATGCATTGAGTCGACTCATGCCACTGGAGCAATCGACTCATCCGATGAAAAAGGTTGAACCGATTCACCTGCCTAAGTCGATTCATCTCCGCTCAAGAACGATTAAAATAAAGAAGCACCAACCGGCAACCTGCATGAGTGGGCCGGGGCTCCCCAAAAGAGTCGACTCACCACTGCAGAACGGAGAAGTAGACTCCTACCTGGTATGCGTAGCCCTTCTGCGGATACCCTTCACGGTGCCCCTTCTTCCTCCCTTACAGCATCCGAGTTCCAGCCATAGCCAGATCGATCCTCTCCAGAGAAATCCCCGCTCCTACCCATAGTGCTTTAGCAGTTTGCGGCAGGGAAGAAGGCCGAGAGAAGCCACCATGGATTTGGTGGTGGGTGCTTCGGAGTCAACTATGAAGTCCGTCTTGAGCAAGCTAAGCGCCCTTCTGGCCGAGGAGTACACTCTGATTAGGGGAGTCGGCGGCGACCTGCAGTACATCAGCGACGAATTGGCCACCATGCGGTCCTTCCTCCGTGATCTCGGTGCTGCCAAGGATGGGCAAGACCACCGGATGAAGGACTGGATGAAGCAGATCCGGGATATCACCTACGACATAGAAGACTGCATCGACGACTCGAGCCACCGCATCCACGGCCTCCCCAGCGACATGAGCTGCTACTTCCTCGTCAACAGCATCTACGAGGTCCTGACTTGGTGGCCTCGCCGCGACATGGCCGCCAAGATCTCTATCCTCAAGATGCGGGCGCAGCAGATCAGCGAGCGCCGCCAAAGGTACGGCGTGGACAACCCCAGAGTCGGCGGTAGCAACACTGCCGCGGTGGGATTTGACGCTGCTGGGAACCAGGACAGGAGCCTTCAGCTCGTTTCTATGAAGGACCCTGTGGGCGTGGGCAGGGATATGGAGAAGCTGGAGGAGTGGGTGGTCAACGAGGAGCACAACTACGGCGTGCTGTCCATTGTCGGGTTCGGTGGAGTTGGCAAGACCAGCATCGCCACCTCTTTGTATCAGAAATTTGGGGATCGGTTTGACCACCGTGCCACTGTGACGGTATCTCAGAGCTCCGACATCGAGGCAATCCTTACCAGTATTAAGAATCAGGTCAAGGTGCGGAGCAATGATTACGAGGAACGCTACAACAGATCAGACGAGAATCGCTTGGTAGCAGCCGTCCAAGGCTGTGTAGCTCATGTCAGGCGAGCCACGTCGGCTGTCATGGCCCAGTGTCGATGCGCCGACATGTCAGAGGAAGCAAACGATGTGACAAGGCGAGATAAGCTCATCAATGAGCTTAGGGAGCACTTCACGGAAAATAGGTACAAGTACTGCATACCCAAGATCCCTAATTGTTTCATTCGTTCCGCACGATGCTTTGTTACTGTTTACAACTTGATTGATAGATTTATTAGTTCTTTTGTTAGAGTATGAATAGGGTAAGCTTTGTACAGTTCACATGTGTTCGAGTAAATTGTGGTGGAAGTTAAAAACTAAGCTCCACTTCAACCTATGTGGATTGGGATAGATCTAGGTGTTTCCCGACAAGACTTAAGGAAAGCCAACAAGACGGATAAATTCAGCCTCGTGAAAACATCATGTTCTCAACTCATCTGACAGTAACCAACCCCCAACCAAACTAGCACTTGTCAATGATCATGTCATGTGTTCTAATTTATTTTAGGTTGAACTTGTTATCGTGCCTGAGCACTATGGTCTTTTTTTTTTTTTTTGTAATTCGTATGGGTATGGAAGAGGGTGACGGAGCATGTGCAAACACTTCGTATTTTAATTCGTTTTAATATGACTGGACACACTGCTATACACTCATACATCCATGGGAGAGATGGATCCATGAGATTCCCATTGGACGGTTGTGACTTGAATTAATATCAAAGTTTCGCTAGGCGCCAGGCGGAATCTAGGCACTGACCCCTAGCCTAGAGACTAATCGGGATTAATCGCGCCTAGGCGTTTCTCTAGGCTTTTTGTAATATACAAATATACATGTATTATCTTCTAAAGAAAAAAAATAAACAGCTGAATAGTGGGTCTAGATAGATAGAAAGGCTGACCTAGATAGATAGAAAGGCCCAAGAGGCAAGGGCCCAGCCCATCTCCCCTCTCCTCTCCTCCTCTAACCCTCCATCCATCTCTCTTCCCACCCGCAGCCGCAGCTCGCCCGTCCTCATCGCGCCGCCTTCTCCCTCTCCGGCATCTCTCTCTCTCCTCTGCGCGTCCGCCGCCGCCCGCGTCCGCGCGCGGACGCTCCTCTACCCCCAACCGGCGCAGCCGCCGGTTCCTCTCTCTCTGGCATCTCTGTTTCGTCTTCACGCCCGCTGCCGCCCGCGCTCGCCGCTGTCCGTGCATGTCCGAAGCTCCTCCGCCACCAGCAACCTCCGCCGGACGCTCCTCCACCCCCACCGGCGCCGCCGCCGAGCCGCCGCCTAGGGGTCCGCCTACCCCCATAGGCGAGGCGGGGAGCCTCCGATTCGCCACTAGTCGCGCCTAGGCGAGCGCCTAGCGGAACTATGATTAATATATTAGGATAGACTAGACATACATAGATAGATATAGGTGTGTGTATATATATATATAAATATATATAAATAAATATATATAAATAAAAGAACCTAAAACAGTGTTATGCTTTGTGGCCTATTTTATAGAGAGGAATTTTCATGGGCATTGGCCTATGAAAAAGGTTAGGAACGCCTGTGGCCTATGCCCTATGCAAGCAGTGTTTGTGCATGTCTTTGAGCACAAGTGATCGATATTGGTGTATGAGTATGACTAACTTTTCTGTCCCATAATTTTATTTTCTTGGCAGCTACATCGTGTTGATCGATGATCTGTGGTCTGCAACGACGTGGGACCAGATACGCAAGTCGTTTCCGCCACAAAACGAGCACAAGAAACGAAGCAGAATAATAGTTACCACACGGTTTCAAGCTATTGCTGAGCCGAGTAAACAAAATGATACAGACCTGATTCATAAACTCACCGCTCTTCCACCCAAAGAATCAGAGAAGTTATTTAAGCAAGCCTTCCTTGAATCCCAAACAAGCAAAGATGTCCGTATTCCAGACAAATTTTGGCAACTGTGTGGGGGTTTGCCATTGGCCATAGTTGTCATGGCTGGTTTTGTGGCCTGCAATACACAGGAGAAGCAAATTGATTGGGATAAGGTTTGTACTTCTCTATTTCCAGATAAGCAAAGGCTCCAAGAATTGTTGAATCGAGGGGTCAGTTCGAACACTACAGTGACGGGTAAGGATATCAGGAGAGATCTAACCCAGGAGGAATTAGGCAGGATTGTTAGCTATTGCTACAATGATATGCCTTCTGAAATAAAGACTTGCTCCCTGTATCTGAGTATATTTCCCAAGGGTAGCCGAATTAGTAGGAAGCGTCTGATAAGGCGATGGATGGCTGAAGGCTTTGTCGGTGAGAAGCAGGGGATGAGTGTGGAGGATGTAGCTGAGACCTACTTCAGCCATCTGGTAAGGAGGAAGATAATACGACCAGTGGCGCACAGCAGCGGCGGCAAGGTGAAGAAATGTTCAGTCCATGACATGGTTCTTGAGCACATTGTATCCCAGGCGAGCGAAGAGAATTTCATAACTGTAGTTGGTGGTCACTGGCTCATGCATCCACCAAGCACTAAGGTCCGTCGACTGTCCCTGCAAATCAGCGATTCCAAACGTGCGAAGGACACAGACAAGATGAACCTGTCTCATGTCCGATCTCTGACCATGTTTGGAAGCTTGAACCAGCTGCCATCCCATTCCTTCAACTTTGGAATTGTACAGGTTCTTGATCTGGAAGGCTGCAGGGATGTCAGAGAGCATCACATCGAGGACATATGCTCCATGCCTCTTCTCAAATATCTAAGCCTCCGAGGAACTGATATAAAGAATCTTCCGAAGACGATTGGAAAGCTTGGCAATCTTGAAACTCTTGACGTCAGGGAAACAGAAGTCATTAAGCTACCTAAAACTGTGTGCAATCTGGAACGGCTGATCAACTTGCTTGGTGGAGATAGAAGAACTCGCAAGGCATTGAAGCTCCCACAAGAAGCGTTTGAAAAGAAGAACAACAAGATGAACGCCCTGCGTATACTCTCAGGGATTGAGTTCGTTGGGGGATCAACGGACCTGCATCATTTGACTGACTTGAGGAAGCTTGCCATCTATAAGCTCAACCTCAAGGACGGGGATACGGGTTTCAAAGATTTAAGGTCCTCTATCGAGTACCTCTGTGGCTATTCTCTGCACACCCTCCTAATCGATGAAGATGAGGACTCGTCTAAGTTTCTGTTATCATTAAGTGATCTGTCTCCCCCACCAAGATTCCTTATTGCCCTTGAGCTTTCTGGCAAGATGGTTAAGCTCCCAGGTTGGATCACACAACTTGATGCTTTGAACAAGTTAACTCTTTCGGTGACACTTCTAGAGGAAGATAACTTGAAGGAGCTCAGCAATCTAAAGGCACTGTTTTCTCTCTCCTTTACACTCACTTCAGCAAAGCAGGACAGAGAGACGATGGCCACAATTGAGAGCAACAAGTCAGGCGTCCATGGAGGTATAGTTGTTCCAGCTGACGGATTTGAGAAACTCAAGCTTCTTCGCTTCTCTGCTCCTCGCATGCCATTATTAATCTTTTCAAAGAATGCCATGACAAACCTGGAAAGGCTTGAGGTGCGTTTCACAATGTTGGAGGGCCTCCTTGGCACGGAAAACCTTCAGAGTCTTAAAGAAGTTCACTTGAGTTTTCATATGGAAAGAAAAATGTATGAGCATTTGAAGGTAAATGATGATGTCGTTCAAGAAATAAAGAAGAGAGCAACAGAACACATAATAGCAGGACAACAGATGTCGTCCGCTAACAAGCCCAAAATTATCTTTGATCAGTACTATAACTGACTAATGTACTCCCTCTGTTTAGCAATGTAATGCATATTTGCTTTCAAACCCTCTATCTAGCAATGCAATGCATATTTGCTTTCAAAAGTCAGATTTTTGTAAATCTTAACTTTACAATTATCTAAGTTATATTGTAACACCCTAGTTTTCAATTTCCAAAAATATATATATAAATAGTCAAAATGATTTTAGGGGTGGATAAATAAATGACAAAACAAATGTTTTTATGAAAATGAAGTTGCAACATGGTAGAAACATGCTTGAGCATTCATGCTGGTGCATATTTTTCTTGTGTGATGTTTGAATTTGATTTGGAATTCAAAATCCATTTGAAATTGCTTTGAAAATGTTTCAAATAAATGGGAAACCATTTCTTTCTCCCTCCTGGCAATCTGGCCCGAACGGCCGAATCGGCCTGCTGCGGCCTGCCTCTCCTTCCCCCACCGCTCGGCCCGTTCTACCTCCTCGGCCCAGCTTCGCGCGCGCCGTCCCTCTTCTTGGGCCGCAGGCCGCCGGCCCAGCCAGGCACAGCCGCGTCGCCCGACCGCACGCCCGCGCGTTCGCGTCCGCTCCCTCGCGCACTGCCGCCGACAGGTGGGCCCCGCATCGCCTTCGTCCTCCTCCGACCCGGCCGCGACCGGGAGACCGAGTTCGACTCCGCATCGACCCCGACCCGCGCTGCCTTCACGCTCGGTCGCACGCACCGCCCTCGCCTTCGGTCTTTATAAGCATTTATCCGCAACCCTAATTCAGCGCCGCCTCTGCTTTCGTCTCGCCAAAGTCGCCGCGCCGACGCCGAAACCCTAGCCGCCGCCGCTTCTTTCGCCGCCGGCCGCCAAAACTCAAAATTGGCCGCCGTCCTCGGGTCATCTTGGCCATTAACCGGTCGGCAAGTCCTTCCTTGGACTCCTGAGCGCATTGGTGTGGTTCTTTCGGTCGAATTTTGCCTAACTCGAGCTCCGATCGTGTGCAGCTCGCCGCCGGCCGCCGCACCAAGCCGCACGCCGTCCCCGCCTCGCCTCGGTCTCCATCTTCGCCTCAGGTGAGCGCGGTGAGAGCTCCCCGTTCATTTGATACCGGTATTGTGGTTAATGGTGATCGGAGTCGCGAGTTCCATGAACCCCGGCGAGTTCCGTACGCCGCCGGTGAAGTCCGCCGCCGCGATCGGACGTTGTCCGATCGGTTGTCCGATCGGTTGTCCGTTTTGGACTTTGAATCTGCGTCGTCCGTTTTGATTCGGACGGCCAGAATTCCACCGTAACGCTTCGCGGGGCACTTTTGAAAATAAACCCCTGGATTTTGCGGTATTCTGTTAAGAGTCCCTGGCGCCGTGGACAGGATCCGTTTTCTCCACGAGAAAGCGTAAATTCTTCTTAACAGATCCATATTACGCTTCGTCCACTGGAAAGCGTATTTCCTTTATAACTGCGTCCAGAATACGTTTTCTTCTCGGAAAAACGTATTTTTCCGTTTCAGTTCAGAATACGTTTTCATCTATTTACAGTTTTGCCATTATCTTTAAAAGCTTATAACTTTCACGTTTTAACTCCGATTTGGTCCGTTCAAATTTTGTTAGATTCATAATTTCATAATCTACGCAGTGGTATTATTTTTGAAGTATTTTGGAAAATTTATATTTTTAGTCTATACTTAAATTATTTATTTATATACAGGAAATCTTTGGAAATTCATATCTTCGCCGTTATAAGTCCGATTTCGGTGAACTTGACGTCTGTGTGATCGTAGGAACGAGTAGAATAGTTTTATAACCTTTTTATTCTGTTTTGATGAGATTGATGTACTGTTCCTCTAATAATTCTTTGTTTGCTTCGTGTATGTATGCTCGATTGGATTGTCTGGTGTTGATTGTTAATGTCGAGTTCAGACGGTGAGGTTTTTGCTGAGCAAAGCTACTTTGAGGATCAGCAGGATCAGCAGGACTTCGTGAACCAAGGCAAGTATAGCATGGATCATCCTTGATACCTATTCACTATAAATAACAATTCATATGCATGTGTCTTTGATGACCTAGAGATTATAACTAGCTTTGATATCCTGATTCCTTGAACCTTTTGGGTTGCATTGGGTAGTTATGATGCCAGTGCTCTAATGATCATGATCTTATAACTTGATGTGTGTTATGCTATTAACGAAAATGATGACTTTTAACAAACATGGACTTTTGTCTGTAAGTGATTTATCATGGAGAATCCGTACAGCTGTGAGGGCTATATGGCTCTGGCTCTAGTCACTTGTAGGCCCTTTTCTTGCTGGTTGGTGGTCTGGAAGTTGGGGTTTAGGACTGCCTCTGTCCTTATGAGTATAGCCGGGTAGGTGTGTGCCATATTGGAAGGGGAGTTTCTAACACAACGGTATTTCCGCATCTCTGATTGGTTGGGAGAACCTATAGGAGGCTTTATATGTTTTGTGGTGGTTTGGAAGTTATAAGTCCACTCAGTTGCAAAACATGACTCACAGTGAAAGTGTACACCTCTGATCAGAGTTTAAATCAATATATTGTCCGTGCCCTTCGGTTAGGGCGGCCTTGACACATTTACAAAAGATAATGGTTCTCAAATTGTTAATGTGTGCATCTTAATGTCGTTCTTGCTACACACTGGTTAATGTTATTTTGATCATGAGAATATGGGAATTATTACTACCTTGATGCTATGCTTTAATATGATTAAGTTATAAAAGCTAAATGCAGTCAAACAGTGTCAGCTTATTTGAGCCTCATTAGCCCATGTTATGCTTGTTGAGTACGGTTGTGTACTTACGCTTGCTTTACTTTCAATTTTGAAAAATCCCGGATGGGTAACAGATGAAGGTTGGAATGAGAGCTATCGCGATGAGTACTAGGCTTGGTGTTCACCAGTTGACGTGTCCCTGTGTGGAGCTTCCGCAATAAAGATATCTTAGTTATTTATTGTATATACGCAATACTCTGTAATAAATATTGGTTCGCTATGTAATAAATAGGGTGATGATACTCTTTGTAATTTGTCATCCTATATGTGCGACTGTTCCTGGGGCACATATAAGGCTATTTATGCATTCTACTTTTGTCCTTAAAAGTGGAGTATGACATATATGCATGTAGAGTTTGTACTGGTGGCTACGCGTCCTCTAGTGGAATAGGGCTGTGAAATAGTGCATTTCTTTTGTCGGTGATAACTCTATTTTCATAGGTCTTCATAGGCAATGGAGTTATGTCGACCATCTCTCATAATAGATTTGACTAGCGATACAGGTACTTCTTTTTTAAAATAGGCGATATGTGTACTTATATATACTGCCAGTGCAAAAAAGATCATAGACTATACCATTGTTCTTTTTCACTCAGTAACCGGTGCTCATCCGGAAGCAAAACGCAAAACTCGGGGGCAAACTCCAAACAAGATGGTTGGGGCCGGCTGTATCAACACAAGATGGTTGGGGCCGGCTGTATCAACAAGGCTTGGCTTTTTCCAGGGTAACCCCATCAACAGCATACCCCATAAGTGTTTGAACTAACAAGAGCCAATACTGTCAACATCAAGAAGAGAACCTTCACATCCACGGAGGTATACAACAAAAGAAAGTAAAACATTATCCATGATAAGTTGCTACAATATCACACACTGATGCACATGCAGCTGATCCAGTAGATCCTTAGGCAATTGATATTTTCGCATCTTTTCTATCACAAAGTGACTATGGACAATGATTGGTGAAGAGATGAAGCCACTGCAAGTTTTATATTGTTGCCTAGTACACAACATGAAAAAAAAGAGAAAACGTGTGTTGTGAAGGACTAGTTCTAATAACAATAAATTGATTACAAAATGGAAACAAGGCACCATGAAATATCATTCGGACCTTTAGGGAAAGTGAAACACTGAACCGCAAAAACTCATTATGATATTTATTTTCATAACTCATCAAACTGAAACTAAAAGAACACTACAAACTGCATGACCTTGTGTGTGGCAAGTTTAATTTCAAAGTATGTAGCAAGTTATATTTTGAGCAAGTGACAAGATATCGTGAAAAGACAAATTCTGAGAATTATGACTTTCAAACTTATGAAAAATCACTCATTAAACTGAAAGGGAAACTAAAAAATAAAACCCATAACTCATTAAACCCTAAAATAAAAAAATGACAAAAACTAAGACGTAAAGGAGTATAACTTGCTACTTGCTCAGTATTTATCAATTTGGATTGACATCATAACTACCAGACTCTAAAAACTGAAATAGCAAATAAAACCTAAAACCGAAATTGACAACGTAACTACCAGAACTGAAATAGAAAACAAATATTGACAACATAGCTAACAAAAACTGATAGTAAAATTGAAAACTAGAGAATTAAACAGAAACTGACAACTACTGGAATAGCTAATGGAAACTATAACTAAAATTAACAATATAGCTACCAGATTCCAAATACTGAAATAGCAAATAGAAACTAAAATTAAAATTGACAACATAGCACTAAACTCTAAAAACTGAAATGGCAGAAACAAACTGAAACTGAAAATGATAATATAGCTACCAAAAAAAGAAAATGAAATTGACAAGCAAACAGAAACCAAAACTAAAATTGACAACATAGGTACCAGACTCTTAAAACTGAAATAGCAAACACAAACTAAAACTAAAAATGGCAAATGAAATTGAAATTGACAAGAAAAATAAACTGAAATTGGCAAATAGCTATTGAAAACTAAAGTAGCAGAATGAAAAAAATGAAACATAGTGCCATAGGACTTGTCCCCACGCATTGAACCCCTGCCTTATCCCTATAAGGACGGCCACAAACGGGCTGGACTTAGATGGGGGTGATATTTTTTAACCTAAGCCTAAAAATTCGCTTCCATTAGCAGTCAAACTCAGAACCTCAGCAATGCTACCCAAACCACCTAACCAACTCAGCTAGAGGTCTTTTTATATGTGGCTAATTCTAGTCGTTGGATATCAGGCAACATAGTTTGTCTTTACGTTTCTGACAATTTTGGGATAGTTTAATTAACTGAATTGTGTTTCCATCTCAAGAAAACCAAAGGACAATCAAATCAGGGTCGAGTACAAATGTGATGCCGAGATTCTGGATTTGAAGACCAATTGTCTTACCCTAAGATGATAAGGATACTGAAGAGTGTGGACTTAGTCCTATTCGGTCATATTGTGATATCTGATTTATGTGATGGCCATTCTACCCTTAATCTTCATAGGGGAGCAAATCGCCTTGACGTAAACTGATAATTTTGCCTTTGAGTCCTATTAGTTTTTTACTTTTTTTAAGATGTTGTTGGACATGTTAGTCAAAAAGTAAAATGGTTGGTTTATCTAAAAGGATGTTTGCTCTCCTATATAAAACCAACCATTTTAGATAAACCAACCATTGTGACTTCGTCAATCTTGATAATTTGTCGGTCTAGTCCTCAATGATATTCATAGCAATGGGGTTTGCGTTCGTTCCCTTCACAGGGGTAAGTGTACGTGCGTCGTGAGCATTTGCGTTGTCCATACACAATTGAAGAAAAAAAAGACTCCTAAAGAAAAGGCAGATAATACGAGGGCCTGTTTAGCCAAGCTCAAATTCTTAATTCTTGCTTCAGCTTCCTATTTATCTGATAGAGTGATTCTACGGAGGAGCAAGAGGAAATTGATTCTCGTGATAATTAAATAAGGAGCGGTGAGGAGTGTTTTTTTTTTAACTATAGATACAGAAGTAATTATCCCCACCAAAATCTGGAATTTTTACTATTTGTCTAAGTAAGATTGATTTTCATAGAGAAACTTCTCCAAAGAGGCAAAGACCACTACCAAACGACCCTGAATATACTTCTGAATTGGCATTGTTCTTACCTTCGCTTTCGCTCACATCTTGTTTACTCTCAGCACTCAAATTTCAATTGTTATTCCCTGAAAAAAATAACCCTATTTGTGTCTGATTCTAAGGAAAAGGAACAGACCAAAGTAGCATAGAAGCAGCATACGTGATGGACTCGCAATAACAAATGCGCGGAAAGATTACTTTTTTTAATAGCAAGCTAATAATTTTGTTTTTTTTCGAATACGTAAAAAGTTTGCACATCATTGTATTAAGATCGAGAAATAGTTTGTGGCTAATTCATGCAGTAATCTTCAACATAGGTATGTCTTCTCTAATTAACTCCGGGAGATCAGGATAAATTAATTTAATGACTTTAATATCCCAGTTAAACTACAGCCTGTGTCCCCCCCCCCCCCCAAAAAAAAAAACTGTTACATTCTAAAATTCAAATTGTATCCCACAATACATAGACATTCAGCGGAGTTCATGTACATTAAATCAACCCCTCTCATCCAACCATTAGTCTACGTAACCCTCAAAAACTAGAACAACCTCTAATTAACAATGGCATTCATATCATTTCACATCTCTGATTTTCTGTCCTAAAAATCTTAAAAGTTAAGCTTCTTAGACGGAGATAGTATCTTTCTCCAGATATTTATATTGCCTTCATCAGGTCAGGTAAGGATCATTGTTCGGATCATAATTATCTATCGCTGCTAATTTAATTTGCTTATAGCTCTCAGTCTCCTCTTTTCCCAAGGCATCTGTACTCTGCGTAATCTCTGGCTCTGCAGCAGACAGGTCTGTTGGCAGGGTAGTATCTTGAGATTTGCTTCTCATGTCTTGAGTCTCAACTGCTCCAGCAACGAGACTTCCATGCTCATGCTGTGCCTCATGTGAACTGTCTTCGCCAAGATAAGATGCGTTATCATTAGTGATGCTAGTGAGCTGTAGGCAGCCTGAGAGGTGTATCTCTATCAGGGAACTAATTCTTTCTGGCAGGTTCTGTAGCCTAAAGCAGCCTGAGAGGTCAAGCGTACGTAGCGCTTTGAGGTCACCCAGCCTTTCTGGCAAACTGAGAAGGAATTTATTCTTGGACAGGTCTAGATGCTGTAGGTTGTCAAGGCCAGTAATACAGTCCAAAAACTTTTCACTAGCCATTGGGGGCAAGGTGTAGTAGAAGGGGTCCAGGCACATTGATAAGCCCAGGAACCGAAGTTTCGTGAGCTTGGGCAGGACAACATCTAGACCCTTGAGATGGAACCAGTCCTCAATGTTATAGCCACATGGGTGAGATATGTTCAAATATTGAAGCCCAGTAAGGCCATTCAGCACTTCCATGATCCCTCTTACACAAAAGCAGCCCGACAGGTCCAGATGCTCTACATATGAGGAAAACCTGAATGATTTCGGCAGTTCTTGCAACTCCCAGCAGCACGACAGGTTGAAGTATGTCAACTCTGTAAGCCCGTAGAATTGTTCTGGCAGGATTTTTAGCCTCGAGCACCTTGAAATGTCCAGGTGCCTCAAATTCTTGCAAACCATGATTGATTCAGGCAATACTTGTAGCTCAGAGCACCCCGACAAGTCCAGGTGCTCCAAATATACGGTGTGCCATCCCATGACTGGGTCAGGCAATGCTTGTAGCCCTGAGCAGCCTGACAGGATCAGCGCCTCCAAATATGTGCATTCCGTAACTGATTCAGGCAAAGTTTGCAGCCCCAAGCAACCTGACAGGTCCAGTTGATGCAAACATTTAAGCCTCCCAAGAGCTTCTGGAAGGTCTGAGAGTTGGCGAGAACCACGTAGGCTCAGGTAGCGTAATCTGCAGAGCCCGGTGATTAGAGACAAAGGAAGTACTTGGTCTTGGATCCCCGGAGCATTCAGATACCTCAATTCCTCTAATTCACCAATTGAATCCGGCAGCTTCTGCACAGAGCATCCGCTTAGATCCAAGTACCAAAGGCCCTTGGCAAATGAAAATGCATTGTCACTGAGCACCATTTTGCTGCAGCCTTCAAAACGGATCGCTCTTGTCCCTGCAGGTAATATTTTTGACAGATCTGATGGGGCCCTATCATCCAAATTACTGACAATTGCACAGAAGGCATTGCTGTTATTCACATGAGATGACATCATCCCATTTCCTCCATCAATAACAATCATCCTGTCCCCTAAAACATATCTGGCAAAATCATGCACCAAGTCATTCATTGTCAACCTTGCACTTTCCTCATATTCTGAACTAGCCTGCAGCAAATTAACACATAGGCTGCATTAGTGAGTATCAAATACAGTAATCAAGGACCGATGCCAAGCATGCATGCATCTGTATGGAAACATATCAGTGCCAAAATCAGAAAATGTCAACAACAGATACTGTGCAGGAAGAATATCTGGATTGCATCAATGGAAAGATGGCTCATTTACTTCATAGCTAAGTTACTTGATTAGCTAGGATGTTTTAACATTAGTTATTTCAAAAAGTGCTTGTATCACGTAGCTGCCTAGAGGCAGGACTCCATTAGAAGAATCAATCAAGAAAGAAAGTTGGCTAAACTTTTCTGATCAGAGCATCCTGCCGTGGCCAGGAATGAGTCCCTCCACAGTGAGTCAGTGATGAGGGTGATCTTATGCCGCCTTACTACTGCTATCTACTACTCCCTCCATTCCAAATTATAGGATGTTTTGAATTTTCTAGATGCATTTTTCTTTCTATTCATCTAGACACTTTTTTAGATAAAGGGAAGTTTATTTCAGCAAGCAAATGAAAAATTTGTGATCTCAACATCTTGAGATGTATATTTTGATACATATCAAAAGTAATGTATCTAGAAAAGCCAAAACGTCTTATAATTTGGGATAGAGGGAGTAGAATCTATCCCTCAAGCTCCACTCCATTCACCCTTGGGCACACCGACCATGTCTTATCAAATCAAATGGCAAGCAGCAAGCTAAAGGTTCGCACAGGGGATCTTATAATCTTCAAAGTGCCAAATTTTACTATTTTCCAGATACTAGATCAACATCCAACAACTCAAATACATTTGTTCTATATACAGTTCCAATCTTTAATAGCTCTTTCCTAGTATTGCTTACCACTTAATACTGCAATTTAAGCAATGTACCATGCAAGTCTACATGAATCTTTTGAGGCAAATGAATTTAAAAGAAATGTTAAAGGGAGCATCTTTGTGCAAGAGAACATTAAAAACATCCCTTGGTGTCCAGCTATCGAAAGAGTTAAAACTAGCGCTTTACAGTGAGCTGAAGTGAAGAAAACAACATAACTTCACGTTTGGGAGAAACAATAAATCTTATGATAATCTTATGATCTATCTAGCAGTTACTCACCGAGGGTGACTTCTTATGGAGAAGGAATAAGCTATCCAACAGGTCAGACACAAAATTTGTCTTGAAATGAGCATGGAAAGCAGAAAACTGGAGAATCAGGTCATGTTGAGTTATACTGTGGCCCTTGCCCCTGGGGAAGATAAATGCACAGAGAGCAAAGCATCTCCTCAATTCAATTTCCTGAAGCAGACGCTGGTAGGCTGTCATCAAGTGGGAAAGCAGAATGATGGTGTGAAGGGGTGGTGGTGGTGGTGAATGCCATCCTCCAAAATTCCAGGTCATATCTGCTGCCCACTCTTGAGTGTTCACACACTGCAGGATGCACCCAAGAGCTTGAGCTGCCGGTGGTAGACCCCCACACTTGGTCGCAATCTCAAGCCCTATGCTCTCCCCAGCCACTGCATTGTCTTTGTTGTGTCTTTCTTGAAAACCACTTGTCCGCTTGATTATTGCCAGACACATGTCATCACTCAATGGATGTAGCTGGTATGGCTTAACGGCAACAGACATGTGGTCTGCGATGGCTTTGCTGGCTGTGGTCACTATCACAATCAGATTCATGTCAAAGTCAAACAGCAACTGCTTCAGTTTGTTCATCCGAGAGGGGTGTGTCTCCCATAGGCCATCCAAAATAACAAGCAGCTTCATCTTACAACCAACAAACAGCTCGTTAAGTCCAGGCTCCCCCTTATATGATTCTCGTCCTGGTACTTGAGAGAGTATACTTGCGGCAATTTCATTCAAGTTGAAGTAATACATGGACGACATATCCACCCAGGCTTTGTGGTAGTCTTGGAATCTGTTGTCATGGAAGAGCTGTTTGACCAGCATTGTCTTACCGACGCCTGCAAGGCCAAAGATAGGAAGAATAATAGCATGCTCTGCCTCTGCTTGTATCAACAAATCAATTATTTTCTGCTTGTCATAATCCCTTCCCACGAAGACATCAAAGGTTTCTTGACCAATACATGGATGCTCCATGCAGCTCGCAAGAGGTAATCTCTCATATCCTAAACTCAAATACTCCTCATTTACCTCTTCCAGCGTTGCTTTAATCTTGTCTTCAATCTGAAAAGGAACACTAGCTAATTAATAATTCCAATCCGTGAATAATGTCATCTAGCTGGCTAATTAAAGTGGAAGCTGTTGAAGAGCAAAAGAGCATCAACACATGTATGCACCAATACCAGTTGGGTGAGCAGGGAATTCAAAGTAATAATTGAGCCTCTAGTTATTATGAATTTTAGATACTCCACTGCAATCGCAGCATACCTCTGACATCGAGGATGATTTGTCTTTGGACATGGCCCTGATGCCGTAGGCGGCATTCTTGATCCGCCTCAGCCAATCCTTAATCGACTGCCTCTCCACCTCCTCAATCAACGTCTCCTCCTCCCCCTTAGCCCCCCGCCATCTCATCACCGCCTCTTGCAGCACTGCCGCCATCTCTTCCATAAAAAAGCTTATCACATGCCTGTTCATGTCACTCCATAGCATACGAGATGACAGCTCCTGGCGTGTTCCATCCAGGACGAACGAGGCATGCATCACGTCAGCGATCTCGGCCATGGTTCTCCTCTCCGTTCCTCCAGCCTCCGGTAGCAGCTTGTAGGATGCTACTACCAGCACTTTGAGCGGAAAATTACTGAATTGCCCAACCGATGGAAAATCGTCAATTCCATCACTTTAAAAGGTCCCTTTACTTCACATGAATTAGACTGGGAAAATATGTAAAATTTACATCTGGAGCCAATTTCAAAGGAGGGGGAGGGGGAGGGGGAGGGGGAGCATGAAGGTGCCGCGGGATGGAATCAAGAACAGAAATGGGATAAACTGAATAAGTGGAATTGGCACCAGATCACGACGAGAAGCCCTTCTGGTTGCCGATTTGGGGAGGAGCACCACAGCGAGAGCTCGGACTCGCGCCGCCGCCACCCCTAGAGCTCGCACCAATAGCCACCTACTATAGAGAGTGCTCCAGATGCGCGTGCGCTAGTTGGGCTTGCGACGGGCGCATCTTTTCCGGCGCCGAATCAGATGCTGTTTTTACGGCGTTTAATTGTCGTCTTCGACGTGCGTAATATAAGTTCGACTCGTTTTATAAAAAAAACATGTAATATTTGTATTTTTAAATAAATTTATTAAAAAATTAAATTTAATATTAATTATATAATATAATATTAATATTTTTTAATTATAATTACTGTCTTTTGAGAAATGTAAATGATAATAAAAAAGAAACAGAGGAAGTATATATAAGAGTAAGTATTATAGCAGGCCGTAAGCCAGCTACATACTGACATGGACGAGAGAAGAGGAGAGAGAGAAAAAACGGGTTTAATGAGAAAGATAAGTGGACCTTATATTAATAGTAAAAGCTTAATTACTATGTTAATAGAAAGCTGTTAGCCTGGGCATTTGGTTTAAAGCACAAATTCAGTTCGGTTTTTTTGGTTTTAGAAACCGACTATTTCGGTTTCGGGTTTTTTTATTTCGGTTTTCGGTTTATACTGAACTAACCGAAGTATGCCTCTGCAGCTCTGCTCGGCTGCTCCTCTGATGCACTAGCCCAGGCATTCCTCAAATCTCAGGCAAATGCAAGGAAGCAAGAAGATCTGGAGGAGAAGAAAGGAAGCAAGAGAAGAAAGGAAGCAAGAAGATCTGGAGAACTAACGTAGTAACCTTGGAGCCTGGGGCAACTACCGCCGTGCCGCCGCTGTTTGCTGTTTCATTGCTGTGCCGCTAGCTGCTGTATCGTCGCCGTGCCTGGCGATCTGCACGCCGCACCGCGCCGCCCCCTGCCAGTGCCAGCCGCGCCGCCACACAGGGCGCTCACCCATGGTCGCGTCACCGCCGCCGCTGTTAGGTTTAGGACGAGTCGGGTGTGGGTCTGGTGCCTTGGACGCTGGAGAATTTTTTTATTAATAAACTTATTTTTAAAAAAAATTATAAAATTAGTCTCCGTTTCTAAAAAATTATAGGAATAGACCACCAGTCGCCCGTTGGAAAGGCGACGTGAGAGAATCGCCCGTTCAAAGGGCGACCAGGCTCACGTCGCCCGACCAAAGGGCGACCAGGCCCATGTCGCCCGACCAAAGGGCGACTAGGACCAAGTCGCCCGGCCAAAGGGCGACCAGGCCCACGTCGCCCATCGGCCGGGCTCATTATCTTCACGTCAGGCTCCAGCGTCTCTGTGAACATTTGAAAGCAGGATTTTTCAAATTTCAAACGGCTGATTGAGAAAAGACAGGCAAAAGCCTGGGCCAGATAAGCGGCAGAGGATTCAAGACGCAGGATTCAAGACGCATCGACGGGAGTGGCCGAGGATTCAAGACGCATGATTTTTTTATTAAGCAGGACTATCATTTGCAGAAGGCCAAATGTCCAAATAGCAATAGCCGGTGCCCCTCCACAATTTTCTTCAGAAACGACCGGCAGAAAAGACAGGCAAGCCAGCCGCCGGCCGACCATAGCATGCAGCCGAGCCCACCGGCCACCGCCTCTCACTTTTACCCGCGCGCGTCTTTATTTTCTACGGCACAACGCAAGACGATTACGCGAACGTTACGTGCAGTACGGGGCGTGGCTGGTGCACAGTCATTAGCGAAGAGAACGTCGCCCCCTGTTCGGGCGACATGGGCCACGTCGCCCATCGGCCGGGCGACGTGGCGGCCAAGTCGCCCCCTGGTCGGGCGACATGAGCCACGTCGCCCATCGGCCGGGCGACGAGCTTCACGTCGCCTGTTGGTCGGGCGACATGGCCCAGGTAGCCCGCCAGTCGGGCGACAAGGCCCATCTTCACCCTTCCAACGGGCGACTGATAGCCTATTCCTGCAATTTTTTAAAAACGGAGACTAATTTTATAATTTTTTAAAAAAATAAGTTTATTAATAAAAAAAATTCGGACGCTGGAGGCGTGTAAGGTGGGCTGCGTGGGAGGCTAGGACATGGGCTTGGTGGGCTGGCCGCTGGTGACTTCGACTTGGGCTGGGGGTTGGGCAGGTTGAGAATGCGACGTAGCGCTGCCTGCTCGTTTGCTGATCGGTTCTACGGTTTTTCGGTTTGTCTCCACGCAGAAACCGAACACCGAGCCGATCACCGAAGTTTTCTGATGCGGAAGCCGAAACCGAACAAAAAAAAACAAAAAACCGACATTTCAGTTCGGTTTCTATTCTGTTTGGTTTGGTTCGATGCGATGATCGGTTTTTAGTTTAAATATGCCCAGGCTGAGAAGGCTGCAAGGGATCTTACAGCCAGCAAGTCGGCTGTATTATAAGACTTGCTCTAAGGGGTGTATAAATTTTGTTTGCACCATTAAATTCATTATGATGACATATATAAAAGTAGACCCATGTCCCGAATATATTTTCAAACAATTTGTGTGATTGCGCCATAAGGTTTCAAAGTTTCAAATATGGTAGTACAAAGTTTGCAAACTTCAAGTGAAAAGTTTTGAATTACAAATTTCCATTTTAGGTGTATAAAGTTTGTAGCATGTCAGTATAAAGTTTGAAATGGGCTACTATAAAGTTCTTGGTGATGGGTTTAGAGTTTTCAAATTCCAAAATTACGAACCTAGCTAGCAGTATAAAGTTTATAATATGATAGTTCAAATTTTTAAAACTAGCAGTATAATGTTTGTAACGTGATAGTTCAAAGTTTATAAATTGTGAGTGTACGTGATAGTTCAAGTTAAGTTTATAAATTGTGGGTGTAGAGTTTTTATACCTAGTAGTTAGTTTGGATGCTAGGAAAAAAGTTACAATGTTCTAGTAGAAGGATATTAAATTTAAAGTGTGAAGCTAAAAATTATAAAGTTTTTGATGATGTATTTACATATTCTAGTATAAAGTTTTTGAATTACAATACAAAGTTTGGAAACGAAGTATAGGATCAGAATACAAAGTTTATAATATAGTATCACAAAGAATATACCATATGCAGCAGTATAAAGCTTAAATTTAATAAAATGTTTTATAGAAATACAAAGCTTATAATATAAAAAATAAAGTTTTAAAATTGCTAACAAAAATTTAATTGTAACTTAGATACACATGCGAATAAAGAGAGACGACCTGCTGCATAGACCGCACTGCTAGTTGGATCGGATGCTTGTTCATGGGCAGAAGGACCGAAGTCAATAGGCCGAGTACAGCCTATGCGCCGAGCTCACTACCGCAGTCTGCCACTGCACAAGTGCACAACTCCACCGATGTCGCAACTCAAGTCTGGCGTACAAAAACAGCGCCACACTTTTGGCGAGTTACGGCATGCAAATTGAACTACCGGCTGATTCGTGCGTTAGGTGAAACTATCACGCATGTGCGCTCCTATCGCTCCTCAACGCGCGAACGCTGCTACCCCTGTCCGCTCACGCGTGATAGAACCTAAATGGCTATAGGGTGAATAGCTAATTAAAATATCTCCACAAACTCACAATTTGACTAGAGCAGGGTTG
This sequence comes from Bothriochloa decipiens, assembly GCA_023333625.1. Classification (NCBI taxonomy): domain Eukaryota; kingdom Viridiplantae; phylum Streptophyta; class Magnoliopsida; order Poales; family Poaceae; genus Bothriochloa; species Bothriochloa decipiens. The sequence goes on along the minus strand of CM041640.1, from coordinate 19,444,746 downwards.
ATTATAGTATAAAATATGGCGTGGAAGAAAAACTGACCCTATGGACAATTTAGTTTGCATTTTGGTGTTTGATAATCAATAAGGTCATTTGGACTAATATTATTTGCTAGAATATTTGGATATATAGAATTCAAAGGATGCAAGGGAACTTGGACTTAGGAAGGATGCAAAGGGAACTTGGACTTAGGATATGGTGTGATCCGAATGTCAAGCGAGATATTAGCAGCCATATTAAAGACCTACAAAGATCAAGCAAAGTCCAAGACACAGGAAGTAGAAGCCCGGACGAACGTAATGGGTGGCTACTAGGATAAAAGAGCGTCGTTTTAGACTTTTCAGACATTATGTTTGACCGTTTGTTTTATTTAAAAATTTTATATAAATTATTAAATAAATAAATCATTACTAAAGTATCTCTAATGATAAACTGAGCCATAACAAAATATATGATATTTGTAAAAAAAATTTGAATAAGACGGATGATCAAACATGATTTCTACCGATTAAAAATGACATTTTTTTGAGGAAAGATGGAGTATGCATTTATCATGGCAAGGGAGATCATAGGTCATGGCACTTTATCCACAGGAGATCATGGGTCATGCATGTAGCAACTTGGGAACATGTGACGCTGGCAAGAGGACCGCATGGAAGAGAACAAGCAGATGTGAGTTTGTGGGTAGGTGACGCAAGATAAGTCGACTCTTGAGTGACGTGGCTTTACTAAATCATAGAAAAATATTTTAATAGAGGTTTTTCTTTCTTCTCACACCAAGCCTCGCCGCGGACGAGGGAGGTTGCCGGGAAGAGGAGGAAGCAGCGAGGAAGGAGGAGAAGGCAAGTTAGAGTTCGCCTGCCTTCAAGATGGCAGGATTGTAATAATATCCAAAATGTAATTGGTCTGATACAATTGTGATGATATGTTTTCCCATCTCACTATGGCTACTTATCCTTGGCCGGCACGCAAGCTCGGCTATTACATGCCCATTGTGGGCCGAACACTCTTGAGCTCTTGGGCCTGTTCCTCTTTCCCCTTCTGGGCTCGGCCTTCTGTTGAGTAGCAGCAGGGGAATGGATGCTGGCATCCTCCTCCCCTTGAGGACCTGCATGTCCCCAGGCAGGCGCATAGGGAAACCTCTGGAACAAAGCTTCAGCATTTTCCCAAGTGGCAAGATCACGGCCAAGGCCAGACCACTGAACGAGCACTTGGGCCATAGAACCATCATGATGAGGGTGCGAGCACCTCTGTAGAATAAGCTCAGCAATCTGAAGACCAAAATCAACTTCAGGAAGGCAATCAGATACCTGGTATCTTGCAGAAGGGGCTGGTCGTAGGAGGGAAACATGAAAAACAGGATGAATTGAAGATGTCGGTGGTAACTCCAGCCGATAAGCAACAGTATCGATCTTTGCAGTGACTTTGTATGGCCCAAAGTATTTGAAGCGGAGCTTTTGGTTGGACCTGGGAGCAAGAGAGCTCTGCACATATGGCTGAAGCTTCAAATATACCCAATCGCCAACAGCAAAGGAGCGCTCTGAACGCTTTTTGTCAGCTTGAGACTTCATGCACTGCTGGGCTCGAATGAGGTGTTGGCGGACCACAACACGCATGACAGCACACTCACACATGAAGGATTCGACCTCAGGAGAATTGGTAGCAGAGTCTTCAGACAAGCCGAAATGGCGTGGACGATGGCCATAGAGGACTTCAAACGGGGAGCAGCCAAGAGAGGAGTGGGAAGAGGTGTTGTACCAGAACTCAGCGAGCGACACCCAACGAGTCCACTGCCTTGGGCAAGAATGGACAAAACAACGAAGGAAAGTTTCGATGCATTGGTTTACCCGTTCGATCTGACCATCAGATTGAGGATGGTAGGCGGAGCTCATGAAAGGGTGGTTCGAGCAAGGCAAAAGAGCTCACGCCAAAAGGTGCTCATGAAGATGCGGTCGTGATCAGATATGATGTGTGTAGGTAGACCATGGAGGCGATAAATGCGATCAAGGAAAAGTTGGGCAACGTGATGAGCTATGAAAGAATGATGGAGAGGAATAAAATGAGTGAATTTACTGAATTTGTCGACCACCACCAGTAAGCAGTTCGCTGATCCAGACTGAGGAAGTCCCTCAATGAAATCCATGGAGATGATTTGCTAGGACTCTGATGGAACCGTCAGAGGAGACAGCAAGCCTAGGTAACCACAGCGTTTTGTCTTGGCCTGTAGGCAGACTGTGCAAGAGGAGACAAACTCCTTGACTACAGACTTGATTCCCTTCCAAGGGAACAGTTTGCAGACGCTGCTGCATGTTACAGGGAAGCTGGAGTGGCCGCCCAGCGGAGAGGCATGTAACGCTTCCAGAATCCGCTGCTGCATAGAAACATTTGCTCCAATCCAAATGCGACCATTATAACGAAGAACACCTCCCTTAAGAGTAAATGAAGGATGTGAATTAGCCTTGACTGGAATTCTTGGAGGAGTGCAGTGGCAGCGGGGTCCTGGGCATATCCCTCAATAACAGCCGAGAGCCAATTAGGAGTAGAATATGAGATGGCTTAAAGTTGCGCTGGAGAGGCAGGGTGCCATGAAAGCGCATCAGCAGCTGCGTTTGATGCGCTCGGCTTGTACACAACCCTATAGTGCAGTCCCACCAATTTTGTGTACATCTTCATCTGCCAAGGGGTATGTAACCGCTGATCTGAGATGTGAGTTAAGCTGCTATGATAAGTGAATATGACGAATTCAACATGTTGGAGGTAAGTACGCCACTGCTCAACTGCCACTATTATTACCAAGAACTCCTTCTCATAAGTGGATAAGCCACGAGTGCGCGGTCCTAGAGCTTTACTTATGAATGCGAGTGGATGCCCGTCTTGTAGTAGCACGACACCAACACCCAAGTCGCTTGCATCAGTCTGCAGCTGGAATGGCTTAGAGAAGTCTGGAAGGGACAACATCAGTGCAGATACTAGAGCGACCTTCAGGGACTGGAAAGATTCATCATGAACAAGATCCAAAAGAAGATTGTGCCCTTCTTCAATAGGTCATTTAGCGGACGAGCAATTATGGCGAAGTGCTTGACAAATTTGTGATAGTAGCCTATAAGACCCAAGAAGCTGCACAAACTGTTTAGCATCTGTCGGGGTCGGCCAGGACTAGATGGATTGGATCTTGGCAGGGTCTGTGGCCACACCCTCCTCGCTGATCACGTGGCCAAGATAAGCAATCAGCTGCTGAGCAAACTGGCACTTAGATCTCTTGATGAACCAATTATCTTTGGCCAGCAGACTAAAAACTTGTCAGAGATGCTCAATATGTTCTTCTAGTGTCTTACTGTAGATGAGGATATCATCAAAGAAGACCAATGCGTATTTCTGAAGTACTGGATAAAGCGTACAGTTCATGGCACCCTCGAATGTGTTGGGAGCGCCTGTCAAGCCGAATACCATTACTGTAAACTCAAAGTGCCCCAGTGAGTCTGGAACACAGTCTTATGCTCCTCCCCAGGTGCCAAGTGAATTTGATTAAAGTCCGCTCGCAGGTCCAAAGTGGAAAACCAATGAGCAGAGGAGAGCTCATCCAGTAACTCATCAATGATTGGTATTGAGAACTTTGACTTTACTGTCAGAGAGTTGAGCATACGGTAATCAACACAAAAACGCTAGGAAGCATCCTTCTTGCGGACCAGCAGCACAGGAGAGGAGAAAGCACTGATACTAGGCTAGATCATACCAGATTTGAGCATCTCTGACACTTGAGACTCAATCTCTGATTTCAGAGCAGGGAAATACCGGTAGGATCGAATTGCAACCAGCTGAGCGCCTTGGATGAGAGGAATCCAGTGGTCACAAGCGTGGCAGGGAGGAAGCTCATTGGGAACTGAGAAGATGTGGGCAAATTCATCAAGTACTTGTTGTACATGAGGAACAATTTCCACTTGAAGCGGCTGAGTAGTTGTGGCTGACAGTTGAAACAGCTGCAGTAAAGCACCCTCAAAAGAGCTAGCAGAAATGCCACGAAGGACTACAGAAGAAGACCCATAAGGGATAAATATCAATTTGTGACCCTAGTGTATCCACATCGGCGAGAAGGCATCGAGCCAATCCATGTCGATAATGATGTCAAAGCTTCCCAGCAGAAGAACCTTGAAGGTGAACGTGAAACTGAGACCCTGAATCGACCATTGGACTGCAGGCAATTCTGATGTGCAGGAAATAGAACCCCCATCAGCTATCTTCACTAAAACTGGAGTAGGCAGTGGCATAGAGCCCTCAATTTTCTGAGCAAGGGAAGTAGAAATGAACGAGTGCTGCTACCAGAGTCAACAAGGATAAGCACTTCCTACCCTGACAAGACCCCGTTGAACTGCATGGTTCTTGGTGCCGAAGAAGCGGCCACTGCAGCAGCCGAAAGCATCATACACACTTGGTCCTGAGGCTCTAGTGGAGTATACTCTTCGGTGTCAGAGTCCTAAAAATCATCTTGGCACATATTCCAGACCTCTTGGAGGGCGTGGAGTTGAATTTTAGTTGCACACTTGTGGCCATGCGCCCATTTCTTGCCGCAACGAATACAAAGACCTTGTGCTCGATGAAACTTGCGGGGCGCAGACAACTTATCATCAACAGAGGTGCCGCGCCCTCCTTGCCGCCGGTCATCAACTTGGTGAGGCTCTTGAGTTGGAGGGTTGCCCGTGCATGGGACAGCAGAGGCAAGGCCAGAGTGCCCTTGATTGTTGCTGCCTTGGAAAAGATAGAGGTGTCTGACTTCCTAAACTCACGTCGACCCCCTTGCTCTAGCGCTTCTTCCTGTAACAGAGCAAGAGTGCAAGTAGCATCCAAATCGCTAGGACGTTGAACCATGATGATAGCACAAATATCATGTCGCAAGCCATCGATGAAACGAGTGGTGTAATAGAGGGGATCATGTTTGTTGTAGGCTTTGAGCTGTTCTACTAGGTCGGTGAAGCGCTCCATGTAATCTTGGATGGTGGTGGTTTGTTTGATATGGAAGAGTTGGCGTATGAGGAGCTCGTGTTGATCTCGGCAGAAACGCTAGTGAATCATACGACAGAATTCAGACCAATCACCGGATGGCAGATCGCGTTCCACGGACTGGAGCTAGCGGGCTGCTGCACTCATGAAGTGATGGGTGGATATACGAATCCAGACAGAGGAAGGCACCGAGTACATCTCAAAATAGTTCTAGGCTCGGGTGATCCAGAGTTGAGGGTTGTCACCATTGAATTGGGGAAAATTCATTTTAGGAAGGCGCTCCAAGTCTTGCGGTGGATTGGTTGTGGCGGTGTAATTGGGTTGGTGATAGAATTGGGTAGGCTATGGAAGATGGTTTGGGTATTGATGTTGGTAAGTAGGTGGCATGGAGTGTGGTGGGTGAATGGAATTAGAGTAGGTTGGAGGAACTTGGAGTGAATTGGGATGGGAGGAATAAGGTGGATAATGAACTGGGTGGAATGGTTATGGATGTGTAATTTGGGTACGGGAAGTGATGAACAGATGGTGGTGGTTGGGGATCTGGTGGTGGGTGAAGTGGAACACAGGAAACGATCGGCTGCGAACATGAACTGAATTGAATTGGTGGGATGATGGTCTTACCATTGTTCAGGCTCGGAACCAGTGTCGTGACCGACCCATAGCCTTGCTCCCAAGCCAAATTTGTAGAGTGGTGCCCATCGGGCCATTCCGTCAGGTTCGCCGGAGCCGGAGCTGTGGTGGTCGGTGCTGGAGCGTTGGAGACCACCACTCCTGGGATTGGCGCCAGGGGAGGTCGATCTCTATGGGGTTGGGGGTTCACCACACCTGGATTGGTTGCCAGGGGAGATCGACCCCATCCTTGCTTGAGGTTGCGTACGTCCAGCTGCACGTCGTCGGGAGCCGCGTCGATGTACGGGCGCCAATCCTCGAACACCGCCACCACGGACTCCAGCGCGGATACTCACTCGTTACGCTCATCCTGGAGCTCGTAGACGTGGATCAGCTCGAGGTCATTGGCGCAAAGCTCGAGTTCATTGACCCGCTGCTCGAGGTTCTATCCCCATGTCGACGATGACGGCGGCATGAGACTGGGTGGATAGAGTTGTTCGAGGGAGGTGAGTCGGGTCTCGGAGGCAGCAGCGCTTTCCTCCTTTGCCTGGACCTAGGAGACCGCCATCGCGGAGAAGAGGCCTGGGCGGTGCGCGCCTCCTCCAGCTGCTTCACGCGCAGATCCAGGGCCACGGCCAGCGATGCAGAGGAAGAAGACTACACTGTGAGCGTATCCTCCAACTTCTCCACTCGCTGGTCCAGGGCCACGTTACGCTCCTCACGTTCCTTGCGCGCCCGATCGCCATCGGAAGCCCGTCCTTCCAGGCGGCCGCAGAGCTCATCGATGGAGTCAAGGCGCTGCAGGATCTGCTCGAATGCGGACTTCACGTTGGGCTCCATCACTCCTTGGGACTTCTGGCGGCGTGTGTAGTGTGGGTGCGCCAGATCCAGATTTCCCCGTTGAGAACCTGGAGCTGATACCAGGTGTTAGCCTCATCGCTGACGAGTGAGGTTGTCGAAGAAGAGGAGGAAGCAGCGAGGAAGGAGGAGAAGGCAAGTTAGAGTTCGCCTGCCTTCAAGATGGTAGGATTATAATAATATCCAAAATGTAATTGGTCTGATACAATTGGGATGATGTGTTTCTCATCTCACTATGGCTACTTATCCCTAGCCGGCACGGAAACTCGGCTATTACATGCCCATTGTGGGCCGAACACTCTTGAGCTCTTGGGCCTGTTCCTCTTTCCCCTTCTGGGCTCGACCTCCTGTTGAGTAGCAGCAGGGGAATGGATGCTGACAGTGACATGGCTTTACTAAATCATAGAAAAATCTTCTAATAGAGGTTTTTCTGTCTTCTCGCACCGAACCTCCTTATGCTTGGATCTGGTTGCTTTGATTGTTGGTAATTGCACCCCCCCCGACGCAGGTAAATGAAGTTTTTTTTGCGAATTACACGAGTAACCTTACCCATATGGGCACCTCTGAAAGATCATGCCAGCACATCTCGAGACTGACGAAGTCACCATAGACGTCTCGCTATCGAGGGGGACATTGTCTATCTCTAAAAGCACAACGCCGTTAAATCCTAGAATAAATCTAAGAAAATACGAACACTTGTGCTAAGTTGAGGACTTAAACTCAGATGAGCAGGTAATGTGATAAGTAATCTAACCAACTGAGCTAAGGCTTAATTCGTAGGTAAATGAGGTGTATGATAAAAAAACAAACTATAGCTTAGCATGCGCATAGAAACTCTTAATTCACATACAATAGAAACCATACTTAAGTTTGGATTTGCTTGCTTTGATTGTTGCTAATTGCAGGAAACAGGTAAATGAAGTTTATGATGAAAAAACAAACTACAGCTTAGCATGCGCATAGAAACTTTTAATTCACAACGTTACAAACCATACTTATATATGTTTGGATCCGCTTGCTTTGATTGTTGCAAGTTACACTGCCCATCATAGGTAAATGAAGTTTTGGATAAAAAGCAAACTACAGCTTAGCATGCGCATAAAAATTCTTAATTCATACACAATACAAACTATACTTAAGTCTGGATCCGCTTGCTTTAATTGTTGCAAATTGCACCACCTATACACAAAATGGAGTTTATGATAAAGAGCAAACTACAGCTTAGCATGCGCATAGAAACTCTTAATTCACACACACGCCGCATAGTACCATCCCGCACGCGTGTATCCTATTCGTGTATCTTACTTTTTTGTGAAAAAAGGTTTAGAAAAAAAGTACAACACCAGGGTTTAAACCATGACCGATAGCATGCCTCTAGACTAACCTACTGCCAGACAAGGAGCCCTTTCACATTTGAAGCCAAGCTTAGACTATCTCCAACAATCCCTACCCAAACATAGGACGCATACGCCCGTATGTTGTGCACAGTAGAAGGATCCGTGACCCATAAACTCAAATCTCCAACAGCCGATGCATTTATAAAAAAAAAGAAAAAAACAACCGACGCAACCTCCTCCTCCTTTCCTCCTCTCGCGACTCGCAAGACCTATCCCTGTCTAGCCGCCGTCGCCATTGCCGCCGCCGCCGCCTCCTGTTCCCTTCTCTCGCCGCAGCAGCAGGGTCAGGAGCAGCGCCAGCAGTAGCAGGGCCCTCATGGTGGCAAGCCCACAGATCGGCGGATCCCGGCCGCTGCTCCGGCCTGCCACGCCGTGCGCTCCTTGCCGCGTCGCGCGGACCACGCCCCGCCAGGGTCCCGCTTCACCGTGTCGACTCCTCCCCACCACCGTCCCGGATGCTGCGCCCTTTCCTATCCAAATTGACAATTGAAAAAGAAAGGTAAATCAGACCATAGGAATCTTCTGATTAAGTCCATCAGAGAGGACGGTTAGGTTCTCTGTTGCCTCGTCTGCTTAGCTTATAGAATCACACTGTTTTTGGGACATCTATTTTGGGACGGAGGGAGTAAGTTTTTTTAGCCAAAACTTCAAATAGTTGTTAGATAATTAGCTAATGCTTTCACTAATTTGAGCTAATTTTAGTCAACTAGTAACTAGCCTATGTTATCCAAACAGTCTCTGAGTTCATAATTAAATTGATTTCTTTAAAACCGTGAGTTAGAGTCAAATCATAATTTTTACTCTCTCGATTCATGAACAAATCAACTTTTATATTTAATCTAAGTTTAACTAAAATGAGTACTGATATCTATAACACCTAAAAAGATATAGCAGGCTTTATCTAACTATACTAATTTTATGTGATATATTATTTTCTCTATAAAATCTAGTTAAATTTTAAATTGTTTAGCTTCATATTACTCAAAAAATTGATTTATTCAAGGAATCGAAGGAGCTTTTTTGTTAATCTCACAATATAGATGCACAAAGTCATACTTCTACGAGACACACATACACACCTTGTCCTTATAAGCACGCTCAAAAGGAAAAAAACAAATTGTCTAATTTTAGAATAATCTAAACACCATAAGGATCTAGCCTGATAAGCTATGTTCAGTTTGTAACTGTAATTTTTATTTAATACTATTGACAACAAAAAGTGATTATTCAGAATTCTACAATTGCATGTGTCGACAAAGAGGAGTCACGCGAGCCAGACCAACTTGTCTCACAGTCACAGGTGTCGCCTCCTACCGTTCAAACTTGTGCCACCTCGTATGCTGAGGCGGCCACTGCAACCATCTTTACCCTTTGTCAGTAAAGTGAGCGGCGATGGTAATTGTTCCTGGACAGGACAACCAACAGCATATCTGCACAGTGTACACTAATCTTCTTTAATGTTCTATAAAAAAACATCCTAGAGACCAATGAAGATCAGGTTCCAAATATTTTTTAGAAATAAAAAATATAAGTGCAAATTTCACAACACGTTTGAAGATATAACATGGGTAGCAGCTTGACAGAACGGGTTCTCTATGGAATGTGTCATACCATGATGATGTCCATGGACGCCGCATTCTCTACCTTGGATTGCATCTCACAATGAACATGAGACGATGCGAGCAATGGTATTCGTGTTTGCCCCCACGCCGCTAACCTTTGCATCCTTCGGTCGGATCTCGGATTTTCCCACGCCTCACCGATTAGATCATCACTTGCACCAGTCAGTCAATTCATGAAACCCTATGGACGGATGTAATGGAGAAATGGGCAAACAGCAGTTCAGATCGCAAGACATGGAGGGGTAAACTTGCCGCGACGAGTCTCCGTCGGCACCGAGGCCGGAGTCGACCCACGTGGTCGCGCGCTCGGAAGGCCCCGCACGCCCTCAGCCACCGCAGCGGCCGACATGGTCACCAGGAAGCAAACTGGCGCTGCCGCCATGGTCACCGGGAAGAAAGTTGGACGGACTTGGTCTCAGAACGGTAGAGTGGCGCCGCACGCAAGGTGTTTGACGGATTGCCTCGTCCAGATCATCTCCGCCGTGACGCCAACACAGGCACTCGCATGCCTTTGTTCAACGAAGCCCGGCACCGCTCGGCGGCAGCCGTTGCTTCCGCTTCTGGTATGCTCTTGCTCTTCCCAAGAAACGACGAGGAAACTGGCTCGCCGGGACTGATCGCGTCCGGCCTCAGCCAGAGCCAGTGGATCTTGTCCCAACCTGGGGTTCTGCTCCCATTCGATCGATGACTTTTCAAAGGCCCCAAACCCCACCGAACAACGTGCGCGCGGACGTTTTCTTGGCAAAGCCCGCCGAATCCTTCCATTCCAATCGCCATCAGGACAACCGTCTGCCGTGTTGCCTCATTCTTGCCCAGCAACGCGTGGCGTCTAGCCTCCGCATATGCTGCCTTTATAAGCTTCATCAAAGAACTCTCCCCTTTGCAGATTCCTCGTTCGCCTGCTGCACGCTCACCACCTTCCTCGATGGCTGAAGAAGTCATCAGCGCCGCGGCGGGCTCGTGCCTGGAGCCCCTGTTCGGATGTCTGCTCGATGCAGCGGACCAGGAGGTGACCGCGTTCCTTCGCATCAAGTCGAATTGGGGCGACCTCGAAAAGGCTCGGGCCACCCTGCAGGCCGTCGAGGCGACGGTCAGGGCGCGGTCGCGGCGGAGGAGGACAAGCTGAACGTCTGTGATCCTCAGGTGGAGGTGTGGCTCAAGCGCGTCGACGAGCTTCGCTCGGACACCATCGATGTGGATTACAGCAGTTTGTTGGTGTTCTCTTGTCTCTGCCAGTGCACCGTGCACGCTCGTCGACGAGCCTCGATCGGCAAGCGTGTTGTGGAGGCGCTGGAGGAGGTGAAAGAACTGACCAAGGTAGGGAAGGAGTTTGAGACATTTGGGTTCAAGCCACCGCCGACGGCTGTCAGTCGGTTGTCCCAAACCGAGACCGTTGGGTTGGAGCCCATGTTGGCTCGGGTCTATGATTTGCTTGAGAAGGGTGAATCAAGCATAATTGGTGTGTGGGGTCAAGGAGGCATCGGCAAGACGACTCTCCTACACGCTTTGAACAATGATCTCGAAAAGAAAGATCACAACTATCAGGTACAATGCTATTTCACTTCCTCCAAAGCTGCAATTTACTCATCATAATAAACGTCAACCTGCTTATTTGTCTTGTTCTTTTGAAATGCATATAGAGAATAGGATTGCTTCAAATGATGAATTTAATGGTGCTTACATTTGTTAGTGTCTTCAGAATGAACAAAAATTAAACTGAAAATGTTTTGAATTTCAGAATTTCAGTAATGGGAGGAAAATGCTGCTGTTCTTGTGCCAAACATTTGTAGCACATGTATTGTACAGCCAACATGTTGTTCACGAGTACGAGTTCAAACTGGAGATGTTGCAGCTTCTAAACTATGGATATTTAATATTTACACATGAACTATGCATATTAGACAGGAAGAATAAATTAGCACCATCGTTTTTTTACAGCATGAAATGGGTGTGACTGATTTGTGTGTAACAAGTTCTTTAAGGTTCCTCTATTTTTTGGAACAGATGCAATTGGAGAAAATATAATAACACTGTCTTATTCTCTAGAGATTTATCTATTTTAGTCAGCATTCATAATTCACCTCTCTATTGTATACATGCCCTCACCCCCCCCCCCCCCCCCCCCCCGGGGGCATCAAGATTTCTATTTTGTATTTCAATCATATCAGCAGATTACTTTTGCACTGCAATGGATTTTTATACCTTTCTTTAAATTTATTCCAGGTTGTTATCTTTATTGAAGTATCCAATTCAGAGACCCTAAACACAGTGGAGATGCAGCAGACTATCTCTGATAGGCTTAATTTGCCATGGAATGAATCAGAGACAGTTGAGAAACGGGCCAGATTCCTGGTGAAGGCACTGGCCAGGAAAAGATTTCTATTGCTACTTGATGACGTAAGGAAGAAATTCCGAGTGGTGGATGTCGGTATCCCAACTCCAGACACAAAGAGCCAAAGCAAACTGATCCTGACATCACGTTTCCAAGAAGTATGCTTCCAGATGGGTGCACAGAGGAGCCTCATTGAAATGAAGGTTTTGGATGATGATGCTGCCTGGAATCTGTTCTTGAGCAAGCTCAGCAACGAGGCTTTTCAAGCAGTTGAGTCACCGAATTTCAACAAGGTTGTTCGGGACCAAGCCAGGAAAATTTTCTTCAGTTGTGGAGGTCTGCCACTTGCACTCAATGTCATTGGGACTGCTGTGGCAGGGTTGCAAGGACCAAAAGAATGGATTTCAGCCGCTAATGACATCAATATGTTGAACAATGAAGATGTGGATGAAATGTTTTATCGGCTGAAATACAGCTATGACAGGCTGAATCCCACTCAACAACAGTGCTTTTTGTACTGTACCCTTTTCCCAGAATATGGATCTATTAGTAAGGAACAACTAGTTGATTATTGGCTGGCTGAAGGTTTGCTACTCAATGATCGTCAAAAGGGTGATCAGATAATTCAGAGCCTTATTTCAGCATGCTTGTTGCAGACCAGTAGCTCATTGTCATCAAAGGTAAAAATGCACCATGTAATCAGGCATCTGGGGATTTGGTTGGTTAACAAGACAGATCAAAAGTTTCTCGTTCAAGCAGGGATGGCTTTGGATATCGCTCCACCAGCAGAAGAGTGGAAGGAAGCTACAAGGATCTCCATCATGTCTAATGATATCAAAGAGCTTCCTTTCTCACCAGAATGTGAGAGCCTCACCACATTGCTGATCCAGAATAACCCAAATTTGAACAAGCTGAATTCAGGGTTTTTCAAGTTTATGCCCTCCTTGAAAGTGCTGGATCTTTCTCACACTGATATAACAACTCTTCCAGAATGTGAGACATTGGTAGCGTTACAACATCTCAACTTGTCACACACACGTATTAGGATATTACCTGAGCGGCTGTGGTTATTGAAAGAGTTGAGGCAACTGGATCTCAGCGTGACTGCTGAACTCGAAGATACCTTGAACAACTGCTCAAGGCTGCTCAATTTAAGAGTTCTTAATCTCTTTCGCAGTCACTATGGTATTAGTGATGTCAACGACCTGAACCTGGACTCCCTGAAGGCGCTGACGTTCCTTGGAATCACTATTTATACAGAGAAGGTGTTAAAGAAACTGAACAAGACTAGTCCTTTGGCAAAGTCAACATATCGTCTGCATCTTAAGTATTGTAGAGAAATGCACTCGATCAAAATCTCTGATCTCGACCACTTGGTGCAACTTGAGGAGCTGTATGTCGAATCATGCTATAATCTAAACACTCTTGTTGCTGACACGGAGCTGACGACATCAGATTCAGGCTTGCAGCTCCTCACCCTCTCAGTTCTTCCTGTACTGGAGAACGTCATTGTTGCAGCAACGCCCCACCATTTTCAGCACATCCGCAAATTGACCATTTCGAGCTGCCCCAAGTTGAAGAACATCACATGGGTCCTAAAGCTTGAAATGCTCGAGAGGCTTGTCATAACCCATTGCGATGGGTTGCTGAAGATTGTTGAAGAAAATAGCGGTGAAGAACAGGAAGATGAGCGGACTGACAACAAGCGTGCCGAGTTACCAAATCTGAGATCAATCGTGCTGACCGATGTCAAGAGCCTGAGAAGCATCTGCAAGCCAAGAGACTTTCCCAGCCTTGAGACTATCCGGGTGGAGGATTGCCCGAATCTGAGAAGCATCCCGCTGAGCACCGCTTACAACTGTGGGAAACTGAAGCAGGTGTGCGGTTCTGTTGAATGGTGGGAGAGACTGGAGTGGGAGGACACGGAGGGCATGGACAGCAGGTTCGTCATTCCGATCTGACAGGAACCCTGTCACCAGCGGTTGCTGCTGCGTCATTGGCACAATGCTGGCACGAATAAGCCGTTCGCAATAATGTGTATATGTGATGAGTTGTTTGTACATGTAGGCAGTCTGTATATATTGCTGGGGTTCACAAACCTGTACATCCTTTGATTGATTGATTCGTTCATTGCTGTAAATACTATCAATAAAATTCTATTTGTTAACTTACAAATAAAAAATAGTCCTGTATTATCATTCCATAAAATCAACGGATTGATGCTAATGGTGAATTCATCCAATGTATGTGTTGTGTTCATTTCATTTCACTCGGCAAACGTGCTTACCTTTTTTTGAGGGAAAGGCAAACGTGCTTACCTGCAACTGCAAAGGCACAAGCCGGACAGGCGGAGCGACAACAGGCAGCTCCTGCGAAGGATATTAGCGGTGGGCCGTGGGCCGGCCGTGGCAGCCCACTACGACTCCGCTGCCTGCCCTCCTCGCTCGGCGCAAAAGCCGGGGACGCTTGGAGTCCGGCCGCTCGGACCTAATCCTCGCACCGATGACGCGCCAAAAAATTTCCCGCCCTCCCTCTCGCTGCTTTTCTCGCGCCGCCAAAGCTAATCGCGCGGGGTTCCGTGTGGGCGTTGCAGGGCATGGCCCACGACGCATGCATGCAGGATTGTGAGAGATCTGATCACGAAGCAAATGGGAGACAGCCTGGCCTACCACGATCCGAGTTGCATGAGTAAATTTTTAAAAAGTCGTAACTACGGAAGTATGCATAGAAATTAAATTTGAATTGCACTGTTGTATTTCTTATAATAAATGCATTAAAAAAAGTTTCGACATACATATATTAACGAACATTTATTTCATAAAGATAGAACATTTTTTATTAGTGAGCAACGGTAATGTTCTAGGTTCAAAAAAACAATATTCGGCTCCTCACAACAATAATATTCTTGATTCAGATAAACACTTTTCCGGACCTAAGAAAAAAACTATAGATTTAAGTGATAGATAGTTGATATCCATAAAATTAAAATATATATAATAAATAATATTACAAAGATGGGAAAAATATGGAAGAAAGCATAAAGGAAAACAGAATTAAAAATGATGTACAAGAGATAATCTTTAGAAAATGTCACATAGATAATATTTGAACAACAAAAATACATAATACAATAGCACTAAAATCATTATTGAACATCACATATATATTATGGGTCAATCAGGCGCTAGGACGTCCTATGCATAGGACGTAATGTTTTAAAAAACGCTAGACGCTATCGGAACGCTAGCCTGTGGTTTAGAGTTTTGGAAGTTTAAACGTAGATTAAATGTGATTAAACGTTTTTGTTTTTTTAATTTTTGGAGCAAAATCAGAAGTAACAACACATTTTGATGTAATAACAGTGACCATACCTCTTGCTGCACATTTTTTTTTGACATCACTTCTTTTTCTCGGTTTCTTGCATTCAGCAACGGCTAACAATCAAAGAGAGACAAGTTAATATTCTAAAAATAGAAAAAAAATCAAATAACAGGTCAATAGTACAAAATAGAAACTCATCACATGTACAGCCAAACTTCCAAACAACAGGGCAGCAGCACAAGGCAAAAGATCACAAGAAAATATACACACAACAGTCACAATTCATCACATGCCTGGATGGTCCACAAATTAAATAGCAGTACAACACACAATAATAGTCTTATGGTCCACACACAAATTAAAGATAAGTAGAGAACTAGATATTAATATTTAGATAACTTGGCAGCATGCTGCCATCATTCGTGGCTGCCATCATGCAATCTCTTCACTCCACAAATGAAGTGCAATTTAGAATTGTGACTTCATCCTCATCATCCTCATAGGGAATCTCATCATCTTGATAATCAGGATCTTCATGTTCAGATTCCCACTCTTCTTCATCCACCTCTCTAGCCACTCTTGCACTCCTTCGAGGTTGAAGCTGTTCATTAGTTCCCATTGCTTCTCCAAGGACACTCCATGGTATCCCTATCTCCGGCATTTCTCCCTCATCTTTCTCATCTCTAAAGACAACCATTGCATGAGCATCCCCTCCCTCAAAGAAAAATCCTTGAGCTTCAGAAGCATCACTACTTAGGAGCACTTCATAGTTACTCTTTCTTTTAATCTTCTTCTTCTTGGACATCAATCTATTGTTGAACTGGATGAGTACTAAAGAGTTGAGGCGCTCTGTTGTCAGCCTATTCCTTCTCTTTGTATGATGCTGTACAAGTACATTATAAATTACTAAATTAGAATTCTAACATCAGCACATAGATTGGGAATAGAAAGGCATTAGTAGAGACTACAAACTGACCTGTTCAAAGGTACTCCAATTTCTTTCACATCCAGATGAGCTAGAGGTCAGTGAGAGGATTCTAACAGCCACCTTTTGCAAATCTGGTATTCCACCTCCATAAAGCCTCCACCAAGATGCTAAAAAATAAAGTAAAATGTCTCAAACATGTGCAAAATTGATTGCTGAAAATTCTGGACAGAATTGATTGAAGTAAAAACTAGACAGAACTGATGAAAAAGCTTACCAGGATTGAAATCGAAACATTCACAGCTCCTTGCCATCTTCTTTGAGAAGTTTCCTTCTCTCTTTTGGAATTTTTCGAAGTCCACATTAACAGCAGTATATGCCTTATCATCATCACCAGAATAAAAGGTCTCTACACATTGCATGAATTTTTCCAAAACAGCTGGTTCAGAGAAGATTGCTAGATTGTTGTAGCTATAGTATGGATTCAGCACATACGCAGTCACATGCAATGGAGAATCAAGCCTATTTTTCATCTTCTTATCAACAATAGTCATCACTTCTTTGTAGTTCTTTTCCACATTTCCAAATGCCTCCTTGATCTCCTTCTTTGCCTTGAGAAGTTCACCGTACACAAAACCCATAGATAACCTGACATCCCCATCAACCAAACGTAGAACTTTCACCAAGGGCTCAAAGACCTTCAAACAAAGGGACACATCTTTCCAAAAGAAAATGTTCAACACTGTGGCTGTAGCATCCTTGCCATTTCTGGTCTTCACATCAGGTAAGTCATACCACTTGACCACCATCTTCCTTAGACAATCCTTCTTTTCCAACATACTTTGTAGTGTAAGATAGGCTGTAGCAAATCTGGTTACCCCTGGCCTTATGATTTCTCTCTTCAAGGTGAAGGACCTCAAACATGCCAAGGTGTGGTGGTGACCATAGACAAAGATAGTGAATGCTTTTGCTAGATCAATTGTCTTCTTGAATTTTAGAAGGTTGCCAATACCTTGTCGCATCAGATTGATGGTATGAGTTGCACAAGAACTCCAAAATATGTTTGTCCTCTTGAGGCTCAGCAATGCCTTTGCTCCCATATTGTTAGAAGCATTATCGGTCATAATTTTCACCACATTTTCAGCACCTACATCCTCAATTGCCTTGTCAATGAGCTCATACATAACTTCACTGGTATGTGACACATCTGACATCTCCTTTGACTTGATAAAAGTTGTGATGTCACTAGTATTTGTGCACAGGTTCATAATACTTCTTCTCTTCATATCTGTCCAAGCATCAGTCATGATGGAGCAGCCATGCTTAATCTTCTCATCTTCACGGTCTTGTAGCAAGCTCTTGGTTCTTGCGTACTCCTCTTCCAACAATTTACCCTGAAGATCATACTGATTTGGAGGTTGGAAACCAGGCCCAAATTGGGCCTTGAACTCATCATTGTCACAAGCATTGAATGGAATAGATGTAAAACAGATTGATGCAGAAAATCAAAATTTCAGCAACTAATAATGCATAAATTCAAATAATTATGAAGATTGCAGCAATAAAGATTGGTAAATTAATTAAGTACAGAACATACCATGTGTATACACCCATCTAGCAACATATTGCTGCACTTGGTGTTCTCTCTTTCCAAAGTGTTTCATTTATGTTTTGTTGCCTCTGAGCTTCAGCACGGCTTAACTTGGGATCAATGGGACATGAAAATCTGTCCATGGGTCCTAGCTTGAGAGGCGTAGTTGAGCTTCCAGCAAGTGACTCAACTTCTATCACTTCCGGTTCCGGTTGAGTACTTGTAAGTTGCACATTCTCCCTAACCTCTTTATCATGTTGCTGCTTATCTTTCTTCTTCTTTGCTGTTTCATCGAGATTCTTAATGCACTTTTGCTTAACTTCCTCGGGAACTTTTGGGCACTTCACAATGGACGTGCCCCTATGAGCAAGGTGCTGCTTAATGCGATTAATTCCTGCACCAGTCTCTTGGCCACAGAAAAGACACTTGACTTTGTTCTTGTCATTTGGATCACAGAGACGCCCCCACTCCCAGCCTATATTAGATGATTTCCTCTTTAGGTGGTTGGCAGCCTCGGCGGCTTCTGGAGCCGTTGCTGTTGAACCACCAGCAGCTGCAGCTTCGGATGTCGACATCCTAATCCCAACCCAAGAACAAGAGTAGCATAATAAGGACCAACATATCAATGCATCATAAGGACTAACAAGCTACTCAGGCAGTACACATTCAATTTTAACTCTAAATCCCCAATCCAATTCATAAATCGAGTGATTCACAGGCAGAAATCAAAATTGCAAAGACTGAACATGGGAAGATGGGGAGAGACCGAGGGAGCACCTGGATTGAAGCTATGGCAAGTAGGGATGCAGGTGGTGAAGCAGGGCTGTGCTGCAGGCGGCGACCCCTGCACCTGCAGCCTACTACTCCAGATGTCGACGACCCTGCTCGCTGCTCCTACGATGGCTCTGGCTGGAGCTCCCCTGTGGCAGAACCTCCTAAATCATATGTCCCACATGCATCATTATTGTCTAAACAGACTCCTAATAACCATGAATGTGTGCCATGAGACTTAAAAGGTCTGTCGGGTAAATCCCGAATCATCCACGATTCTCCGAGCAGGATCAATCATTACAAAGAGACATTGCAGTATTACAACAGTTTTATATAAGTAAGATATATCAGAGTAAAATAGCGGAAGGATTACAATAACATAAATTTACAAACCATTTAGTTCAAAACTTACAAATCATAAGTTGGATTATTACAAACCATAGTAGTAGTGGAGTAGCAATAGAAAACTTTATTACAATACCAGGTGATAAGCTCTGCCCAAGAGCCAAACATCCTACTCGTCGTCACTTTTCGCAACGACTGTCATGCAGCAGGGTGCAAAACATTCCTGTGCTTGAGTCTCACCTACAACAAGGGTTTAACAAACCCTGAGTACAAAAATACTTAACAAGACTGACCCGACGAAAGAGAGGGGTGGAGATTCAGAAATGCAGGCTAGAGGGACAAGGTAAGGCTTGCAAGAGACAAGAATTTTTGCAGAAAAGTTTGACAGAAAGTAAAGTTATCTTGCTCTAGATCATGATTACCAACCAAACTTCATTATTAAACTCTAAATATTATTCAAATTGTTACTACGATGATGAACACCGATCGAGTCTTCTTCTCCGAGAAGCAACAGCGATTCGAATCCATTTTCATACCCAGCTGGGACCTAAATCTTGATATGCATGAGGCTCCAACCAAAATACATACCAGACCAAAGATATACTAGGATAACAACCACAGCCATAAATCACCACATGGTACACATGAGCACTACGATCCAGTGTACCGATATACATGGGAACTTAAACCCACAGTATAACACACTATGAAATAGGTGGAGACTCTGGCCCACTATATATCACTCTATGACATACCTGGGCTCCAACCCTTAGTATGTCACTTCATGCATGTGGATTTCTAGTTTCTCGATATCACCAGTTCACCATCGACAGGGGGCCTAGGGCATCAACAGACAGAAACACTACAGAGGGACTCCATTCCCAATGCAAGTTACCCGTCCGGA
This sequence comes from Bothriochloa decipiens, assembly GCA_023333625.1. Classification (NCBI taxonomy): domain Eukaryota; kingdom Viridiplantae; phylum Streptophyta; class Magnoliopsida; order Poales; family Poaceae; genus Bothriochloa; species Bothriochloa decipiens. The sequence continues at coordinate 19,425,081 of CM041640.1, read as the reverse complement.
CTCGAATTATTAACTATCATCATAATTTCATCAGGTAAAGCCAAACTCATCTTTTTCATTCTTTTTCTTTTTGAAAAAAAAATCTACTAATTAAGCAGGGATAAGCATAACTATGCATTTTTCAAAAACAGGTAACAAGGAATATGGAAATAAGACAGGTAATGCAATCGGTAGGTTTTCACTCAACTCCTATTACTTAATGCAATATTTCATAAATGAAGCGATAAAAACTTTATAAAAACAAGGATAGGGTTTAAATGCATCCAGGGCTTGCCTTGATGCTCGGAGTAGACGATTTCTGACTCTGGATCAACACTCAACTCCTGGTTCTGCTCTTCCTTGGAATCTGGTTTGACAACGTTAAACTCTTCGTTAACGGAGACTACACGATAACATGATATGATTCGACATGATGGAAGAGTAAACATGATGCTTGATGGATGCATGACCAAATTAAAGGCTTGAGTACAACTTTCCTTCACAATAAAGTTGTAAGCCAACAAAACTTACTTACTAAGTTCATTAAGATTAACTATTTCATTAGCGAAGTTCATTAACCACATAAAATAACGTTGATTAAGCCCTAATGACATGATTAAGATAAGCGCAAATAATTAATTAAATTGCCAAAGGTCATTAGAGTTATGACCCAAGGTCATCAAGAAATCTCAAAGTCAAACAACCCTATAATGATTAAACATGATTAAAGGGGTTAGTTAATTAATTAATTAAAAGCATTAAAATAAAGACATAAAATTAAATTGTCTAATTGAGCTCAAAATTTTATTTTAAAAAGATCTTGGTCTAAATAGATGGCAAAACAAATTTCAGAAATAAAAGACAATTATTTTATTTATTAAAAATCATTGAAGGTGCATTTTTCAATTAAAAGAGCTAATTTTAACCTATGCAAAAATACTCAAATTTGGTATTTCATATTTTTTCTAGGTATATGACATCATAAAGAGCATAGATAAAAAATTTTAGAATTTTTGGAGCTATACATGAATTACTATGATTTTTTAAAGAAAACAACATTTAAATCATTTTCTAGAAAAGAAAAAGAAAATCCTTTTTCTCTCCCCGTGTTGACCCGATGGCGACGGCGCTTGACCGGCGGCTAGCTCGCCGGCGGCGAGGTCTCCGACCATGAGACTTGGTCTACGTGCTCAGCTCGACACGACGAACATGATTATCTAGCTAATGAAGCGGTGGAGCAGGGGTAGCAGGCTCGCCGGCGGCCATGGTGGCACGGCGGAGCTCGGGCGCGGCGGCAAAGCTCACCGGAGTGATTTCTGATGACGACGAGTGCACGTACATGGGCTACACACTCTTGCAAACACAATCATCAACAAAATGAGACCCAATTTGAACCCTAGCCGCAACGGCCATGCGCGCGACGGAGCGGCATGAACATGCCGACGGCGAGCCACGGTGGCCGAACACTACGGCGCGGCAGAGGTGAAATTGAGAGCATGGACAGGTGCAGGAGCTCACCGCGGGAACAGTGCGCATGTTGATGAAGGCTCGGAGTGGCTGAGTCGAGCTACGGACGGCGGCGGTGATGGCGGCAGTAGTGCTCCGGCGGCACGGATGGCGTTCCGGCGGTTCCTGTGCACCATCAAGTCGACCAAGATGCGCATAAGGGGCAGGAGAAGACGTAGAACATGATGAGAGGGTTAAAGGAAATATGTTTTCAACCTTGGCAGCGGTGGACGGCGAGAAAGCTCGTGGCGGCTCGGCGACCGGCCGCGAGGAAGATGACGACATGCGGGCGCTACGGGCAATGAGGGCGGGCACTAGCTGGCTCAGAAGAAGCGCAAGGTCAAGGCGGAGCTTCAGGAAAGATGAAGCGGGCAGAGATGTAGTGACGGTGTCGAATTTGGGCGGCGGAGCGAGGTCGTCGGCGGTGAGCAGAAGGAAGAAAAAGAAGAGAATCGACGACGACCGACCGTTATTTATAGGGCAGGGGCAAAGCATGGACGGGCGACACGATGACGGTGAAGCTTCAAGCGTTCTGGGCGAGCTGGCAGCTACGGCAGGGCGGCATGTGCGGCGGTGGACGGCGGCGCGGCTTGAGAAGTCGGCGATGGCGGCTGCTCATAGGTCCCGGTAATGTAGCAGATTAGGTTATTTTTGAAAATTTGCAATTACTCCAGAAATTACATAGGAACTTGAAAATATCTCAAAATATCATTTGCATAAATTTTCAAGAGCTATATCTTTCCTTTAACAAATATTTTTGAATTCTACTTAGTTTTTGAAATATGAATTTAAATTCAAAAGGGGAAATAAAACCCTAGAAACCAATATTTAAAATTACTATTGATTTTTCAATAAAACTTGAAAATATCCAAAACTATGAAATGCTCAAATTTTCAAACCAAACATTTTTCCTATACAAAGTTTTCTCAAATTATGCATAATTTTTGAATTATGGTTTTAAAATCAAAAGGAGGCAATTGCTGAAAAACTGTATTTTCAAATTCATTTGAAATTTCTTTTGGAAACTTGAAAAACTTTCAATACCAACTTTGTAGCTCTTATCAAGATCTACAAACTATCCTTTTTATAGTATCTTTAAATTCCTTATTTATTTTGAATTATAGAAAAGGGGATAAAACCAGGTTTTGAAATAAAGGGTTTTTGAAACCGAACTCAAATTCGATTTGGTTTCTAAATTAATTGGTTGGTCATTAGTGATCACAAACATCATCCAAGGACATTTTTAGGTCAATGACCCAATGCCACCCTTGGTTGACCAAGTTGACTTTTGAAAAATATTTTATAACTTTCCAATTTGAATTTAAATTTGAATTGCAAAACTTGGAAATAAGCTTTAAAATCCAAATTCAACTTCAAATATGGAAATCACTTTTAAGGGTTAGACTTAGATTTATACACTATACTTGACACTAGTGTAAACACGATTTACACCTCAAGTACATAGAATATAAACTAAGTATTTGAGATGATATTCAAAAGTAGGGTTTTTTTATTTCATATGTCAAAACATCTCAGAAGCACAATCAGCCTATGAAATATAAACTTGTTTTAGTTGATGCACATCAAGATTGACTTAAACATGAATGCTTTGCAATGCATATGATGACATGGTATGTTTTAGTTAATATAACACCAGAGGTGTTACATCCCCTTGCAACGGCGGTGAGGAGGCGCTCCTGCGATGGCTCCGGCTGGAGCTCCCCTTGCAATGATGGTGAGTAGGCGGAGGACTGGGAGGAGCGACGAGGCCTGGGAGGAGCAGCGAGAAAACCCACGGCTCTCTATTTTGGCGGACGACTCGGGCCCGCGTGCTCTTTTACTTGTCTGCCCGCCGCGCTCCCACTCTCCTTCTACGCGCGCGCTAGTTTTTCCCGCCTCCCGCCCATGCGCTGCGCGATTTCCCGCCCGCGCGCCGCGCGCGTTCTAGCCCGCCTAAACGCGTTTTCCTTTCGTTTTTTCGCCGATTAAACGTCGCTGCACGTTTAGACGAGCGACTAATCACGCACAGCGATTAATTGAACGTTTACCCCCAAAAAAAAACGCTCGGTCAGCGTTTAGCATTTAAACACAATTAATCGACGTTTAATAACATTTTTTAAAATATTGATAGGACGTGCATAGGACGCCCGGGCCTGGCCCACCAACAATACAAATTATGTATAGGAGTCACTCACACGATGTTTTGCCGTATATTCTCTGATGTTCTGGTGTATTCTTGACGATGTTCTAGACATAGAAATAGACAAATACAATGATAAATACAATGGACAAGGACAAATAGAATGGACAATTCTTTTCTATGGAAGGACAAAGACAACTTCCTCCTAAAACGGCACAAGAACAAATACAATGGACAATAATTTTCTATGGAAGGACAAATACAACGTATAGATACAATGGTTACTCCTTCGATGTTCTACCATGTTACCATCGATATTCTGTCAGTTGTAAACCGATATTCCGTTGAGATAGACCGAGGCCCAATGGGCCGCTGGTGCGTGTCCTATGCTTAGAATGTCCTAAGCAGAGCATTACTGATATATTATGTTTGTTTATTACATCATAGAACATCATATAATATAAGAACATCACAGGTATATTACATGATCATTGCAAAATACAATGAAAATATTATAATAAAATAACAATGAAAAATCACACGAAAAAAGTAAACAAAGGAAAAAAATAAAATAAAAATTTAAAACATAAAAAATAAAAAGAATAATAAAAGATCACATTGAACCAAAAAGTAATCTGAAAAAACAAAAAATAATAAGAAAAGAACAGAAAAATCAAAATTAGAAAAAAAATAAAAAACACATACTGTACTGAATTTGCTCTATAGTCGGAACAAAGAATAACAAATGAAACAAGAAAATAAAAAAATAAAAAAGAATGAAACAAGAAAAGAAGAGAAAACCGAAATTATTACCAACCTACGTATACGGAATGAAAAGTTACGCAGAATCTCTCGTCCGCGTCATGGGCCAGCTGCGTCGTGGGCCGTCGTTGCACGCAGCGCTCCCGCTCGCCGCAGAATCCGCGCGCGGGAACTGACACCTGACGCGCGGGAACCGCTCGGCGGAGGGATGGGGTCCGAGCGCTCGGACCTTGCGCCTGCCGGTCAGGCAGTCACCAACTCAAAACTGAACCAACGGCAGATGCGGCGGCCGCGCCGTGCGCACAGCGCACATCCATTCCGCTTCCGCCGCCCTCCTCCGCGCCGCGCCCAAGCCGAGGCCTGAGCAGCATTCTCTCCGCTTCTTTCCGGCATCCGCGAAGGCGGCGGGTGAGCCCCACCCCGCGGCCTACTACGCCGCCCTCCTCGGCTCGCTCTCGCGGGAGTGCCGCCACGCCCACCACCCGTTCGACGCAGGTCCTCACCGAACCCACCAGGCGCGGGCATGCGGGGTCCTGCACGCACGGATCCTGCGCCTGGGCCTGCCCCTCCGGGGCCGCCTGGGCGACGCGCTCGTCGACCTGTACGGCAGGTCCGGCCGCGTGGGCTACGCCTGGCGCGCGCTGGGGGCTCCAGCGTCAGGCGCGGCGGCGAGCTCGCTGCTGTCCTGCCACGCGCGGTCGGGGTCCCCTCGCGACGTTCTCGACGCGTTCCGGCGTATCAGGTGTTCCATTGGCGGCATGCCGGACCAGTTCGGCCTTGCGGTGGTTCCGTCCGCGTGTTCGCGGCTGAGTGCTCTGGAGCACGGCAGCCAGGTGCACTGTTACGTGCTGAAGAGCGGCTTCTGCTCCAGTGCCTTCTGTCAGGCGGGGCTGGTGGACATGTATGCCAAGTGCGGTGAGGTCAACGATGCGAGGATGGTGTTTGATGGCATTGCTTGCCTGGACACAATATGCTGGGAAAGCATGATTGCTGGCTGCCATCGGGTTGGACGCTACCAGCAAGCACTGGCTTTGTTTTGTAGGATGGAGAAGATGGGCTCTGTCCCAGATCAGGTAACATGGGTTGCCATCATTTCCACTCTTGCAAGCATGGGCAGACTGGCCGACGCGAGAACTCTGTTGAAGAGGATACAAATGCCGAGCACGGTTGCTTGGAATGCTGTCATCTCAAGTTACTCACAAAGTGGTCTTGAGAGTGAAGTGTTTGTCCTGTACAAGGATATGAAGAGACAGGGAGTGATGCCAACTAGGTCCACTTTTGCAAGCATGCTAAGTGCAGCAGCCAACATGACAGCATTTGATGAAGGTCAGCAGATGCATGCAGCGGCAGTAAATGTTTTTGTGGGCAGTTCACTGATCAACCTGTATGTGAAACATGGCTGCATCTCTGATGCAAAGAAGGTGTTTGACTTCTCCACTGAAAAGAACATCGTCATGTGGAATTCAATGCTTTATGGGTTTGTTCAAAATGAGCTCCAAGAAGAGACCATTCAAATGTTTCAGTATATGAGGAGGGCTGATCTGGAGGCTGATGATTTTACATTTGTGAGTGTCCTTGGTGCGTGCATTAACTTGGATTCACTTGATTTAGGTAAACAGGTACACTGTATAACAATCAAGAACCGCATGGATGCAGACTTGTTTGTTGCCAATGCAATGATAGATATGTACTCAAAACTTGGAGCAATTGACTTTGCGAAAGCACTGTTCAGTCTCATTCCAGGCAAGGATAGTGTATCCTGGAATGCTCTTATAGTTGGACTTGCACATAATGAAGAGGAGGAAGAAGCGGTTTATATGCTTAAAAGGATGTAGTTCCAGGGTATAGTACCAGATGAGGTGTCTTTTGCAACTGCAATTAATGCCTGTTCCAACATTCGGGCTACTGAGACTGGAAAGCAGATTCATTGTGCATCTATCAAGTATAATGTCTGCTCAAATCATGCTGTTGGCAGTTCTCTGATTGACCTGTATTCAAAGTTTGGAGATGTAGAATCTTCTAGGAAGGTTTTGGCACATGTAGATGCGAGCAGCATAGTTCCAATAAATGCACTAATTACAGGTCTTGTGCAGAACAATAGAGAAGATGAAGCCATAGAGTTATTTCAGCAAGTGCTAAAAGATGGTTTCCGGCCATCTAGCTTTACATTTGCAAGCATTCTTTCTGGGTGTACTAGACCTGTCAGTTCAGTAATTGGCAAACAAGTTCATTGTTACACACTGAAATCTGCTCTTTTGAATCAGGATACCTCACTTGGCATCTCTCTAGTTGGAATATATTTGAAGTGCAAATTGCTTGAGGATGCAAACAAACTCTTAGCGGAGGTGCCAGATCACAAAAACCTGCTTGCGTGGACAGCTATTATTTCAGGGTATGCTCAAAATGGTTACAGTGATCAATCTTTGGTGATGTTTTGGAGAATGCGCAGTTATAATGTTCGTTCAGACGAGGCCACATTTGCTAGTGTTCTGAAAGCTTGTTCTGAGATAGCAGCTCTTACAGTTGGGAAAGAGATACATGGCCTCATTATCAAATCTGGATTTTTTTCTTATGAAACTGCAGCCAGTGCCCTCATGGACATGTACTCCAAGTGTGGAGATGTAATTTCTTCCTTTGAAATCTTCAAGGAAATGAAAAACAAGCAAAATATAATGCCATGGAACTCCATGATTGTTGGTTTTGCGAAAAATGGTTATGCAAACGAGGCACTTCTTCTCTTCCAGAAGATGCAATAATCAAAACTAAAGCCTGATGAAGTGACACTCCTTGGTGTTCTCATTGCTTGTAGTCATGCTGGTTTAATTTCTGAAGGCCTGAATTTCTTTGATTATATGAACCAAGTTTATGATATAGTGCCCAGAGTAGATCACTATGCATGTTTCATTGATCTACTTGGGCGCGGTGGTCATCTTCAAGAGGCTCAAGAAGTTATTGACCAGTTACCCTTCAGAGCTGATGGTGTGATCTGGGCTACATACCTTGCAGCATGTCAAATACACAAGGATGAAGAGAGAGGGAAAGTTGCAGCACAGAAACTTGTTGAGATGGAACCACAAAGCTCATCCACGTATGTGTTCCTTTCAAGCTTCCATGCTGCGGCTGGTAATTGGGTTGAAGCTAAGGTAGCCAGGGAAGCAATGCGAGAGAAAGGGGTGATGAAAGTTCCAGGGTGTAGTTGGATCACAGTGGGTAACAAAACAAACTTGTTTATTGTACAGGACACACATCATCCGGATACTCTGGGCATCCACAAAATGCTTCATGATCTAACCAGAATGATGAATAAAGATGACAGAATTGAGGAATATGATCTGCTTAGCTTGTCTGGAATGCTTACTTGAGCGACAATGGCCTATTTAACTAATATCATGATAAAGGACTAAAGGAGTAAGGACCTAAATTGATCTTCTGGCTTGTCATGGACCTTAAGTAGATGTCTGGTTGTTTAGGTGAGGAATTTGGTACCCTTGCATAGCATATGCATCAGGATTTAGGTTTTGATCACTTAATTTTGAATTTTTTTTTGTCATCTGGGCTCCAAGCATTAAGATAATTACAAGGTTTACTGGTTTTGTTCAAGGTATCTGTATGAGTTTATAATGATGAAATTTGACTTGTGTATGTCCATTTCTAGTTTTCTTCCCCCTCCATGAAGTCTTGTCTGCTTTAGTTATAAGCCTATGTGTGCTCATAAGTCATAACTTTTTGTATATATAGATATGATAGATGACAGATGGCATCTGAAGGGCATCAGAGCAAATAATGCACACTGCCTTACTCTATAGGATATGCAAATGATCCAAGACTCAGCAGACTGCTATTTTTTATCTGGTTAGGGAAACATCTATTCAAGTTACTTGGTCAGGGAAGCATCTAGTCAAGTTAGCTGCTTGACAAACATAGATCAGACAGTAATACTTGTTTTGTTTGACCTCATTACTCGATAATATAGTCAGCTAATGAATAATTTTATCGGAAGACATGTGAAATACAGTGGAGTTTGTCTGTTTCAGCGATATACCCTGTTAGTAAAAATCACAGATATAAAAAATCACCATATTTTCTCAGATGTTGCTGGCCATGCTTCATTTAACTGACTGCAGACAAACTATTTTTCCATGCATTGATGCTAATTAAACAATGAGTTGTTTGTACTTCATTTAAAGAACTAACTACAGTTATTCACTAAGATTTTTTTTTTTCAGAAGTACCATATTTCACAAATTCATTCCATGATGTAATATTTGACGTTATCTAAAACAATATGTTGCCTTTCAGGATGTATATTACCAGTTCAATTTGTTGTACATGTACAACATAAATCATGTTTAAAGCATTATTCCAGAGCATAGGTGGCAAATGGCTGTATGCTGTGAAATCAAGTAGATGTTACGAGTCCAGGTAGGAAAGAACACCAACATAGCTTTTGAGATTATCACATACTTTTGTGAAAAGACAATAACAAATGAAATATTAATAGACATGTTAATTTTACAGGCCTGATTTGGTTAAGTATCCCCCTTCTTTCTTAATATGTTTCCATCTCCTATTGTGTACCATAAAAGTATTACACTATTGCTATGCCTCTGCTTTCTGCAGGACAACAGTCCACTCAAAATTGCCATCTGAACACATTCTTCAATTCTGTGATAAAAAAAGGGCGTACCCAGTGCCGTAGGCTCCCGCATTGCGGGGTCTGGGGAAGGAAAAATAGTCAGCAGCCATCCCTGCACAAATGTGCAGAGGCTGGGACTTAAACCCTGGACCTCTTGGTCACAGGCGGTAAAGCTCTACCGCTTGCACCAGGGCTGCCCTTCATTCTTCAATTCTGTGATAAAACTGAATATTTTGCTAATATCTACACATGCTGCTATATAAGTTCACAAACAAGGCAGATGTTGCTCTAAGTCTTACTTAACTTGCCATTACTTTCTTCCCATTACAAACATCACATAAAATGGAACCAAGTCCTTCACAGTATGGGCACTTTGTATCTTCACCGACCCACTCCAAGAACTGCATTTTAAGGAAAAGTTAATTTGAATGCATTCATATAAGAAATAGCAAATTTTGACTTGGTATGGTGCATTTGTGCAACAGGAAGCTACAGTACCTGTGGTTCAATGTTTGGCTCACCTGTTCCATCACATTCTGCAGGAAAGAAGCAAATTAGGACTAATGAAAAGCAATGCAATGATCCTGCTCACTTTTCAGTACATGGTTGAGAAAAAATTAAGGTAAGCATGATAGTCAGCCATTGTTTCACATGTCATTTCTTACTTTATATCAGATATCAAATAGGGATTGAGATAACTATAAAAAGTGTGCCTGAAAACAGTTTTACTGCATTCAGTTTTGTTAAAATTCAGAACAGAGGAACTATGAACACTTGCTAGTTTAGGTATCTGACAAAACTCTACGTACTGTGGTTCAGGTTGCAGAGATTATGAGTTGTACATACGGAAGCTGAATATGCAGTTGTACACATTAGACATTAGTGCAACTAGCAGGGTTTATTACCTAAGCACATGAGGCGCCCTTCACCTCGACAAGAGATGCATGTCTTGGCTGATGCAGTAGTACCGGTGCTGACTGGTTTTTTATTCTGCGTCAGTCTGGTTGGGTCTTCCCACCTGTTTTCACCAAGAAGAAACACTCTGTGTTCGGAGACCCCAGCTCCCAAGACACCATTTTCTGTAACCACAGTTTTCTGAACCTCTGCGATCCCTGTTACAGCAGGAACAGCTGCTCCGTTTGTGCCACCCTACAAGAAAATTGGAATCTCAGTGCACACCCAAACCAACTGTCATGACTGCACTACTGAAAAATACTGTTCTATGCATCCCGATGTACAAAGCATGTTAGTTTACAAGAAGCTCCTGTACCGCAGAAGGTAACTGGAGAGTTTATTTGTTTATTTGGTTTCAAAAGTATTTATTTCGTGTATTTTTTTCAGAAATCAGTTTGTTTTAGCATGAAAAACGCAAGAAACAGAAAAGAAAATTTCTGCATTCCAAAGGAGGCCAAAATTAATATATTGTATCACATTGGCAGGGTGATGGAGTTAAACTCACTTTTGTTTTCACATCTTCCCCAGTCTTCCCTGAGAATAGCCGCTCAAGTAGCTCCGATGTCATCACTCCGTTCTCTGAAGTCCCTACCGTTGACTGAAAGAGAGTGCGTATTATCATCAAGTAACATAAATGTAATGTAGTGTGAAGCATAATCTTCAGGAGTACAGTATTACTTACC
>CM041640.1:19331822-19349919 GCA_023333625.1 Bothriochloa decipiens | reverse complement strand
AAAAAAAAAAAGACCATCGAAACAGGGACAGGGACAGGGACAGGGAGACACGAACGATGTGTATGGTCGATATGGTCAATGCGAATGCGTTTCATCCTATGTTCCCCTACTTATTTCTCATCTGAACAATAATAGCTGAAGAGACCACAAGTCACAACCAACCGCAAGGAGATGGAGGCAAATGAAATGATAGAGTCGGAGAGGCAGCTAATTAATTAAGTCGCGTTGATCACCTGGTAGGAGGAGGTGGCAGTGCCGAAGAGGAACGACGCCGGGAAGTCGCTCCGGCGAACCGCCGCCGAGGCCCATGATGGGAGCAGACACAGGAGCGAAGCGCCGGCGAGCAAGAGCCGCCATGCCCTGGCCCTGCCCGCCATGCCGCCGTCCCCGTGCATGGGTGAACGCACTAGTGACTAGTCAGTTTACTCGGCTTTGTTACAAAGTTGGGCGGTCGATCGAGGTGGGTGATCGAATCGATGAGGACACGACGGGTTTGCTACCAGAGAGAGCAGGGTCGTCCGGCCTTGCCTTTTCATGTGATCTCGCCGCGCCGGTTTCTCCATCCGCTTTTTGGTTCTGCTGGATTAAAAAACATATAGGTTGATGAGATGGTAATGGTCAAGGAGTAAGACGTTGCACGCTTGTTGGCTTGTTGGGGTCGATCCATGGAAAATGTTGGATAAGATACGGGTACGATACGGCCAACAAGCAAGTGTTCATAGGTGTGTGTGAGTGTACGTGTATGTTTACTAGGTTCTTAAAAAAAAAAAAAGGTAAAGGGAGAGTGGTCCGTAGCATGGCGGAAATTAAAGGCTTACCAGGACAAGTAGAACGCACCATAATTATTTAAACTGGATCGGATCGGCAATCTAACTGGTAAAAGACTGAACGCGAGGGCCTCGGCGGCCTAGTCCATCTAAAAGACGTACCGGTATGCAATGTAACCACTTAAAAACTGTTGAACAACCGGCTCTATTTTGAAAAATCACTAAAAAACGGTGAATCAGACCACACAATGAATCAGCAACTTAAGACGTGGCGTTGTGTGGGAGCTGGAGTGGAGAAAATAGTCAAAAGGTTGTCGAGTGCAGGGAAGGAGATTCGCTGGAGACAACGATAATAATCACGACAAACAAATTAATGCAGATAAATAAAATGCTTTGACTTGTCCCGTTCTAGAGATAGCCGCACGTACCACTACCTTAACTTCTTCGCTTCTCCATATACTCATATATAGGCGAAGTTTTCGTCTGCATCAAGAAGTGTAGGGTATTGCAGGTTGGGAAACTGTTGCGGGTCCCGTGTTTCTCTGTTTCCTTCCATCGTCGTCTTCTTTGGAAGTTTGGAGGGGCGCGCGCGTCACACAGATTCTTTCCGTGTCACAGTTTTCTCACTGCCACGGTGAAAGCAGCTGCCACTGATGAGGTCCCTTTCCTCGCCAAATTTCGGCAAAGGTACACCTCGCCGCGAGCAGATCCGGTTCCGATACGATACGACGCTGACAGATCGATCGATTCACCGACCCCTGGGCGGCCTCATCATGTCGCAGGTCCGCGCGAGACAAGTCGTCGATGTGGTCCTGCACTCCTGCACCTGCCAATCGTCCCGGCGTCGTCCGTAGCCAGGAGGACCAGACACCATCAGAGAGCGAGAGCGACACACAGCTGTTACCGTCCACGCGACGCACGGCAAAGCGTGCGTGCGTGCGTGCGCGTCTCGCCGCCGAGCACGGATATAGGTAGAGGTAGACCCAACTGGATTACCCCTCGCTCGATCTCTCCACACGTCAAGAAAGCTTCATCCACGAATAAACAGGGCGTTGTCGTCTGCAGCTTGTTCGATGTTTTTACGAGAGGATGAATGATACACCTAACGAATCGGTGACCGTTCGTGTCTTGGCCTCCTGGCTCCTGCACTACTCTACACACTATGAGTTCAACACTTCAACACCTTTTCTTCCCCTCCAAAATTCGCTTTCATGGTCACTTCCTTCCGGTTTCTCTTCTAGGCTGCTGCTATGCTCCAGCTTGGCCCAGCCTTGCACAAAAAGAATTGAGCAAGTGCAGCCCCAATCGGCCCATCTGATGACCTGGCCAGCCCAAGCTCGATTCGATCGGGCCTCTGTTCATGGCCGCCTGGCCGAGTGGCGTGGCCTGGCCTCGCGCGCGCGACGCCACACATGACACACCTTTCACCTTTGCGGAGCAGGCGCAGATACCAGTAGCTCTAGCGCTCCGGCGGCAAATATCAGCCGCCGCGGCTAGTCTCCTCGCACGGTCGCACTCTGCCCGCTCACTCCCGGTCCCGGTGACGCACCGCCTGCTCCTCCCCGACGATGATCGCCGCCGCAGCAGGCGCGGCCACCGCCGCCTTCCCGTTCGTCTCCACCTTCCACCACCGCCCGCCCCTCCGGCGGCCCAGCTGCCCGCGCCGCGCCCCCGCCGTCCTCCCGGCCCGCGCCACAGGTTCCTCGTCCTGGGAGGAGCGCGAGGAGGCGCGGTGGCTCCGCGAGGAGCAGCGCTGGCTGCGTGAGGAGCAGCGCTGGCTCCGCGAGGAGTCGCGCTGGCGCGCCGAGCGCGAGGCGCTCCTCGCCGAGGTCGCCGCGCTGCGGCTCCGCCTGCGCGCGCTCGACGGGACGACTGAACCCGCTGATCACCTCGCGTTCGCCGTCGACGCCGTGGCCTCACCCGCGCCCGCGCCCGCGCCCCCGGACGCGGTGATTTCCGCTCCGCAGCCCAGGCCGGTGCTCGTCGAGGAGGTCGAGGTGAGGAAGGAGGTGGTGGTGGTCGAGGAGAAGAAGGCGGTGGCTCCGGCGGCCAAGCCCGAGGCCGGGGCCGAGGCGGGGAGCGGCGCAGGTGCCACTGCCGGCAAGAGCAGGAGGACGCTGAGGGCGGGGGCCGAGGGCGAGGACGTGTGCGCGATGCAGGTGAGCGTCGTCGCAGGCCTCTCGTTCTGGCTAGGATTCGTGTTGCGCGCCGTGCGTCTGGCTGAGGTAGTCAGGTGCCACGGCCCGGCCCAGCAGTAGTCTCTGTTCGGGCACCCAGACTGTGATTGTTATAAGGGCGATGCTCACAAGGCCAGATTTTTCCATAGAAATTTTTGCAGCGCTTGCAATCAAAATGCTATAGTTTACTACTAGTAGTAGACGATTGATTGTCAGTACAAAAGCTAACTGGAACTAACTGCATTTTTGCCTGACGCAGGAAGCTTTGATGAAGCTCGGTTTTTACTCGGGCGAGGAAGACATGGAGTACTCTAGTTTCTCATCTGGCACCGAGCGAGCTGTCAAGACATGGCAGGTAAGTAATACTGTACTCCTGAAGATTATGCTTCACACTACATTACGTTTATGTTACTTGATGATAATACGCACTCTCTTTCAGTCAACGGTAGGGACTTCAGAGACCGGAGTGATGACGTCGGAGCTACTTGAGCGGCTATTCTCAGGGAAGACCGGGGAAGACACGAAAACGAAAGTGAGTTTAACTTCGTCACCTTGCCGATGTGATAGAATTTATTAATTTAGGCTCCCTTCGGTATGCAGAATTTTTCTTTTCTGTTTCTTGCTTTTTTTCATGTGAAAACGAACTGATTTCTGAAAAAAATACACGAAAGCAATACTTTCGAAACCAAATAAACAAATAAACTCTCCAGTTGCCCTTCTGCGGTACAGCTTCTTGTAAACTAACATGCTTTGTACATTGGCATGCATAGAACAGTATTTTTCAGTAGGGAGTCATCACAGCTGGTTTGGGTGTGCACTGAGGTTCCAATTTTCTTGTAGGGTGGCACAAACGGAGCAGCTGTTCCTGCTGTAACAGGGATCGCAGAGGTTCAGAAAACTGTGGTTACAGAAAATGGTGTCTTGGGAGCTGGGGTCTCCGAACACAGAGTGTTTCTTCTTGGTGAAAACAGGTGGGAAGACCCAACCAGACTGACGCAGAATAAAAAACCAGTCAGCACCGGTACTGCTGCATCAGCCAAGACATGCATCTCCTGTCGAGGCGAAGGGCGCCTCATGTGCTTAGGTAATAAACCCTACTAGTTAAACTAATGTGTACAACTGCATATTCAGCTTCTGTCTGTATGTACAACTCTGGAACCTGAACCATGGTACGTAGATTTTTGTCAGATACCTAATATAGCAAGTGTTTGTAGTTCCTCTGCTCTGAATTCTAACAAAACTGAATGCAGTAAAAACTGTTTTCAGGCATAGTTTTTATTGTTATCTCAATTCCGATTTGATACCTGATGTAAAGTAAGTAATGACATGTGAAACAATGGCTGACTATCATGCTTACCGCAATTTTTCTCAACTGCATACAGAAAAGTGAGCAGGATCATTGCATTTCTTTTCATTAGTCCTAATTCGTTTCTTCTTTCCTGCAGAATGTGATGGAACAGGTGAGCCAAACATTGAACCACAGGTACTATAGCTTCCGGTTGCACAAATGCATCATACCATCAATTAAGTTAATTTTTTCTCTTCTTATATGAGTGCATTCAAAACTAACTTTTCCTCAAAATGCAGTTCTTGGAGTGGGTCGGTGAAGATACAAAGTGCCCGTACTGTGAAGGACTTGGTTCCATTTTATGTGATGTTTGTGATGGGAAGAAAGTAATGGCAAGTTAAATAAGACTTAGAGCAAGATCTTCCTTGTTTGTGAACATATATAGCAGCATGTGTAGATATTAGCAAAATATTCAGTTTTATTACAGAATTGAAGAATACGTTCAGATGGCAATTTTGAGAGGACTGTTGTCCTGCAGAAAACAGAGGCATAGCAACAGTGTAATACTTTTATGGTACACAATATGAGATGGAAACATATGAAAGAAGGGGGATACTTTCCCAAATCAGGACTGTAAAGTTAACATGTCTCTTAATAGTTCATTTGATAAAATATTTTAACAAAAGTATGTTATCATCTCAAAAGATATTGTTACGTGGATGGATATTTGGGAGATAACTAGGCCTTATGCTTTGCCAAGAGCTTGAGAGATTGGGGGAGATTAGAATTGTTTCATCATAATTCCTTGCTTGCCCTGAGGAGTTACATAGCCCCTGTATTTATAGTCCTGGGAGACTTGGCCCCTAAGCGATCTAAACCTATCTAGGGTTCGGCAGCGGCAACAGCGGCGGCGCGCTACAGTACCACGGGTACTGTTCACCCGCGGTGCTACAGTAACCTGGGCTTGGGCCCTACAGCCCATTAGGCCCATGACAGATATATTGGTATTCTTTCCTACCTGGACTTGTAACACCTACTTCGATTTCACAGCATACAGCCATTTGCTACCTATGGTTTGGAATAGTGCTTTAAACATGATTTCTGTTGTACATGTACAAAAAATTGAACTGCTAGCATGCATCCTGCAAGGCAACATATTGTTTTGGATAACGTCAAATATTATATCATGGAATGATGAAATAGGGTACTTCTGCAAAAATATCTTAGTGAATAACTGTAGTTAGTTATTTAAATGAAGTACAAACAACTCATTGTTAAATTAGCATCAATGCATGGAAAAACAGTTGGTCTGCAGTCAATTAAATGAAGCATGGCCAGCAGTAACTCAGAAAAATATGATGATTTTCTAGATCTGGGATTTTTACTGACAGGGTATATCGCTGAAACAGAAAGACTCCACTGTTTTTCACATGTCCTTTGATAAAATTCTTCATTAGCTGACTATATTATCAAGTAATAAGGTCAAACAAAACAAAGTATGACTGTTTGATCTATGTTTGTCAAGAAGCTAACTTGACTAGATGCTTCCCTGACCAAGAAACTTGAATAGATGTTTCCCTAACCAGATAAGAAATACTCCCTCCGTTCCAAAAATTAGTTCACTTTGACTTTTTTGGTTCATGCATTTTGCTATGTACCTAAATAAATAATATGTCTAGATACATAGCAAAATGCATGAACCAAAAAAGTCAAAGTGAACTACAATTTGGAACAGAGGGAGTATTTCTTATCTGGTTAGGGAAACATCTATTCAAGTTTCTTGGTCAGGGAAGCATCTAGTCAAGTTAGCTTCTTGACAAACATAGATCAAACAGTCATACTTTGTTTTGTTTGACCTTATTACTTGATAATATAGTCAGCTAATGAAGAATTTTATCAAAGGACATGTGAAAAACAGTGGAGTCTTTCTGTTTCAGCGATATACCCTGTCAGTAAAAATCCCAGATCTAGAAAATCATCATATTTTTCTGAGTTACTGCTGGCCATGCTTCATTTAATTGACTGCAGACCAACTGTTTTTCCATGCATTGATGCTAATTTAACAATGAGTTGTTTGTACTTCATTTAAATAACTAACTACAGTTATTCACTAAGATATTTTTGCAGAAGTACCCTATTTCATCATTCCATGATATAATATTTGACGTTATCCAAAACAATATGTTGCCTTGCAGGATGCATGCTAGCAGTTCAATTTTTTGTACATGTACAACAGAAATCATGTTTAAAGCACTATTCCAAACCATAGGTAGCAAATGGCTGTATGCTGTGAAATCGAAGTAGGTGTTACAAGTCCAGGTAGGAAAGAATACCAATATATCTGTCATGGGCCTAATGGGCTGTAGGGCCCAAGCCCAGGTTACTGTAGCACCGCGGGTGAACAGTACCCGTGGTACTGTAGCGCGCCGCCGCTGTTGCCGCTGCCGAACCCTAGATAGGTTTAGATCGCTTAGGGGCCAAGTCTCCCAGGACTATAAATACAGGGGCTATGTAACTCCTCAGGGCAAGCAAGGAATTATGATGAAACAATTCTAATCTCCCCCAATCTCTCAAGCTCTTGGCAAAGCATAAGGCCTAGTTATCTCCCAAATATCCATCCACGTAACAATATCTTTTGAGATGATAACATACTTTTGTTAAAATATTTTATCAAATGAACTATTAAGAGACATGTTAACTTTACAGTCCTGATTTGGGAAAGTATCCCCCTTCTTTCATATGTTTCCATCTCATATTGTGTACCATAAAAGTATTACACTGTTGCTATGCCTCTGTTTTCTGCAGGACAACAGTCCTCTCAAAATTGCCATCTGAACGTATTCTTCAATTCTGTAATAAAACTGAATATTTTGCTAATATCTACACATGCTGCTATATATGTTCACAAACAAGGAAGATCTTGCTCTAAGTCTTATTTAACTTGCCATTACTTTCTTCCCATCACAAACATCACATAAAATGGAACCAAGTCCTTCACAGTACGGGCACTTTGTATCTTCACCGACCCACTCCAAGAACTGCATTTTGAGGAAAAGTTAGTTTTGAATGCACTCATATAAGAAGAGAAAAAATTAACTTAATTGATGGTATGATGCATTTGTGCAACCGGAAGCTATAGTACCTGTGGTTCAATGTTTGGCTCACCTGTTCCATCACATTCTGCAGGAAAGAAGAAACGAATTAGGACTAATGAAAAGAAATGCAATGATCCTGCTCACTTTTCTGTATGCAGTTGAGAAAAATTGCGGTAAGCATGATAGTCAGCCATTGTTTCACATGTCATTACTTACTTTACATCAGGTATCAAATCGGAATTGAGATAACAATAAAAACTATGCCTGAAAACAGTTTTTACTGCATTCAGTTTTGTTAGAATTCAGAGCAGAGGAACTACAAACACTTGCTATATTAGGTATCTGACAAAAATCTACGTACCATGGTTCAGGTTCCAGAGTTGTACATACAGACAGAAGCTGAATATGCAGTTGTACACATTAGTTTAACTAGTAGGGTTTATTACCTAAGCACATGAGGCGCCCTTCGCCTCGACAGGAGATGCATGTCTTGGCTGATGCAGCAGTACCGGTGCTGACTGGTTTTTTATTCTGCGTCAGTCTGGTTGGGTCTTCCCACCTGTTTTCACCAAGAAGAAACACTCTGTGTTCGGAGACCCCAGCTCCCAAGACACCATTTTCTGTAACCACAGTTTTCTGAACCTCTGCGATCCCTGTTACAGCAGGAACAGCTGCTCCGTTTGTGCCACCCTACAAGAAAATTGGAACCTCAGTGCACACCCAAACCAGCTGTGATGACTCCCTACTGAAAAATACTGTTCTATGCATGCCAATGTACAAAGCATGTTAGTTTACAAGAAGCTGTACCGCAGAAGGGCAACTGGAGAGTTTATTTGTTTATTTGGTTTCGAAAGTATTGCTTTCGTGTATTTTTTTCAGAAATCAGTTCGTTTTCACATGAAAAAAAGCAAGAAACAGAAAAGAAAAATTCTGCATACCGAAGGGAGCCTAAATTAATAAATTCTATCACATCGGCAAGGTGACGAAGTTAAACTCACTTTCGTTTTCGTGTCTTCCCCGGTCTTCCCTGAGAATAGCCGCTCAAGTAGCTCCGACGTCATCACTCCGGTCTCTGAAGTCCCTACCGTTGACTGAAAGAGAGTGCGTATTATCATCAAGTAACATAAACGTAATGTAGTGTGAAGCATAATCTTCAGGAGTACAGTATTACTTACCTGCCATGTCTTGACATCTCGCTCGGTGCCAGATGAGAAACTAGAGTACTCCATGTCTTCCTCGCCCGAGTAAAAACCGAGCTTCATCAAAGCTTCCTGCGTCAGGCAAAAATGCAGTTAGTTCCAGTTAGCTTTTGTGCTGACAATCAATCGTCTACTACTAGTAAGCTATAGTAGGATTCATGAGACATTTTACAATTTAAAGCTATCTGTTTGGTTGCAAAAATTTCTGCAGAAAAATCTGGCCGTGTAGAGCATTGCCCTGGTAACAATCACAGTCACAGGGGTGCCCGAGCAGGAACAACACTGCTGGGCCGGGCCGTGGCACGGGCACCTCACTACCGCAGCTGACGCACCCACCAAGACACACGCACGGCGCGCAACACGAATCCTAGCCAGAACGAGAGGCCTGCGACGACGCTCACCTGCATCGCGCGCACGTCCTCGCCCTCGGCGCCCGCCCTCAGCGTCCTCCTGCTGTTGCTGGCAGTGCCACCCGCGCCACTCCCCGCCTCGGGCTTGGCCGCCGCCACCACCTTCTTCTCTTCGACCACCTCCTTCCACTCCTTCCTCACCTCGACCTCCTCGACGAGCGCCGGCCTGGGCTGCGGCGCGGGCACCGAGGCAGGGGGCGCGTGCGCTGGCGAGGCCACGGCGTCGACGGCAAACGCGAGGTGATCAGCGGGGTCAGTCGTCCCGTCGAGCGCGCGGAGGCGGAGCCGCAGCGCGGCCACCTCGGCGAGGAGGGCCTCGCGCTCGGCGCGCCAGCGCGACTCCTCGCGGAGCCAGCGCTGCTCCTCCCGCAGCCAGCGCTGCTCCTCGCGGAGCCACGGCGCCTCCTCGCGCTCTTCCCAGGACGAGGGGCCGGTGGTGCGGGCCGGGAGGACGGCGGCGGCGCGGCGCGGGCAGGGGCGGAGGCGCGGGCGGTGGAAGGTGGAGACGAACGGGAAGGCGGCGGTGGCCGCGCCTGCTGCGGCGGCGGCGGCGATCATCGTCGTCCGGGATCAGGATTCAGGCGGTGCGTCAGCGGGACCGGGAGTGAGCGGGCAGTGTGCGAGGAGACTAGCCGTGGATATTTCTCGTTCTCGGCCGCGGCGGCTGATATTTGCCGCCGGAGCTACTGGTACTCCTATCAGGCTATCGGTGCCAACTCCGCAAAGGTGAAAGGTGTGTCATGTACTCATGTGTGGCGTCGCGCGCGCGCCCGGCCAGGCGGCCATGAACGGCGGCCCGATCGAATCGAGCTTGGGCTGGTCAGATCAGGTGGGCCGATTGGGGCTGCTCCTGCTCAATATATTCTTTTGTACAAGGCTGGGCCAAGCTGGAGCATGACAGCCCAGAAGAGAAACCAGAAAGTCATGACATGAACGTGGAAGAAGAGGTCGACCATGAAAGCGAATTTTCGAGGGGAAAAAAAAAAACAAAAGGTGTTGGATTCATATTGTGACGTGTCAGAGTAATTGTAGAGTAGCTGGAGAAAAACATAGACGATTTGGCAGGAGCAGGAGTGCAGGACCACATCGACGACTTCTGTCGCATGGACCTGCGATTTTTCCACATGATCGTCGATCTGCCAGCGTCGTATCGGATCTGCTCGCGGCGAGAGGCAGCACTACCTCGCCGAGATTAATTTCGCGACACACACACTGACGCGTGGTCGCAGCACAAGAAGGCGAGAAAACGGTGACAGAACGCAAGAATCTGTGCCGCGCGCGCGCCCCTCTCTAAAGAAGCTTACGACGATGGACAAGGAAACAGAGAAACCGGCACCTTGCAGCACCTGCAATACCGTACACTTCTTGACGTAGAAAACTCTCTTCGCCTATGTTTGAGTATGAGAAGCGGAGAAGGTAGTGGTGGTACGTGCGGCAATCTCTAAGTCAAAGCATTTCATCTACATTAATTTGTTTGTCGTGATTATTACTGTTGTTGTCGCTGAGGCGGGGGTTCGAATCTCCTTCCCCACGTTGACATCCTTTTCACTGTTTTCTCCACTCTAGCTCCCACACGCCACGACGCATGTTGTCTTCAGTTGCTGGTTCATTGGGCGGTCTGATTCACATGTTTTTCAGCGGTTTTTCAAATAGAGCTTGCCGTTCAACGGTTCGATTGCATACCGGTCTTTTAGGTGGGCTAGGCCGCTGAGGCCCTCGTTCAATCTTTTACCGGTCAGACCGTCGATCCAATCCGGCTCGATTGCATCATTGTTCGTCTTTAATTTCCGCCATGCACAGCATGAAGCAAGTGCATGTGGACGGACCACTCTCCCTTTACGGTTTTACCTTTTTTTTTAAGAACATGGTAAACACTCACACACCTATGAGCACTTACCTTGCTGGCCGTATCGTACGTATCTCATCCAACCTTTTCCATGGACCCCAACATGGCAACAAGCGTACAACGTCTTGCTTCTTGCACCACACCCGACAAACCCAACCGTTACCACCTCATCAGCCTATATATATAAAATCCAGCATCACCAAAAAGCGGATGGAGAAACCGGCGCAGCGAGATCACATGAAAAGGCAAGGCCGGACGACCCTGCTCTCTCTGGTAGCAAACCCTTTCTCTCTTTCTGAGACGTCCTCATCGACCACCCACCTCTACCGCCCAACTTTGTAATTAACAAAGCCGAGTAAAAACTAGACTAGTCACTAGTGTGTGCACCCATGCACGGCGACGGCGGCGGCATGGCGGGCAGGGCCAGGGCATGGCGGCTCTTGCTCGCCGGCGCTTCGCTCCTGTGTCTGCTCCCATCATGGGCCTCGGCGGAGGTCCGCAGGAGCGACTTCCCGGCGTCGTTCCTCTTCGGCACGGCGACCTCCTCCTACCAGGTGATCCATCGACTTAATTAATTAATTAGCTGGCTCTCCGCCTCTTATCATTTCGTTTGCCTCCATCTCCTTGCCATTGGTTTTCACCTGTGGTCTCTTCAGTTATTATTATTCAGATGAGAAATAAGCAGGGGAACATAGGATAAAATGCATTCGCATTGACCATATCGACCATACACATCGTTCATGTCTCCCTGTCCCTGTTTCGATAGATGCTTTTTTTTGAGGGAACTGTTTCGATGCTTTTGGCTGCCTTTCTTTAAGTAAAAGACAGTAAACCTGTTTTAGGTTTATTCATCATTGAAGTCAAAGGCAGTAAACCGAAGACCATCTATTCAACATGTATGACAGTCTTTTCACTTGTAGATCGAAGGTGCGTACCTCGAGGGCAACAAAAGCTTAAGCAACTGGGATGTCTTCACTCATGCACCTGGTAAATCATACAACTAGTTGATATGTCTTCACTCATGCACCTGGTAAATCATACAACTAGTACTAGTCCATCTTTTTTAAGTGAGAGCACAACTCCTACCACTCTGTTAAGCTGAAAAAAATACCGTTGTACACTCTGTTAATTGTAACTACTACCACATACAAGCATGTGACGTAGTAGTAGTAATTGGTTTCAGGAAGAATCAAAGATGGAAGCACCGGAGATATCGCAGATGATCACTATCATCGTTACGAGGTCCAATGCTAAAAATATAATCGAGCATTATTTTTATAAACTAAAAATCTGTTTTATTTGTGTGTGGATAAATCATAAATTAACCTGCAGTGCCCCAATATTTGCTCCATTCGTCACAGTATGATATCGAGCTCATGCACTCTCTCGGCACGAACGCCTACAGATTCTCGATATCATGGGCCAGAATTCTTCCAAGTGAGTTATTAGTTCGCTTCAAAACACTGCATCATTTCGATACTCGATGGAATCTTTGCACAAGATCTTCTAAGCTAGCCCCTCCATCCCAAAAAATGTCTCACTTGCCAAGTGTAGAAGGAAGATTCGGCGAAGTCAACCCAGCAGGCATCGCGTTCTACAACAGACTCATCGATTCGCTCCTGTGCTCAAAGGTATAGAGCCATTCGTGACGCTGTTCCACTACGACATCCCGCAAGAGCTGGAGGACAGGTACGGGGCGTGGCTCAGCGCCGAGGTCCGGCGCGACTTCGGCCACCTGGCGGACGTGTGCTTCGCGGCGTTCGGCGACCGCGTCAAGTCATGGGCCACCTTCAACGAGCCCAATATCCTCGTCACCAACGGCTACATGGACGGCACCTACCCGCCGGGGCGCTGCTCGCCGCCGCCGTTGGGCTCCTGCGCCCGGGGGAACTCTGACACCGAACCCTACGTCGCCACGCACAACATCGTCATGTCCCACGCCACCGCCGTCGAGATCTACAGGAGGAAGTATCAGGTACTGGTCCCCACTAGTCGTACTCGATCGGGCTTGTGGTTCTTTGATCGATCGATCGTGCTGGTTGGTTTTCTTCAGTTGTTGTTCACTCCCTGTTTTAATTTGGGCCAATCAAAATCTGCAGAGCAAGCAGAAGGGCTGGATCGGCATTGTGATGTCCGCCCTCTGGTTGGTGCCGCTGACGGACACGGCAGTGGACCGGCTGGCGACCGAACGGGCGCTGGCCTTCAACGCCCCATGGTAGGGATTAGGAAGAGCACAGTCCAGAGATAACACACATGCTGACATGCAATGCAATCAAATACGGATGAATGGCCTGACGATCGCGAAAAAAAAAAAGACATGCATTGCAACACTGGTGGATGTGACGTGAATTTATAGAGCGTCTATTATCTGTTTGCACTTATATTTATCGCTTGATGCAGGTTCCTTGACCCAATAATCTACGGCGAATACCCTCCGGAGATGCGACAGCTCCTGGTCTCCAAGCTGCCGACCTTCTCGTCGGAGGAGAGGAGGAAGCTGGGTTACAAGCTGGACTTCATCGGGATCAACCATTACTCGACGCTGTACGCCAAGGACTGCATGTTTTCGCCAGGCTGCACGTTGGGAGAGGAGATCAATCATGCGCTGGCGGCCTTCACCGGAGAGAAAAATGGAGTTCCAATCGGACCTCCGGTTTGCTCTTTATTTACTTCCTTACTTGAAGTCGAGGTGCCGACTGACTTGTGCCTGAATGCCTGATTGCATCCTGAATTCTGTGCAGACAGCGATGCCAAAGTTATACGTTGTTCCTGACGGGATAGAGAAGATGGTCACCTACATCATGAACAGATACAATAATCTTCCCATGTTCATAACCGAAAATGGTGCATCTTGTAGTTTATTCATCGTCATGTACCGCGCTTCGCTGACGTAACGCACAGTTGCTCAAAAATCATTTCTTCAGGTTATCCACAAGGTGGAGATGGTTATAGCCACGTCGAAGATTGGCTTGAGGACCAGGGCAGGATACAGTACCTCGATGGTTACCTCACAAAACTTGCCAAAGTAATCAGGTTAGTTGCATTTGATTTCAAATTTCACAGATCAGTTACATGCGTGGACGAACCATTCCCCAACTAACATATTTGAGTGAACTTGGTAGGGACGGCGCCGATGTTCGTGGCTACTTCGTCTGGTCTCTCATTGACAATTTTGAGTGGACGTACGGGTACACCCTCCGCTTTGGGCTTCACTATGTTGACTACCAAACACAGGAAAGAAAGCCCAAGTCATCTGCGCTGTGGTACAAACGGTTCCTCCAAAGTTTACGTGACTCAATTGAGATGGTGCCTTCTTCAAATAGAGTATACGTGTGTGATGAGTGAACATGCCACTTCTTCAGTCTAGAAAATAATAAAGAACTTGATATTTGTACAAATTTATTGATCATTAACAAAGGGCCACCACAGTTGTCATCTCCCAGGTCCAATCCTGAGAAGAAAAAGATAGGGTAGGGCCATGGGCAGAGCCAGGATTTAAACGTAGATGGGTTAGTTCAAACCAGCAACAATTGATATACATAAATGACAAGTCGACAAAGGTATAGATAACAACCGAATAATAAATATTTGTTTTACAGTACAAAAGATAGCTGAAAACTAAGAAAAGAAGGGAACAATCAGATTAATCACCTTGGCTTGCATTGTTAGAATGATCTCCTAACCGTTAAGCCCAATGACTTAATGGGCCCTTGATCCGTGCCCTAATCAAGGACGCCCATCCCATCTATGGCTGAAGGGCCCTTATCACACCACGTTATATAAAGAGGTGGGGGCCGACGGCTCTCATGATGAGGTTCACCGGGAGCCGCATTCCCCACCGAGAAGCGCTGCCGATCTAGAGCAGAGTGCAGCCAGTGACGGGAAGGCCCTCCTTGCTGCCACCGGAATTCGCCACTCCGACGTCCACTCCGCCAAGGACGTCACTGCAGCGACCTTCTAGTCCGACCGTCACTGCCCGTGTATAGATCATCACCACCGAACCTGATATGGCCAGATCGAGCTCCAGCACCCTTGCTACCAACCCCACTGGTAAGGCATCTCCTCACTCCCTCTCCCCATCTCTCTGTTCATATACATGTTCATATTGTACTCCGAGACCATCTTGTTCCCCAAGATTCACTCCTAGACCGATCCTATGTACTAACATGCATTGGTTCCAATTAACATAGTTTGATTGCACAACAATCCAGAAAATAACAGAAAGGGGCGACTTGGCGATCTATAGGTGACATCGAGTTCCAACCTAATTATCTAGGTTTTGAACTCAAGTTTGATCTATGCCATGGGTCGTAGCAACTAGCGTCTTCTAATCTCATAGGGGATCTTTCCGCTTCGTAAGGTGCTGGTTAGCTTTGGTGGCCTGATTGTGTCACACCATGACACTTATAGGGTTCTAGCAGTGACTTCATTGCTTGGTCATGCATAAGGGTTAGGGACTCTCTGATTTCCATCCACGGGCCAAGGGCAAGGAGGACCTTTAAGTCCTATATGACAAATCGGTAGACGATGGAGCATAAGAGTTAGGGATTCTTCGGTTTGCATCCACATGCCAAGGTCAAGGAGGACGTCGAAGCCCTATGAAAAATTGGTAGACCGAGTCCTAGTCACTTGGTTGACCATCGAAAAACCTGTTAGAGCCGGTTGTGACCACTGAGTTCTCGATTTTATGGAGTTGGATTACTCATTACCACGAGCCTTCGCTCCCCACAGGTCCTAGAGGACCACAAGAGCTAACAACATATATGGCCCATGCATGGGCGTTACTCAACTCAAAAGACAGACTACCCCATCGATATCCAATGCAGGACTAAACCCCAATAATCTCCCTTTAGTCATGTAACAGGGTGCCCCCGCCATGATGTCACACTTAAGATTTTTATCAAGTTGTCCACCAAAGCTAACAATCTATAAGGTCCATGGGCCTTACACTCAACTCGAAAAACTAGTATGATAGGTTGGAATATCCCCCACCTTAATTATATGTCTTGGCTTGCTCAGTCTACTTATGTCTAGTATGTTGTCATAATACTACTAGATATACCGTGGGTTGGGCCGATCAAGGGACATGGGTTGGACCTAGACCAAGAGAAGATAAGGACTGGCTCCCTGGTAGGCCAAGAAGGAAGGCAAGTTAACAAAAAAGAGGACTGCCACCATCACCTGCAGGGAGGCTGTCAAAGGACCAAAGGAACAAATCTAACAACGAGCGAAAGCTTGAGGTGAGCGTCTGCTCGATCTACTTCCCTTCCTCCTCCTACGTCTGATGTATTCCTTGCATGTATCAAGACTCTTATAGAAAATTTAAGAACTACATACTTTTTGTTACTGCTTGCTAGTGAATCAAGAGGTTAGGATGGTGATATACGTCTACCTGTAAAATGGCTCTTGTTTCATCATCTTGTGGATTCCGAGGTAGAGGTGATATGAGATCTCTAGCGAGGGGATTTCCCACATGAAGCCTTGGACTCGAAAGCGGCTTACTGAGTGGAAGGTGGTGGAGATGAACGGAGGGATGATGGGTGCCTGCTGCTACAACGACGATCATCGTTGTCCAAGATCAGAATTCAGGCGGCGAGTTGATGAGACCGGGAGTGAGCGGGCAGTGCGAAGGGACTAGCCGTGCATAATTCTCATTCTCGGTCGTGGCAGCTGATATTTGCCGTCGGAGCTAGAGCTACTGGTATATCTACGCCAACCCCGCAAAGGTGAAAGGTGTGTCATGTGTGGTGTCGCGCGCGCCCGGCCTGCTTGAACGGCGGGCCGATCGAATCGAGCTTAACTTGGGCTGGTTAGATCATAGGGGCCGATTGGGTTGCTCTCTTGCTCAAATCTTATGTACAAGTCTAGGAAAAGCTGGAGCATAGCAGCCCAGAAAGAGAAACCGGGTGCGAATGGGTTTATAGTACAATGGTAGGACGGTCTAGCGAGATGCTACCCACCAGGGTTCAAATGTGCTTGTACCTTTTCTTAGGATTTTCCTAGTATTTACTGGTGTTATACGTTAAATGGTAAGCGACGTTTCCATCGACAACGAGGTGCCAGTGGTGAGTTCGAAAATCTTCAAATCTGCCGGCTGCTCAGTCCTTCGAAGATGCTCATAACGGTAAAGATAGATTTGTGTACGTGTATTCATATATTGAGTGTGTGTACGTATTGTATAATTCGAAACCAGGAAGTCAAGACATGAACGTGGAAGATGTCGATGTCGACCATGAAAGCGATATTTCGAGGGGGAAAACAAATAATGTGTTGAAATCATAACATGACTTGTCATCGTATTTGTAGAGTAGTGCAGAAAGAGGCCGAGACACGAACGGGGTGATCGATTGCTCATGAGTCGTTAGGTGTACGTCCATATATCATACATCATCATCCTGGAAAAAACATCGAACAAGCAGACAACGCCGAGACCACCAGCACACACGTACGTGCACTGGCGGAGGTACATTGGGGCCATGCTGGGTCATGCCCCCCCTTGCTTCCGTGCTTTTCTGAAATAGCTCATATCGATTCAGTCTAAATCGCAGCAGCTCAGCTCTGTACAACTACGACGACTACAAACCTTGGCTGTCTTCTTGCGTCCGCTGGCGCCGTGAGCCGTCGACCAGCAGCTAGCAGCTCCATCACCTACACCTGCGCTCATCTGTCCTCTCATCCTTTGCATCTGCCCTGTGTCCATGCTCACTCCTATTGATATGCGTAAGTACAGGCTATAGGCCACAGCCTGACAGCCATAGAGCTGGAGTACGTTTGATTTCTTATTGATTCTTTTCCTTTTTTTTTACTTCTACACTACAAAATGATAGATATAAGTGGTTGATTGAGTGATACATATTTTTGTACTCAATTGAAATCTTCTGTACTTATATGGATTTAATTTGCAAATTGACCCCCCTATATTTGAGTTCTGGCTCCGCCAGTGCGTACGTGTACTGTGCGCGTTAGTGGATCCAAACAAACAAACACTGCAGGCATGTGAACATGCGCGGTTATAAATAAACGTGCCCTGTTTATTTGCGGATGAAGCTTTCTTGACGTTGATCGATAGGTAATTCAGTTCTCTCTATACGTATCCGTGCACCGCGCCACGCCGATCGTGATGCGGACGCTTTCCCGTGCGTCGCGTGGACGGTAACAGCTGGAGCTCTCTCTCTATCTCTCTCTGCGCGCGTGCCTGCGTCAGAGCTTGTCTCTGGTAGTCTGGTCCTGGCTATGGCCTAGGCCTATGGGCCATCTATGGCTAGAGACGTCAAAACTTGTGGCAGGAGGGAACCACCCGCGCGGACCTGCGATT
>CM041640.1:19304198-19331812 GCA_023333625.1 Bothriochloa decipiens | reverse complement strand
CGAGCACGTGCAGGAATAGAGCCATTCGTGACGCTGGCCCACTACGACATCCCGCAAGAGCTGGAGGACAGGTACGGTGCGTGGCTCAGCGCCGAGGTCCGGCGCGACTTCGGCCACCTGGCGGACGTGTGCTTCGCGGCGTTCGGCGACCGCGTCGTACTGGGCCACCTTCAACGAGCCCAACGTCGTCGTGACCAAGGGCTACATGCTCGGCAACTACCCGCCGGGGCGGTGCTCGCCGCCGTTCGGCTCCTGCGCCCAGGGAAACTCCGACGCCGAGCCCTACGTCGCCACGCACAACGTCGTCATGTCCCACGCCACCGCCGTCGAGATTTACAGGAGCAAGTACCAGGTTAATTATATTATTACTAGCTATCATTTGATTGAGCAGAGGCAACTGATGATCGCCACAACTTATGCTCAACCCCCCTGTTTTTTGGTTGAAACCTGCTGGTGCAGAGAAGGCAGAAGGGTACGATTGGCTTTGTGATGGCCGCCTTCTGGTTCGTTCCACTGACGGACACACCAGAAGACCGGATGGCGACTGAACGGGCACTGGCCTTCAGCGTTCCATGGTAAATAACAGTCTAGGGATAAGATCACCAATACAAAACACATGCTTGATTATTATATTGCTGCAGGTTTCTTGATCCGATAGTCTACGGCGACTACCCTCCGGAGATGCGACAGCTCCTGGGCTCCAAGCTGCCGACCTTCTCGCCGGAGGAGAAGAGGAAGCTGGGTTACAAGCTGGACTTCATCGGGATCAACCACTATACGACTCTGTACGTGAAGGACTGCATGTTCACGTCAGGTTGCCCGTCAGGTCAGGACCTCCAATATGCGTGGGCAGAGTTCACCGGAGAAAGAAATGGAATTCCCATCGGACCTCCGGTAAGTATAAGATTGATGTTGATATATGCATGCTTAGGCTTTGTTTAGATTGCCAAATTTTTTCACTCTCTCTCCATCACATCAATTTTTAGACTCATGTATGGAGCATTAAATGTAGGTAAAAAATAACTAATTACACAGTTTAGTTTGAAATTACGAGATGAATCTTTTAAGCCTAGTTGATCCACGATTGGATAATATTTGTTAAATAAGACAAAAGAGTTACTATTCATCAGTTTGAAATTTTTTCGCAATCTAAACAAAGCCTTGCTTGAGGTCGATCAATGTTCTGACTGACTGAGACGTTGCGTTTATTTTTGTGCAGACTGCTATGCCAATCTTCTTCGATGTTCCTGACGGGATAGAGAAGATAGTCACGTACATCATGAAGAGATACAACAATATTCTCATGTTCATAGTGTGCCTATTAGTTCAGCTTGCAGTGCTGTTCATTTCTGAGTTTTGGACGACGACGTTCAGAGTTGCAAGTAATAACCCAACAAAAAAAAAATTCTTCAGGTTATGCACAAGGTGGAGAAGGTTACAACCAAGCCGAAGATTGGCTTGACGACCAGGACAGGATACAGTACCTTGATGGTTACCTGACAAAACTTGCCAAAGTTATCAGGTCGCGGTTACATTTTTAGTTTCAATGTTCAGAGTTTGATTAATTACATCCATGCGTGGACGAACTGTCCTGCTAGCTAACGTACCTTAGTGAAATTGATAGGGACGGCGCCGATGTTCGAGGTTACTTCATCTGGTCTCTCATTGACAATTTTGAATGGACATTCGGATACACCCTCCGCTTTGGACTTCACTATGTTGACTATCAAACACAGGAAAGAAAGCCCAAGTCATCCGTGATCTGGTACAAACGGTTCCTCCAAAGTTTACATGAAGCTCAATAGAGGGAGCCTTGTTTATGTATATAAGCGTGTAACCAGAGTGAACAAGTTGCTCATTCAAATTTCGAATGCTTTGATTCGCACCGTACATGGGTTTGTGGGCAGAAACAACAAAAAGCTACGATAGGGCAACGACTCATGAGGATAGCAACTGTTGGGACCGAGTCCCAGCAGATTTAGAGTGAGGGTAGAACAAATGGTCCAGATAGTCCTTTTCTCTTTTTATTAAATAAAAAAATTACAACGTGGGCCCGATGGCAGGAGATCCTGTAGCTATCAATGAATCATTCCCCCGATTACACAGGAGGCAGGGTCGTTTATAGTGACTCCTCAGCTCAAGATTGAAAGTACAAGCGTGCCCCTAACGGGAGTTTCGAAACCCTAGACACTGAATCTATTACACGTGGGCCTTCCAAGGGCAAGCTTGTCTGTCACTTTGTCACCACAACACATGGGCCACGACCCACCATCGCCCTCAGGAGGCCCAACATGTCCGCTTGTTGGCGATCAGCCTCAGCTCGGCCCATCTCATCACCCTGCCGATGTTATCTTGAGACGTTTCCACCTCCGCGTCGGACCTCCGCAGGAGTTGACGGCTGGGATGATGACCTCCGCGAGCATGGGAAGCGATGCCACCGGGCCTTCACGTCGGACCTCCGCAGGAGTCGACGGCTAGGATGATGACCTCCGCGAGCATGGGAAGCAACGCCACCGGGCCTCCTCGCCGGACCTCCGCTGGAGTCGGTGGCTAGGACGATGGACCTCCGCTGCCGACCGCCTTCACGGTGCCTCCTTGGCGGAGGTCCTACCTCTAGGAGTGTCGCCTTTGGATCCTGCGAGCACAGATATGAAAGGAATACTAGATTCGTAGGTTAATCTCCACAACAGAGGTAACAAGCCTCTCCGGCCTCAGGGCTCATCCCCAACATTCCCCCCTTGAGGGTTAGGTCCAGGGGAGGCGGGTCTAGCCATCAAGACATTCCTAGCTGCAGAGGCTATGTTTACCTCTGACCCTCCTGGCCCATTGAATGTTGGACAGGAGGTTTTGCATTTTTACCGTTGTCTAGTTTTTACTCTTAGGCGTTGATTTTGAGTTGGTTCGTTTTTCTACCATTCGATTCGTGGGTCATCGTGACCGTTGGGCTAAGAAGTCGAGGCGCTGCTTCACCGCCTATATAAAGGGGTGGGCAGTGAAAACGACCCGTACTCCTCTTGCCACCGCGTAGTTTTTCTGCTACTTGCTGCCTCCGCTCTAGTTTTGCCTTGGCACTCTTTCGCCGTGGCACCTAAACACCCCAGCTACGCACATCGTTGTCCGTTCTTCGGCCCCTATTCCTAGTTCCAAGGTGTTAGAGTCGGAGGTTTCCTTGATCTTTACGAGCAGTGCATGCTGGCTGCTACGGAGGCCAAGGATCTTGAAGAGTCCCTGTCGGACGTTGAGGCCTCTCCGAGTGAGCTGATGGCTCCTAAGGTTGATGTGAGTGATGTGGAGGTCACCTATTCTTTTGGCCGTATCCGAATGACCCAGGATATGATTGCCAAGCTCGAGGTCCAGGGATTTATTCCTGCTGGTCACGGATGTTCTCCTCGTGGGGAGACTGTTCCAAAACCCGAGAAGGATGAGGCTGTTGTTTTTCATGATTTCTTCACCTACGGCCTCCGCATCCTGAGCTGCAACTTCCTCCGGTATGTTCTTGAATGGTTTGATGTGCAGCTCCATCACATGACCCCCATGCTTTCCTGAACTTGAGCAAGTTCTTGTGGGCTGTTGAGTCTTACGGTGGAGAACTTAGTGTGAACACCTTCGCTGAGTACTATGAGCTGCAGAAGCAACCATAGTATGTTGGTGGTAAGCTAGCTCAGTTTGCTTCTTGCAGTTTTATGGCCAAGAGAAACTTGGGTAAGGGTAAGGAGAATGTTGCGATTTCTTGGTGTCAGAGGGGGAAGTATGAGCCTGCTGACTGGCTAGATTTTTGGTTTTACGTGAAGACTGGCAGCGTTACTCGGCCTGAAGATGATGGAAGGCAGGTCACCCGCTTTCCTTACGCCTCCGTGATGACACGGATGAATCCGTTAACCAGTGTTAAGCCTGATTCTGTCGAATCCGACAAACGGAGGCCATGCATGGAGGCCTTCAGAGTAGCTTGTCGCTACTCAGGTGGTAGGGACCTTGTGGAGGAGATGATTGCTTCTGACTTCTGGCCACTCCTTGGTAGCAAAGACAGGAAGAAATTCGCCCTGCAGAAACTAGATCTTCCTATTTTTGGTGTGGCTGGCGGGATCCCATGTCCGCATTTTAGGCTGCAGCTTCCTGAGGGTCAGAGCAGTGAAGACTTTGCTCGTGCTATAGAACAGAAGGTCGTTGAAATACTTGGTAAAGTTTCTGAGAAAGAATATCTCACCCGGAGGTCTAAAACTGGTACTATGCCTCGCCTCAATAGGGTTTTTGAGGAGCTTGGCATTCATTATACTGTGTGAGCTTCCTGAGAAGCTGAAGAAAAAGAGCGAGAAAAAGGAATTTGCCGCTGCCGGCGCTGCTACGAAAACCGCCGAGGGAAAGAAAAGGAAGGCAGGCACTTTAACGCGTGGGGGTTCGAAAAGGCAGAAAGATGCCTCCGCTAAACCTGCGGAGATGGAAGATGTCTTTGAGGATCTTCACGATGAAGGGACCACTGTTAACCCAGAGGTGGTAACTGAGACTCTACCGGAGGTTGACGTTTTGGCGCTACTTGGTTCCGAAGGTCCGTCTCGGCGTTCTCTGTCGCCTGTTGCTTCTCCAGAGGCGTCTCATGCCTTAGCAGCTGAGACCTCCGGTTCACCGTTGGTTGGGCCTGTTTTGCCGCCTGCCAAAGCTGTGTCAGCGCATGCCAAAACGGCGTCTGCTGCGCTTTCTGTAAAGCCTTTTGCCAGTGCATATCTGGACGCCAGCTCTGATGAAGATGAGTTGGAGGCGATCGATGTTGCGGCTCATCTTGCTGAGAGGCCTGCGGAGACTGCCCCACTCAGAGCGGAGGATATTGAGGTCCCCGAGGATACGTACACTTCGAGTCAAGGTAACGTTCTTATTCGGAGCATGACCTATGTGGATTTTCTGACTTTGAAGGTTTCTTTTGGTTATGCCTCTAATGGGGAAGTTTCCTTGCTTGGTGAGCATGTGTATGATATATATTTTTTCCCTGAGATTTGTTGTTCTTTTGTTTCGTTGCTTGACTTGTGTCTGCTTTCAGATATGCTTACTGCTGAGGCCACTCAGCCTGCCCCTCCTCCTCCTCCGCCTTCAGCGTCAGGTGTTCCTTTTCCAGGAGGAGCCGTTGCTGAGGCAATGCCTACAGCTTTGTGACCTCCGGTGGGCATGGTTGGCGTTGGGTCTCTCCCATCCGGCGGTTGTCCCGATGAGGGCATAAGTGCTCTCCTTGGCTGGGCTCAAGGTATCGGCCAGCTGACTGATTCAATGGGCAGAGACTTGTACTGGCGTCTGGCTGGGCTACCGTTTCATACTTTGATGGACGCCAATATTAACCATCATGTTATTGTAAGTTTAGTTTTGTTCTTTCCAGTTTTATATAGCCTTTGTCAAGTATCTGGTTTGGGCGCTGCTATCTCCAGAGCGCCGCCTTATCCATGGCCGTTGAGACCAGTAGCTGTACTAAACTGGTCAAGAAGGATGAGGCTATCAAGGTCTTGAAGGCGGAGGTCGATTCTCAGACCCAAGAGAAGGGATGAATGGCTCAGAAGGCCTCCGCCCCGGAGAAACAGCTATCAGCTTTTGGGGCTAAGTCTGATGAGCTAAAGAGGTCTCTTGCTATTGCTAGAGAAGCAGAGGTTGCTGCCAAAGAAGCGGAGGCCACCGCCATCCAGCGGGCGGACAAAGCCGCTGAGATTTCAAATCTCCTACAGCAAGAAGTGGATGCGGAATGACGATTGGGGGCGGCTCTTAAGTCTAAGGTCGAAGAGCTTGAGAAGGAGCTGACTGCCACTAGGTTGATTGGGCTAGAAGTGGCTGAATCTTATGTCTTCGCCGTCCGGGCATTTGGTGGTGCAGTGACTCCGGTCGATCATGAGGCTTCTACCTCCGGTGTCTTTTCCTGGATCAAGGGAAACATCGCCAATCTTATTGAGTTTATGACCAGAGTTTCTGACTTCAGCGCGAAGACCTCTGCCACCTATCTGTGCAAGCTCTTTGTGTCCAAGGACATTGCCCAAATTAGAAATTTTGATTGTCCTGAGCTTGGAGATCCCGCTGAACTTGGCGGAACGGATCATTTTGTTAAGACCATCGTGCGCAGCTTTATGGAGAGGTTCTGGTCCAAGTTTGGTCGGTTAGAGACCGTTTCCATGGCCAATGTTACCCGTGAAACGTTATGTATGGTTGGCTTTTGTTGCTTTATTTTGCTTGCGAGAGCTGCATTGGCGATTCCCCTCTTATTTTCTGTCTTTTTCAGCAACTAAAGTATGGCAAGCGTAGCGGTCACGGCCCAACGACTTCTAGGGGCACATTTGCATGCACCCGGGGATCCGCTGATGCTGGCACCTCCGCTACTCAAGTTCCTCCTGTGAGTGCTGAGACTGATGCCGTGGTGGAGCGAGCGGTGGCCTCTCCGGGAGCTCGAATGGAGCCTCAGGACTTGATCAGAGCGGAGGTGTAGAAATTAATCTTAATTTTTGTAAATTTTGTCTTTTGCTAACTTGGTGCCGTTGCACACGTGTAAAGAACAACTTGAGATGCTCTTGTTGAATTATTAATGGTCGAATTGTCCTGCGCAGGTCTACAGTTTGGGGCCTATCCAGGAGGTCAAGCCTATTACCTTTATGCGTGATGATGTTTACGTTAGCAGCGAGCTGTGGACTTATTGGAAGTCGGTGTTTCCTAGGCTTTCGGTGGATGACATGTTTGATTTTGTTCTTAGCGACTTAGATGGCGCGCGCCCTAGTTTTATTCGCTCTCTTGTGTGGCATGATCCATCTAGGCCTTTGTAATTATCTTTGTTTGTGCGGAGGTTGAGTGTTGTGATGGATATGTCAACTGTGTGGTTGCTTATTTTGACCTCCGCTGTGCTGCGGAGGCCTATTTTAATTAGTCAGAGGCCTTCGTGCCCTATTGTAAGTGTTACTTTCGGAGGTGATTTCTGTTTTCCTCCCCGGAGGTTGTAACCACTTTGAGACACATTTGTGTATTAATAACTTTATTGCTAGCATACGGCGGATATCACAACCGTTCTTTCTCTTCGACCAGTGCTGGTGTCGGTCTTGCCGTATTCGACTTTGTAGTTTTAGCAATTTCTCCACGCGTCCCAACGCTTATTCTGCGGAGGTAAGCTGTGGCTGATTTTAGTGGAGACTGGAGGACGTTACGAGTTCTTACGTGGTATCCCCCTTTGTCTCCGTTGGGACGATGACCCTGATTGGCTTGCTCTATTGTCTTCCCTCTTTGGCATTGTCCCAGAGACCACAGCTGTCTCTGGAACATTTGTTTTGCCGACCTCATTACGAATTCTTGCGCGGTATCTCGTTATTTTTGGTCGTCTGTATGCGAACGTCTGTCTCCATCTTTCTTACATGGGTTTTGGCTATGTGGAGCTGGTTGTAGCTGGTCTTTTCCTAATGCTTATGTGCGCAGACGTTGAGCTCTAGTTTTATAGTGCCCCTTGTGTACTTTGCATATCTTTGTTATTTGCTGTTTTGTACTTTTTCCTCTTGAAGCGTGCTGGTGCGGGTATTGATTTCGCATGTGCTTCCTTTAATGATATGTAGCTATTTTAATGATGCTTTGGAGGTCCTTGTAAAAGGATCTATTCCCCCTTGCTCATTTGGGCTGCTTTGTTGTGTACATTATACTGATGGTGCTTACTAGGAGCTTTTTTATGTTGGTACTGTGTAAGGACTCGTAATGGAGCAGCCTCAGAGATGGCGGCCAGCTGTGTTCTTATTTAGCATTGCTAATGTAAGGATTTTGGATGTGGCAGTTGCTTGCGAATGGAAGGTGCAAAGTGGTGTGCTGATAGCTGATTTTGGAATTTGCCATGTACAAGCTGGCGTTGGAGGTTCACCTCCTTCTCTTCATACCGAGTGTCTGTTGGACTT
Source organism: Bothriochloa decipiens (assembly GCA_023333625.1). NCBI lineage: Eukaryota > Viridiplantae > Streptophyta > Magnoliopsida > Poales > Poaceae > Bothriochloa > Bothriochloa decipiens. The sequence continues at coordinate 19,323,929 of CM041640.1, read as the reverse complement.
GATTGAAGTGGCCTGGTTTCCGGAGGCACAGGGTGGTATGTAGCCGGGAGGTGATAGGATATATTCTGAAGTTTCTCAGGGTTTGCCTCCGTCATTGCTAGTGCCGGAGGTTTAAGTGCCGGCAATCTCCGTTCCACTTCCATGTCTTGTGGTAGTAGGTTAGCTGGGTGGAGTGGCTGGATATTTTGATCCGGAGGTTGTGCATTTTGGTCTAGCAGTTAAATTTGTGCGCTCTCCACATTGTTCCTGTTATGAGCAAGCTGCAAATAGCCTTGTCTGTTGTAAATATGCTATTGAATACTAAATGATTGTGCTTTAGGCCTTGTCTCCGCTCTAGAATGATTTTATCTGTTTCTTAATTTTTTGCAATTATATTACCTCCATTTTGAAAGGTGTGTAGTGCGGAGGTTATATGACCTATGAGTTCATAAATGGTACCTCCGCTTACTTTAGCACGTTGTTTCGGAGGTCACTATTGGTTAGTGTGATGTTTCTTTCTTTTTCCAGTACCGGTACCTAAATTGGTTTACGAGTCTTCCCCCAGTTCATTTTGCAACTTGCCTTTGCTACTGCCTGCCTCGATGCCTGATAAGACAGGGCTTTTTCGAGGTCTTTTGGCATTTAGCGGAGGCTGGTCCATGCCTTTTTATTCTTTAGCAACCCATGGTTGCTATTTTCTGCCTCGATGGCTGATAGGACAGGGCTTTTTCGAGGGCTTTTGGCATTTTGCAGAGGCTGTTTCATGCCTTCTCATTCTTTAGCAACCCATGGTTGCTATTGCCTGCCTCGATGCCTGATAGGACAGGGCTTTTTTGTGGGCTTTTAGCATTTTGCAGAGGCTGTTTCATGCCTTCTCATTCTTTAGCAACCCATGGTTGCTATTGCCTGCCTCGATGCCTGATAAGACAGGGCTTTTTCGAGGGCTTTTGGCATTTTGCAGAGGCTGTTTCATGCCTTCTCATTCTTTAGCAACCCATGGTTGCTATTGCCTGCCTCGATGTCTGATAGGACAGGGCTTTTTCGAGGGCTTTTGGCATTTTGCAGAGGCTGTTTCATGTGTTCTTATTTTTTAGCAACCTATGGTTGCTATTGTCTGCCTTGATGCCTGATAGGACAGGGCTTTTTCGAGGGCTTTTGGCATTTTGCAGAGGCTGTTTCAGAGGTTGCTTCGTGCCATCTTATTTTTCTTAATGGTGGCATCTTAACCTTATGTATCATGAACAGTTGTCGAATATTACAGCCGCGGTGCTGGCTGCTTTCGATTGTCCTAGGTGTCACTTTTTGGGGTCCTCTTTTTACATTCAGAGGTTAATTACATACGGTCTTGCCTCATTAAAATCCTCACCTCCAATTTGGAGCCCCTTTTGTGAGAAAAAGAGTGCAAGCCATTTTTGCAGGAAAAGTAAATTACGGGAATTTAAATCTAGGGACCTCCGCTTATAATTCTGCGTAGTCCTTACATTCTATGTATAGTATTTCCAGAGGCTATCAATGTTCCAGGAGTGAGTTGATGTTCTTCCTTTTGTATCTTGCTGATAGAATGATCCTCTCCTTCCTGCTTGCTTGGCTATGAACGGTCCTTCCCATTTTGGCTGTAGCTTTCCTATGTTTTGAGCGTTTGGCCTCCGCCTCATTACCCAGTCGCCGTTTTTGATGTCCTTAATGGCCACTTTTCCGTCCCTCCATTTTCTGGTTTGGTCTTGGTATTTCTCGATGTTGTCGATTGCCTCTAGCCTGTATGCTTCGGTTATCTCCTTGGTGTATTCTTCATCTTCTGTGAGGTTTTGTTTTATCGTGCGGAGGCTCTAATATTTGATCTCCTCTAGCATCATTGCTTCTTCTCCGTACAGTAACTTGAATGGAGTGAACCCGGTGGCTCTTGATACGTTTGTGTTGTGAGACCATACAACCTTCGGTAGCTCTTCTACCCATTTGCCCTTTTTGTGATCTAGCAATGTTTTGGAGATTGCTGAGAATATGATTTTATTTGACCTTTCCACTGCTCCATTACTCTCTGGGCGGTAGACTGAAGCGAAGGCTACTTGTATGCCGATGCTGTTGCATAATTCTTTAAATTTGTTTGAATCGAATTGCTTCCCGTTGTCGATTGTGAGTGTCCTTGGAACCCTAAATCTGCAAATTATGTTTTGCCAGAAGAATTTTTTGACTGTTTTAGAGGTAATTGTCGCGAGCGGTTTGGCTTCTATCCATCTTGTGAAGTATTCTACTGCTACCACTGCATATTTGCTTCCGCCCTAAGCCGAAGGTAATGGGCCTACAAGATCCATCCCCCATTGCTGAAGTGGACAGACCGGAGGTATGAGCTGTGTTTGTGCTCCCGGAGATGCTTGATGTGGTGCAAAACTCTGGCATGCTTTGCAAGTTCTTACTATGTGCAATGCATTCTTGATATGTGTTGGCTAGTAGAACCCTTGCCTGATTGCCTTCGCTGAAAGTGCTCTAGGGCCAATATGTGATCCACATGTTCCTGAGTGGATATCTTGTAAGAGGTCTCTGCCTTCTGATTCTGTGATACACTTGAGCAACGGTTGGACTATTCCTTTCTTGTATAGAACTCCGTCTATTATCGTGTAATTCCTTGCCCGTATGGCCAGCCTTGATGCAATTGATTCATCTGATGTTACATGGACTCCATTGATATAATCCATTATAGGTTTCCTCCAATCCTCCGTGTTTACGAGGAGAACCTCCACAAATGCCTTTGTTATTTTTACGGTAGCTGGTAGTGTCAATTCTTGGTAGAAGGTTGCTTCGGGTACCTCTGTTTGATTTGCTGCTGCTTTGGCTAACTCGTCTGCCTCCGAGTTGTCCCCCCTTGGGATGTGCTTTAGTTTAAAGCCTTGGAATCTTTTTTCCAGTCCCCTGACTACTTCTAGGTATGCAGCCAATTCTGGATTCCTTGCGACATAGTTTTTCTCGACTTGTCCTGTTACTATCTTCGAATCTATTCTGACCATGATGTATTTGGCACCAAGTGCCTTGTCCTTGCTGAGCCCTAGTATCACTGCTTCGTACTCGGCTACTTTGTTGGTTGCTTTGAAGCAGAGTCTTGCTGTGTATTTTGTTTTGATGCCCGATGGTGATATTAATACCGCGGAGGCTCCTGCACCTTGGGTGCCCCACGCGCCATCTGTGTACAGTGTCCATATTGAAGCCTCCGCTTTGTCTTCTGCGTGCTGCGAAGATGTCCATTCTGCTAAAAAATCTGCTAGCACTTGCGACTTGACTACTATTCTTGAGATGAACTTGATTCTAAACTGTGATATTTCTATTGCCCATTTACCGATTCTGCCTGATGCTTCCTTGTTGCCTAGGATATCGACTAGCGGTTGTGCTGTTGGCATCAGGATTTTATGCTCTTAAAAATAGTGTTTGAGCTTCCTTGATGCTGTTACTACTGCATATGCTATTTTTTTGACCTCCGAATAATTCAGTTTTGCTCCTTGCAACACTTCTGATACATAGTACGCTGGGTGCTTTACGCTTTTGTTGTCAACTTCCTTTTCTTGAACAAGCACTGCGCTAATCGCTCCTGTGGAGGACGCAACATATAGTAGCAAGGTTGCCTCTGCGTCTGGGTCTATAACCATGAGGTCTTTTGTGATGTAGTTTTTTAGCTACCGGAATGCCTCCGACTGCTCTGTGCCCCATTCCAATTTGTCCGAGGCCTTGAGTGCTTTGAAGAATGGTAGGCTTCGTTCTGCTGATTTTGAGATGAATCTGCTGAGCACTGCTATTCTGCCTGTTAGTTGCTGTACTTCTTTCTTGTTTTCTGGTTCTCTCATCGTTAATACTGCTTTTGTTTTGTCTGGGTTTGCTCTTAGCCCTTCTGGACCAACAATGTACCCGAGCATCATTCCCCTGCTGACTCCGAAGATGCACTTTTCTGGGTTCAGTTTTAATCCTGCTTCTCTGAGACTAGCGAAAGTTTCCTGGAGGTCGTCCAAATGATCTCCGGTCTGCTTGCTGACTACTGCTAAATTATCAACATTAGCTATAATGTTTCTCTGGAGTTGAGCTTGCAATACAATTTGAATCATTCTTGAGAACGTTGATCCTGCGTTTTTTAGACCCTCTGGCATTCTAACAAAACAGTAGGTGCCGAAGGGGGTTGTGAAGCTTGTTTTCTCTTCGTCTTCCTTTCTTAGCCATATCTGGCGGTATCCTGAGAAACATTCTAACAGAGAGAAGCGCTTGCATCCTACTGCCTTGTCAACTGATGCATCTATTCTGGGTAATGGGAAAGGATCTTTTTTGCAGGCCTTATTGAGGTCTGTGAAGTCTATGTACATTCTCATTTTGCCATTCTTTTTTGGCACTAAGACAACATTTGCTAGCCAATCTGAGTACTTGACTTCTCTGATGACCTTGGCATCTAATAATTTTTGCACCTCCGCCTTCACAACAATTATGTGTTCATCGAACATCTCCCTTTGTTTTTGCTTCTTGGGTCTGACATTTGGGTTGAGGTCGAGGGTGAGTTCAATCAAATCCCGACTGATTCCTTGCAGATCTGATGCTGACCATGCAAACACGTCCTTGTTTTTTGCTAGTAGCTCTAACAAGTCTTGTCTTTCTCCCTCCGATAGATTGGCACCTATGGTAACTTTCCTGTTAGAGACTGCTTCTTCCAATGGTAATGTTATGTGTTCTCTTGGTCTGCCATGTTGGTTTTCCTGTAGGCATGTCCGGAGGCTCCTCCGCTTCTACGGTGTTGATGTTTCTGTGTGCTTTATAGATTGCTTTCTCTATGTTCCTTGCTTCTTTTTGGCTTCCCCGCACTATGATGATTTCATGTAATACTGGCATCTTCATGCAGAGGTAGCCCATGTGTATTGCCACATTGAACTTGTTTGCGAATCCTCTTCCTAGTATCGCATTGTACTGGTAGTAGATGTTGACCACATCAAAGGTGATGTACTCTGTCCTGGCACAGTCCCCATCTTTGAATGATATTGGCAGTGATATTTTGCCTAGGGCATTGATCTTATTTCCACCGAATCCAATCAGTGGGGTGTCCGGTGGCTGTAGCTGGCTCCTGCTGAGTTTCATTTGGTAAAACACGTTCACGAAGATGATGTCCGCTGAACTTCCAGAATCGACTAGTATCCTATTTACTTCCCAGGCTGCTATGTTTGCCTTTATGACCATGGCATCTCTGTGTGGATAGCTTTCAACTTGGAGGTCTTGCTCCGTAAATTGAATTGGCATTTTGGACCATTCTGTTGATTTGTAAGCTCCCTGGACTGCCACATTGTTTACCAGCCGGAGGTGGTCTTTCTTTTGCTTTTTGAATTCTAATGCTGAACCTCCGACTATAGGTAATATCATGCCAATGGTTGGTAGTGCCGAATGCGGATTTAACTAGTTTTTCATCGGAGGCTCTACCTTTGCAGTTGATGGTTGGGCTAGAGTATGCTACGGAGGTGCTGTTAATGCTTCATATTGCCTTTGTTGTGCCATCAGAGGTGTCTGTATCTGTGTTGATTTGATGAGCGTTATGTGTGGAGGTCTTTGATTGATGTAAGTTAGACCATTCTCTGCTCTGTTCTGGGTGTAGCCCTGGTGCTGTGATGTTTGCTGATAGACTGGTCTCCAGGCTGGTAGTGCTACCGGATAGTACTGTTGAGCCAAGTTGTGCTATGATAACGGCTCTGGAACGTATCCTGGAAAACTTGGGTTGTATTGCTGATAGGGTTGCGAACTGTGAGCGTGATTAACCTCCCTGCTACTTTGGTGCTGGGGCGGTAGCTATGATTGTCTGCTTTTCATTTTGTCAAGTGTTTCTTGGGCCTTCGGGTAATCCCGTGTGATGTGCCCTTTGTATTCCCCGTGGAAGAGGCAATATGGCTTCCTTGGTTTATGGTTTTTGTTCCAGTTTTTGGACTTGTTTCTTTTGCTGTAACCTTGACCTTCTTGACCTTCCAGCAAATGGCTAGCCTGCAAATTGAAAACTTCTTTCTGCTGGTTCTGGTATTGTTGTCTTCGGTGGTTCCTGTTTTCTCTTCTGTTGCCATTGCTTGAAGACTGTTTACTTTGACCGTCTACTTCTTCTAATCTTTTGCGGAGGTCATTGTTGGACCTGCAGTATTTTTCAAACTCCTCGTGAAACTGAGCCATTGTGGCTGGCTTCTTTCTTGCCAGGTGACTAGCGAATGGGCCTATCTAGAGTCCTTTGATTGCTGCTTCTATTGCTACGCCGTCAGGGATGTCTGGTGCTTTAGCCCGGAGGTGTAGGAATCTCTGATAGTAGTCTCTGAGGGGCTCACCCTTGAGGTGCTTGTTGTTGAACAAATCTGATGATGTTAGCGATTCGCTCATGTAAGCTTTAAAGTTTGCCATTATCTGGTCCCGTAGGTTCTCCCATGAGTATACCGTGCTTGGCTTCAACATTGAGTACCATGCCAGTGTGTCTCCTTCTGCTGCGATCACAAATGATTAAGCCATTACATGATCATTGCCTCCTGCGGAGGCTACTGCAGCTTCGAAACTCATTATAAACTGTCTCGGATCTGATTTGCCATTGAATCTTGGTAGAGACACAGGTTTGTAACTTGGAGGCCATGGTGAGCTTTGCAGACCTTCGGACAGTGGTGACTTTGAGTCAAAAATTCTTGATGGTGTGGGTAGGCTTGAAATTACGGTATGCGCAAGTTGCGCATTTGTAGCCGAGGGACGACTTGCTATGATTGGTTGAGTGGTCTCCGATGGACTTACTGCCGGAGGTTGCATGCTCTGTATTTCTGCTTGCAGAATGGCCATTTGCTGCCTTATCTCCTCCGCTAGATGTGATGATTGTATCGTTCTTTGAGTGGCGGACTGCTCTGCCCTCAATCTGTCTTTTTCGGCTTCCATGCGCTGTATTTCATCTCTCAGTCTTGTCAATTCATCTTCTTGGTTCTAGATAGGCGGAGGCTGCTCAATCGGGTCCCCCCTTTGTGCGGTGTTGTTGTTCTCATCATCACCTCTGCGCTCCGGTGCGGAGGCATAGGTGCTTGGAGTGTTTCTTCTCTGCCTCCCGCGAGTCGAGGGTTCAGGAACCTCCGCCTCCGCGGTGGTATGCCTCCTCGCGGAGACCTTTCTTCTGGGTGGCATCTGTAGGTGTTATCTTTAGCCAGACACAGACGGTGGGCGTCAACTGTTGGGACTGAGTCCCAGCAGGTTTAGAGTGAGGGTAGAACAAGTGGTTCAGACAGTCCTTCTCTCTTTTTATTAAATAAAGAAATTACAACATGGGCCCGATGGCAGGAGATCCTGTAGCTATCAATGAACCATCCTCCGATTACACAGGGGGCAGGGTCATTTATAGTGACTCCTCAGCTCAAGATTGAAAGTACAAGCGTGCCCCCAACGGGAGTTTCGAAACCCTAGACACTGAATCTATTACACATGGGCCTTCCAAGGGCAAGCTTGTCTGTCACTTTGTCGCCACAACACATGGGCCACGGCCCATCATCGCCCTCTGGAGGCCCAACATGTCCGCTTGTTGGCGATCAGCCTCAGCTCGGCTCATCTCATCACCCTGCCTACGTTATCTTGAGACGTTTCCACCTCCGCGCCGGACCTCCGCAGGAGTCGACGGCTAGGATGATGACCTCCGCGAGCATGGGAAGCGACGCCGCCGGGCCTCCGCGCTGGACCTCCGCAGGAGTCGTCGGCTAGGATGATGACCTCCGCGAGCATGGGAAGCAACGCCACCGGGCCTCTGCGCCGGACCTCCGTTGGAGTCGGTGGCTAGGACGATGGACCTCCGCTGCGGACCGCCGTCACGGTGCCTCTTTGGCGGAGGTCCTACCTCCGGGAGTGTCGCCTTTGGATCCTACGAACACAGATATGAAAGGAATACTAGATTCGTAGGTTAGTCTCCACAACGGAGGTAACAAGCCTCTCCGTCCTCGGGGCGCATCCCCAACAGCAACATAGGAACCGAGAAGGTTCGACCCATAGAACTATGGATCGTTCAGGCTAGAGCAGAGAATGGAGCGCTAGTGATAGGTGCGCACCCCTCCGTCCCAATTGAAGGTCTAGTGATTTATGGATACATCCGTGGAGTACAGGAATATGCAAGATAAACAAACCCATAGAATTGTGTTGTTTTTTTTTCCTTTTGGTGGAACATGAAAAGAAGAAGAAGAAAGTTAAAGTTTTCCAAACGAGAATCACGAGCGTGTTTGGTAGAGGGCGGTCCGAACCCCTCTGGTTGCAGCGGCCCATGTTTGGTAAGCTAGCCCAGCCTCGATATCCACACTCGCATGGAGCCCAAGCTTGATCGAGCACTCTATGGGCTCGGTCGTCCTAATGGGATTACCTCCCGTTTCCCTTCTCTCACCCACAGCCGTGCTCTCCCCCTCTCCTGCTCCACCGCTCTCCTGCTCCTCCTGCTCCGCCATGCTCTCCAGCCGCTGCCACCGGTTGCGAGGGCGTGGCTCACGTCAGTGCAGGCAAGAACAACTGTCGTCGTCGCCGACGAGCGCGTCGCAGGCCCATGCGGACGAGGGATATCCCGGTTGGTGCAAGTGCGGAGCCCAACGTTTGAGCAAATGCCGATGTGGGCGAGGGACGGGGGTGGCGAGGACACTGGCGCCATGGACGAGGGTACGGATGTTGTGTGTGATGCACCGTGGAGCCGTCGTCTCTGGCCACGGGTAGCGGGCTAGAGCTGTCTGTGCTCGAGCCACGGTGGTGAGGTCGCGAGGGGACCTAGTCCACGACCGGCCCACCTTCCTCTACGCGTCTGCTTCTCCCCCGCTAGCGAGCTACGGCGCTACGCCGTCTATCTGCGTTCCCCTTGGTGGTCGCCCTTAACGTGTTGGATGAAATAACAATGACGATATTTGGGGGTAACGTTACCATGTTTTGATCATGAGTTCAGGGTCACCACATTCATCTCCACGGTCAAAACAAACACAATCTGAATCGAGCAGGGTACGTTTCCAAACACAGGCATTTGCACTGGCTAGACTAGGCTCTGGCTGGCCATGTCCAGGCAGGCCAGATACATGTTATCAAACACGCCCCAAATGTTCCTTCGAGAGACAGGAAAGGGAAAGTACTATAATAGAAGAAAAAAGTTTTTAAGACAGTGTTACACTTGGAAGAAAGATTGCACCATAGTTTGAGAAAAAGGTCTGATCTCACCATGGGGTCTGTGGTAAGATGACTTCCTTACAATATGACAAAGTTAGACATATGTTCTCTACTTGAGTCCAGAACTCGAGATGGAGTGGGCTCTCTCTGTCTTTGCGTGCAGCGGTGTCTCCTTGAGTTTTTTTTATCACAAGCATGTTGTTTCGTCAATCGTCAAGCGTAAAGATAAGAGGACCTCCCAATTAAGTAGCCTGGGAGAATCAACCATCCGTGTAGTCTAATGTTTCTACTGATTCGAACACGATACTCAGACAGATAAAGCCATACGCGCCGCTAGAGCGCCAACATCCAAATCCACATTTCCCCGCTGCCCACGTCGCCCACGAGCGTTGGCGCGTTGCCGCTGTTTGGGTTGGTGCAGGTGGCGAACAGCGAACAGACTAGCGATCGATATTGTCCTACGCGTAGCAGCGGAAACCCCTGTCCTGCGGCGTCACACACGTCGCGGTCTGGCTCATCTGCCGCGCATCGGTAAAACGGTAGTAGCTGCCTTGTTGGGGCCGCCAGGAACCTGGACGCGATTTATTGGACGACGCAACCCGGCCGGTGATTTTTTTTTTTATTTTAGTCTTTTTTATAATCTATTTCTACAAATAGACCACTAACAGGACTATTTGCAGAAATAGACCAAAGTTTGACGTGCACAGACCTCACGCCGAGGTATGCTACTCGGCGTTGCCACGTCCTTGCCAGCGTGGCGAATGCCGGAAAGCTCAGCGTGAAGTTATTTAACGTTGAGCTTGGCTACCTCGGCGTTGCACAAATTCACGCCAAGCTAGTGCACATGCATGCAAGTCTGTACATGTACGTATCCAATGTATTTTTCTTTTTTGCGATGTGTTGTGAATTTCAAAGAAAATTAAATACTTTTGAGATATGCCTGACTTAAGATTCATGTATATAATGTGTCATCTATTATGTCTGGTACAAATACACGTAAGGTTCCAATTTTTTCAAAAAATAAATATTAATGTAATACAAAATTAGGAACCGAATTAGATAAAACATTCTATAAAATAGCTTAATGTTCGAGAAAGTAAAATAGCTTGATCATCTCTTGACATGTTTGTCTTTTCTAAAAGTAAAATGCAAGAACACCAATCCGTCTAGATGGGCATGTCTATACACCATATTAGCTCATATGCACGTACCTGATAGTTCATGCATGCACAAGGTAACTAGCTTCTTCTCAAAATTATTTATAGATTTTCTGGCAAATATTTTTTCAATATATATGTTTATCATGTAGAGATAGGGGTGCAAAAGAATACGCAGACACATAGTCGACAAATATCCATGTGTAGCATTTTGTGATAAGCGATTATCAATTCTAGTCCGTTTTTCTTCATTTTCTTGTGTTGATTTGATTTATAACGCGGGTAGAGTATTTTCATCGAAGAAAATCGCCTAATTCATCACGAGATCGCCTAATTCCGTTTTGGGTAATTTTTGCCCTTTGATTTCCCGTTGATTGGAGTGGAAATGGGCAACGATCTCTTAAGGGTAGCCCACCTACTACCTTGTGACCATATGGTTCAAATTTGGTGGCGGTTGGTGCCGATTTTGTGTTTAGGCGGATTTTGAGTCGCTGCTGTTTAGAACCCGGAGGTTCCGCGCCTAGCCCATGAAGCTCCAGGCCCAGAGGTTAAGCGCCCTGGTGGTTCAGCGTCTAGCCCCGGAGGTTCTGCGTTCAGCAACAGTGAGCTTTTTTTTGTTTTGTCCGTGGTTGTGCCTTTGAGCTCTGATTTGTGTTCCGTTTATTTTATCGTGTCCTGCTGTATTCCTAGCCAGGGAACATCCACCCTCTTTTTTGGGTTATGTACATCACCGTTCTTGGTTTGCTTCTTGGAATTGTTTGTCGAGCTGAGGACGAAAGCTTCGAAAAAAATTTAAGGCTCCTATTCATCCGCCTTTGGTCATAGTATATAGTCCTTCAGAACGGGAGACAGATGGATATTGTTGATATTAGATTCATTTTCATATTTTTATTTGAATTCAAAAAAGGATGTTATCAACTATGCATCGTCGTCGAATAGATACGAATGGATGTTGATATCATATATATGGGATTTTTTGAAGTATTTGATTACGGATATGATATCAAATCTAAACTCCTCTTAACGGCTTTAGAGTCAGAAACGGTTAGAAAATATATGTACCGTTTGCAACCATGCCGTCATGTAGAGAGAATGACATTACGGTTCTAATGAAATCAGTCATGTCGATTAGATTTTTATTTATCTTAAATTTCATAAAATTTCTAGAGTTCACTAAACTTCTTAGATATAATAGATAACCACACCATGAATCTAATCAAGCTGATCTCACGTCAATATAGTACAAACATGTATATGCACTGAGTAGCTTTCACATGCTTTTTAGCTTGGCGTGAATTTGTGCAACGCCAAGCCAGCTAACCTCGGCGTTAAAGAACTCCACGCCGAGCTTTCTTGAGTCCGCCACGCTGGCAGCTACGTGGCATGGTCGACGTTAGATCAAGGAACGCCAAGCCGCATACAGTTTTTGAAAAGGGCTAAAATAGGAAAATTGCTGGGGGTTGGTAGCGGTAAGTAATGTGACACGGCGATGACAGTGGAATTAGAACCGTGCCCAGTTACCTTACCCCCAGCTCCTCAAGGGTCAAGGGCGTGCAGCGTGTACGGCATAAATCATCGTCAAGGATAGATCTCTGAGTCAGCTGGACTTTCTGTACGTCCTCGCGCGGCCGCGATCTCCGCGTCGTGCCGTCGCATCGACATCACATCGTTTTCACGTGGCGGCACGCGAGCGCAGCGGGCCGGGGGTCTGGTAGCAACAAGAGCCGCGCTAGCAACAAGAGGACTGTAGCAACCCTGGAAATCCGGTCTCTGAAAATACGGGCTTTCAAAAATTTTTCTAAAGTTTACCGGTGTATGGTGGATGTCATGTAAAAAACCTAGTTGCACAAATAGCACCTGACGTTAGCCCAAGCATTGCATTTAATAACCAGAGTTTGATTCGCCTCTTATTCGATTTTATGTGATGTTAATAAAAATCGAATAACCTTTTAATACATGTATATATATATATATATGCCTGCTACCGACCCCCGCTCTGGCCCAGCCAGCGGCCCAGCCCCGTCACGCGCTCGACCGTCGGCGCACACGCGCTCGCTCGCGCGCCCGCCCGACCTGCCGCCCGCCCGAGCTTGAGGCCCAGCTCGGCCTGCTGCGCTGCTGCCTGCCCGAGCTCGAGGCCCAGCTCGGCCTGCGCCCGCGCGCTGCCGCGTTTCGCCCGCGCGCGCTCGACCGTCCACCGACCGCCGGCCCAACAAGGCGGCCCACCAAGGGCCTGCCGCCGTATGCGCCCGCGCCCTCCCCTTTCTCTCGCTGACGCGTGGGACCGTGCTGTCAGCTTCCACCTTTTACCACTTCTGGTCGACCGCGCGTCGCGTCCGACGCACCATTTTTGTGCACCGCGCGCCTCCGCCGTCCGCCCGAGTACGGCCGCGTTCCGCGCCGTCCATCTAACCGCCTGCTTGCGCCGCGCTTCACCGAACCCTAACCCTAATCGTGGCCGCGCACAGCCGCCCGATGGGCATCTTCTGCCTCCGCCGTCCATGGCCGGCCGCCGTGCCTATTTAAGGAGGAGCACCCTGGCCTCTAGGGTTTCCCCATCGCCCCGCCGTCTTTGTGGAGACCGCCGCCAGATCGGTCGAGAGAGAGAGAGAAGGAGGGAGGAGCAGGAAGGAGGCGGAGCTAGAGTGCTGCTGCTGCCGCCGTCCGCGCGCTGAGGAGGACCTGGGAGCGCCGCATACCCACCTCGACGCCCGGCTTCGCTCCCCTGCACCGAGTCGCCACCAAGCCTGCGTCACCTGCCTCGACCGTCGCTGCGCGAGTAAGCATCCCCGCCCTCGCCCTGCTCGGCCATGGCCACCACCAGTACATCGTCGATGTTCTCGCACCCCTTACCCCTGTTTCCTTCCTTACCGCGACCGATAGCTTCGCCGTAGTCTAGAGCACGTTTTTGGCAACCTCTTGGAGCCGGCACGGGCCACAGTTGGAGCCACGCACTTTTGCAGCTCCGGCCTCCCCGGACTCTGGCCGCCGGAGCGTCCGCCGTGGCCGCCGAGCCACGCACGCCCCGCCGTGCCTCGACCAGCCCCGATAGTTAGCTCATGGAGATCCCAGCTTCTCCCATCGAAGGGCAAGAAGGAAGATGGAGACCAACGCCCGGTTTCGCCGGCAGATTTGGCCTCGCCGTCGCCAGACGCTGCTGCCGCGCCTCGCTGACCGCCACCGGCTTGAGGGTCGATTTCCCCGAGTTAGAGCACCTAGCCGACCAGCCACGTAGCTCAGCTTAAGCTCCGACATTCGTCGAGGGTCCGACCGACGAGTCGAGGGTCAGCCCGACATTCGTCGAGGGTCCACCCGACCAGTCGAGGTTCCGCCCGACGAGTCGAGGGTCCGATCGACGAGTCGAGGGTCCGCCCGACGTTCGTCGAGGGTCCACCCGACATTCGTCGATGGTCCGCCCGACGAGTCGAGGGTCCGCCCGACGGAGTCGAGGGTTCACCCGACGAGTCGAGGTCCGACCGACGGAGTCGAGGTCCTGGCCCTAATCGAGGCCCTGCCCGAGTCGAGGTCCCGGCTCGAGGCCAGATGGTCAAGTCTCGAGGGGCACACTGTTCTCGAGGGCTGCCCCTTTCGTGCGAACAAAGTTCCGTCTTTGAGGTCATGCCCGTTCGCCGAGCAAAGTTTCGTTCTCGAGGCCAGTCCGTTCGCCGAGCGAAGTTTCGTTCTCGAGGCCAGTCCGTTCGCCAGGCGAGGTTTCGTTCTCGAGGCCAGTCCGTTCGCCAGAGCGAGCTCCGTCCTCGAGGGGTCGCCCGGACCGCCCCACCTCGAGTGTACAGTGCCGACCTAACTCGAACCAGATCCAGCCCTGTCCTTTCGAGGCCCAGTCGAGACCTGTCAACGTTGACCGTTGACCTGGCCCCACCTGTCAGTGACCAGACCGTGGACCCCACCTATCAGCCGCTGACTGGTCCCGTCAGTGCTGATGTCAGCATGACGTCAGCACATCCTCAGCTGCACTGTTCTGCACGCCACGTGGCCCAATCAGGAGCTGCCACGTGTCAGCACCAGGTTAATCTGCCCTTTTTCTTTTTCCGAAAATAGAATAAACTTCGAAAATTCATAACTTCTTCGTACGAACTCCGAAAAATATGAACCAAGTGTCCAAATTTTCATAAAAATAAGCTCTACGTCATAGGCTTGTGTATGAGTGCATTTGGAGTTATTGAATTTTATTGCTTCTTTGTGTTGACTCTATAGGAGCCGCTAACGCGGCTATTATGTCTCGTTTCAGAGGAGGATCAGCTTGAGGAGGACGACTACGAGTACGAGGAGGAGCTCGGTGACGACTTCACAGGTGCCACACCCCACCCAACCTCGTAGATCCTATTACGCATGGCATAATATCTAGTTGCTAGTGCTTTAATTATGAATATCACCTGATGATAGGTTGCATGGTAGAACTGCCTGATGAGCCTTTACCTTGTCGCAACCTTACTCCTGCACACCTGCTGATAGGCTAGACGCTTGCTTATTTTATCTATGATGCTTTACTTCTACTACGCTTATATCTGTGTGATAATGATGCGTGGTGGAGAGCATGGTCATATGGTTAAGGCACGTGGTGCCACTTTACTCGGGGAGAGTGCTGCGTGCGTCTTGGGTGTGTGGTGAGGGTTGAGTCGATCGGACAGGATTCTACGACGAGCCATGTGGGCGAGTCTTGCCGGGGAATGTGTTCTGGGCATTCCCGTATGAGGTGCTTGTGGCGGGCACATTGTGATGCATAAGGAGATCCCGGGGGTGAGAACCTTCGTGGAGCGAAGCCCCGGGAAGGAGGTGCTGTTGTAGCACGGACTGTTGTAGTCCAAAAGAGAAGATAATCCTGTCTGATCCCCCCTAGGACCTAATATCTCTTGAGGACCGGAACCTTGGGACTTACGTGCTCACCACTCGCTCTTGAATGGGCGGGAGACGGATGTCTGACTAACTAGGACGGTGCCACTACTACTAGGTTGTTAGCAGAAAGTGTCGGGAGGTACGGGCGTGGAGACCCACACCCTCCTTAGACAGCATAGTGACCACGGGGGCCCGGTACTATGTCTCACAGTCTCAGTGTGCCGGTGGTACCTATCCGGGATGTCCCAGTACTGAGTGGTAGGGTGGCATCGCACCGGTTAGAAAGCAGCCGGAATCAGCTTAGGCGGGGCACCGCCGATGATAGTGATCTTGTGGTTACGGGAGTACACGCTCTGCAGAGTTTATGAATCTATATATAGTCCGTGGGCCACTGGTATGGCTCTTTCCTAAGACCCACGCTTCTCGGGAGTAGTGAGAGGAGTCCTTCTATTTCTCCCCCTGGTGTTACCCTTCCGGCTGTGAGCCGCTGAGACAGGCTCCGAGAGGGAGTTGGACCTGTCGACTGAGTGCGAGAGGGTGAGATGTGTGTGATGGTGATGGAATGGGTTTGGATGTGTGGATGAGATGGATTAAAATTTGATGAATTATATTATATAATATTAGTCACTATTTGCATAGGAAACTACAGCCACATAATAGGTCGATTTGATTATATCCTTGCATCCCACCAAATACTACATAGCAAAAGCAAAGCATAGGGTGGGAGATGTGGCCAGTACAAACCGTACTGAAAATTATTTGGCAGGTGAGCCCGACTACGACTATGACGATGAGGAGGAGTAGACGTCTCGTTCCTACGCTCAGGCTCCTTTTTGGAGATTTTATTGTACTTCCGCCTTTTGCAGCTGTTCCAGAGGCTGCTGCTACTCTGATGATTCCGCCAGTGTGGCGATGAATTATTTATGTAATTCCCCCTAATTGTAATCTTTTGTACGATGTATGGATCCTGTATCGACTATTGCGAGATAATGAGATGGTTTGAAGCTTCAAACTATTATATTATCCGCCATTCTGTGTATTTTCCCTTCGTGGAAAATTGAGGATGTTTCAAGGACCTTCGAATACGCGAGCGCGACGCGACGCTAGCTGCGACAGCAACAAGAGGCCTAGGCGGGCGTTCAGAGTCACGTCGGGGGCGGAGAGCTAGAGAGCCGAGCGGCACTGCGGCAGGCCAAGAGGGAGGAGCGAGATGGCCGCAGCGGCAACGGCACTCGCGACCGTCGTGCTGGTGGCGCTCCTCGCGGCGGCCGCGCGCGGGGTCGATCGCGCCGAGTTCCCGCCGGGGTTCCTCTTCGGCGCCGCGACGTCGGCGTACCAGGTGAGTCATGAACGCCCTGGGCGCGCGGGTTGCTAGCTATTGGCTGGCTAACTCCGGCAGCATCTGTTTCCATTCTGGCACACCGTCGCCGGCCGTTTTCT
Organism: Bothriochloa decipiens; assembly: GCA_023333625.1. NCBI lineage: Eukaryota > Viridiplantae > Streptophyta > Magnoliopsida > Poales > Poaceae > Bothriochloa > Bothriochloa decipiens. The sequence continues at coordinate 19,307,370 of CM041640.1, read as the reverse complement.
GAACCGAGGAGGGCGTGCAAGCGGTGCCGCCTGTCGACTGACGACTGTCGTCGTCGTCTTGCCCTCGATCTTGACGAGTGTGTTTCCGCGGCCGCTGCCAGATTGAAGGCGCGTACCTGGAGGACGGCAAGGGCCTCTGCAACTGGGATGTCTTCACCCACACCCACAGTGAGTCTTTTCTTTCTTAGCACACCTGCAGCACGAATGCTCTCTTGATCATTCGTTTTAGATAATGGAACGAGGTTAGTGTGGCATGGCCATTAACGCTTCGAAAAGAACTGAAAATGAGAGTTCTCGTCCCTGCGCGCGCGGCGTCTGGGAAACGCCTATAATATCAGTCCATCTGTCCCTTTATTTATCACAGCTGTTACTGAAAGCTTCCCTAAGAGAAATCCTTGCTTCTCCCTTACTTTCAAAAAAATAAAATAAAGGAAGAACAAACTTTCACCCACCAAACAAATGTTAGTGGCAAGCAACAAGTTTCGTCCTTGTATTCTAATATGGTAAATCATCTGGATGATCTGTAGTTCAGTACTACTTGCTGAATGGTACGTAATTTCTTTACTCACTTTGTTCCATAATAGAAGAGTATCCAAATTTTGCTCCTCCCGAATGTATTTTTCCTTTTTCTAATTTTTCCCGATAAAACTTTTTCTTACAGAACATTATTTTTTCACACTAATTCCTATGGCGTAGGACACCGCCTAGCGTCCCACAGCAAAAAAAAAAAAAAAAAAAGTGTCCTACAGCCAAACAAAATCTCGGTGTCCCATAGCCGCCAATCTTGCATAATCGGAGTGTCCCACAATAATTTTTTTTGCATAATGGATTTATATCTCTATTTCTGTTTATCTCTCACCTTCTAATTTCCTATGTATGATAGGATTTCTTTTCTCTTAATTTCGGTGTCCAGACTTAGGCCAGTAGTCTCAGTGAAAAGTTTAAAAAGGGTGAAGTCCTGGTCGCGAAAGAAAAAAAAATAAAAGCTTAAAAAGTTGTTTTGTACAATGCCAAGCCATACACAATAAAATAAACACATGAATAAAACACCCACTCTAAATGAAAATTTTTATTCAATGGTTCCATAGACATTTACTTTCATGATTCATAAGAGCTTGACAAATATGCCAAGTGTATTTCATCCCATAAAATTTATTTCTTCTCTTTTTATTAAAATGTTGTTACATCATCGAAACCACTTATGTGACAATTTATTAAACGCAAATAAAACTCGCCGTCTTCCATTCTATTACGGGACATCGGGAATTCGGGATGGAGAAAGTACATGACAGCGACGCACGTGGAAAATGAGTAAATGACCTCTCGCCGGTTCAGGCATGCATCCGTTCCACCAATATTCAGAGGTGAACAAAAACAAAAGGCATCAGCTTTCTCACAGTTTAGCTTACAGACAAAAGAAGCATCAGATCTTTTCGGACATGTAGAAATCTGAATTATTCTCCAAGTGATATCGTCTCACTGGGCACTTACCTACTACGGAGTACCAGTCTACCACTACCACTAGACGCAAAAAAAAAAAAAAAAAAAAAAAAAAATCTACCACTACCACTCCGGCAGTCCCTCCGGATTTCATATGTTTATATACTATATAATATATCGTCCACAGCAAACCGCTTTGTTGCTTCTTCCGGCAATTGCTGATGCGATCCTGTTTGCCAGCGCCACGATCTTATCCTTATTTGTACGCACCCATGTTGGGTAAGCAGCTTGTCAAGCTGTCGTGTTCATCATCCAAACAGATACAGTTACCGATCTCTGACTGCTGCAGCCTACCTGCTAACATTTTTTTTTTTTTGGAGCGTCTCGATCGATCGGTCCATACGTACCTACCACTATGTACAGTATATATTGTACCATAGCGTCCGTCCACTTATTCGGCAAAGTGGTGCGTACAAATTGTTGTGTTTGGGTGATTTGCCCTGCTTTCGCTCTTTCTGTAGCTGGTGGGATCATGGACGGACGCACCGCGGACGTAGCTGACGACCACTACCATCGCTACATGGTAAAAGATCACAGAAACAGCAACAGTCTATCGCTGACGACGCCTGGACGAGTATGTATGTGACGGTGCCACTTGCTTGTGAAATGTGAGCAGGGAGATGTGGAGATCCTGCAATCGCTGGGCGTCGACGCCTACAGATTCTCCATCTCATGGGCGAGGATCCTACCAAGTATGTTTGCCAAAAAGATCGGATTGCTCTCAAGTTAGCAACCTAGCTAGCTTTTGCCTTGTTTCGGCTGCTCGATGATCGATCGGTTCCTTAATTACTTTGATGTGGACAACGTGCTACTACTGTTGTATAGGAGGCCGGCTTGGTGGCGTCAATGCAGGTGGGATAGCCTTCTACAACCGCCTGATTGATGCGCTCCTGCAGAAAGGTTGGCAGTCCATAGTGTGATCAGAGCACTTATTAGATGACTCACAGTCGTCAGAGCAAGTTCAGACGTTTGTTGGTTTCTATATATCTGCTAATCTCGACCAGGGATCCAGCCATTCGTCACTCTGAACCATTTCGACATGCCGCACGAGCTGGAGGTCAGATACGTCGGCTGGCTGGGCGCTGGGATCAGGTACCGTCTTCCTCGATCTACTCTTTGTCATTTTGCCATAGTTTCAGTCATACATGACGGACCTCAGGACCTCATATATATGGCAATGGCGACAACGAATACTTACGCATGCAGGGATGAGTTCGCTTACTTGGCGGACGTCTGCTTCGGCGCGTTCGGCGACCGGGTGCGGTTCTGGACGACGTTCAACGAGCCCAACCTGTTCACCAAGTTCCAGTACATGCTGGGCAAGTACCCTCCCGGCCACTGCTCGCCGCCCTTCGGCAGCTGCAACAGCGGCAACTCGCACCGGGAGCCGTACGCCGCCGCGCACAACATCATCATGTCCCACGCCGCCGCCGTCCGCAACTACAAGGACAACTACCAGGTCCGTCTGGCCGCTTATCTGCTGATGGATATGCTGGTGCCTTTCAGGCTATCAGCAGTGAGTGACCATCATCGGCAATGCTAGCTGACCCATGCGTGCTCTGTCTGTCCTCAAGGCGAAGCAGGGCGGCTCCATCGGGATCGTGACCGCCACGAAATGGTACGAGCCGCTGACGAACTCCACGGAGGACATTCTGGCGGCGCGACGCGCGCA
>CM041640.1:19210228-19287473 GCA_023333625.1 Bothriochloa decipiens | reverse complement strand
CAGACAGGAGCGCCATTCTATTATTCTGTTCCAGATGGGATGGAAAAAGTGGTCTGTATTACAAAGAAAGATACAATAACACACCAACCTATATTACAGAAAATGGTACGGCTTCTTTCTGTTAGTTTATTTTGTAAGCTGAAATTATTGTCATTTAATATTTGTAGTAATAATGTTATATGCTTTTCATGTCACTCATTTGAATAGGACACTACCCAAGCACATGATCTAATCTGTATGGTGATGATCCTGCATAGCCAAGACATTGATACTTTGGTTTTATATTACAGATAACGATAAAGATGCCACTTTCCACAAAAAGAAAGAGACAAATGAGAAAGGAAGATCCATTTCTGCTCTCCTTGCAGATTTTCCCCTAATAAAGATCTGTCATTTCCTCCAATAAGATCAGAATAGAAACAAATAAAATGAAACAGAGAATTATTCCTTTATTTTTATTAAGATGGCAACAGGTCGTGTAAAGTGTGGGTGGAGTAAAAACTTGCCCTCGACGATGCCCACAATATTTGGCTATATTTGACCACAATGAGACCTGTGGTGCATTGTCACACCCGTGGTTGACCCATGAGTCACGGCCATTGTGGGTGTGCTGTTATCATTCTAAGTTGTACATATACCTGTGCCAAACATTAGTTTTAGACCTCTGATTGGAGTGTGAAAAAAACTAAAGACAGCTCCAGGCCCCGCAAGTTACACGTGGGTAAATCTGACACCTGCACCTGGCCCGACATCTTTGTGGGCCTCGATGCAGACACATGGGTCTGATGTTGCACCCGCAACTTTGGGTGTGATTGCCATCCATGATTTTTATCCTAGTTTTAGTTGATTGACTGTGGTGAGGATTAATCTGGATCAATCTTTTGAAAGCCAGAACTTACAATGGAACTCTACAACTTCACCAATGCATGGAAGCCTGCCTTCCTTCCGTTGAAACTAAGAAAGTTAGCCTAGCTCAACTCAAATTTGGGTGTTATTTCTTGTACCTAATGAAATTTCATCCAGTTCCTCATAGGTCGGATCTCCCTTTCCTATGTATAAGGGTGTGTTTGGTACAACTTTTGTACCGACTTCACAAAGCTGTTTTTCAACTTCTTCTACCAAAGGGTTCCGATGTTTTTAGCTTTCCTCACAGGCACAGTTTCCCAGGTGAAGCTAGCTAAATCGAAAAAATACTAGGTTCTCCTAGTTTTCTCTCTATGATACCTTCCCTGAGAAGCTGCTTTACCAAACATTTTTTTTAAAACAGTTTAACTTCACTGGTGAAGCTGCTTTATGGAATAAAATGCAAGGTTTCAAGTAGACATGTTTTCTCATTATAAGTTAAGCCAGCTATTGCTGGTGTAATATTGTTGTCACGATACAATGTATGCGATATCTAGCATGCATGCGTTCATGTTTTTCCAGGTTATGCTCAAGCAAGAGTGCCAAGGATTTTACCAACGATACTCCAAGGGTTAACTATATTCGTGACTACCTAACCTTTTTAGCCTCAGCCATAAGGTATGTACTTGCTCAACTCTTGCTAGTTCAATGTAAGTTTTAGTGAAAGCTATAGGTTAGTTCTTTCTATTATATAAATGTAAATTATGTTTAACTTTTCGAAGAAATGGGGCCAATGTGCGCGGTTACTTCATATGGTCTTTGCTGGATTGCTTTGAGTGGACGTCCGGGTACACGCTAAGGTTAGGGCTCTATCATGTCGACTTCAACACGTTGAATCGGACTCCAAAATTTTCGGCCAAGTGGTTCAGGAAGTTTCTCAAGGGATCACTTGTTGGGACAAGGCTCCGAGACAGATGTTCCCAGCTTTACACTGCATAATGATCCATGATCGTTCTCCTCGTCGGATTGCCGTGTGAATGAACAAGCTAAGCACATGTTTGATTGCGCTGAATAAAATGGTGTGAAACCGCTCTTGTTCAACTGTCACTCTGGAAAGTGCAATCAAATCCTCCATCGAGTGTACGAAACACGTTGTGTTTCGAGGGGCTATTGTTTCATTCTGAAGGATACCGTGTATTGAGTTTGGGCACTGGGCACGAAAGTCGTTAGTGGATTTTCTCAGCGTTGAATGTATGTATGACTTATATAAAATATTAAATAATATTTGCTACCATATGCGCCAACGCTTGTTTGAATTCACTAGTTTGCAAATTAGTTAACATGTTTGAATCGGTGGGTTTAAATATTAATCCTTTGTATAAACTCTTAATAATATTGTTTGAATTTATGACATGTCAAATTGGTATAATACATAAAAAGTGGAGGACGAGAAAATAGAATGATCTTGGATTCTCTAATTTAAGTTTAGTGGCTTGAGCTAAGGACTAAAAAGTTTATATCACTTTAGCTCACTTTGGTGATCTAAAGTTTTGTGAGGTGGACTAAATTTTAGACATTATTTTAGGATCTCCTGCTTTGAGCCTCAAGGGCTAAAGTAGTCTAATGTTTGGTCTCTAAACTTTAAACATGGGATTCAAATAAGGCCTTAGCACTATACCGAAGTTAAATCCAAGAAAGAGAACACTAAAAATGAAATAGGACACACGATTCAATTCTCTATCCATGCTTGGATGAAGATTTCCAATTCTCAGGCCAGGTCGTGATAAAAAAAACACCAGATGGCGGCCAGGAGCAGGAAACAGATGGCGGCGGGCGTGGTGATCGTGCTCTCGCTCTTGCTTGCTCTTGAGCTCCTGCCGCGTGCTTCGGCCGTTGATCTCAGTGAGTTCCCTGAGGACTTCTTGTTCGGGACCTCCACCTCTGCTTACCAGGTACGCCTCTGCCGCTGTGCTATGCTGACCGACAGAAAATGGTGCCGTGTCCATTCCTTCTCCTGCAGTATTTAGTCTGGGATGGGTCGCCTTTCTGTTCTTTATTTTCGTTGACGCTGTTATCTGATTCTTCAGATTGAAGGAGGATATTTGAAGGGGGGCAAAAGCCTAAGCAATTGGGATGTCTTCGCCCATAAGAGAGGTGAGCTGGTGAAGCATGTCAGTTTGTATAACTGCCCAATTTCAGTCTAGGAACAGTCCTGTGTTACCTTTTTGCCATTTGAACAATGTCAGGTACAATTCAGGATGGAAGCAACGGCGATACAGCTGATGATCACTATCATCGTTACATGGTATGGCTTTTGGTTTTGTAAAGTATAAATCATTTCTGAAGAATTGCTACGTATGTTGGATGATACAGTGGGGAATACACACTAGAGATCAGAGATGTTCTGATACATTTTTGCCACATCCGCACAACCCCTGAAACTGACAGTATGTTCTCTGCTCCAGGAAGACATAAACCTGATGCATTCCCTTGGCGTGAACGCATACCGATTCTCAATAGCGTGGGCGAGGATTCTACCAAGTGAGTTTAGTTTAACACACTTCAACCTGTGCAGTCACTTCATTTCCTAAGGTATATTTGTTGTTTTGTCGAGTTAGTTAAATATTGGCTTTCTCACATGGTTATAAGTCTTGCTGCAGGGGGCCGATTTGGGGAAGTTAACCCAGATGGTGTAGCATTCTACAATGCCATTATTGATGCTCTTCTACAGAAAGATATTTAACAAGGACTCTTGCAATTAGCACACAGTTCTGAATATATGCAGTTGTTTACTGCTTTCAGAAACAGGCATGCAGCCATTTGTAACGATATATCTGTTAGACTTAATCTGCTGTTCCCCCCACGGTTTTTTCCTGCAGTCGGTCGAGGGGCAGGTAAAAGAACAGCTCAGGCTGCCCATGCCTTGGCACTGTAGCAACATGGCATTAGGCCATGTCTTATAGTTGGTAGTTGTACACCAGCAGGTAGTGGGCTGGTTACATCATGTACTAGCAGTAGGTATGGCTGAGGTCAGCCACGTCTTCTTTATCTTGTAGTAGGTGCATGACTTGTATATATACTGAATTCATGGCAACGGAAGAGGTAGTTCAGCAGGCCAAACCATTCTGGGAGGCTCAGGTTTCAGGAACTGAAACCTTGAGTAGAGTGCGTGTGTGTTTGTTGTGCTCAGTGAAGCTCTTGCCCCTCACGTTTCGTCCAGGCAGCTGGCCAACGATGGTGCTTGTGGGTGTGGATGTGTGTGTGGGAAGACAGAGCTCAGCACTTCTCCACTCGAGGGTCTTGGGAGGAGTCGAGGGTGAGTTGAGCAGGAGCTGCTCACTCGAAATCTAGTCGGCGGCCAACGCTGCTGGTCAGTGCCACTGGTTGGCACCTTCCTCAGATAGTCGGCAGTGGTCGGTACTAGGTTCTAGCACCAACACGTGGTATCAGAGTCGTACATCATTCGGGCTTAGCAGCCGGCGATGGAGGATCCCACTGAAGCTTTGCCGGACAACGGTGGAGATGCTGAGAGGCAGCTCCAGGCGGTGGCGCAGCCACAGCCGGTAGAGGTACGCGTGGTGAGGGAGTACGGCGGGAGCAACTCCTGGTCGATGCTCACACGCACCAACTATGGTGAGTGGGCTGTCCAGATGAAGTGCAAGTTCCACGCCCGGAAGTGGTGGGCGGCCGTGGAGACTGGCAATGCCGGTGAGGATGCGGAGATGGGCGTCATGGAGGCGCTCATGGCTTCCACCCTGAGCGAGTTCCATGAGGCGCTTGGCCAGAAGAAGATGGCGAAGGAGGCGTGGGAGATGCTGGAGTCGCTCTGTGTAGGCTCGGATCGAGCCAAGCGGGCCAAGGTTCAGCAGCTGCGTCGGGAGCTCAACGACATCCGGTTCAAGTCCGGGGAGTTGGTGTAGGACTTTGTGCTTCGTCTTCAGTCGCTGGCGAGCCAGCTGACCACCTATGGCAAGCTGGTGGAGGACGAGGATCTCGTCAGCAAGTTGCTCTGCGTGGTAGCCCCGAAGTACTCACAGCTCGTCATGTCCATTGAGACGATGTTGGATATCTCCACATTGTCTCTGGAGGATGTGGCAGGGCGGCTGCGGGTTGTGGAGAGCCATTGTGCAGCGCCACCGGAGTAGGAGGACAGCAGCAAGCTGCTGCTGATCGAGGAGGAGTGGACTGCGCGCATGAAGCAGTGGCGGTCTAGGGAAGGCTCCTTTGGCCACGGTGGTGACAGTGGCGACAAGCAGCGCCGCAAGGCGCTGCAAGGCAAGAAGCGCAACATCGACCCGAATGCGTGCCGGCGTTGCGGGAAGGTGGGGCACTGGGCGCGGGAGTGCCCAGAGAAAAAGCAAGGAGGAGGCCCCACCTAGCTCAGGATGACAACGACGACGAGCACACGCTGTTGATGGGGGTGTATTGTGCGCTGGAGGACAGCAAAGCAGAGAAGGCGGAGGCGGAGCAGAGGACTGCACTGCAGGCTGTTCATCTCAATGAGCCACGCGTGCAGGTCCATCTTGGTGCAGCCGACACACTGGAGCAGGTGGTGGTGTCCTAGGAAGTCGTCTTCGACAAGGCGGCATGGGACAGGTCAGGGGCGGGGGAAGAGCCCGCAGCTGCAGAGACGGGGGAGCCACCAAGCCCAGCCACAGAAGGCTCGCCTGCTCACTCCTCTGTTCTCGGTGGTGGCAAGGCCACGGAGGAGCTGGTGGCGGGGGACGAACCCGCAACTGCAGAGGCGGAGGAGCCGCCAAGCCCAGCCGTGGAAGGCTCGCCTATCCTTTGCTCTGTTTTGAGTGGCGGCGAGGCCATCGGAGAACAGGTGACTGAGAAAGCCGGAGTGGTGGAGTCGGCGGCGAGAGAGGCAGAAGAACCGGTGGTGGCCAGAGCGGCGGAGTCGCCTAGTCCGCCCGGAGCAGGGATCCTCACTCTCGATTGCACCCTGAGCCACTCGACTTCCCCTCGACAGGCAGGCTCGAGCGAAGTGTGGAAGGCCTCGATCCGGACTACGAAAGCCTCGACCCCAGGTTGGATGGTCTTGGCGGCCGGGACCAAGGATCATGAGGCATCGTCTGAAGGCCAGGGCAGCTTCGAGGCTCGCGGTGGTTCATCCGTAGGCTGGAGCGGACTCGAGGGTTTTGAGGCCTTGATCGAGTCGCGCAGGGCCAAGACCGGGGGTCGCGGGACTCCACTCGGTAGTCCTGACTCCGGGATGGACAGGCTTGACCCTGAGACTGGCCTCGATCATGGGCTGGCAGGATTCGGGGGCGGGGCGAGAGAACGTGACCGAGGGAGAAGAGCCTCGACTGCGCGACAGGCGGGCTTGACCGCGTACAGGAGGCCTCGACCACGGGACAAGGTGCCTCGATTGCAGATTGCGGGGCGTCAACCAAGGGTCACGGAGGTCTCGACCGTGGGATGGAGAACCTCGTCTGCTAGGCGGGGGCTCGATCCCCGGACTGGGGGCCTTGACCGCAAGGAGGCTCGACCGCGGGACGGATGGGCCCGTCCCCGGGGTGGGAGGGCTTGACCCCAGGATGGCAGGCCTCGACCTCAGGACTGGAGGCTTGATCTCGGGAAGGGGGGCCTCAACCTTGGTGCAAGGAGGCCCGACCACAGGGCTAGGGGCCTCGATCGAGGAACAGGGGGTCGACGGTGGGGTTTCTCCGTTTTGAACGACCCAGCCTCGGGGCATAACGGCGAAGGAGCTGGCCACGTTTGCAGCTGCGGGACATGACACGGAGTGGCAAAAGGTGATGCTGGAGGAGCACGCCTTGTACACCCGACGAAGGGGGAAGGAGAAGCTCATCGTCGGGTGTACGATGACACTGGGACGCGGGCGACGGACATCGCCGCGTTCAAGCGCAAGATGGCAGCTCATCTCGAGACAAGCGATCTTGGCGTGGTCTCCTGCTACCTCGGCATTGAGGTGGAGCAGGAGAGGGACTTCATCACGCTGGGGTAGCAGAGGCTGCTGGAGCAGACTGGCATGGCGGACTGTAAGTCCATGCCGACGACGATGAAGGAGCAGATCGAGCTGTCCAAGCACAGCACGGCGACGAAGGTGGACGTAATGCGCTACCAGAGGATCGTCGACGGGCTGCAGGATCCACACGAAGACCACCGGACGACAGTGAAGAGGCTGCTGCATCATATCAAGGGGACACTTGATCAAGCAGTCATCTTCCCCAAGCACGGCGGGCAGCAGCTGGCAGCATCCAGCGAGGTGCCGTTGCGGAAGTCCGGTGAAGGTGAGCAAGAGCTCATGACGTTCGATGACACAGACATGGCGGGCGACGTGGATGGGCGGCAGAGTACCTCGGGCGTACTCAGCAGTGCCAATCGCCTGGCAATCGCTGGAGCAGAAGACAGTGGCGTTGTCAACCTTCGAGGCGGAGTACATCATAGTGGCCACCACGGCATGCCGAGTCACTTGGGCGTCTCAGGAGTTGAGGCAGAGGATTGGCATGGTTGAGGTTAAGGGTTAGTAGCAGGATTAGGGGAAGAATGTTAGACTTAATCTGTTGCTCACCCCCACGGTTTGTCCCTGCAGTCGGTCGAGGGGCAGGTAAAAGGACAGCTCAGGCTGCCCATGCCTTGGCACTGTAGCAGCATGGCATTAGACCATGCCTTGTAGTTGGTAGTAGTACACCAGCAGGTAGTGGGCTGGTTACATCATGTACTAGCGGTAGGTATGGCTGAGGTCAGCCACGTCCTGTGTACCTTGTAGTAGGTGCATGACTTGTATATATATTCAATCCATGGCAATGAAAGAGGTAGTTCAGCAGGCCAAATCATTCTGGGAGGCTCAGGTTTCAGGAACTGAAACCTTGAGTAGAGTGCGTGTGTGTTTGTTGTGCTCAGTGAAGCTCTTGCACCTCACATTTCGTCCAGGCAGTTGGCCAACGCTGGTGCTTGTGGGTGTGCGAGCGTTTGGAAAGACAGAGCTCAGCACTTCTCCACTCGAGGGTCTTGGGAGGAGTCGAGGGTGAGTTGAGCAGGAGCCACTCGTCCGGAATCTGGTCGGCGGCCAACGCTGCTGGTCAGTGCCACTGGTCGGCACCTCTCTCAAGTGTTCGGTAATGGTCGGTGCTAGGTTCTAGCGCCAATGATATCACTATGACATTCCACATGAATTGGACAAGCGATATGGTGGATGGTTGAGCCCAGAAATTCAGTATGTCTGTTGTCTTGCCCAAAATATGCCTTTCTTGATTGGTTAGTTTGTTTGATTATTAAAAACCTTCCAGGAAGGACTTTGGTTTCAAGATGTTTGGTGACCGAGTAAAGTTCTGGACAACTTTTAAGGCGCCAAATTTGTTCACAAAGTTAAGCTATATGTATGGGCGATACGCTCCTGGTCGCTGTTCACAGCCATTTGGTAATTGTGCTTTTGGCAATTCTTCAGCACAACATCATACTGTCTCATGCAAATGCAGCTCACATTTACAGAAAGAAGTATCAGGTATGAACCATACACTCCCCTACATATGACTTAATTATTAACTATTGAAAACAACGTGATAGAAGCATTTTTAATAAATTCTGTATGACAAGGAAAACCTAGTGTCTTTGGCATTTGATAGGGGAAGCAAGGTGGTCATATTGGAATTACTGTTGTCTCAAGATGGTATGAACCATTCCACAATACTTCCGCAGATATCTTAGCAGTTGAACGGGTTCTCTGTTTCAATGGTCCATGGTACTCCACTTTCTCTTTTAGAATGATAACTTTGGATAAAAAATTACAAGTAGCACTTCATGTCCTAATCATAAAGCCTAAGTGAAAAACAAACAATAAATCTAAGCATGTAATGTTATTAGTCAACTCATCCCAACCATTTGTTTAAATTTTGTGCGCTTTGTCGTTCATTTCCATTTTTTTTTCCATTCATTTTGTGCACTGGTTAACTTGTTTGCTTATACTAGGTTTCTGGACCCTATTATTCATGGTGATTATCCCCTAGAGATCCACAAGATCTTAGGTTCAAGCCTACCTGAATTCACACCGAAACAGAAGAAACTACAGGCCACAAAATTGGATTTCATTGGGCTAAATCATTATACAACGTCATATTTGAAGGACTGCGTTTTTTCACAATGCGAATTGGATCCTGTTGAGGGGGAGGCTCGAGTTCGTTCTTTAGCAGAAAGAGATGGAGTACTTAATCGGTAAAAGGCTAAATATATGTGGTGTTAAAATGATAATTTGTTTGTGTTAAAAAATTATAATTTATTTAAAATGTGATAGGACAAAGACCTAGTAGTGAGAAGGTTGTTCAGCTTCCTTGCTCATTCAGGTCCAAGTCCTAGGATCAGCTGAAGTGCTCATCTATTTTTTCTGTGGTGAAATTATGAGCTCCTGATCAATTTTCAGATGAAGACAAACTAATTTGTATGAATATGGATGATTAATATAATGGAGGTTGCACTCTTTCATGCAGACTGGGTCGCCAATATTTTATACTGTTCCATATGGACTGGAAAAAATAATCATGTATTACAAAGAAAGATACAATAACACACCAATATACATCACAGAAAATGGTATGGATCCTACTTGTTTTGTTTCTAAGGCTAGTATAGTAATTATGCTAAATTTATAGCTTATGTGCTTTTGATCAGTGTAAATTGAGTAGGACACTGCCCAAGCACGAACAGCCAAATTGGGCTATGTTGGAAATGTCACCTAAGATAGAAATAAATATAAATACACGATTTTTCCACTATGGTAATTTATGTGTTTTAAATATTATACATATGCTCAGAGGACTTTTATACTGTTTTGGCTAATGAATATTATTTCGTTTTAACAAACACATTCATCATTTCAATGCTCTATATTTACTTTCAAGTATTCAACTCTTTTGAAAGGCTTAAATCATACAACATATTAAATATGGAATTACATCATTTTTTTCAAACCGTACCTCTTGCTACTTTCAAAATTAGGATGCATCCCTATAAACAGGGAAAAAAATAAAGTACGAAGGGACGTTTCATGTGCTGTAAACATTTTTTTAGGTTATGCTCAAGCAAGCAATGGCAACATGATCGCCAGGAATTTTACCAATGACACAGGAAGAGTCGATTATCTTCAAGGCTACCTCACCTATTTGGCCTCAGCGATAAGGTAACTGTCACAATTCTCGATCGATCTGAAAATAGTTGAAGCAACGCCTTGGGCTTTGCATTGAGCAATGCCTTGGATGCGTTGCTGCATCTGCATGTTCTTCCTCCTTTCTCTCTCGACACTGATTAAATCACATATGCCTCTTGTCTATCGATCGTCACACTCTCTAAAGAAAAGGAGCCGATGTGCGTGGCTACTTCGTGTGGTCTCTTCTCGACTACTTTGAGTGGAATTCTGGGTACACACAGAGATTCGGGCTCTACCATGTCGACTACAAGACAAAGAAACGGACCCCCAAACTGTCGGCGAAATGGTACCGTGGGTTCCTCAAGGGGTCACCCCTGAGAACAGGGCCTCTAACTGGAAACTCCCAATATTCTCCTGAAAAGATTAGTAATTTGTAGATGTTTACCAGGGTCTAATCATCGTGCACATGTTCTCACCTCACCGTGAGCTGTCTCAAGCAAGTACTTTGAATATGTGTGTCGGTGTATATGTGTGGCATCAATAAAATTATAAAAGGCAGGGAGGAAGTGGGTTCTCTTTAATAGAAATAAAATGTTGTCAACATTATGTTTGTTGTAACAACCTTCTAGGTTAGCTTCCTTATAGTGGATGTGTATGATTTGTTGTGGCCGTAACATAAACCACACCCTGACCTGATGGTTCATGAGGTGTCATTCCCAAATATCCCTTCCTACACTCTTCATTTGTTAACCAAGAAAATCTTACTGTTACCAACTAGAGACCTTGTACTGGGTTCAGAACCACGACTAGTAATTAGTAATTTGATAAGTGGGTCGATGTGTGAGATTCCAGTGGTCATGCACTCAAGGCACACATGATTCGTAGCTAGTTCTTCATGTTAGAATCGTGTTCTTAAAATGGAGAAGAGAGAGATCGTAGGGGAGTACTAAGCCATCTGTGATATAGGGTTTCTCGGATTGAACTGTGTCTAATCCCTAGGAGCCTATCACCCTGCCTTATATGCCGGAAGGCGAGAGGAGTACGAGGAGATAAGATTTTGAGTAAAATGCACCCAGGGTACTCAAACTATTAGCCTCCTCTCATCTAGGTACTCAAACTATAAAACCGACTATCTGGTATATTGCCGATGCACACCAAAAGCCTAAAATCTGTCACGTCAGTATTATTTTTTCAAAAAAGCCCCTGTCTTTTTTCTCATATTCGCAACTAACCCCCTTCCTCAATCTTCAGTACCCGCATCCCCTGCACACCCATGCGGCTAGCGTCTCGCCCGGCCGTGGCCGCGGCGTCATCGGGGCCGAGCCCAGGACAGCGACGAGGAATGGGGCAATGCCCATGTATATCTGGCCGAGCCCAGGTCGGCCGTGGCTGCTGCTTCGTCACGTGGTCCAGCCGCGCGTCCTCGCCGTCGTTGGCTACCTCGCTCCCGTCGTTGCCGCCGTCGTTGTTGTCTAGCTCCTGGGCTGGCGGCGCGTGGAGGCAGAGCACGCCCGCAGCCGTGCTCATGGCACACGGCGGTGGGGCTCGTGGCACGCAGCGACGGGGACGACCCGGGGAGCTCCGAGAGCTCGCCGCGGGGCTTGCAGAGCACGACGGCAACAGGATCAGCAAATACGGCCCCTAGCCTTGATCGATCTCAACGGGATTGCTTCTAGGAGCTAGCACTCTACCTTAATTACACATTGCTGTAAGGAATTGGAACAAGAAGGATTCACTCGTGGTGAATTTTTGAAAGATGCAGAGGGACCATAGCGGACGCATTCTGGCTTCCTGAGCTTGCGGTGGTGCTTGTAGAGCACGGCGGGCATCCACTTGCGCAGGAGGTGGTGCCACGGACATGGTGGCGAGTGCCACACCAAGAAGGGCAAGGCGGCAGCGGCCGCAAGCCTCTCCACGCCGCTCCTGCTCGATGACGCCACCGTTGCAGTATCTGGACCCACGAGTGTCGCCCCTTCTGCGACGCCGACGACAGCAGGAGGCAGTCATCCACGCAGGAGCTCTGGGGTCATCCCCGCCACCGCGTGCAAGCCAGCAGCCCCCTTTCGCACGAGCTACGCGACACTCGAGTGGTCCTCATTGTCAATCACTCCGTGGTCGCCACCCGCGAGGAAGCAGAGTGCCGCATCGCCGAGGCTGCCGTGGCCAAGAAGCGCTCCCGCAAGATGCTCAACGCCGCCTTCTGTGTGCTCGAGGCTGGCGGCACGGGGCGACGGAGCTCAGAGGTTGTGCGCGCCGGTGGCGGTGCAGCTCTCGGCGCGGAGCTCACGGTGCGCATGAAGCATGCCCGCGGCGGGGCTCGTGGCGCACGGCGGGACGGAGACAACGCGCCGGCCACCTCGGCGGTCACCGCCGGAGGAAAAGAAGGGGCAGCCTGTGTGCGCGTGCCCACCAGGATGCCTCGCGCTGCCGTGGGTAAGGCGCGTCGCCTCGCGTGCTCTGCCTCGCTCCCGGACGTGCAAGAAGAGGAAGGACTTAGTTGCGAAGAGGAGAAAAGAGATTTTTTTTTGAAAAATTGGTGCTGACGTGGCAAATTTTAGACTTTTGGTATGCATCGACAAAAGATCAGTGACCTAGATTGTCGTTTTGATAGTTTGGGTACCTAGATGGGAGGCGGCCAATAGTTTGAGTACCCTGGGTGCATTTTACTCTAAAATTTTGGAAGCTCTCCATTGACAAAGGGAGTGTACTAGGGTTTCATGTCCTAATATTTGGGTTGTTGGGCTGTGTTGGGCATATGGTCCCCCGTCGATGGTCACGACCAACAATGCTGAACTGTCTCTAAGCGTGTGTTTGGTTTAAAAACCAAGTGGGTTGGGTCGGATCTCATGTTTAGTTCGAGAGTTGGAGCCGTTCCAGTTCTATGTTTGGTTAGAGGGATGTTGAGGGATGAAATAGACGTCATTTTGACACCGTAGTAGCAAAGTTAGTGGGACCCGCATGTCATTCTCTTTATTTCTTTTTCTTTTTTCTCTTATCTTCTTCCTCTGTTTCCCATACACCTCGACCTCACCCACATGGTCACGACGGCGCATGAACCGCGCCGATGCGAGAGTCAGCCACGAGCGTTGTCGGAGACGAGGGCGTCACATCGCGAGCGCTGACCAGGGCCGTCGCGAGGCCTCTGCGAGCGTCTCCGATGATGGGCGCGGCCGTCACGAGATTTGTTGATATTGGTTACGCACATGAAAGAATCAAAGAGAAATAATCCGCAAGCACACGGATATCGGTGAACACTTCACCCAGGAGATAAAATCTAGAGTATTGTATTTGTTTATCTGCTAGGAGAAAATGTGCAAAAGACTAACCCGGTCTTATCTACTACCCCTGGGCTGCAAGGCAAGATAGTGAGAATTAAGTGATATAAAGAGGATTACTCCATCAGTCTTCCTCTAACCTGTGGCAAGCTTTGTGATTATTGTTCTAAGGGGGCACCTAGAGAAAAGAGACACCTCAGAGAATGCTTAACCCCAACACACTAAATCCTACCAAACCTCCTGACGGGACATGGATTACGGAGGAAACAAGGGGACTGTCACTTCCCTACTACTACCACAAATCCGGCCAGATAGGGAGTATCTACGAGTATTCCTAGCCCAAGCACCATGCTTATGCTACGAACGATTACTCTATTCCCTACGCGAAGCGAATAAAGTAAACTCATAAACCAAAGAGCAATAAAAACAATGAACTTACTAGTATTAGAAGTCGAATTGCCAAATGATCCTAGAACCAAGCCTCGGGTTAGGAGACTTGATCCCGCAAGTACAACTGGAGAGGAGACACCGACAGGTCGGGCTTCCTCCAATTCTACCTCCACCCTATACTCTCTCAATCTCTCTTGTTGCTAAAACCCTAAAGAGATAGATCCATTCAAGGGACCCCTCTCTGGCTAATTCTCTTTGGAAAATATGAATTAGGGTTTCTGAATTGGCATTGATCCAAGGGCTAGGGGCCCTGTTTATATAGCCCTCTAGGATGCATCACAGCCCTCAGATCAAACCGACCTAAATAGACGGCTAATATTCATCCTAAAAGTCGGTGGAGGCAGGATCCGCATGCCTCCACCTGATTGGTGGAGGGCTCTGGGTGGCTGGCCCTGCCCTTAGGTGCCCGCCCAGCCATGCTGGCAGGTGGCCCCAGCTTGCAGGGGTGGCTTCCCGAGTCTTCTAGATTGTTCCTGTGTACACGTTTGTCCTTTATCTCTATGGAATCCCGACATGTGGACCTTCTTTGGTAGTTTTCAGCTGTCACCATGCAGAAATAGATATTCATCAAAACTCATGGAATTCTGTTAGTAATAACCCTATATCTACCAGGGTTTGCATATAGATCCATTTTTATGTTTAGTTGACTGTTAAAATTATGAGTTACCTACCGTCAACAAGCGCTGTCGGGGGCCACACGTGGCCTATGCGAGCGCCGCCGGTGATGGGTCTGGCCGTCATGAGCATCTCCGGTGATGGGGCGAGGCCTCTGCGAGCGCCACCAGTGATGGGCAAGGCCGTCGCAAGCACCGTCGGGGGCCGCATGATGGCCGAGGGCGAGGCTGTCATGAGCGCTGGGATGGGGGTCAGGCCAACACGTCCTCGCTGAGGACAGGAGGTCATCGTGCCATGATGTGCCCAACCATGGCCCATGGATGCAGCTGCTCCTGGCACCGGCCATGGATTCGCCTAGCTGTGACTATCTCTGGTCTAGGCCTCTCTCCTGCGCACCCCTTGCCCCGCCGTGGCTGCCATTCCGCACGCTGCATCATGGCAGGCCCGCGTAGGTTCCAGCGAGCCATGGGGTCGCCCGCTAGAGTACCGCCCCCTTTGCGCTGCCTGTGGAGCCCAGCCCCCAGCGCCGCCGCTTGCCTCCCTGGCCTTCTGGCTGCTCCTCTCTGACGACCGGCGCCTCCATGCCGCTGCGGCACGAGCTCACTCACCTCTGCATCGTGCCCGCGTCCACCAACAGAGAGAGACGGCGTGCGAGAGGGACGAAGTGGGTCGGCTGCGTTCGTTGTTTTTGAAGGAATTTAACCGACCCGCATCTGGAGAGGATATTCTCTATCAGGTCAAACCAAATCCACCTCACTTTTCGTCCAAACATGGGTTGATGTGGGTTGAACCCGCTTCAACCCACGTCAACCCCCGAACCAAACACACGCTAACATCCTCTACAGGATCCTGGAGCGAGCCGTTAGAAGCTGGAGCTAGCGTTGTGCTTCAGGAAGAGACTAAATGGTGGGCCACACTTCGTGCGTAGTGGACGCACAAGTGTCCTTGTTGTGTTGCGCTATGCCCCAAACATATGACGCTGAGCCTGGAGTGGCCTACCCCGCCTGATGTGATGGCGGGAACGGGGCCGCTTCCTGAAGTGGCCCGTCTCAGGCGTAGCGGGTCTTTATTGTTGTTCATAGTGTGTGCATGAGAGCACATGCCGGATGTAGCCCCCTGAGCCCCTGGCTGGCTAAAGGAATTAGTTAGGGGGGTTAATCACACTCTCATGGCGCTAATCCAATGATTTTTGGTTACCCCTCTATGAGGTGCTTAACATGTTAATTCCCATGATGTGGTGGCAAAAAATGATAAATACCAAAAATGTTTACAATAGTCAGAAAATGTATAGCCTTTGATTTGGAATCATCATCGTCAATAATAGCCATTGAATCTATTGTAATTTATAAAAAGCTACCCATTTATGCCATTACGGATGAGTTTCAGATATGAACCCCGCGGCGGCGTCTCCCACCCCCAGATATGGAGCGGCGCCAGCGGAGGGTGGCGGAGCGCTGGAGGAGGACGCGAGCGGCTGCATCGCGAGCTCCCCATTGCCGGTGGAGGCCGCGGGCGTTGGTGGCATTATGGATGTGGAGGTGAGCATCAGATTAGGCGGCATTGTGATTTGGCTAGTGACACGGTCAGTGTTTGCCCCAATGGCAAGGGCGCGCGCGACAGGTAGCCATGGTCGGCTGCTGCGTGCGTCAGTTGGAGATGGGAGCGTTAGATAAGGGAGGCGGCAGGATGGGAATGGGGCGGGAGCCGCCGGCGCCAGGGAGGCAACCAGCGGCAGCGGCACCAGGGTGCCTAGCTGGCCGCGCGGCCCATCGCGGTACCCGCGCACGGTTTGATTACTAACAAATTGTTTAAAGCATATTAGTAATCAATCCATGCTTGGACAGAGCGTATGCTTCCATTTCATCCGTAAATATTTGAGCCGCACAAGATCACATCTAAAAGGCGTGTGATCCTAAAGTTTTGATATTCGAGTCAGCTTGACACTACAACCACACACAGCAGTGGACTACAGCAGCCTCGTTCCAGGATGAACATGAATGGCAGAAAGGGATAGCCCGATAGGGAGCGTCCAGCCGGGTGAGTAGACACCCAAGCGATGCCGCAGGAGACTTCAAACTCTAACCTAACCACTCGTTTCAATCGTGCAATGACCATACGTACAACCCTTGAGTTCAGTCCCACACTGAATCAACAAGTATCCGTCAGCCATACGTACATATCGCGAGTTGCATCATCTTTGTGGCTGTGTTTCTTTTTAGGCAGAGGCCGGAGTAATTCTTTTCAAGGCCCTTATATTATCTCAATGTATATTTCTGAAGCGTGAAGTGTGAAAAAAAAATCTGCATTTCTGATGAGTTGTGATGACACGTCCTACTGAATCTACCAGCGTCCATCAGCTATATTCCACAAGCTGTATGTGTCATAGCCTCGTAAGTCTTAATGAATTAATCTACACGTTTTACATGTGTTGTCCGCTCTATCGTCGTTGCCCTGCATCCAATTAATTCCCTCTCCAAAGGACATTGTGCAGGTCGATCGGTGGGCACTGGACACCAAGAAATTTTAATCGGAAAGGACAGAAGGGAAGCAAAAAAAAAGTTTTTTTGACCGAACAAACAAAAAGAAATTAAGCGGGAAAATATCGTCCCACGTGTGCATTCTACACGGCTGTAACATCCTCAGGCGTTCACAGGCAATTTGAACCACAGATCTCAAAACTGAATGCTAACTAAAATTTAAAAAATCAAGCTTTCGAAGGCTCAAGGCGCTGCGTTCCCGTGAGCTTATAAATAAAGAGGGCACGGACTGTTGGTGGCGTAGCAAAGCAACCAGCTAGATTAAAAAAAAAGCAAAGCAACTAGCTAATATAAGCCATCAGGGAGCTTTTTTTTTCTTAAAGATACGGTTGCCCAGCTTGTATATTAATAAGAGAGTGAAGTTGCAAACGTACATGCGCGAGAGGAGCTAAACTGCCCTGTGCGCAGGGAGCAATTAATGGCGGGTGTGATAATTTGGCTTGGGCTCGTAGTCTTTGTTGCTTATGAGCTCTTACAGTGCGAGCTATTGATCGCACTCAGTTCCCTCCAAACTTCCTGTTTGGGACCTCTACCTCTGCATACCAGGTACGCCTGACACTCATCACCTACCTAACTATTTCCTCAGAACAGCAAGAGCATTCTTGGTCGGAGGTCCTCACAATAGAGAGGCACTGCTAGTGTAGTAGTGTCTCGGTTCTCTTGCACGTAAAGATGACATAAAGTGAGGTGGCACTAAACAAAATTTGTACCGAACTCAAAATATAATCGAAGTTGTTGAAATGTCAAACACATTTAAGTAATGGCACACAAATTTGTATCGCCAAATAAAGCTTGCAGTGATATATAGGCCAGTCTGATTAGAGCTGGTGGTCTGTCGAGTTTCATCTTATTTTGGCCATAAGCAGATTATAAATAAGCTTATATCGAACTAGTCATATAAGTTTTCCATTGACTAGGAACTTGTTTTGGACTCCAAATCTGCATGCAAGATCTCATTATATTTTTAGTGATCTCGTTAATTTTACTCGCCAGAGTATTAGATTCCGTGGTTTGTTTTGGCTGAGGAAAAAAGATAATACTACGTTACTCTGAAGTAATAGTGGACACGACTGTTGATCTAGATGACTATGGACTCATTCAACGTTTTTTCTTATGAAAACATTGAATACACATGAGGCACACTAGTTTCTGCCGCATATTTCAATATTGCATCTGAAATCACCTGAAAATGCCATATACACCAAGTATTTAAACAAGCAAAACGGTCATTTAAACTGTATGAATGGGTGATAAAATGTAAACAATGCTAATTAGTTGGAGGTGCTAGGGCAGTGGAAGAAAGGTTGCAGGACTGAACTCTCATGACCATGATAGATTCAAATGGAATAAAATACATATGCTACAACCCCAATGATATGTGTTGTATATATTTGCAAAAAAAATTATATGGCGTATATATAGGCCAACCATGAAAGGACACCAGGGAACCTATCCTAATGGAAACCGTCAAACGAGATGGATGCATCTATTTGGCTAACAAAAATATCACCAATGTCATTCTTATCTTTTTCTTGCTTTCTTCATATATTGAGATCCTATATAGATATTCCATAAATTTTATTGGTACTGCTATCTGACTGTCCAGATTGAAGGTGGATACTTGGAGAGCAACAAAGGCTTAAGCAATTGGGATATTTTCACCCATAGGCAAGGTGAAGCATGATAATCTATAGGAATTTAGGCATAACTCCTTGATGTCAATTCATTTTATTCTTCTCTATGTCATCTCCTTTTGTTTGTTCAATCCTTCTAGATACAGTTGAGGATGGGGCCAATGGTGATACCGCTGATGATCACTATCATCATGACATGGTATGAATGCTACAAATTTTCCATGGCTTTCATGCTGGATCGTAATCTAGTAATTAATCTATATAAAATGACAATTAATTGTAGTAGTTGATGATATTC
This sequence comes from Bothriochloa decipiens, assembly GCA_023333625.1. NCBI lineage: Eukaryota > Viridiplantae > Streptophyta > Magnoliopsida > Poales > Poaceae > Bothriochloa > Bothriochloa decipiens. Next base: position 19,268,715 of record CM041640.1, on the reverse strand, counting down.
AAATGGATCTTAGTATCTGTTCAACTACTTGAGACCAGAAGCATTTTTCTATGCTATAGGAAGACATTGAATTGATGCATTCCTTGGGGGTCAACTCATATCGATTTTCCATTGCATGGGCAAGGATTCTACCAAGTGAGTTTGCCAATATTTAGTTACTGTATCAGTCTATTGCTCTCGTATGGGATATATTGCGGTTACACGATATATGTTGTTTATAAAAAGAAAGGTCATCGTTAATGATGTAATTCATCAACTCTTGATACAGAAGGCCGCTTCGGTCAGGTTAATCCAGATGGTGTAGCATTCTACAATGTTCTTATTGATGCTCTTCTACAAAGAGGTATCAGTTCAACAGATATGTGCAATGAACACTACTTTTTTTTTGACAAGAGGACACTACTTAGAAGACATGAAGTTTCTGAACTACATTATAAACAGGCATAGAACCATTTGTGACGATATCTCATTTTGACATTCCATATGAACTGGACAAATGATATGGTGGATGGTTGAGTCCTGAAATTCGGTATGTCCATTTATTTTATTTGCGATAAACATGGCTTCTAATTCTTGATTGGTTGGTTGGTTTGACTTCTAAATACTTTCTAGGAGGGACTTTGGTTACCTAGCAGATGTATGGACGGTTCCCTCCTGGTCACTGCTCTAGGCCATTCGGGAACTGTACTTTTGGAAATTCTTCAACTGAGCCATACATAGTGGGTCACAATATGGTATTGTCACATGCAAATGTGGTCAACATTTACAAGAAAAAGTATCAGGTATGAAATACACACAGAGGTAATCCATTAGATTTGAGTTACTGAAACAAAACGCCAGTTAAATGAGTTATACTGAAACAAAAACACTAATTAAGAAGATTGTGTTTTGCAGAAGAAACAAGGTGGGAGTATTGGAATTACTGTTCATTCAAGATGGTATGAACCATTCCGAAATATCCGAACAGACATCTTAGCTGTTGAGCAGACTCTAGCTTTTGGTCCTCTATGGTACTAATGTTTCCATTCTATTGATAACTATGAATAAAAATAACACTTTATTTTATAATTACAAGCCCTAGACATATAGAATTATTTAATTTCCAAATAATTTTTGACTTTTGCAGTGTACCTCATTCGTTTAATTATCATGCCAGGTTTCTGGATCCCATAATTCATGGCGATTACCCCCCTGAGATGCGCAAGATCTTGGGTCCAAATATACCTGAATTCACATCGAAACAAAAGAAGATACTACAGGCATCCAAGTTGGATTTCATTGGTTTAAATCAATATTCAACATCCTATTTGAAAGACTGCATCTTTTCATCACCATGTGAGCTGGATCCATTTGATGGGGATGCCCAAATTAGTACTTCAGCAGAAAGAGAAGGAATACTTATTGGTGAAAGGGTAAACATGTGTTGTTGCAATTTTAGTTTGTTTGGAGAGAAATTTCAAGTAGAGAATTGGCCAACCACTTTGGTGGTGTAGAGGTCTTCGACTAATTAGCCTCTGTTTTAGTGAATGCGCTCACTACATGAAATCTAGTTTTTTATGACAAAATTCCTCATGACGGGGCCTGGTTTTGTCATATAATATACCATAATATGACGCAGAATTTTGTGTCGTCACAAATTGATCATAGCCAGATTGTTTTATGATGACTTGGTTTTTTTGTCACATAAGGGGAGCCGATTTCATCACAAATTGTGTGGCCCTAGGAGACGACTGACGGTTTCTTCTTTGTGATGCTAGAAAGTACCTTTTTTTGGCTGTTTCACGGCGTCATGTTTTAGTTAGTTCAAAATTGGCCTGCCCGAACGTTATTGTTGGAACATGGTTTCAACAGGTTTGGGATACGAAGAACAAGTGTGACCAAGATAACTCTCCGTCGATAAAGCAATGAGGAAGTATAAAGTGGGCCCTAGGGCAAGTTATACACTGTAACTACTACCGGACAACCCCCCTAATTACACAGGGGGCATGGCCTTTTATAGTGGCTCCCCAGCTCAAGACTAAAAGTACAAGCGTGCCCCCAATGAGAGTTTTAAAACCCTAGACACTGATCCTATTACACGTGGGCCTCCTAAGGCTAAGCTGGTCCACCATTTCCTGGCCACGGCCGTGGGCCGCGGCCTATCACTACCTGTGAGAGGCCCATTAAGCCCATTACTTGTTCACAAGCACCGCAGCTTGGCCTGGCGCGCCATCGTGATGAAGGCAGTCTCGGGTTGCTGCCTCCTCCGCGCAGAGCCTCCGGGGGAGTCGAGGTTCCATCGATCAGCCTCCGCTTGAGCGACGGCCATCGCCACCAGACCTCCGTCGTCGATTGGCTCCACGGCCTCCACGGAGGCTTCCCAGCAGAGATCTAACCTCTGAGGGGGGATCAGCCTCCGCCTGAGCAACGGTCATCGCCACCGGACCTCCGTCGTCGATTGGCTCCACGGCCTTCGCGGAGGCTTCCCAGCAGAGATCTAACCTCCGGGGGCTTCTCTCTGGAACATGCGAACATGAACAAGATTGATATACTGGAACTGTCAGTCAGACACAAGTCAGAGGTAACAAGCCCCTCCAGTCCCGGGGCGCACCCCCAACATTCCCCCCTCGAGGGTTAGGTCCAGCGGAGGTGGGTCTAGCCATCAACACGTCCCTGGCCGTGAAGGCTGTGCTTACCTCCGACCCCCTATCCCGGGGCGCACCCCCAACATTCCCCCTTGAGGGTTAGGTCCAGCGGAGGTGGGTCTAGCCATCAACACGGGCGTTTGAGGCTGTGCTTACCTCCGACCCCCTGGCCCGTTGAACGTTGGACCGGAGGCTTTGCGTTTTACCGTTGCCCGGTTTTTAATCTTAGGCGTTAATTTTGAGTCGGTTCGTCTGCTGCCATTCGATTTGTGGATCGTCATGACCGTTGGGCTGAGAAGTCGAGGTGCCGCTTCGCTGCCTATATAAGGGGGGTAGGTGGTGAAAACGACCCGTACTCCCCTTCGCTCGCCACCGCGTGGTTTGTTCTGCTACTTGCTGCCTCCGCTCTAGTTTTGCCTTGGCATCCTGCCGCCGTGGCTCCTGAACGCCCCTGTTGTGCGCGTCGTCATCTGTTCTCCAGCCCTTATTCCCATTTCCAGGGTTTCAGAGTCGGAGGCTTCGTAGATTTTTTTGAGCAGTGCATGTTGGCTACTGCAGAGGCTAGGGATCTCGAGGAGTCACTATCTAACGTTGAGGCTTCCCCTAGTGATCTAATGCCTCCGAAGAGGGCCTTGTCTGATTCAGAGGTCATCTACGACTTTGGTCGCAGCTTGATGACCCAGGCGATGATCGCTGGCCTCAAAGAGAAGGGTTATATTCCTGCTCCGTAGGCGACCTCCGGGTGAGGAGACTATCTCGCTACCTGAGAGAGATGAAGTCGTTGTGTTCAAGGACTTCTTCACCTGTGATCTTCGCTTCCCCTGCTACAACTTCATTTGGTATGTACTTGAGTGGTTCGACGTACAGCTTCATCATATGACCCCTCATGCATTTCTGAATATGAGTAAATTCCTTTGGGCTGTCGAGTCATACGGTGGAGGGATCATTATAAACACTTTTGTGGAGTTTTATGAGTTACAAAAACATCCAAAGTACATTGGTACAAAGCTTGCTCAGTTCGCATTGTGTAGCTTTATGGCCAAGAGGAATCCTGGCAAGGGCAAGGAAAAAATTGCTATTTCTTGGTGCCAGATGGGGAAATGGGAGCCTACTGACTGGATGGACTACTAGTTTTATGTGAAGACTTCTGGTGCTTCTGGAGTCAGAGAGGATGGTCGGAGGATCATTACTTTTCCCTTCGCCTCCATTATGACCTGGATGGACCCACACACCAGCATCAAGCTGGAGGTAACCATTTCCAAGAAAAGAAAGTCTTGCACCAGAGCATTTGCTGATGCCTGCCGTTATTTCGGAGGAAGGGATCTTGTGGAGGAGATGATTGGCTCCGATTTCTGGCCCCTGCTCGGCGGCAAAGACACGAAGAAATTTGTCGTGCAAAAACTGGATCTTCCTGTTTTTGGTGTTGCTGGCGAGATCCCGTGTCCGCACTTTGGGCTGCAGCTCCCTGAGGGTCAGAGCAATGAGGACTTTATCCATGCCATAGAGCAGAAGGCTGTCGAAATACTTGGTGAAGTTTCTGAGTAGGAATATCTCGCCTAGAGGTCTGAAGCTGGTACCATGCCTCACCTCAATAGGGTCTTTGAGGAGCTCGGCATTCACAACACTGAGCACGAGCTCCCTGAGAAGTTGAAGAAGAAGAATGAGAAGAAAAAATTGACTACTGCCGACGCTGCTACGAAGGCCACTGAGGGAAAGAAAAGAAAAGCTGGTGCTTTAACGCGTGGAGGCTCGAAGAAACAGAAAGAGGCCTCCACTGAATCTACGGAGATGGAGGACGTTTTTGAAAATCTTTATGATGAAGAAGGGAACATCATTGCTAATCTGTAGGTGGAGACTAAGACTCTGACAGAAGCTGACGCTTTGGCGTTGCCTAGTTTTGAGGGCCCGTCTCGACGGTCTCCGTCGCCTGCTGCTTCCCGGAGGTGTTCCCTGCTTTAGCAATTGACGCCTCCGGTTCACCTTCGGTTCGACCTATCTTGCCGCCTGCTGATCCTCTGCCTCAGCATGTTGAAACGGTGCCCCTAAGTTTTCTATGAAGTCATTTGCCAGTGCTTATCTCGACGCTAATTCTGATGAGGATGAATTAGAGGAGGCTGGTGTTACGGCTCATCGTGCTGAGAAGCCAGTGGAGGCTGCCCAACTTGGAGCGGAGGATACTGAGGTCCACGAGGATGCCTACACCTTGAGTCAAGGTAACGTTCTTACTCGGAGTATGACCTATGTGGATTTCCTGACTTTGAAGGTTTCTTGTGGTTATGCCTCTGATGGGCAAGTTTCCTTGCTCGGTGAACATGTATATGATTTTTTTGAGATTTTATATTTTCTTGTTCCCTTGTGTGACATGTTTTTTTGTGTATCTGCTTTCAGATAGCCTCACAGCTGAGGCTGCCTAGACTGCCCCTCCGCCGCCTTCGTCGCCTGGTGCACCATTTCCCGGAGGGGCTGTTAGTGAAACGGTGCCTACGTCTCCGCAACCTTCGGTGGACGTCATTGGCTCTGGGTCATTCCCATCCAGCAGCTGTCCCAATGAGGGCATAAGTGCCCTCCTTGGCTGGGCTCAAGGTATTGACTAGCTAACTGATGCTATGGGTGGAGACCTGTACCAGCGTCTGGCTAGGCTGCTGTTTCATACCTTGATGAACGCCAACATTAATCATCATGTTATTGTGAGTTTGGTTTCATTTTCTCCGTTCTTAACTATATATATGTATTACCTTCTCTTTCTCGTGTATTTGATTTTAGCATTGCTTTGTTGCTATCTCTAGAGCGCCGCCTTGTCCATGGCCGTTGAGACCAGTAGTGGTGCTGAACTGGTCAAAAAGGATGACTTAAAGAAGTGGCTATCAGCTCTTGGGGTTCAATCTGATGACTTAAAGAAGTCTCTTACTATTGCCAAAGAAGCAGAGGCCACCACCAATCAGCGGGCGGACAAAGCTGCTGAGATTTTGAATCTCCTGCGATAGGAAGTAGATGCTGAACGGTAGTTGTTGGTGGCTCTTGAGACTAAAGTTGAAGAACTTGAGAAGGAGCTAACTGCCACCAGGTCGATCAGGCCGGAATGGCTAAATCCTACATCTCTGCTGTCCGGGCTTTTGGTGGTGTGGCGACTCCGGTTAATCCTGAGGCTTCTACCTCCGGGATCTTTTCCTGGATCAAGGCGAACCTCAACAAGCTTAATGAGTTTATGACCGGAGTCTCCGATTTTAGTGCAAAGACCTCCGCCACCTGTCTATGCAAGATCTTTGTGTCCAAGGACATTGTTCAAATTAGGAATTTTGATTGTCCTGAGCTAGAAGATCCTGCTGAACTTGGTAGAACAGATTGGTTTGTTAAGACCACCGTGCGTAGCTTCATGGAGAAGTTCTGGTCCAAGTTTGGCCAGTCAGAGACCGTTGCAATGCCTAATGTTACTCATGAAACGATATGTATGGTTAGCTTTTCCTGTCTTATTTTGTTGTAAGAGTTGTATTGGTGATTTTCTTCTCTTATTTTCTGCCTTTTTCAGCAACTAAAGTATGGCAAGCGCAGCGGTCATGGCCCAACTTCTTCTGGTGGCACATCTGCACGCACCCAGGGATCTGTCGATGCTGGTGCCTCCGCTACTCAAGTTCTTCCTGCAAGTGCTGGGACTGATGCCATGATGGAGCAAGTGGTAGCATCTCCGGGGGCTCGGACGGGGCTTCAGAACTTGACCGCTGAAGAGGAGGTGTAAAAATTCATCTTGATTTGTGGTTGTGTATATTTTATCTTTTGCTGACCTAGTGCCGACGCGCACGTGTAAGGAACAATTTAAGTTACTATTATTTTTGTAAATTATTAATGGCCGAATCATCTTGCGCAGGTCTACGGTTTGGGGCCTATGCAGGAGGTCGAGCCTATTACCTTTATGCACGATGATGTTTACGTTAGTGGCGAGCTGTGGGATTATTGGAAGTTGGTATTTCCTAGGCGCACGGTGGATGACATGTTTAATTTTGTTCTCAGCGACTTATATGATAAGCGCTCTAGCTTTACTCGTTCTCTTGCATGGCGTGGTCCAAATGGACCCTTGTAACTATTCTTGCTTGCACGAAGGTTGAGTGTTGCGATGGAACTATCATTTGTGAGCTTGTTTATTTCGACCTTCGCTATCCTGCAGAGGTCTGTTTGAATTAGTCGGGGGCCTTTGTGCCAGATTGCAGTTGTGGCCTCTGGAAGTGATTTCTGCTTTCTGCCTCGGAGGTTGTAACCACTTTGAAGCACATTTATGATTAATAATTTTTCTTTATTGTTAACATAAGGTGGGTATTACAACCGTTGTTTCTCTTCGACCAGTGATGGTGTTGATTTTGCTGTGTATTACCTTTTTATTGTTGTGTTCGACTTGGTGGTCTTCGGCTATGCCTTCGTGTGTCCTGACGCTTGATCTGCGGAGGTGAGCCACGGTTGATCTTAGCAGAGACGGGGGGACGTTACGAGTTCTTACGTGGTATCCCCCTTGACTCCGTTCAGGTGATGATCCTGATTGGCTTGCACTGTCGTCTAACTTCTTTGGCATTATCCCGGAAACCCTCGTTGTCTCCGGGATGTTTCTTTTGCCAATCCCCTTACGAATTCTTGCACGGTATCTTATTATTTTTGTTTGTCCATATGCGCACATCTGCCTCCATCTCCCTTAATCGAATTTTGGCTATGGGGAGTTGCTTGTGGTTGTCCCTTTCCTAATGCTTAGGCGTGCAGACCTTGAGCTCTACCTCTTTTATAGTACCCCTTGTGTACTTTGCATATCTTTGCTATTTATTGTTTTTGATTTGGTCCATCGCTTACTGAGGCAAGATGACACAGGTACTAATTTTGTGCTTGTTTCCTTTAATGATAGGTAGCTGCAGCTGGTTTAATGATGCTTGGGAGGTCCTTATAAAAAGATCTATTCCTCCTTGGTTATTTAGGCTGCTTTGTTGTGTACATTATTCTAATGGTGCTCTGTAGGAGCTGTCTTGCGTTGGTACTGTGTAAAGACTCGTAATGGATTGGCCACATCGGTGAACCTATTGCCAACGGTTAAAGATGGTGATGCTTCTGTTTGTCAACGATACTCTACCTATATTGCCTTTGTATCCTAGGAGATGGCGGCCGGCTGTGATCTTATTTAGTGTGGTTGGTGTAAGGATTTTGGATGTGGTGGTTGCCTGCCGATGGAAGGTGCAAAGTGGTGTGCTGACAGATGATTGTGGAGTTTGCCATGTACAAGCTAGCATTGGAGGTTCACCTCCTTCTCTTCGTACCGAGCATCTGTTGGACTTGATTCAACTGGCTGGGTTTTTGAAGGCACAGGGTGGTATGCAGCCGGGAGGCGATAGGGGGTATTCCGTGATTGATCAGGGCTTGCCTCCACCAGCGCCTGCTTTTCAGGGAGCCTTAGTTTGCTTACCTTCAGATGTACTTTCGGAGGCTGCACTCTTTGCTCTTTTGTAGGCTGAAGTGTTGGCAATCTCTGGGCCCCTTTCATGCCTTGTGATAGTAGGTTAACTGGGTGGACTGGTAAGATATCTTGACCCGGAGGTTGTGCGTTCTGGTTTAGCAGTTAAATACGTGCGCTTTGCACATTGTTCTTGTTATGAGCAAGGCGCAATGAGCCTTATCTGTTGTAAGCATAATAAATGATCTTGCTTTACGTATTGCCTCGGCTTTGGAATAATAAATGATCTTATCGGTTCCTGAACTTAATTTTTTGTAATTATATTGCCTTTGTTTTAGAAGGTGTATGATGCGGAGGTTGCTTGACTTCGTGAACTCATACCTAAGTATGTGTTACCTCTGCTTGTGTTAATATTGAATTTCGAAGGTCACTACTGGTGAGTGTGGTGTTGCTCACTTTTTGCGCTACCGGTGCCTGAGTTGGTTCATAGGTCTTTCCCCGGTTCGCTTCGCAACTTGCGGTTGCGATTGCCTACCTCGATGCCTGATATGCTAGGGCTTTTTTGAGGGCTTTTGGCATTTCGTGGAGGTCGCTTCATGCCTTCTTATTTTTCTTAATGGTGGCATGAAGTTACCTTGTAAATCGTGAATATTGTCGAATATTGCAGCCGCGGTGCTGGCTGCTTTTGACTGTTTTGGGTATTGTTTTTTGGGGTCCTCTTTATATGTTCAGAGGTTAATTACATGCGGTCTTGCCTCATTAAAAAACTCACCTCTGATTTGGAGCCCCTTTTGTGAGGAAAAGAGTGCAAGCCATTTTTGCAGAAAAAGAAAATTGCAAGAATTTAAATCTACGGACCTCTGCTTATAATACTACGGAGTCCTTACATTCTATGTGTAGTATTTCCTGAGGCTATCAATATTCCAGGAGTGAGTTGACATTCTTCCTTCCACATCTTGTAGATAGAATGACCCTTTCCTTCCGCCTCGCTTGGCTATGAACGGTCCTTCCCATTTTGGCTGTAGTTTCCTTATGTTTTGAGCGTTTGGCCTCCGCCTCATTACCCAGTCACCATTTTTAATATTTCTAGTGACAACTTTTCCATCCCTCCATTTTCTGGTTTAGTCTTGGTATTTCTCGTTGTTGTCGATTGCCTCTAGCCTGTATGCTTCGGTCATCTCTTTGGTGTATTCTTTATCTTTTGTGAGGTTTTGTTTTATTACACGGAGGCTCTGGTATTTGATCTCCTCTGGCATCATTGCTTCTTCTCCATACAGTAGCTTGAATGGAGTGAACCCGGTGGCTCTTGATAACGTTTGTGTTGTGAGACCATACCACCTTCGGCAGCTCTTCTACCCATTTTCCCTTTTTGTGATCTAGCAATATCTTGGAGATTGCTGAGAATATGATTCTATTTGACCTTTTTACTGCTCCGTTACTTTCTAGGTGATAGACTGATGCGAAGGCTATTTGGGTGATGATGCTCTTGTAGAATTCTTTGAACTTGTCTGAATCAAATTGTTTTCTATTGTCGACTATGAGTGTCCTTGGAACCCCGAATATGCAAATTATGTTTTGCTAGAAGAATTTTTTGACTGTTTCGGAGGTGATTGTTGTAAGCAGTTTGGCTTCTATCCATCTTGTGAAGTATTCTACTGCCACTACTACATATTTGCTTCTGCCCTGAGCCGGGGGTAATGGGCCTACGAGATCCTTACCCGTATGGCCAGTCTTGCTGCACTTGTTTCATCTGATGTCACATGGACTCCATTGATATGATCAATTATTGCTTTCCTCCAATCCTCCATGTTTACTAGGAGTACCTTCGCAAATGCCTTTGATGTTTTTGCAGTAGCTGGCGATGTCAATTCTTGGAAGAAGGTTCCTTTGGGTACCTTCGTTTGATTTACCACTGCTTTGGCTAACTCATCTGCCTCCGTGTTGTCCCCCCTTGGGATGTTCTTTAGGGTAAAACCCTGGAATCTTTTTTCCAGACCCCTGATTACTTCTAGGTATGCGGCTAACTCTAGGTTTCTCGCAACATAGTCTTTCTCTACTTGTCCTGTTACTATCTGCGAATCGGTTCTGACCATGATGTATTTTGCACCAAGTGCCTTGGCCTTGCTGAGCCCTAGGATTACTCCTTCGTACTCAGCTACGTTGTTGGTTTCTTTGAAGCATAGCCTTGCTACGTATTTTGTTTTGATGCCCGATGGTGATATTAGCACTGCGGAGGCTCCTGCACCTTGGATGCCCCATGCGCCATCTGTGTATAGTATCCATATTGAAGCCTCTGCTTTGTCTTCTACGTGCTACGGAGATGTCCATTACACCAAAAAGCCTGCGAGTGCTTGTGACTTGACTGTTGTTCTTGATATGAACTTGATGCTAAACTGAGATATTTCTATTGCCCATTTACCGATTCTCCCTGATGCCTCTTTATTGCCTAGGATGTCGACGAGCGGTTGTGCTATTGGGACTAGGATCTCATGTTCTTGGAAATAGTGTTTAAGCTTCCTTGATGCTGTGACTACTGCGTATGCTATTTTTTTTTGACCTCCAAATAATTTAGTTTTGCCACCTGCAGCACTTCTGATACATAGTATACTAGGTGCTGTACGCTTTTGTTATCAACTTCCTTTTCTTGCACTAGCACTGCGCCGATTGCTCCTGTGGAGGCTGCAACATATAGTAACAAGGTTGCCTACGCATCTGGCGCTATGACTATAAAATCCTTTGTCATGTAGTTTTTAAGCTGCTGGAATGTGTCCGACTGCTCTTTGCCCCATTCAAATTTGTCCAAGACCTTGAGTGTTCTGAAAAATGGTAGACTTCGTTCTGCTAATTTTAAGATAAATCTGTTGAGTGCTGCTATTCTGTCTGTCTGTCGCTGTACTTCCTTCTTATTTTCTAGTTCTCTCATTGTTAACACTGCTTTTATTTTATCTGGGTTTGCTCTTAGCCCTTCTGGACCAACAATGTAACCGAGCATCTTTCCCTTGCTTACTCCAAAGATACATTTTTCTAGGTTTAGTTTTAACCCTGCTTCTCTGAGATTGGTGAATGTTTCCCTGAGGTCGTCCAAGTGATCTCCGGTTTGTTTGCTGACCACTGCTAAGTCATCGACATAGGCTATAATGTTCCTCCGAAGTTGAGCTCGTAATACGATCTGAATCATTCTTGAGAATGTTGATCCTGCGTTTTTGAGACCTTCTGGCATCTAACAAAACAATAGGTGCCGAAGGGGGTCGTGAAGCTTGTTTTCTCTTCATCCTCCTTTGTTAGCCATATCTGGTGGTATCCTGGGAAACAATCTAACAGAGAGAAGCGCTTGCATCCTGCTGCCTTGTCGACTGATGCATCTATCCTGGGTAATGGGAAAGGATCTTTTTTACAGGCCTTGTTGAGATCTGTGAAGTCTATGCACATTCTCATTTTGCCGTTCTTTTTTGACACTAAGACAACATTTGCTAGCCAGTCTGAGTACTTTTCTTTGATGACCTTGGCATCTAATAACCTTTGCACCTCCGTTTTTGCTGCAATTATGCATTCTTCGGACATCTTTCTCTGTTTTTGCTTCCTAGGTTTGACATTTGGGTTGAGGTCGAGGATGTATTCAATCACATCCCGACTGATTCCTTGCAGATCTAATGCTGATCATGCAAATACGTCCTTGTTCTTTGTTAGCATTTCTAACAAGTCTTTTCTCTCTACCTCTGATAGGTTGGCACCTATGGTCACTTTTCTGTTAGAGACTGCTTCTTCCAATGATAATGTTATTGTGTCCTCTTGATCTGCCATGTTAGTGTTTCCCGTAGGCATGTCCGAAGGCTTCTCTTCTGCTACGGTGTTGATGTTTCTATGTTCTTTGTAGATTTCTTTCTCTATGTTCCTTGCTTCTTTTTGACTGCCTCACACTGTAATGATCCCGTGCAATGCTGGCATTTTCATGCACAGGTATCTCATGTGTATTTCCACATTGAACTTGTTTGTAAATCCTCTTTCTAGTATTGTGTTGTATTGGTAGTAGATGTCTACCACGTCAAATGTGATGTATTCTATCCTGGCGCAGTCTCCGTCTTTGAATGACACTGGTAATGATATCTTGCCTAATGCATTGATCTTTTTCCCACCAAATCCAATTAGCGGAGTATCTGGCGGTTGCAGTTGGCTTCTACTAACTTTCATTTGATCGAAGACATTTGCAAAAATGATGTCTGCTGAGCTCCCGGAGTCTACGAGTATTCTTCTTACCTCCCATGTCGCTATGCTTGCCTTTATGACCATAGCATCCGTGTGTGGGTAGCTTTCAACTTGGAGATCTTGCTCTGTGAATTCTATTGGCATCTTGGACCATTCTGTTGATTTGTATGCTCCTTGAACTGCTACATTGTTTACCATACGGAGATGGTCCTTTTTCTGCTTCTTGGTTTTGAATTCCAGGGCTGAGCCTCCGGCTATAGGTAGTATCATGCCAATGGTTGGTAGTGCCGAATGCGGATTTAACTAGTTTTCCGTCAGAGGCTCTGCCTTCGAGGCTGCTGATAGGGTTAAAGCATACTACAGAGGTGCTGGTAATGCTTCATACTGCCATTGTTGTGCCACCGGAGGTGTCTGCATCTGTGTTGATTCATTGAGTGTTATGTGCGAAGGTCTTGGGTTGATGTAAGTTAGACCGTTTTCTGCTCTGTTCGGGGTGTAACCCTGGTGCTGCGCTGTTTGCTGATAGACTGGTCTCCAGGCTGGTAATGATGTTGGATAGTACTGTTGAGCCAGGTTGTGCTACGGTAGTGGACCTGGACCGTATCCTAGAAAACTTGGGTTGTCTTGTTGATGCTATTGAGAGCCATATGTGTGATTTACTTCTCTATTGCTTGTTTGCTGGGGCTGTGACTGTTGTTGTTTGTTTTTCATTCTTTTCCATGTTTCTAGGGCCTCCAGGCACTCTCGCATAACATGCCCTTTGTCTTCTCCGTGAAAGGGACAATATGGCTTTTTGGTTTTTGGTGCTTGTTCCAGTTCTTGGATTTATTGTTTCTGGGATAGCCTTGCCCACCTTGATTTCTCTGTTCTTCGTTGGCCTCTTCTTTCTTGTCAGCATTATGTGAAGGCTGGCTGCTCTGCACGTTGAAGACTTGCTTCTGCTGGTATTGGTATTGTTGCCTTTGTTGGTTTCTGCTTTCTCTTTTGTTGCCATTTCCCGGGAATTGCTTGCTTTGGTTGTCTACTTCTTCTATTCTTTTGCGGAGGTCATTGTCAGATCTACAGTATTTATCAAATTCTTCATGCAGTTGAGCCATTGTGGTTGGTTTTTTCCTTGCTAGATGACTAACAAATGGGCCGATCTTGAGTCCTTTGATTGCTGCTTCTATGGCCACTCCATCAGGGACATCTGGTGCTTTTACCCGGAGGTGCAGGAATCTCTGATAGTAATCCCTAAGGGACTCTCCTTTGAGGTGCTTGTTGCTGAATAAGTCTAATGATGTTAGTGACTCACTTATGTAGCCTTTGCAGTTTGCCTGTATCTGGTCTCATAGATTCTCCCACAAGTATACTGTGCTTGGTTTTAACATTGAGTACCATGCCAGTGTGTCTCCTTTTGCTGCGATTACAAATGATTTGGCCATGACATGGTCATTGCCACCTGCGGAGGCTACAGCTGCTTTGAAACTCATTATGAATTGTCTTGGGTCTGAATTGCCATTGAATCTTGGCAGGGATACTGGCTTGTTACTCGGAGGCCATGGTGAACTTTGCAGGCCTTCGGACAGTGGTGACTTTGGCTCAAAAATCCTCAGGGGTGTGGGTAGGATTGGTATTGTAGTGTGTGTAGACTGTATGTTTGCAGCGTGGTGGCAGTTTACTATGATCGGTTGAGCGGCGTCAGAGAGGCTTCCTGTTGGAGGTTGCATACTCTGGATCTCCGCTTGCAAGATGGCCATTTGCTGCTGCTTGCCGTGATGATTGTGTTACCCTTTGGGTTGCGGCTTGCTCTGCCCTCAGCCTGTCTCTTTCAGCTTCCATGCGCTGTATCTCGGCTCTCAGCCTAGACAGCTCATCTTCTTGGTTTTGGACTGGCTGGAGTTGTTCTATGGGATCCCCCTGTTACACGGTGTTGTTGTTCTCATCGTTACCTCCGTCTCCCGGCGCGGATGCATAGGTGCTTCGAGTGTTTCTTCTCGGCCTCCCACGAGTCGAGGATTTAGGGGCCTGCAACGGTACACCTCCTCGTGGAGGCCTTTCTTCTGGGTGGCATCTGCGGGCGTTATGTTCGGCCAGACATAAACAATGGACGCCAACTGTTGGAACACGGTTTCAACAGGTTTGGGATATGAAGAACAGGTGTGACCAAGATAACTCTCCATCGATAAATCAATGAGGAAGTATAAAGTGGGCCCTAGGGCAAGTTACACACTGTAACTACTACCGGACAACCCCCTAATTACACAGGGGGCATGGCCTTTTATAGTGGCTCCCCAGCTCAAGACTAAAAGTACAAGCGTGCCCCCAATGGGAGTTTCAAAACCCTAGACACTGATCCTATTAGACGTGGGCCTCCTAGGGGTAAGCTGGTCCACCATTTCCTGGCCACGGCCGCGGGCCGCGGCCCATCACTACCTGTGAGAGGCCCATTAAGCCCACTACTTGTTCACAAGCTCGCCAGCTTGGCCCGGCGCGCTGTCCTGATGAAGCAGTCTCGGGTTGTCGCCTCCTCCGTGCAAAGCCTCCGAGGGAGTCGAGGTTCCGTCGATCAGCCTCCGCTCGAACGACGGTCATCGCCACCAGACCTCCACCGTCGATTGGCTCCACGGCCTCTGCGGAGGCTTCCCAGTGGAGATCTAACCTCCAGAGGCTTCTCTCTGGAACCTACGGACATAAACAAGATAGATAAACTGAAACTGTCAGTCAGACACAAGTCGGAGGTAACAAGCCCCTCCGGTCCCGGGGCGCACCCCCAACAACTGTACCCCTAGAAGTGGGCCCAAGCCTTGACCAAAATCATTCCCCAATCTCCATCGGTGGACATAGCATAATCCGGCCCTATCTCCCCGACCCCAATGTCAATATACCTCAACAAGAGCTGGAACCCTGACCTCTCTCCTAAGTACATGTCGGGCCTTCTAGCATTGAAGGTTAAAAAACTAAAAATGGAAAAGAATATTGTGCGTACATAGGTATTGAACCCAAGACCCTTGGAATAAAAGGCAAATTGCCCAAATCACTAGGACAAAGATCCTTTTGCGTTCTAGTTGGGTGTTCCATTTCTTTTCTTTAATTGAGCTGCAAGAAAACCTCTAAAACAATATGTGCATATAGAAATTGAACCTGAGCGTGTGGAACTAAACCGAGCATGCAAACAGCCAGAGCTAAGGTGCTTTTCGTATTTTTTGGATTATTAATTATTTGTTTCCTTTAACAATTTTAATAAAAATAAAAAAATAGAAAAATAAGTGTTAGACATAAGGATCGAACCTAGCGCCTCTGGAAGGAAACAGGGGTGAGCAAACCACCACGACAAGCATGCTTTTGTGTCAATCTTCGATTATTTGCTCTATTTAAGATTTTATTTCTAATTTTTTAATAGAAAACAAAGAAAGCAGCAAAAAACTAATCGAAGGCAGGAATCGATCCTCCGACCTATTCAATAGGAAAGTCAGAGCAAACCACCACGATAGTCATGCTTTTGTGTTAATTTTGAATTATTTGGGCTATTTAAGGTTTATTCCTGATTTTTTTAACAAAAACAAAGAAACCAGCAAAAGACTTCGTCGAAGGCAGGAATCGATCCTCCGACCTGTCCAAGAGAGAAGTCATGCCACCGCACCATTTCTCCGTCGGTGAAGAAAGTCGTTGGATCAAAACATGGACGGTCTGCGATAAAACATCCGGCCGTTACCGGCCCATTACCGGCCCATTTGGCCCATGATCATCCGGCCGTTGGATCAAAACATGGACGGTCTGTGATAAAACATCAAACCCTAACCTAGGCATTGTGCCCTCCTCGGCGCCGACACCCGCTCTCCCCGGCACAGCCCCGTGACCCTCCACCTCTTCCTCCCACGATGACGGCGCCGGCCAAACCTGCCTCTCCCTCCCTCTGTTCTCTCGTGCCGCACACGACCAGAGCGCACACGCACGGCCATCGATGCCACTCGCCTGTTAACGAGCGACGCAGCAACTTAACTGGCAGCAACGCTGGCTGAGGCAGAGTGGATCCTGCCATCGATGTCGCGGATCCGGCCATCGACGCTGCGGATCCGGCTACTGGCGTCGTGGATCCTATCACTGGTGTTGTGGATCCGACCGCTGGTGGGGTGTCCGCTCATGCGGGGCGGCCTGAAGATGGCATGATGATCTGCGCTGGCCTCCTCCCTCCCTGACGCCTACATGGGCAAGGCCTTTCTCCGTGAGAGGACCAGGTCAGAATCCCGTATTCCCCTCTCTGCGATAACTCGTGTAGCTCAGTCTGTACAAAATATTGAATCACTACTATGCGGCACTTGGTTACATTATATTGGTTTCATTAGACTCCATTTCAGTCTGCGTGATTACTCAAAGAAGCATAACATTGCCCCCGTGATCAGGTTGTTCAAATCTTACGAACGAATTTGCTACTCAGTTCACGTTGAAGTACTGATGTGTTGCTGCTTATCCAAACCTGCATTGTGTAGTGTGTACTACTGAAGAATGTCACATTTTGTATTGAAATGAATTTAAATATTCAGTATAGCTCTAATGCACTATCCTTGGAATGGGTTCTAGACATTCTGAAAGAAACATATTACAACTTGTTAGGGCTCATCATATTGATTTTTTAGTGCAATTTAATTTCAAGCACAGGCGTATATGATCTCTTTGTTAAGGACCAGATTGAGAATGAGACTTTGTCAACTGTCCCCACTATTCTGTGCATATTGTATTCAACCATGATTATTGTTTCAGCTTTGTTTTATTCACTACCAGGAGCTCACTGAGTGCTCTCTGATGTGTCTTTGTGACCAGGAGCTCACTGAGTGCTCTCTGATGTGTCTTTGTGCAGTAGCTTCTGCGTCTTGGCTTCCTTGATTTTATTTGGTAGCAGCTAAGCCACATTTGCTTCTTGGTTCTAAGACAGTAGCTAAGTGTCTCTCTACAGCATTATTGGTTTCTTCAGATATGGCTTAAATGTTTCTCTAGCAGCAAGTGTTCTACGACAAGTGCAGTACTGCAGTAGCAGAACAGTTCATTCTGTTAGCTGTATATGTATGCTCCTGGTGACCTATTAGTGGATGGAAATGCACTTATGTTTCTAGGTCAATAACTATAGTAGTACAGTACCAACGTTTTTTTACAAAACCTGTCCTAATTGCATTGAGCTTGGACTTTTCTCTGAACTCTGAGCTATCTAAGGAACTTGAATATTTGTGTAAACTTGAATACTATATTTTAGTAAGTTGCAGGTTTAGTAATCTGCCTTTAGCCCAAAGGAACACTTGTCGTAATGCTACCTTTGATTTTCATATTAAACATTAGGCCTCTAAATTTTAGCATTACTTGCACCTTGTAGAAATTGATTGAATGTTAGCTTTACTCCCACCAGCTCAAATATAAAACACATCAAACCATGTTGTGTGCCTGTACAGAGAATTAATAAATGTTCAGAATATGTTGCTGTTGGATAACTTCTATTTCATAACTGTGAAGCATCATTTAAATAGTGATTTGATTTCTATGTGGTGTGTTCTGTGCTGTTCTACTATCCTCAATATGAATATGCACTCTGCTGCAAGGCATGTATGTATATGCACTCTGCTGTAGGACTTTCTATAGTCTATCTTTTCAAGTCTGGATGCTTTTGTCTATGCAATGCAAACTGAGATGAGTGCTTCAAAGTAATCCAAGGTTTCTACATGATGCAGAGGTCTAAGTACAATAACATGGAACTGGATGCTGTGGGTTTCTTTGAGGAATGTATGACTAGTGCCAAAAATGGTCGCTCTCCTCTTGCTAATGAAGTATATGTAAGTTACAAAATGATTGGATACATCTACCGTACTCAAGTACATGCCTTTTTCAACACTGTTCTGCTATCTTGTAGGAATGAATGGTGGCAGAGAAGGCTAGAATGCTAGAAGGAGAAGCAGAAAAGTATCCCTCCAAGATTGTTGATGAAAGTCTTAGCCAGATCAGCCGCTCATCCACCTTTCTTCCTAACATTGGTGTCCCAAAACCATCAAAGACCGGTCGGTCCTCATCAACAGCAGCACAAGCACATATGCAAGCTCAGTTTGAGGCAACACTCCAAGCTGAAAGAGTGGCAGCTGCTAGGATAGGCTTAGTAGGCTACACTTGAAGATAATCAAAGTTTGCTTCGGCAGAACCAAGAGAAAATGAAGGAGATGCATACCAAGTTTGATGAGACAAATGCACTCCTACGAGTTGTCCTCAAACTTCAGAAAGAGTGAGGTAGGTAAGTTTCTGAGTATGAGGCCTACGCGCCTAAGCTTTTGCTACCTAGTTGGAACTTGATGTCCTACAACTTCATTAGACCTATGTATTTATCTGTAACTTTATGCTGAAACCTCTTGGTTTGGAACCTGGAACTATGTGCTGGAAGTGGAACAAGTACTGGAACATGTGAACTTATGTGGACTATGTGAATTTGTGTATGCATGATGGCTTGAGAACTAAAGTCTTTTCTCTAGATGATTTCATACTTGTGATGAGAATCGTGTGGGTTTCATGTATATATCTATAAATTCTATGGGTTTCATGTATATATCTATAAAAACAATGACAGAAAGAGCGCGTCACAAAATCTACAGCACAATATATGATGACCATGACCCTCACAAAAAGGTAGCAACACACGACCATTCCTGTACCATTTGTGACGACCAAACATAATGTGACATGTTGACTGTACATTTGGTGATGCCAGTTTCCATCTTAAATGGGTACAATATGTGACGACATAACGGTGTCGTCACAAAAAGTACTAACATTTTGTGACGGTTGACCATAAAATCGTCACGAGGACTTTATATGACGGTCATTTTGTGACGATGGGCGTGACGCTAGGAAATCATCACAAGGATCTTTTTACGATAGTTTTTGTACTTTACATGACAGTTTGGCTTTGTCACATAATCCAAGAATTCTTGTAGTGGCTAAAGTAGACAATTTACAAAGTAATAGAGCTATGACAACGTATCCTATGCAAACCAGACAAGCTGTGCAAACTTGGAAACTCTTGATCTAGACCTCAGGATGCCCATCCGATGGCTGCAGAGAGAGGTAGGATGTTTTTACGATCAACCGCCCGCCAGCTCACTTAGTAATTATGTTTCTTTTCCAAATGACCCCCTCCCCCTAATCCCAAGCATCAAGTACAGGTTCCTTTACCCCGCCACCGGCAGTCGACTCACGAACATGCACTGCCGTGAAGATGAATATTTAGCGGCCGCCAGACTCGTCTTCTCGCATACTGCCCTGGAACTCCACTCCAATGCTGCCCACGAACGACACCCTGATGCCCATGAATTCGGCTCCGATGTTGGCCACGAACGCCGTACCGATGCTGCCCACAAACGCCGCCCCTATGCTACCCACGAACGTCGTCCAGATGCTACCCACGAATGCACACTACCCTGATGTAGGTTCATTTCTCCTATAAGACTTTCACCTTGACTTTCATCTTGAGTACGATCATTGCTGACGTCCCTGCATGCCGCGGACAGTGAACCTGTAGTCGTCGTCGATTCTGCGTCCTTTGAGGCCACCACCATGGATGATGTTGTCATGACCATCATGGACGTCGACGTTGGAGTTGGAGCCCACCTTGAAGAACCAAGCACACCACGGACAACATCTTCTCCGAATATAGCAGATAAATGCAAAGCACATTTGATACACTAACGGATGTGGAGAATTTTTACAAATTGTATGCACACAAAGCTGGTTTATCTGTTCGTGTTGGTCAGCACAAGAAGAAAAATGAGGAAATATTTTACCAGCGGTATTGTTGCTCAAGGGAAGGGTACAGAAAGGAGTGCGTACAAGATGTTAGTGATCAATCCGAAAAAAAAGAAAGACAGCAAATGTGATGGAAACCCGATATGGCTGTCAGGCACATATTGTTGTCAAGCTTGGCAGTGACAAAGAAGTATCGAATATTTTCATTAGTTGAGGAGCACAACCATGGTTTTGTGTCACCAGATAAGAAGCACTTGCTAAGATCCAACCGTCATATTAGTGAGAGGGCAAAGAGTACTTTGTTCAATTGTCATAAGGCTAGCATTGGCACGTCCCAGGCATTTCGACTTCCCCAACTCAGTGATGGTCGATTTGAGAATGTTGGTTGCACACTGAGGGATTTGAAGAACTATTATCGTGACCTAAGGAGCAAAATCAAGGATGCTGATGCACAAATGTTTGTGGGACAACTTGAGCGAAAGAAGGAAGTAAATCCTGCCTTCTTTTATGAGTTTATGGTAGATAAACAAGGACGACTTGTGCGTGTCTTCTGGGCAGATGCCATATGCATGAAAACTATAGTGTTTTTGGTGATGTGCTTTCCATAGATTCTATATATACTACTAACCAATATAATTTGAAGTTTGTCCCATTTACCGGAGTCAATCATCACTTACAAAGTGTTTTCCTTGGGGCAGCGTTTTTTGGCTGATGAAAAGATTGAGTCATTCGTATGGTTGTTTAACACCTTTCTTAAGGCTATGGGTGGAGTAGCACCTCATCTAATCATAACAGATGAAGATGTGAGCATTAAGGCTGCAATTGCTCAAATTCTACCAAATACGGCTCATAGACTTTGCATGTGGCATATCATGGAAAAGGTACCTGAGAAGGTTGGGCCCACCATAAGAAATGATGAGGATTTTTGGAAAATATTAAACAAGTGTGTTTGGGGCTCCGAGAATTCAGATGAGTTTGAGTCTCAATGGAATTTTATCATGGTAAAGTATGGGCTCATTGGAAATGAGTGGTTTTCCACAAAGTTTGACATTCGAGAATCATGGATTCCAACATACTTTATGGACATACCTCTAGCAGGACTCCTTAGGATTACATCACGATCAGAGAGTGCAAATTCATTTTTAACCGTTTCATTCATCGAAAATTAACCTTTGTTGAGTTTTGGCTAAGGTTTGACACGGCTTTGGAGTGCTAGCGCCAAGAGGAGTTGATAGCCGATAATAAAAGTCTTCACACCAATCCTAAATTGATGACACCATGGGCCATGGAGAAGCACTGTAGTGTCGTATATACTCATGAAATTTTCAGCAAGTTTCAGGAACAACTCGTAGTTGCAAGAGACAATTGCATTATTCAAGGGATTTCGGAGTATGAAGATATGAAAATTGTCACCATTAGCAGCCTGTCTGGAAAAGAGCGAGTGGTTCAGATGAACAAGTCAGACATGGTTGGTATGTGCTCTTGTAAATTTATGAGTCCTATGGCAACCCGTGTCGTCATATCATTCAAGTGCTTAGAGGCGAGAAGCAAAATGAGATACCATCAATTTATTTTATGAAGAGGTGGGAGAAAAGGTGTAAAAGGTGAGTTTACACGGCTGTTTTGTTTTCTATGGATGTATGTTTTTTATGTGCAATAGTGCTGATCGGATCTTTATTTTCATAGAGAACTATTCTTCGATGATGAAGGTAACCTTCTGGATGAAAAGGCTAAAAATCCTATAGAGGTGGCAATGCGGAGAAAAATTTCAGATTCACGCAACAAGTGTGAAGATCTTATCCAGATGGCCAAGAACTCTGAACAAGGAATGGAATTTTTATATTATAGTTTATCAAAAACCTTGTAGAACCTCTCCAAAATATCATTCCTGCTGCTACAGTTAATAAACAAGATGAGTTTGAATCATTCCTTGGTGGAAAAATTCCAAAAGAAGTCGGCATACATCCACCAAATGATATCAACTCCAAAGGGCGATGCAAAAGAATTAAGAAGGGCAAGGAGAAGAAGGCACCCAAAAAACGGATGTGTGGAAAATGCAAGCAATTAGTGGATCATGACGCACGTAATTGCCCAAACAATGTTGGTTGATATTTCAAGTTCATGTAACCTTTTGAGACATTTTGGAATGCTTACTGTCTATGTTACAGAATATTTTTGTACATGTCAATTTTTGTAGCATTGCAATCTGAATTTTCAGCACAAGGTCTAAACTTTCTGTTAAGACATTGGAAGCTGCAACCATGCACTTTCAGATCACCAAAGACATTGCAAAGCTGAAATCGATTTCAGTTCATTCCATTGCAAATTCAGACATACAAACATCCACACAGTACACATTGGCTAACCCACAATTTGTTACAATCTTCAGACCACAGCTCCAGCAGGGTTCCACATCTATCATGGACCTCTGTACTGCCGCAAGCATGCAAGGCTTCCTGGTCGCTGGTCTACAGGGATCATGCCTCCACCCTTTGATGTGTCGATTGCCTCTAACATGAACCACAGCACCGAATGTCATCTCTGAAAAACTCAAATCATCTCCTTACCTGACAAACAACAGAAGCTCCTTACAACCTGATGACGAAATTAAGAGGTGGGAGGGGGATGAGCGCCACCAGCAAAGCATACCTCAGGACAGAGAGAACGAGGCCACCAACGCCAGGCGGCAACAGCAACGGCGTCGAGCCGTCCGGGTGGAGACGCGGCCGCGGTGGCCAGCTGCGACGGCGAGAGCCGCTGCTCGGCGGGCGGAGAGCGGCGAGGCAGAGGGCGGCCTGCCGGCGAGTCGCGGGCACGCGACAGCGAGGCGGAGGGCGGCCAGCCGGCGAGTCGCGGGAACGCCGCGGCGAGGCGGAGGGCGGCCCGCCGGCGAGTCGCGGGCACGCGGCGGCGAGGCGGAGGGCGGCCGATGCCGACTCGCGTGCGCCGCGCGTAGAAAAGAAAAGGCCGAGGGGAGGCCGGGCGCTGTGATTGGCATGCCGCTGTGATCAGAGGGGGTGATTTGCAAAATAAACAGATTAGCAAAGTTGGTGTGCGGGCGTTTAATTACAAATTGAATCTACTACTCTCCCTAGCCATCGGATGCACAACATATGGTTCAGATCGTTAGTTTGCAAGGTTACCGTGCAACCTTGGTTTTCCCAGGATACTGCGCCTAGAACTATTGGTCACTTTTTTAAAATAAAAGAAGAAAATTATGATTTTAATACCCACTAACATATGTTTTTTGTATTTCCTTGCGCCACGTCAGCTTCTCCTCCACATCATCCGGTACCAGCACAGTTGAAGTAGAGTATTCACACAGAACTAGTGTGTCAGCGTCGGTTTCAAATCTAGGTGCACGAATTGAATATAATATCCACCGTCGTCTGCTTGGCTCCTGGCCGCCTACCTTCCTGCGCCTTTCCTGCTTCCCGAACCCAAGAGGCCACATGCCTATAAAATCTGACCCGTCCTCATCCCTCCGGGCTTGATCGATGAGACGGCGAAACCAACACACAGATGGACTCCATCCCACCTTTCTTCCAGTTTGCCATGCTCGCCGGCCACATCACCACCGCCCTCCTACATGCCCCCAGACGTCTCGGTGATGTCGCATCCAAGGTCCCGGATCTGATGGAGAGCGTGCACGAAGCTTCCTGGGGAGAGGCCGAAGGAGCAATAGTCGATGTAGCCCGTACGTGAACTAGCTCAGCAGCATCGATTTGCTTGGCCACCAGGAGGACCGCCTGCTGCGCGTGGAGAAGATAGGATTCGCCGCTGGAGGCTTCACGGCAGTACGTATGTTGAGTCCCGCATTTTGATATGTTCCTGTCTCTCCGTGAATCAACAGACGCAATGGAAAGTATACATTCAGACGGGATACCGAATTGACAACCCCTCCTTTCATATTAGCCCTCTTACCCAATGTAAGAAAGATCAATAAAACTAAAAATATTGCAATAGCTTTCTTTATTTACACGCTTCTCTAAAATTTTTCATATGTACCAAAAATTTAGATGAGTCTGCCAATGTTAAATTGGCATATGTAATTTTTTTTACGCAGGTGTTTGTCGGCAGACTTTTAACTTTATATTTTACCAAGAATTTGATAAAGCAATCTACCTCTTTAGTACTCACTCTTCATATTGTAATTTCATCTCTAAATCCCACGGTAACGCGCAGGGAATTCACCTAGTAACAATGATTACTAAGGGTTGAAATCTTATTTGTGCAGACAGGTCGCCATACGGGATTGAAAAAGTGGTCATGTATTTCAAAAGAAGATACAATAACACACCAATGTATGTCACTGAAAATGGTATGTCTTCTAACCGTATCTTTATTTTCTAGATCGAATAAACACTAGTTCTAAGTGAAATTGTATTTTAGATGTTTCTATGGCTTTAATTTGAGTACTGACACACTAATCACACAAAACACTATGTGCTAGGAGACTGATAAGACTGTTACCAAGTACTTTACCTTACATATTTACTCACATGACTTTAAATCATTTAGATTGAAAACATGTAAGTTGAGCATGATATATCTATATTTAGAAAATACTTGCAAAATCTCCTTAATTCAAATTTTGAAGAATATTTTCTAAACCGTCATTAAAAATTGCAAAAAAAAAGTTAAATGTGATAAACATTTCTAACTGGAGGAGGGACTACTTCCAGAATTAGGATTTATCCATATAAACATAAAAAAACTAGAAACATGGCCCAACAAACTAAGCTACTCATTCATGGTCTAAATTCATGTGCTATAAGAACTTTACAGGTTATTCTCAAGCAAGCAATAGCAGCATGTCTGCCAAGGATTTTACAAACGGCACAGGAAGAGTCAATTATCTTCAAGGCTACCTCACCTTTTTGGCCTCAGCGATAAAGTAAGTGTCACAACTCTTGATTAATCTTAAACAGAAGCAATGCTGCTTTGTGGCTTTGAGCAATGCCTTTGAGGCTTTGCTGCGTCTGCATGTTCATTCTTCCTCCTTTATTTCTGGACACTGACTAAATCACATATGCCTCTGATCTATTGACCATTTCAATCTCTGAAGGAAAGGAGCCGATGTGCGTGGTTATTTCGTATGGTCTCTTCTTGACAACTTCGAGTGATATTCTGGATACACACAGAGATATGGGCTCTACTATGTCGACTACAAAACACAGAAAAGGACCCCCAAACTGTCATCGAAATGGTATCGTGAGTTCCTCGAGGGATCACCCCTGAGAACAAGGCCCCGAAATGGAAACTTTCACTGTTCTCAAAAGATTAGTGACATGTAGATCTTTACCATGGTCTAATAATCAGTTGGCGGGCTTGCGGCGGGCTTGCATGTTCTCCCGTTGCCTTAAGCTGTGTGTCTCAAGGACTTCGAATGTGTACCGTGTGTATGTGTTTGGCATCAATAATATAAAATCTTAAAAAGAGGCAGAGAGGATATGGGTTCTCTTTATTATTAGAAATAAAATGTTGGAGTATCATATTTTTTCTAATAACCTTCTAGTTTAGTTAGCTCAGCTCCCTTAATCGTGGATCTGTATGACTTGTCGTGGCCTTAATAATATAAATAAATGGCAGCATGCCTCATGATTCCACTACACCACGACATTAAAACAACATCAGACGTCAGTTGCTAAAGATAAAAAATTAGCCCTGAACTGTCCGTTGCTAAAAGCTCTAACAAGTTGTCCGTCGCTAAAAGTTTGACCGTCGAACTGTCCACCGACGCTGTATACATACAACGGCAGTTTCATTAACAATGGCAGCAGTCTGTCGCTATAGCCTTTAGCGATGGATTATCGATCGCTGCATACCCCACATACCCCTTTCAACAATGAATTGCCCATCGCTGTTTAGAAGTTGTGTAGTGTTCATGGGCTGTGTTTCCCAAATCTCCCTTACTACGGTCTTCGTTGGTCATTCAGGAAAAAGCAATCAATCCCAGTTGTGCTTCGATATTTGGACAGGCGTGCGCAAGCTTCATTGAATCATTGGCCAACGCCCCCATAAGACCACAGCTAAATGAGACGACGCTACAGTTTTGATGTTTGAGCCGGCCTGTTACGGCCACACAGGTGCTGGTACGGTGGCCCGTGTAGCAGACTCGTACAAGTGCCAGGCCGATGAACATGGATGGCAGCAACGGACAGGGACTTCCAGCCGGGCGAGGGAGACATCAACAACAACAACGTACGGCGCAGGAGTATCTTCAAACCGAAGCTAACCACTCGTTTCAATCGTGCAGAGATCATACGTAGACCCCTCAAGTTGAGTGAGTTCCACTGAATCGACATATGTCGTCTCTGCATAGTTCTGCCACGTGTTCGAGAAAAGACAAGTATGCACCAGCTACAATTCTACAACGCTACTGCTACGCTGCAAGGAAGTTTCCAGAAAAGTGTTTTCCTTAGCGTGTGTTTGGTTCTGGAGCCATATGGGTTGGGTTGGGTTGGGTTCATCCCATTTTTATAATTTGAATTGAACCTGCATCATGTTTGGTTGCAGGATTAGAGTCATCCTAATCCTTTGTTTGGTTTGAGGGATGGAATGAGTTAGCATGGATGGCATCTTTTAACACCATCAGGTATTGTTGACGTGGGGTCCAGATGGCAGCCAAACAAAACCCGTCTTCTACCTTCCGTCATTGCAGAGCAAAGGGGCAGAACACCGCGCCGCTCCAAAGCACCGCAATGGAGGCCAACGCCACCTCCCTCCAGCGGCTAGCACCGCATCCTGCTTCCTCCCCGCACCGGCCGCCAGCGCCGCACCGCCCTCCCGCCTCGTCGGCCAGCCCAGCTCCGCCCCGCAGGCCGCCGAACTCCTTCTCGCGGTGTTTCTCGCATCGGCGGCGCCCGCGCGCGGAGTTGCTCTCTGAGGCGATGGCGGAACCCCCCAGGTTGGCGATGGAGCTCTTTGGCCCGGCGCGGCAGAGCTCCTTGGCGTGTTACGGATATGGCGGAGGAGGAGGAGTGTGCAGCAACAGCGGAGGCGCGGGCACAGGCGGCGGAGGCGGAAGAGCACCGGGGAGCACGGGGCCGCTGGGACCGGGACGAAGACGAGGGTTGGGGGTGGGGACGGCGGTGGCGGCGGGGAGGGATACGCATAGGAGGCGGCCGGGTAGGCGTAGTACGACTGTTGAGGGGGTTGCGGGGGCGTGAGGAGGGGCTGGCCGAGGTGCGCGCGCGGCGGCTTCTCGTTGTCGTCGGTCGCCGTTGCGGAGGATGCCATCGCCGACGCGGTTGAGGGGGGAACCGCGATGGAGCTCCTTGACCCAGCGCGGCAGCGCGACGGAGACTCGAAGCGGAGAGAGAAGATGGACACAAACGCCGTTGATGTGGGTCGGTGTGGTTCGGTGTTTTTTTAAACACACTAGACCCGCATCTGGAGGATATATTCTCTATCGGGTTGAACCCTAATCCTTTTATTTTTTTCAACCAAACACGGGTTGACGTAGGTTGAATCTGCTTCAACCCACACCAACCCATAAACCAAACACGTGCTTAGTTAAGCTAAGAGCAAAGCCTATAGTTCACGGGTGTCTAGATTTACGGATAAGACATCATTTATAACCTTTCTTATTTTTTCATACCTTTTATGTTTTTGATGTAATTTTGTAAAGTTGTTGCCCTTTTAATAAAAATCAAGTAGGGGTTCGCACCCCTCCTGTTTCATAAAAAAAAATTCTACAACGCAATACTTGTGTTTTGATCTAGCTAGTTTTACAGATTTGGATTCACTAAAATATGTCAGTATCCTACCATCGATCTTGTGGTGCTACGTGCTTTTCGTTAGGCACAGGTTGAAAGTATTTTTTAGTCTCTTTTTAAATGTGGGAAGCTTTATTAATTTCAAGAATGTTATATAAAAAATATCTTAAAATCCTCCTAGCCTTTACTTGAAAAGCACATAACCCAAAGAAACTAAATAGTTTGTAGACTACAGCGGCAACGATGTGCCTCGGTAAAAAGGCCACCTACGCCAAAAACTCAGAAGCAGGCTTCAACAGGCTAGACCAAATTTGAAGTAAGTGTGTAAGTGAGGGACTATTTGGTTTCATGGGACTATAGACCACAGGTACGAACAGCGCACTAGGTTTGAACTGCGGACTGTCCGCGTGAACGGGTCGGACTGCCCGAAGGCAAAAGTTGAAAACTCGAATTTCTGGGACACGTTCTGGACATGAAAAGACAGATACCGGCGACTGTTCATGACTAGTGGCCGGACTGTCCGCGGTTAAAAATCTCAGACTAAAAATCAAAGTCGAGAACTGGGTTCTGAACTGAGCGGAGCCTAGACTTTCCGCACTTGAAGTTCGGACAGTCCGCGGTCACTAAAACAGATTAGCCATGAAAGCCACTAGCTCGACCCTGACTCGTGGACTGTCCGCACCTACAAGGCCGGATTGTCCGCGGGCTCCCCGAAAATCGCTTGCAACATAACTTCATCTCGATCTCCCTTGAATCGAAACCAACTGCCACCAACCTTGGTATAGATGATCACAAGACAATGGATGAGCTATCTCTAGAAGATCATCGCCCAATTCAAAGAGAATCAAGAGAAATCAAAAGGGGAAGGTGAAAATCGCCAAGAACGCATCCTAGACACGTTCTTGCCCTGATCTACGAACTCATGAGGAATTAGCTCAAACTCTTCGGTGAGAATGATCCTCTCACGTCATAGAACAAATCAAGGAAGAAAAATGAAGCAAAATCGCAATAGCTCGCGAATCGGAGGACGAACTAGAGAACGGAGAGAGGAAAACGGGATGAACACATCAAGACACACATGAACACAGTGATTTCAAATCCTGGAGGAAACATAGAGGACTAGGGGACTCTCTTCCTATGATCTTGGTTCAATCACGAATTCTACGAATTCATGGACCTCTCTCTCACCAATAAGACTAGAGGGGGAAGACCTACCAAGGAAGAAAAAAAGCTGCTGGAAAATGAAAGAGGTGAGGGAAATTGGTGCTCCCTCGTCCTTATTTAACAGATAGGGTTATTACATAATTCTAATTTTGCCCTTGAATACACATGAGTCAAACCACTTAACCCCAAGTGTGTAATGGTCCAACCCTTTGGTTTTCTTGATCCGATGACAACCGCGCCTTCTCAACGGTAGCTTCGCTTCAACACGAACTCCCCGATGCCGCCACGTGCCATTCGTCCGCATCAGGACCTCCGCTCGGGTTTTGAGGCCCCAACCTGCGAAACTGGTCGCCGATGGTTTTCGGCATAAACCATCAGACCTCCGCTGATAGTTTTGAGGACAAACCACCAAACCTCCTTGCGAGTAGCGTAGTCCATACGCGTCCCCTGCCATGTACACTTGCGCTTGATTATGTCCCAAGTGTCAGCCACCGCGGCTGGCCAACCGGCTTCCTGGTCCCTCGGTCCAAGCCTCATGTCCGCCACGGTCCATCAGCACGGCACATCCTACTTGACTTTCTCCTTGCCGCTGCCACCGCCTTCGGACTCGACACTTGGACACCACAAGCCAAGAGACATGTTTCGACACATAACCCTTTGCCAGGGATTAGGAGAACCACTGAACCAACCACGAACCAAAGTGTTGGCATGTTGACAATTGCTCATCACAAAGGCGCTACACAACGGTATGAAAAACCATGTGTTCACACATTAAGAGGTTTAGGAGCCCCCAACTCAAGCCATGCATGCAAACCGGAAGTCTAAAAACATATGTTTATCGTTTCATTCTCATGCCACTTTTCCCTGTACGTTTTATATTTACTTCTTCTCGTGTACATTCTGCTGCCCTTCTCTCTCCTCTCGTCTCCCTCAACTGGGAGACCACCGCTGCTCACTGGCGAGTTTCCTAACTCCGGATCTGGTCACCCCTCTACCTCCCCACTCCCCTCTATTGCTGACAAGCTCGCCAATCTCGGTGCGGCTGGCATGGCGGCTTGTGATCTTTTCACTTGGTTTGGCTTCCTTCTGCGACCGTGCGCACCTAGTGGCTGGCTGCTGCACCCCCAACGTCTCGCCGATGGTGCCATTGCCCAGAAGTGGCCATGCTCCCAGCGCCTGTCGCAGCACGACAGTGGCGCACTCGTTGAGGCCATGCTAGGGGGACGAGGGTGGTTTCGGTCCTTGCCGCGACCGCCGAGGCCGTGCCCGGCCGGGACTGTGCACACCGGTGCCACTATCCGCCATGGAGGAGAAGAAGACCCGGGTTTTTTCAGACACTGACATGTGAGGCCTATCCCAAGGGAAAATTAGCGCATTCCAATTAAAATGCCCTTGAGTGAATTTGGAGCTGTCTAGCCAAACACTTCATTGATAAGTCCGCGTCCACTAGTGGAGCTGTTCCACGGTTAATCTCCGACAGATTTTATTTTTCAAAGGTGGAGCTGTCCCAAACAGCCTAAATCGTGAGTTTAAATCTCCATTCTGATGAGTTGTGACGGGTCCTACTGAATCTACTAGTTAGCACCCATCAGCTAATACTACAAGGTACAAGTTGTATGTGCTAGTGCCATAGATTGATCATAGGTCCTAATAATGAACCTGCATCATGTGTTGCAGACGTGTTTTGTTCATTGCCCTGCCTGCAATGAAGTCCCTCTCAAAAGGACATTGTGTAGGTCGGTGGACATTGGGAATTAGTCTTTTTTCGTCACACGATGCAAGGATTGGTTACCCTTCGATCGTTTACTTGTTAACCTCGCTGCTCTTTTTACTGTAAAAGCATGTTGTTTACATGCTGTCTCTTCAGTGCATGATGATCCGTACGAACTTTTTTTTTGACAATCTAGCTCTAGTTGGTGTGAGCAATCTTTGCATCAACGCCTTCCTACGGTCCTCACGTTTGCCATTCAAGAATACAATCAATCCGAGCTTGGACAGAGCGCATGTTTCAATTTCATCCATATATATATTTAGTAAATATTCATTGATATTTGAGCCGCATGAGACCACAACTAAACGGTAAGATGCCACAGTTTTGATATTTGAACCGGCTTTGCACTGCAACCACACAGAATGGCCCATAGCAGCGCGCCTCGTACTAGGACGAAGATAAATGGAAGACATGGGTAGCCAGGGAATGTCCAGCCTTGCGAGGGAGACAGGAGACTCTTCAAACTCTAACCTAACCACTCGTTTCAATCGTGCAGTGATCGATCATACGTACAATTGTACAAAGGACGGAAACTGTCGAAAACGATATTACGATATAGAAAATAAAAATGGTTGGTTCGAAACATTTCTACATTTTAGCAATTAAAGAGTATAAAAAATGGTAATAAAACCAAGTGAAACTGAGAAATTTTTATGTCGAAAATGATATCATAATATAGAAAAGCGAAAACGACCGATACGGGATATTTGTGTTAAAGTATGGCACTGAATCAACAAATATCCATCAGCTAAAGTAGTACACCGCAGGTTGCATCATCTCTTGTGGCTGTGTGTGTTTCTTGTTAGGCAAAGGTCGAAAGTAAATTTCAAGGCCTTATATGAGATCACTTATTATATTATCTCAAATGCATATATATGTCTGAATCTTGAATGAAACTAAATCTGAATTTCTGATGAGTTGTGATGACAGGTCCTACTGAATCCACTGGTGTCCATCAGCCTAGCTATACCACAAGCTGAATCTACACGTATGTTGGAACCGAGTCCTAGCAGGTTAGAGTGAAGATGGAATGAGTAACCCAGACGGTTCCTCTCTCTCTCTCTATTAAATATAAAAATTACAGTGTGGGCCCGACAGCAAGTAATGCCACAACTACCAGGGGGTCATCTCCCAATTACACAAAGGGGCATGGCCTTATATAGTGGCTCCCCAGCTCGAGGCTGAAAGTACATGTGTGCCCCAAAAGGGAGTTTTCAAACCCTAGACACTGACTCTATTACACATGGGTCCCTTAGGGGCACGCTGGGCCACCATTTCCTGGCCACGGCCACGGATCACCCCTCTCAAGAGGCCCATCAAGCCCATCACCTATCCTCATGCTTTCCGACCGACTTTGGCGCACTGCCCAGATAGCAACAGCCTCAGGTCGTCGTCTCCTCTACGCAGAGCCTCCGGGCCCAGCGAGGCTATGTCAGCTAGCCTCCGCTTGGCAACGGTGATCCTCGCTGAGCCTCCTCCGTCGGTCGGTTCGAAACCTCCGCTGGAGGCTCCCCAGCGGAGGTCTGACCTCCGCCTGAGTGACGGTCGTCGCCGCCGGGACTCCGCTGTCGACCAGCTCTGCGCTCTCCCGGAAACCTCCGCCCGGAGATCCAGCCTCCGACGGCAACTCCAATACCTGCAAGCATGGGTCAGGTCAAACACAGTCGGAACTGTTAGTCAGATACAGATCGGAGGTAATAAGCTTCTCCGTTCCTAGGGCGCATCCCCAACATTCCCCCTTGAGGGTTAGGTCCAGCGGAGGCGGGTTTAGCCATCAAATCGCCCCTCAGCGAAGGTCTGACCTCCGCCTGAGTGACGGTCGTCGCCGCCGGGACTCCGCTGTCGACCGGCTCTGCGCCTCTCCCGGAAACCTCCGCCCGGAGGTCCAGCCTCCGACGGCGACTCCAATACCTGCAAGCATGAGTCAGGTCGAACACAATCGGAACTGTTAGTCGGATACAGATCGGAGGTAATAAGCTTCTCCGGTCCTGGGGCGCATCCCTAACATTCCCCCTTGAGGGTTAGGTCCAGCGGAGGCGGGTCTAGCCATCAACTCGCCCTGGCCGTGGAGGATGTGATTACCTCCGATCCCCCTGGCCCATTGAACGCTGGACCGGAGACTGCTTTTTTACCGTTATCCGGTTTTTTAATCTTGTACGTTGGTTTGAGTCTGTTCAACTTCTACGGTTCGATTCATGAATCGTCGTGAGCGTTGGGCTGAGAATTCTAGGTGCCGCATCGCTTCCTATAAAAATGGGGTGAGCGGTGAAAACGACCCTTACTCCTCCTTACTTGCCTCCGCGTAGCTTTTCTCTTGTTGCTTGTTGCTTCTGCTTCCATTGCATAGGTTTCCTTCTTTGCTTGCTGCCTCCGCATTTGCTTGTGCCCCGGCATCCTGTCACCGTGGCACCCAGGCGCCCCTGCTGCACACGTCGTCGCCCGTTCTCCGGCCCCTATTCCCGGCTCCAGGGCATCGGATTCAGAGGTTTCGTAGAACTCTTTGAGGAGTGCATGCTGGGCGCCGTGGAAGCTAAGGATCTCGAAGAGTCACTGTCGGATGTTGAAGCCTCTCCGAGTGAGCTGATGGCTCCTAAGGTTGATGTGAGTGATGCGGAGGTGACGTATTCTTTTGGCCAGAGCCGGATGACCCAGGATATGATTTTAGAGCTTGAGGTTAAAGGATTTATTCCTGCTGGTCGCGGACGTCCTCCTCGTGGGGATACTATTCTAAAACCCGAGAAGGATGAAGCTGTTGTCTTTTGAGATTTCTTCACTTGCGGCCTCCGCATTTCAAGCTGCAACTTCCTCCGGTATGTCCTTGAATGGTTTGATGTGCAGCTTCACAACATGACCCCCCATGCCTTCCTGAATCTGAGCAAGTTCTTGTGGGCTGTTGAGTCTTATGGTGGAGAATTGAGTGTGAACACTTTTGCTGAGTATTACGAGCTTCAGAAACAACCACGGTATGTTGGTGGTAAGCTAGCTCAGTTCGCTTCTTGCAGTTTTATGTCCAAGAGGAACCTGGGTAAGGGTAAGGAGAAAGTTGCAATTTCTTGGTGTCAGAGGGGGAAGTATGAGCCTGCTGACTAGCTGGACTTTTGGTTTTATGTGAAGACTGGCAGCGTTACTCGGCCTGAAGATATGGAAGGCAGGTCACCCGGTTTCCTTATGCCTCCGTGATGACGCGGATGAATCCGTTAACCAGTGTCAAACCTGATTCTGTCGAATCCGACAAGCGGAGGTCATGCACGGAGGTTTTAGGGCAGCCTGTCGCTACTCAGGTGGTAGGGACCTTGTGGAGGAAATGATTGCCTTCGACTTCTAGCCCCTCCTTGGGGGCAAGGATAGGAAGAAATTTGTTCTTCAGAAATTGGATCTTCCTATTTTTGGTGTCGCCGGCGGAATCCTATGTCCGCATTTTGGGCTACAACTCCCTGAGGGTTAGAGCAAAGAAGGCTTTGTCCTCGCCACCGAGCAGAAGGCCGTCGAGATACTTGGGGAGGTTTCTGAGAAGAAGTATCTTGCCCAGAGGTCTGAGGCTGGTACTATGCCTCGCCTCAACAGGGTCTTCGAGGAGCTCGGCATCCACTACACTGAGCGCGAGCTCCCTGAGAAGCTGAAGAAGAAAAATGAGAAAAAAGAACTCACTGCTCCCGGCGCTGCTACGAAAGCCACCGAAGGAAAGAAGAGGAAGGCAGGCGCCTTAGCGCGCGTTGGCTCGAAAAGACAGAAGGAGACCTCCGCTGAACTTGCGGAGATGGAGGACGTCTTTGAAGATTTTTATGATGAAGGGGTCCTTGCCAACCCGGAGGTGATGACTGAGACTCCGCCTGAGGCTGACATTTTGGCACTTCATGGTTCCGAAGGTCCATCTCGGCATTCTCTGTCGCCTGTTGCTTCTCCGGAGGCATCTCATGCCCTAGTGGCTAAGGCCTCCGGTTCGCCGTTGGTCAGGCCTGTTTCACCGTCCGCCGAGGCTGTATCTGCGCATGTCGAAACAGCGCCCACTAAGCTTCCTGTGAAGCCTTTTGCTAGTGTTTATCTGGAGGCCATCTCTGATGAAGATGAGTTGGAAGAAGCTGATGTTACAGCTCATCGCGCTGAGAGGCCTGCGGAGGCTGTCCCGCTCAGAGCGGAGGATGCTGAGGTCACCAAGGACGCGTACGCTTCGAGTTAAGGTAACGTTCTTAGTTGAAGTATGACCTATGTGGATTTCTTGACTTTGAAGGTTTCTTGTGGTTATGCTTCTGATGGGAAAGTTTCCTTGCTCGGTGAGCATGTGTATGATGCATATTTTTCCCTTTGAATTGTTGTTTTTTGTTCTCATTGTTTGACTCGTGTTTTTCTGCATCCGCTTTTAGATATCCTTACTGTTGAGGCTGCTCAGCCTACCCCTCCGCCGCCTCTGGCATCAGGTGGCCCTTTTCCTAGAGGAGCCGCTGCCGAGGCAGTGCCTACCGCTTCGCGCCCTCCGGTGGGCATGGTTGGCACTGGGTCTATCCCGTCCGGTGGTTGCCCTGATGAGGGCATAAGGGCTCTCCTTGGCTGGGCTCAAGGTATTCGCCAGCTGACTGATTCGATGGGCGGAGACCTGTATTGGCATCTGGCTCAGCTTCCCTTTCAGACTTTGATAGACGCCAACATTAATCATCATGTTATTGTAAGTTTGGCTTCATTCTCTCCTTTAGCTATGCGCTTTTTTTGGGTATTTGATTT
This sequence comes from Bothriochloa decipiens, assembly GCA_023333625.1. NCBI lineage: Eukaryota > Viridiplantae > Streptophyta > Magnoliopsida > Poales > Poaceae > Bothriochloa > Bothriochloa decipiens. Next base: position 19,233,345 of record CM041640.1, on the reverse strand, counting down.
CTACATTGCTTTATTGCTGTCTCTAGAGCACCGCCTTGTCTATAGCTATTGAGACCAGCAGTTGCGCTGAACTGGTCAAAAAGGACGACGCCATCAAGGTTTTGAAGGAGGAGATCGAGTCTCAGGCCCATGAAAGAGAGCGTATGGCTCAGCAGGCCTCCGGCCTAGAGAAACAGGTGCTAGCTCTTGGAATTGAATCTGATGAATTAAGGAGGTCTGCTACTGCTGCCAAGAGAGCGGAGGATGCTGCTAGGGAAGCGGAGGCCACTGCTAAAGCGGCGGAGGCTACTGCTAAAGCGGCGGAGGCTACTGCTAAAGAAGCGGAGGCCACCGCAATCCAGCGGGCGGACAAAGCCGCTGAGATTTCCAACCTCCTACGGCAAGAAGTGGACGTCGAACGGTGGCTGGCGGCGGCTCTTAAGGATAGGGTTGAAGAGCTTGAGAAAGAGCTGACCGCCACGAGGTTGATCGGGCTAGAAGTAGCTGAAACCTATGTCTCCGCCGTCCGGGCATTTGGTGGCGCGGTGACTCCGGTCAATCACGAGGCCTCTACTTCCAGTATCTTTTCCTGGATTAAGGGAAACCTTGCCAATCTTAGTGATTTTGTGACCGAGGTTTCTGATTTCAGCGCAAAGACCTCTGCCACCTTTCTGTGCAAGCTCTTTGTGTCGAAGGGCATTACCCAAATTGGAAATTTTGATTGCCCAGAGCTAGGAGATCCCGCTGAACTTGGCAGAACAGATCGTTTTGTTAAGACCACCGTGCGCAGCTTTATGGAGAAGTTCTGGTCCAAGTTCGGTCAGTCGGAGACCATTGCCATGGCCAATGTTACTCGTGAAACGGTATGGATGGTTGGCTTTTGGTGCTTTATTTTGCTTGTCAGAGCTGTATAGATGATTCCCCTCTTATTCTCTGCCTTTTTCAACAACTAAAGTATGGCAAGCGCAGTGGTCACGGCCCGACGACTTCTGGAGGGATGTCTGCACGCACCCGGGGGTCCGCTGATGCTGGTGCCTCCGCTACTCAAGTTTCTCCTGCGAGTGCTGAGGCTGATGCCGTGGTGGAGCGAGTGGTGGCCTCTCCGGGAGCTCGAATGGAGCCTCAGGACTTGATCGGAGCGAATTTTGTATTTTTTGTCTTTTGCTGACTTGGTGCCGGTGCGCACATGTAAAGAACTACTTGAAATGCTCTTGGCAAATTATTAATGGCCAAATCGTCCTGCGCAGGTTTGTAGTTTGGGGCCTGTGCAGGAGGTCGAGCCTATCACCTTTATGCGCAACGATGTTTATGTTAGCGGCGAGTTGTGGACTTACTGGAAGTCGGTGTTTCCTAGGCTTTTGGTGGACGACATGTTCGATCTTGTTCTTAGCGATTTGGATGACGCACGCCCTAGTTTTATTTGTTCTTTTGCATGGCGTGGTCCGTCTAGACCTTTGTAATCATATTTGTTTGCGCGGAGGTTTGATGTTGTGATGGACATGTCATTTGCGTTGTTGCTCATTTCGGCCTTCGCTGTGCTGCGGAGGCCTACTTTAATTAGTCGGAGGCCTTCGTTCCTTATTGTAGGTGTTACCTCCGGAGGTGATTTCTGTTTTCCTCCCCGGAGGTTGTATCCACTTGCGACACATTTGTGTATTAATAACTTTATTGTTAACATACAGCGGATGTTACAACCGTTGTTTCTCTTTGACCAGTGCTGGTGTCGGTCTTGCTGTGTTTGACTTTGCAGTCTTTAGCAATTTATCCGTGCGTCCCGACGCTTATTCTACGGAGGTAAGCTGTGGTTGATTTCAGCGGAGACGGGAGGACGTTACGAGTTCTTACGCAGTATCCCCCTTTGTCTCCGTTCAAACGATGATCCTGATTGGCTTGCTCTACTGGCTTCCCTCTTTGGCATTGTCCCGGAGGCCACAGCTGCCTCTATGACGTTTCTTTTGCCAACACTATTATGAATTCTTGCGCGGTATCTCATTATTTTTGGTCGTCCGTATGCGGACGTCTGCCTCCATCTCCCTTAAGCAGGTTTTGGTTATGTGGAGCTGGTTGTGGTTGGCCCTTTCCTGCTGCTCGTGCATGCAGGCGTTGAGCTCTACTTCTTTTATAGTACCCCTTGTGTATTTATTTATTTAGCGTCCTCGCTTGCAAAGGCTAGTTAACACAGGTATTGGTTTGGTACTTGTTTCCTTTAATGATAGGTAGCTGTAGTTGGTTTAATGGTGCTTTGGAGGTCCTTATAAAAGGATCTATTCCCCTTGATCATTTGGGCTGCTTTGTTGTGTACATTATACTGATGGTGCTTACTATAGCTTTTTTGTGTTGGTACTGTGTAAGGACTCGTAATGGAACAGCCTCGGAGATGGCGGCCGGCTGTGTTCTTGTTTAGCATTGTTTATGTAAGGATTTTGGATGCGGTGGTTGCTTGCGACTAGAAGGTGCAAAGTGGTGTGCTGACAGATGATCTTGGAATTTGCCCTGCACACCGTGGCATTGAAGGTTCGCCTCCTTCTCTTCGTACCGAGCGTGCGTTGGACTTGATTGAAGTGACCTGGTTTCTGGAGGCACAGGGTGGTATGTAGCTGGGAGGTGATAGGGGATATTCTGCAGTTTCTCAGGGTTTGCCTCCGTCATTGCTAGTGCCGGAGGGTTAAGCGCCAGCAACCTCCAGTCCACTTCCATGTCTTGTGGTAGCAGGTTAGCTGGGTGGAGTGGCTGGATATTTTGACCCGGAGGTTGTGTATTTTGGTCTAGCAGCTAGATACGTGCATTTTGCACATTGTTTCTGTTATGAGCAAGGCGCAATGTGCCCTGACTATTGTAAGCATAAAATCGAATGAATAGACTTGTTTTGCATATTGCCTCCGTTCTGGAGTGCGGAATATCTGTCTCTTGTGATTGTATTGCTTTTGGAAAGTGTATGACGCGGAGGTTGCTTGGTTCCGTGAACTTGTACCTGCGTGAGTGTTACCTCCGCTTGTTTTAATATTGCGTTTCGGAGGTTGCTTTTGGTGATTATAATGTTACCCGTTTTTTGAGCTACCGGTGCCTGAGCTAGTTGACAGGTTATTTTTTGGTTCGTTTCGCAACTTATGGTTGCGATTGCCTGCCTCGATGCCTGATAAGACAGGACTTTTTCAAGGTCTTTTGGTATTTAGCGGAGGCTGGTTCATGCCTTTTTTGTTCGTCCGTGATCTGTGGTTGCTGTTGCCTGCCTCGATGCCTGATAGGATAGGGCTTTTTTAAGGGCTTTTGGCATTCAACAGAGGCTACTTCATGCCTTCTTTGTTCGCAACCTATGGTTGCTATTTCCTGCCTCGATGCCTGATAGGATAGGGCTTTTTCGAGGGCTTTTGGCATCTTGCAGAGACTGTTTCGTGCCTTCTCATTTTTTAGCAACCCATGGTTGCTGTTGCTTGCCTCGATGCCTGATAGGACGTGTCTTTTTTTGAGGGCTTTCGGCATTTTAGCAGAGGCTATTTCGGAGGTTGCTTCATGCCTTCTCATTTTCTTAATGGTGGCATGAAGTAACCTTGTGAGATCATGAATAGTTGTCAAATATTGCAGCCGCGGTGCTGGCTGCTTTCGACTGTCCTAGGTACTATTTTTCGGGGTCCACTTTATACATTCAGCAGTTAATTACATACGGTCTTGCCTCATTAAAAACCTCACCTCCGATTTGAAGCCCCTTTTGTGAGGAAAAGAGTGCAAGCCGTTTTTGCAGGAAAAATAAATTGCGGGGATTTAAATTTAGGGACTTCTGTTTATAATTCTACGAAGTCCTTACATTCTATGTGTAGTATTTCCGGAGGCTATCAATGTTCCAGGTGTGGGTTGATGTTCTCTGTCTTGCAGATAGAATGATCCTTTCCTCCCTCCTTGCCTGGCTATGAATGGTCCTTCCCATTTTTTCTGTAGCTTTCTAATGTTCTGAGCGTTTGGCCTCCGCCTCATTACCCAGTCACCATCCTTAATGTTTTTAGTGACCACTTTTCCATCCCTCTATTTCCTGGTTTGGTCTTGGTATTTCTCGATGTTATCGATTGCCTCTAGCCTGTATGCTTCGGTCATCTCCTTGGTGTACTCTTCATCCTTCGCGAGGTTTTGTTTTAATGTGCGGAGGTTCTGGTATTTGATCTCTTCTGGCATCATTGCTTCCTCTCCATACAGTAGCTTGAATGGAGTGAACCCGGTGGCTCTCGATACGTTTGTGTTGTGAGACCACACAACCTTCGGCAGCTCTTCTACCCATTTTCCCTTTTTGTGATTTAGCAATGTCTTGGAGATTGCTCAGAATATGATCCTATTTGACCTTTCCACTGCTCCGTTACTCTCTGGGTGGTAGACTGAGGCGAAGGCTACTTGTGTGCCGATGCTATTGCAGAATTCTTTGAACTTGTCTGAATCGAATTGCTTTCCATTGTCGACTGTGAGCGTCCTTGGAACCCCGAATCTGCAAATTATATTTTGCCAGAAGAATTTCTTGACTATGTCAAAAGTGATTGTTGCAAGCGGTTTGGCTTCTATCCATCTTGTGAAGTATTCTACTGCTTCCACCGCATATTTGCTTCCACCCTGGGCCGGAGGTAATAGGCCTACGAGATCCATCCCCCATCGCCGAAGAGGCCAGACAGGAGGTATTAGCTGTGTTTGTGCTCTCGGAGATGCCTGATGTGGAGCGAAACTCTGGCATGCTTTGCAAATTCTTACTATGTGCAATGCGTCCTTGATATGCGTTGGCCAGTAGAACCCTTGCCTAATTGCCTTCGCTGAATGTGCTCTAGGGCCAATGTGTGATCCACATGTTCCTGAGTGGATGTCTTGTAAGAGGTCTCTGCCTTCTGATTCTGTGATGCACTTGAGCAGTGGTTGGACTATTCCTTTTGTTGTATAGAACTCTGTCTATTATCATGTAGTTCCTTGCCCGTATTGCCAGCCTTGATGCAACTGTTTCATCTGATGTCACATGGACTCCATTGATAAAATCAATTATAGGTTTCCTCCAGTCCTCTGTGTCTACTAGGAGTACCTGCACAAATACGTTTGCTGTTTTTGCGGTAGCCGGTAATGTCAATTCTTGGTAGAAGGTTCCTTTGGGTACCTCCTCTTGATTTGCTGCTGCTTTGGCTAACTCATCTGCCTCTGAGTTGTCTCCCCTTGGGATGTGCTTTAAGGTAAAGCCTTGGAATCTCTTTTCCATACCGCTGATCACTTCTAGGTATGCAACCAATTTTGGGTTCCTTGCAACATAGTCCTTCTCAACTTGTCCTGTTACTATCTTGGAATCAGTTCTGACCTTGATGTATTTCACGCCAAGCGCCTTGGCCTTGCCGAGCCCTAGGATCACTGCTTCGTACTCGGCTATGTTGTTGGTTTCTTTGAAGCACAGTCTTGCTGCGTATTTTGTTTTGATGCCCGATGGTGATATTAATACCGCGGAGGCTCCTGCACCTTGGATGCCCCACGCGCCATCTGTGTACAGTGTCCATATTGAAGCCTCCGCTTTGTCTTCTGTGTGCTATGGAGATATCCATTCTGCCAAAAAATCTGCTAGCAATTGCAACTTGACTGATGTTCTTGAGATGAACTTGATGCCAAACTAGGATATTTCTGTTGCCCATTTACCGATTCAGTCTGATGCTTCCTTGTTGCCTAGGATATCGGCTAGCGGTTGCTGCTGTTGGTACCAGGATTTCATGCTCTTGAAAATAGTGTTTGAGCTTCCTTGATGCTGTTACTAATGCATATGCTATTTTTTTGACCTCCGAATAATTCAGTTTTGCTCCTTGTAGCACTTCTGATACATAGTACACTGGGTGTTGTACGCTTTTGTTGTCAATTTCCTTTTCTTGAACTAGCATTGCGCCAATTGCTCCTGCGGAGGCCGCAACATATAGTAGCAAGGTTTCCTCTGCATCTGGTGCTATAACCATGAGGTCTTTTGTGATGTAGTTTTTGAGTTACCGGAATGTCCGAGGCCTTCAGCATTTTGAAGAATGGTAGACTTCGTTCTGCTAACTTTGAGATGAATCTGCTGAGCGTTGCTATTCTGCCTGTCAGTCGCTGTACTTCTTTCTTGTTTTTCGGTTCTCACATTGTTAACACTGCTTTTGTTTTATCTGGGTTTGCTCTTATCCCTTCTGGACCAACAATATAACCGAGCATCATTCCTTTGCTTACTCTGAAGATACACTTTTCTGGATTCAGTTTTAACCCTGCTTCTCTGAGACTAGCGAAAGTTTCCCGGAGGTCATCCAAATGATCTCCGGTCTGCTTGCTGACTACTGCTAGATCATCAACATAGGCTATGATGTTTCTTTGGAGCTGAGCTTGCAATACCGTTTGAATCATTCTTGAGAATGTTGATCCTACGTTTTTAAGCCCTTCCGGCATTCTAACAAAACAGTAGGTGATGAAGGGGGTTGTGAAGCTTGTTTTCTCTTCATCTTCCTTTCTTGGCCATATCTGGTGGTATCCTGAGAAATAATCCAACAGAGAGAAGCGCTTGCATCCTGCTGCCTTATCAACTGATGCATCTATTCTGGGTAGTGGGAAAGGATCTTTTTTGCAGGCCTTGTTGAGATCTGTGAAGTCTATACACATTCTCATTTTTTCATTCTTTTTTGGCACCAAGACAACATTTGCTAGCCAGTCTGAGTACTTGACTTCTCTAATGACCTTGGCATCTAATAACCTTTGCACCTCCTCTTTCGCTGCAGTTATGCGCTCGTCGGACATCGTCCTCTGTTTTTGCTCCTTGGGTTTGACATTTGGATTGAGGTCGAGGGTGTGTTCAATCACATCCCGACTGATTTCTTGCAGATCTGATGCTGACCATGCGAACATGTCCTTATTTTTTGCTAGCAATTTTAACAAGTCTTGTCTTTCTACCTCCAATAGATTGGCACCTATGGTAACTTTCCTGTTCGAGACTGCTTCTTCCAATGGTAGTGTTATTGTGTTCTCTTGGTCTAACATGTTGGTTTTTCCCGCGGGCATGTCCGGAGGTTCCTCTGCTTCTACGATGTTGATGTTTCTGTGTGCTTTTGTAGATTGCTTTCTCTATGTTCCTTGCTTCTTTTTGACTTCCCCGCACTATGATGATTCCATGTAATGCTAGCATCTTCATGCAGAGGTAGCCCATGTGTATTGCCACATTGAACTTGTTTGTGAATCCGCTTCCCAGTATCGTATTGTACTGGTAGTAGATGTCGACCACATCAAAGGTGATGTATTCTGTCCTGGCACAATCCCCATCTTTGAATGATACTGGTAGTGATATCTTGCCTAGGGCATTGATCTTCTTTCCACCGAATCCGATCAGTGGGGTGTCCAGTGGCTGTAGCTGGCTTCTCCTTAGCTTCATTTGGTCAAACACATTGGCGAAGATGATATCTGCTGAACTCCCAGAGTCAACAAGTATTCTACCTACCTCCCAGGCAGCTATATTTGCCTTTATAACCATGGCATCTGCATGCGGATAGCTTTCAACTTGGAGGTCTTGTTCTGTAAATTCTATTGGCATCTTGGACCATTCTGTTGATCTGTAGGTGCCCTGAACTGCCACATTGTTTACCAACCGGAGGTGGTCCTTCTTTTGTTTTTTGGTTTTGAACTCTAATGCTGAGCCTCCGGCTATAGGTAGTATCATGCCAATAGTTGGTAGCGCTGAATGCGGGTTTAGCTGGTTTTCTGCCAGAGGCTCTGCCTTCGTAGTTGCTGTTGTGGTTAAAGCATACTGCAGAGGTGCTGGTAATGCCTCATACTGTCTCTGCTGTGCTGCCGGAGGCGTCTACATATGTGTTGGTTCAATGAGTGCTATGTGCGGAGGCCTTTGGTTGATGTAAGTTAGACCATTTTCTGCTCTGTTCTGGGTGTAGCCCTGGTGCTGTGATGTTTGCTGATAGACTGGTCTCCAGGCCGGTAGTGCCGCCGGATAGTACTGTTGAGCCAAGTTGTGCTGCGGTAATGGCTCTGGAGCGTATCCTGGGAAACTTGGGTTATACTGCTAATAGACCTGCGCACTGTGAGTGTGATTAACCTCCCTGCTACCTTGCTGTTGAGGCTGTAGCTGTGACTGTTTAGTTTTCATCCTGTCAAGTGTCTCTTGGGCCTCTGGGCAGTCCTGTGTAATGTGCCCTTTGTCCTCTCCGTGGAAGAGGCAGTATTGCTTCCTTGGTTTCTGATTTTTGCTCCAGTTCCTGGACTTGTTGCTTTTGCTGTAGCCGTGCCCCCCTTGATTTCTCTGGTCATAACTTTCTTTTTTGTCCCAAGAATCCGGAGGTTGGCTAGCCTGCAAATTAAAAACTTGTTTCTGCTGTTTCTGGTATTGTTGTCTTTGCTGATTCCTATTTTCCCTTCTGTTACTATTGCTTGAAGACTATTTACTTTGACCGTCTGTTTCCTCCAATCTTTTGCGGAGGTCATTGTCAGAACTGCAGTATTTTTTGAACTCCTCGTGCAGTTGAGCCATTGTGGCTGGCTTTTTTCTTGCTAAGTGACTGGCGAATGGGCCGATTCTGAGTCCCTTGATTGCTGCTTCTATGGCCACCCCGTCAGGGACATCTGGTGCTTTAGCCCAGAGGTGTAGGAATCTCTGATAATAGTCTCTGAGGGGTTCGCCCTTGAGGTGCTTGTTGCTGAACAGGTCTGACGATGTTAGCGACTCGCTTGTATAAGCTTTAAAGTTTGCCAATATCTGGTCTCGTAGGTTCTCCCATGAATATACCGTGCTTGGTTTCAACATTGAGTACCATGCTAGTGCATCTCCTTCTGCCGCAATCACGAATGACTTGGCCATTACGTGATCGTTGCCTCCGGCGGAGGCTACTGCGGCTTTTCAAAACTCATTATAAACTGCCTCGGATCTGAATTGCCATTGAATCTTGGCAGAGATACAGGTTTGTAGCTCGGAGGCCATGGTGAGCTTTGTAGGCCTTCGGACAGTGGTGATTTTGGGTCAAAGACTCTTGACGGTGTGGGTAAGCTTGGAACTATGGTGTGCGTAGGATGCGCGTTCACAGTTGGGGGTCGACCTGCCATGACTGGTTGAGCGACCTCCGCTGGACCTGCTGCCGGATGTTGCATGCTCTGTATTTCTGCTTGCAGAATGGACATTTGCTGCCTTATCTCGTCTGCTTGATGCGATGGTTGTATCGTTCTTTGTGTGGCAACTTGCTGCGCCCTTAACCTGTCTCTTTCGGCTTCCATGCGATGCATCTCATCTCTTAGCCTGGTCAACTCGTCGTCTTGGTTCTGGGCTGTCGGATGCTGCTCAGACGGGTCCCCCTTTGCGCAGCGTTGTTGTTCTCTTCATCACCTCCGTCCTCTGGTGCAGAGGCATAAGTGCTCCGAATATTTCTGCTTGGCCTCTCACGAGGAGAGGGTTGTGGTACCTCCGCCTCAGCGGCGGTACGTCTCCTCGCGTTGGTTTTTTTCCTAGGTGGCATTTGTGGGTGTTATCTTCAGCCAAACACAAGCAGTGGGAGCCAACTGTTGGAACCGAGTCCCAGCAGGTTAGAGCGAAGATGGAATGAGTAACCCAGACGGTTTCTCTCTCTGTATTAAATATGAAAATTACAATGTGGGCCCGACAGCAAGTAATGCCACAACTACCAGGGGTCCTCTCCCTATTACACAAGGGGGCGTGGCTTTATATAGTGGCTCCCTAGCTCGAGGCTGAAAGTACATGTGTGTCTCCAAAGAGAGTTTCCAAACCCTAGACACTGACTCTATTACACATAGGTCCCTTAAGGGCACGCTGGGCCACCATTTCCTGGCCACGGCCACAGGCCGTGGCCCATCACCCCTCGCAAGAGGCCCATCAAGTCCATCACCTATCCTTGTGCTTTTCGACCGGCTTTGGCGCACTGCCCAGATAGCAACAGCCTCAGGTCGTCGTCTCCTCTACGCAGAGCCTCCGGGCCCAGCGAGGCTGTGTCGGCTAGCCTCCGCTTGGCAACGGTAATCCTCGCTGAGCCTCCTCCGTCGGTCGGTTCGAAACCTCCGCTGGAGGCTCCCCAGCAGAGGTCTGACCTCCGCCTGAGTAACGGTCGTCGCTGCTAGGACTCCGCTGTCGACCGGCTCTGTGCCTCTCCCGAAAACCTCCGCCCGGAGATCCAGCCTCCGGCGGCGACTCCAATACCTGCAAGCATGGGTCAGGTCGAACACAGTCGAAACTGTTAGTCAGATACAGATCGGAGGTAATAAGCTTCTCCGGTCCTGGAACGCATCCCCAACAACGTGCTACACTTGTGTTGTTGGTTGGTTGCCCTGCAAGGGCATCAGCAATGAATCCAGTCCCTTTCCAAAGGACATTGAATTGTGCAGGTCGGTGGACATTGGACGTTAAGACATGATTATATACATAATCAGCGAAGGAAACAAGGCAAACAAATAAGAAATCAAGCTAGCGCGCGGAACAATCTCTTCCCACGTGTGCTTTCTACACGTACGGCTCTTAGGCGTCCACAGCCGATTTCGAACCATACATCTCAAAACTGATTGCTAATTGTTAAAAATCCTAAATGCTACTTTCCGCATGCGCAGGCGCACTGCCCGCTGCCTGCGCAGCCTGCGCTGCTCTTCGATCCGTTAATTGCGGACGCAGCCGTCTGATGTGGTCCCCGTCATTTCCTCTTATCCCCCTCTCGTGTCTCCTCTATCCCGTCCCCGCGCGATTACCCCCACCTGCCCGACTCTCTCTCTTGCATCCAATGGCGGCGGCGCGACTGATTTGCGTGCGGCGAGCTCCGGCAGCCTGCAACCCACCGCACCTCCTTGTGCCGGTGCCCGCGCCTGCTCCTCCCCGTGCCGGCGCCACCACCTGCCCCACACCCTTCTCCTCTCTCTCGCACATGGCCATGGTGGGTCCACCGGATCCAGCACCGGTGGCCATGGATCCGCCGGATCCGGCACCAGCGTCCATGGATCCTAGGTAGGCTCCCTCTTCCTCCTCTTTCGTCTCTCCTCCTTCTCCTCCACCTCCGGTGATGATTTCGGCGAGCACCCCCTTCTTCCCCAACTCCGGTGGGGTATAGATGATTGCCGGCCGGCCGGGGAGGAAGGGAAGACAGGCGGTGGGGATGGCAGCCGGGCGGCTTACGGAGCCCTTGCGGTGGGAGCGGCGGTTGGGCCAGGTCTAGGGCGGGGGAGGCTCGCCGGAGCTGAAGAAGATGGCGGCGGCGAGCTCACCGCAGCTGAAGAAGAAGGCGGCGGTGAGTGGGTATGGGAAGAGGGCAGCCGCCGCGGTCGCTAGGGGTTGCCAGAGCTCCGGCGACCCCTAGCGACCCGGCGGGGCGGTGGCCGGCGGCGGGGGCGAGGTCCTCGGAGTTGGTGAAGAGATTGCTAAGTTTTTTTTTCTTTTGCAACTCAAATTTGCTGTGCTACAGGCGTGCATGCCAAAAGCCTAAATCCTGCGCGTGCAGGCTATAGCACAGTCCTGAGCCTCTAAACGCTGCGTTCCCGTGAGATTATTAAAAAAAAAAAACAGGGCACAGGCTGTTGGTGGCGTAGCAAAGCAACCAGCTAAGCAAGCAGCGAACGAGCAACAATGGCGGGCGTGGTAATTGGGCTGATCGCCTTCTTTCTTGCACACGAGCTCTTACCGTGCGCTTCATCAGCTATTGATCGCACCCAGTTCCCTCCGAACTTCCTGTTTGGGACCTCTACCTCTGCTTACCAGGTACGCGGTCCTCACTCCTCAGACACAGTAGTAGAGAAAGGCATTACGGAGAGTATTTTTTTATTGAGATGGATGATATCTATTCAACCAATCAAAATATCACCTATGCCACATCCTTATATTTTTCTAGCTCTCTTTATATTGGTACTCTTATCTGACTATCCAGATTGAAGGTGGGTATTTGGAGGGTAATAAATTGGCTTAAGCAATTGGGATATTTTCACCCATAGGCAAGGTAAAGCATGATCGATAATCTATAGGAACTAATTTTAGGCATAACTATTTGATGCCAATTAATTCATTTTTATTCTTCTCTATGTCACCTCCGTTTGTTTATTCAATCCTTACAGGTACAATTGAGGTTGAGACCAATGATGACACCGCTGATGATCACGATCATCGTTACATGGTATGTATGCTACACATTTTCCATGCATTTCATGTTAGGTGAAAATTCAACAGATCTCTCTCTTCAACTGCTACTTGAGGCGGTGCCATTTTTTTTATGCTCTAGGAAGACATTGAATTGATGCATTCCTTGGGTGTCAACTCACATCGATTTTCCATTGCATGGGCAAGGATTCTACCAAGTGAGTTTCACACTATTTAATTCCTGTATTAGTCTATTTCTCTCTTATGGGATATATATTGTGGTTACATGTTGTTGTTTAGGAAAAGATAGGTTGTTAATGATGTAATTCAACTCTTGCTACAGAAGGCTGCTTTGGGCATGTTAATCCAGATGGTGTAGCATTCTACAATGCTCTTATTGATGCTCTTCTACAAAGAGGTACGAGTTCAAGAGATATACGCAATCAAACACTACTATGAAGATATGAAGTTCTGAACTACATTTTAAATAGGCATAGGACCATTTGTGACCATATCTCATTACGACATTCCGTATGAACTGGACAAGCGATATGGTGGATGGTTAAAAAGGGGGCATACCCAGTGCGTACATGTGGTAACTGTACTTTTGGAAATTCTTCAACTGAACCATACATAGTGGGTCACAATACGGTACTGTCTCATGCAAATGTGGTCAGCATTTACAAGAAAAAGTACCAGGTATGAAATCCACAGAAGTAAACACATTAGGTTGTGTCACTCAAACAAAAACACCAATTAAATGAGTTACTGAAACGGAAGCACCAATAAAATAAGATTGTGTATGTAATAATATGTATATATTTGTTGTTCTGCAGGGAAACAAGGTGGCCGTATTGGAATTATTGTTCATGCAAGATGGTATGAACCATTCCGAAATACTCCAACAGACATCTTAGCTGTTGAGCGGGCTCTATCTTTTGGCGTTCCATGGTACTATCTCTGTTATATTGATAGCCAAGAATACAAATAACAATTCGTTTTCTACAGTATTAACAAGCCTTAGCATATAGTATTGTTAGTTAGTTTCCAAATATATTTATATTTGTTTGATTATGCCAGGTTTCTGGATCCCATAATTCTTGGCGATTACCCCTCTGCGATGCGCAAGATCTTGGGTCCAAATCTACCAGAATTCACAATGAAACAAAAGAAGATACTACAGGCATCCAAGTTGGATTTCATTGGTTTAAATCATTATTCAACATTATATTTGAAGGACTGCATCTCCTCATCATCACCATGTGAATTGGATCCATTTGATGGGGATGCCCGAATTAGTACTTCAGCAGAAAGAGATGGAATACTTATTGGTCCAAGGGTAAACAAGCTTTGTTGCAATATAAGTTTGTTTGAAATTTGGTCTGATTCTACCATGAGTAGATCAAGCCTGATTACTATCCATTATCTAAAAAAATAAGTTTGTTTTAAATAGTGAATACGCCAACCTCTTGGTCATAGAGAGGTCTTTCGATTTAGCCTGAGTGCTCTAGTTTGAGTAGAACTAGCTTAGGTGGTTATGCCCACATCCTATTTTAGTGAATGTTAAACTAGGCAGAAAAGTAGAACTCTTGGTCATTTTTAGAAAAAAAAATGAATTACCGATTGTTAGTTAAGTTGACGTGAAGAATAGAAATGCTTATTGACAGTTACAATCTCAATCATGCAGACAGGGTTGCAATACATGAATGTTGTTCCATACGGGATGGAAAAAGTGGTCATGTATTTCAAAAGGAGATACAATAACACACCAATGTATATCACTGAAAATGGTATGAATTTTACCAATCCTTTTACATTTTAGATGGAATAAACGTAGTTCTACCTAAAATTGTATTGAGTTTTTATCGTTGTAATTTGAGTATGATACTATCCAATAATCACACACAACACTATCACTACCCCGGACTACTTTTTTTTCCTAAGAGCCAGAACCGGAAAATATCAAATACTATAAGGGAAAGTCATTTGTGACGGCAACCGTCAGGGATAGGCCGTCAGATTTAAAATGATAGGAAAAGTGCATTTCCCTGATGGGAAATCATCATGGACAGGCTTCCTAACGGTGAGAACTGTCACAAAAAATGCCAAATACTGTCATGAAAATCCATCAGGAAAGGTACATTGATAGGATTGTTATCAGTATTTTTTCTTCGATATTTACTCATGAATTTAAGTTATCAAGATTGAAAACATGTAAGTTATACATGCTATATTTGTACACGACATACGTGTAATATCACATAAGTTTGACATTGCTACAGAAATCTTATATGAGGTGGGAGTTATTTATTTTCTATGGCGGGTAAAGGCGTGTTGTAAGGTCACAGTTATCATGGCTCCACCACGGCGGTTGCCTATGCCTACCGCGTTAAATCGATTAACCGAGGCAGACATGTTAGGATGTCTGCCTCAATTACTCGTTTAGAAAAAAGAAAAAATCCATAAGCTCACTCGCGAGCCCATTTCTGAGCTCGCTTTATCCCAATAGCCCGAAACCCTAGTGCTGCCAGGAGAAGGAAGCAGGCCCTGCCGCTAGCTGGATCTTCGCATCAACCTTGTCATCGTCCCTGGATCTATGACTGGTGCGCGTGCCCACCATGGATCCGATGTAGGGGAGCAACACAAGCCTCAATCCACCAGGCTCGTGCAAGAAAGGAGCCTGCCATCAGCATGGGCACGAAGGAAACCCACCGTCGGTGTCGTGCCCATGCGCGAAAGGAGCTTGCTGCCACCGTTAACAGGATTCGCTGATCGCGCACCATGGTTGCCTGGATCCACGCGTCTGGCCAGGATTCGTCGCCCATGGGCCTGTAGTCGCTAGGATCCGTACGTCCGCGTCGCTAACAGAGGAGGTTAGATGCCCGCTAAGGGAGGAAAAGGGGAGGCGGGGAGGGAGAAGAGAGGGAGCAGGGGCACCGCTGCCGCCATGGCCTACTCCTGGCCGCACCGCCGAAGGGAAGTCGAGCCGGGATGGGGAGTGAGGGAGGAGACAGGGAGAGGACACTGGATCTAGGAGGAGAGAGCGAGGGGGAGGAGGATACGACGGAGTCAGGCGCTACGTCGTGTGCTCGCACGCGACTAAAGGAGAGGCGCGTGATGGCTGCATTGGGAAGAAGAGTAAGTGACCCTTAAACGATAAGGGACGCTTATATACATGGGATATTATTGAGCCTCTTCCTAGGCCTATTGGGCCTCCACATTTTTAGAGGCGAGATTTATAATGTCTCCCTTAATCATCAGCATTAACCATGGTGGGCAAAAGTAGCACGTGCCTTGGTTACATTTTTTTTGGGTGTCCGGTAAAATCAATTCTGTAGTAGCTTGGAAAAAATTTAAGAATAATACATTCTAAATAATACTCGTCGAAGTTTGCAAATATTGGTTCAAAGATTGATACCACTCAAAGATAATGCAAACTCAAATGTGACAGCCATTTTGACCAAAGGGGTTACTTTCAAAATTAGGATTCCAATAAGCTAATCTAGTCATTCATGGTCCAAATTCATGTGCTATATGAATTTTGCAGGTTATCCTCAAGCAAGCAATAGCGGCATGTCTGCCAAGGATTTTACCAATGACACAGGAAGAGTAGATTATCTTCAAGGCTACCTCACCTTTTTGGCCTCAGCAATAAGGTAACTGTCACAACTCTTGGTCAATCTTCAACCAGATCAGAAGCAACACTTTGTGGCTTCGAGCAATACCATGGATGCATTGTTGCATCAACATCTTCTTCCTTCTTTATCTCTGGTCACTAACCCAATCACATCGTCTTGTCTATTGATCATTTCATTCTCTAATTAAAGGAAAGGGGCTAATGTGCATGGCTACTTCGTGTGGTCTCTTCTCGACAACTTCGAGTGACCTTTGGGTACACACAGAGATTCGGGCTCTACCATGTCGACTACAAGACAAAAACGGAACCCCAAAACTGTCCGCGAAATGGTACAGTTTCTTAAGGGGTTACCCCTAAGAACAAGGCCCCCAAATGGAAATTCCCACCAGTACACTGCCTAATCCATGGGCCATTAATTTCTCCTCATAAGATTAGTAATTTGTTTTTTGAACACAAAGATTAGTAATTTGTAGATTTTATTATCACGCTTTACAAAATAAAGTTGATTACATGGTCTCATATAAGTTGTCTCAAGGATTTTGTATACATGTGCCATGTGTATGTATGTGCATCAAGACATCAATAGAATACAAGGGAGGAAATGTGTTTTGTTCATCATGAAGAAAATTCAAGCAATCCAACTTATGTGTTTGCAAAAGTCACTACTGGAAACTGGGACTTTGACATGTGTAATTACACACGGCAAAGATACCTTTACACACAGCAAAGCTCTTTGCCATGTGCAGCACACGGCAAAGTGCACATGGCAAAATTCGACTCGGCAAAGACACTTTGCCGTGTGCTTGGCGCGGCACTCGGCAAAAATTTTTCGTCCGTCACGGCACCGACCGTTAACGGATATTTTGCCGAGTGCCGTAGCCAAGGCACACGGCAAAATTTTTTTATTTTTTTTAAAATTACTTTGCCATGTGCCACCAACCAAGGCACACGGCAAAGGTTTTCTTATTTTTTTTAAAAAAAATACTTTGCCGTGTGCCACTAACCAAGACACACGGCAAAGTTTTTTTATTTTTTTAAAAAACATTACTTTGCCAAGTGCCCTTGCCCAGACACTCAGCAAAGTTTTTTTTAAAATTCTTATACAGTAATCAACTTCCTGGAGCAGCAATGTACTATATATATACAATTATCCTATATTCCCACCATTTTCATGATATTATACAGGAATCAAGTTCTGGAGTAGTAATGTACTCTATATCTAACTACCTGCTCAGCAAAAAGAAGCTCAACTGATGACTCGATGTTTATTACATGATATTATAGAAGTCACAAATACTACAATATTAGATAATGAATATGAAAATACAGGGGCAGGAAGTCACAAATACTACAATAGTACAATATTATGAAAAATAGCACCTCCACTACTATCATCAATAAGACAGCCCTAATGTCAATGAATATGAAAATAAGATAGTGTCAGCTGCAGCGACTATAAACGTTTGCACTTCGCAGCACCACTGGCGCACTGGCCATACCATGCACAGGAATTATTTTAGAATAAAAAAATGTGTCCTGACAATTCTTGATTGTGGTTTAACATCGATTGATAGTAAAATGGTTGATTAGGAGCATGATTCTTCTACTGAACTTACTTTAGGAATCAATAGGCACATAGCAGTACTATTTATTTATGTCTCACAGATGACCAGTCACTTGCACATATATATATACTCACATTTGAAAAATAGTATCACGCATATTACTCTCATGATCCAATGATCCAATGACATAATTGAATGGAGATCAGATGCAGATTGCTAATTGAGACATGTATCGAGAGTGCACATACATACTCACTTCTAATTTCCAATGACATAATTGAAAGGAGATCAGATGCAGATTGCTAATTTGGACATGTATCGAGAGTGCACATACATACTCACTTCTAACTTCATAAGGCTGGTCCATATACTTCTTAATTAGAGTATGTGTACATACAATTGTAGAAAAGAGTATGTATATACCAGAATGTATACATTTTATTGAAACGTCGGAATTATTTGCTAATGCCCAAAAAATATTATATCTATGTACTTATTCACAGAGGTAGGTGAAGAACATCAACATCAACATCAACATCAACATCAACATCAACATCAACATCAACATAAACATAAACATAAACATAAACATAAACATAAACATAAACCCGAAGAGTATGTGTGCATACCAGAATATATGCATACCTGTAAAAAAAATCGGTATATACAATGAGCCTTATTCACATGACTTTCAGAACATAGCTGCTGTGCACGAGCCTGATGATCAACTGGTGGGCAATCACACTCTTTTCTGAAAAGAATAGCGAGAGAGAAGTATCAGGAGATACTGCGATCTGAAAAGTAGTATATACTTCACTCTAGTATTACCTGAAATACCAGTTAATGGTAAAAATAGATTCCAGATTAAAATCATTTGTTGTATAGATAACAGCATGCCAGTCCACTGCACCACAAATCAATTGATGTGTTAAAGTTGTAGGCACCTGATTCTTTACTAAACCACACAGACTTGTTTCTTGAAGCAACAAAACCTTTAGCTATGATTTTGAATTAATAGCCTAATAAAAAAGAAAGCTTGGTAATAGCAGCACTTGAGCCAAAATAATAAGCAGACTGCTATTCATCATGAGATAAATGGAATTATCAGTGTTCAACTGCCTGAATTGTACAGATTTGGATCCTGAAACAGCCATTCCTTTCTGAACATAGCAAAGGTTCACACCACACCCAAGGCTAATCACAAACTGACTTGAAGTAAATCAATAGAAAACAAAATATAGAGTTAAAATAGATTAGTGCCCAAGGCTACTCATGGTACATCCTAACTGCTCGGATGCAATCGCACTAGTGTTGAATCAGATGGGAAATGGGTAAATCGGCTACTATTACCTTGCTGGAGCGCTTGAGGTGGGCAAAGTAGGCCACGACCACCCATGCTCTTGGATCCATGGCTGTGTCCTCGCGCGGTCGGGGACACGACGGAAAGAGCACGGCCGGCCAATGCTCCTCCTGGCGGTCCCCTGCTGCTCCTCCTCCAATGCTCCTCCTCGCGACGACGGTGGCGGAGCCAAGCACGGCGGCTGCCGGACGGCGCACAGGGCGGTGCCGCGGCGAAGGGCGACCAGGCCCACGGCTGCCGCGGGCAGGGTCGCGGCCAGGGGCGGGGGCGTGGCCGGGGCGGGGATCCGGGGTCGGGGCGGCTCGGGGGCCACCGGCGGTGCTCGGGAGGCGCGGCCGCCGCGGGGAGGCACGGCCGGGCTGGGTCGGAGCCGCCGTCGCGGGGAGGCGTGGCCGGGGCGGGGATCCGGGGTCGGGGCGGCTCGGGAGGCGCGGCCGCCGCGGGGAGGCACGGCCGGGCTGGGTCGGGGCCGCCGTCGAGGGGAAGCGGGGCCGGGGCGGGTCGCGCGGCGGAGCTGGGGCTGGCGAGCGGCGGCGGGCGCGCGGTGGAGCAGGACGGGCGCGCGGCGGCGGCGTTGTGCGGCGGCAGCACAAGGAGGGTGGCGAGCGGGGGCGGGTGAGGCGCGCGCGTGGAGAAGATTAGGGTTGGCCGGCGGCTGGGTGGGCTTTAGACCAAAATTTTTATTATTTTTTTAAAAAAACATTTACCGAGTGCCACCCAAGCCCATATTTGCCGACTGCCAGTCGTGATACTCGGCAAATATATTTTTTTTGGTTTTTTGTCCCTTTTTTTCAGGCTTAATACATCATTTAAAACTACATGTTCAAATTTGAGAATTTTTTGACTTTTTTGCTATATTTTCTTCATTTATTTTGTTTCCTTCATTTATTTCGTTTCGTCGAATTTTTTGTATAATCTAAATTTGAACTGCAAGTGTATGGAATAATAAAATTTAGTATTTTAAAAAATAATAATCGTGATATTTGATGTATGTTGAGGCTGTATCTAGGAGCTTACATGAAATCTCGAGTATCTCGTTGACGTAACATGTCGAGGTACGTGCGGGAAAAGTGATTTTAAAATATATAAAATCCAAATAAAGTCCGACAATCATGAATCTTGTCGAGGCATCATGTTATCGTATGTGTAGGCTGTGATAGAAAACTGAGAAGGTTTTGAGCAAGTTGCGATGCCGGATGCCTAAAACCCAGACATCTCCGCATGTGATCTATACCATGTTATCGCATGTGTAGGCTGTGATAGAAAACTGAGAAGGTTTTGAGCAACTTGCGATGCCGGATGTTTAAAACTCAGACATCTTCACATGTGATCACAATAGATCACATGCGGAGATGTCTGGGTTTTAGGCATCCGGCATCGCAACTTGCTCAAAACCTTTTTAATTTTTTACCACAACCACCGCATGTGATAACACGACACGTCGCCAAGTTTCATGATTTTTGGACTTTGTTTGGATTTTATATAATTTAAAATCACTTTTCCCGCACGTACCTCGACATTACGTCAACGAGATGCTCGAGATTTCATGTGAGCTCCTATATACAGCCAAAACATACACCAAATACCATGAATATTATTTTTCGAATGACCGAATTGCATTATTCCATATACCTACAGTTCAAATTTAAAATATTAAAAAAAATGAGCGAAACAAAATAAATTCATGTAATATATCAAAAAATTTAAAATTACATTAAATTTTAAAATAGAGTTTTAAATACTGTCACGAGGCCACACAAAACAAATTAGGCCTAAAATAAAAAAACAAAAAATATTTTGCTAAGTGCCATTAGGGGCATACGGCAAAATTGTCTTTGCCGTGTGCCGGGCCTAGAGGCACATGGCAAAATATGATTTAAAAAGACAAAAAAACAACTTTTGTCAAGTACCAAACCAAGGCACACGGCAAAATATGATTTAAACAATAAAAAAATTTATCGTGTGCTCGACCCTGGCACACGAAAAAATATGTTTTAAAAAAATAAAAAAACTTTGCCGTGTGCCAAGGTCCTGGTACACAGCAAAATATGTTTTAAAAAAATAAAAAAACTCTGTCGTGTGCCAGACCCTGACACACGGCAAAATTTGTTTTAAAAAAATAAAAAAACTTTGCCAAGTGCCTAACGGCTGGCACTCGACAAAATCTGACGGCAGGTGGCCGCCGTAACGGGCCGGCCACCTTTTGTCGAGTGGGAGTTTTGCCGAGTGCCACCAACTTTGCCGAGTGCCAGGGTTTGCCGTGTGCCTGGCACTCGGGCAAAGCCACCTTTGCCGTGTGCGGCACACGGCAAAATATAGCTTTGTCGTGTCCCACAAAAATTACACACGGCAAAGTAACAGGCACACGGTAACGTCCAGTTTTTCAGTAGCGAGTAATTGTGCTTGATATATCAATATATAACAAACATGGCCTTCTATAAGAGGTTATCTGATTCATTAAACTTTTACATGGTGTCTTGAGTTGAATCTTCCAAACACAAATGACGCTGTCAAGTTCATCTTCATCACTGTTGGTGCCCCCACCTACTTCCAAGAAGCCTACACAGGAGAACTTTTTTTTTTCAAAACGTGCATTTACATTTGCATGTGCTTCGTTAAGTGAATTAGAAAGTTTTACGATCTCCGATGCTAGTCACGCCAAGGGGCCATATCTTATATGAAGGGCACACAAACAAAAATTGCCACCAAGTGGTGAAGTCGTAAGGTTGTACTAGCTGAAAATTGGATGGCACTACGGTGGGGAGACGTTCGCTGTCCTTTAACCAGCCAGAGCGGTGAGCAACGCCAGGCTCCTGAAGCCCGAGGCGATCCCAACATCACCCTCCTCCAAGATCCGGCTGAACAACTCAGAGGTTGTCGATGCTTGATGGTCGAAGGTACGGTGATTCTTTTCGTTCCAAAGTCGAAGCTCCTCTCAAGCAGCAGCCGGTACCATACCTCCTAAGAGAACACACGGGAGCATAGGAGAAAGTCCTCCCTGCAATTCAAGGGTGCAAATAATGTGCCTAGGTGCGCAAGATATTGCACTGCTAGAGAGAAGACGCAAGCTTCAACTTCATCCGTATATTTTTCACTATTCTTTTATATTTGAGCCGCATAAGTCCACAGCTAAATGGCGCGATGCAACAGTCCTGATATTTGAGCCGGCCCAACATTTACAACCACACAGGTAAACTGGTGGCCCACAGCTAGCAGCCTCGTACCAGGATGAACATGTATGTTGCATGAATGAAAGCGAAGGATAGGGAATGTCCATCCGGGCGAGTCAGACACCCACAGAGTGACGCCGCAGGAGACTCTTCAAACTCTAAAAAACCTAACCACTCGTTTCAATACTGCAGTGATCATACGTCGTATAGTCCTTGAGTTCATCCCACTGAATCAACAGTAGTACACCGGAGTTTGCATCAGCTTGTGGCTGTGTGTTCTTGTTAGGCAGAGGTCGAAATAAGTCAATTTTTTTGAGGCCTTATATTATGAGATCTCCTATATATATTATCTATTTATCTAGATTTATATATATGTCTGAACTAAAACTACAAAGTAAACGCTCACAACATACACGCACACTCACTCATGTAAATACACATACGTAAACCTACTTCTACCCATATCCCTATGAGCACCTCCGAAGGACTGAACACGCTTCTTTGTTGACGGAAACGTCGCTTACCACTTAAAGCATATCACCAGAAACTCAGAAAAATACGAGCACCCGTGTCAAGTCGAGGACTTGAACCCGGATAAGCAAATCCGACCACAGAGGAGCTAACCAACTGATCTATAATCAATTCGCATTTTACATGCATGTTCTGCTTGTGTTTCCGAATGGGATGGAGGACAGTTTACCGTTTGTTTTTCGTTTCTCTTGCCTCTCATGTGTGCTATCATAATCTATACTAGCTGGTCCAAATAAATGTCACTCAATTAGTTGTGTTATGGATTATATTTTTCCATAGTCAATATATTTAATAAATGTACTATTTTCTAAAACTCATATTTCCAATCTAGAATTGCACTCCTTTTTGACGGAAGGAGTGTAGGTCATAAAAGTTCTCCACTAGGTGGGTTCCATTTGTACTCCGAATTTTACTTTTATCAATCTTGTTAATTTTGCCTCGATATTAGGTTTCGCTATTGTTTGGGCTGAGGGGAAAAAAGAACATTGCTACCTTAATCCGAAGTAACTGGTTTTTACTCCCTCTTGGCACATCTATTTTATGATATATCTAAATGTTATAATATGTCTAGATATACATAACAAACTAGATAAAATAAAAAATTTAAAATAACTTATAATTTAGAACAAATGAGTACCACATATATCATTATTACACCTAAAACACCGAAAGGCTATATATTATTCGTGCCAAGTACTTAAATGAGCGAAATGGCCATTTAACAGTATGGCCATTTTAAAACTGAAACAATGTTAGCTGGAGGCATTAGGCCAGTGGAAGAGGAAGACGTCGTAGGGGGAACTCA
>CM041640.1:19197408-19210218 GCA_023333625.1 Bothriochloa decipiens | reverse complement strand
GGAGGCATTAGGCCAGTGGAAGAGGAAGACGTCGTAGGGGGAACTCATCATAGCATGAAATAAAATTTTGTCACAAGCAGGATAGCATGTGTTATATTGTATATATCCTCGCCAAAAAAAAAAAACGTGTTTTCAACATAGCCATATAGGACAAAGACACGGAAGGGACGACAGGAAACCTATCCCAATCGAAACCGTCTAATTAATGCGATGGATGCCTCTATTTAGTCAGGTCTCGTTTAGATCGTGAAATTTTTAGTTTGAAAAGTACTGTAGCGTTTTGTTTGTATTTGATAAATATTGTCTAATCATAGCCTAACTAGAATCAAAAGATTCGTCTCGTGATTTATAATTAACTGTGTAATTAGTTATTTATTTTAATACTATTTAATGCTCCATGCATTCGACATAACATTTGATGTGATGAAGAGAGAGTAAAATTTCTAGCCTTTTAACGCATCTAAACAAGGTCCTACTGAAAATATCGCCAATGCCATCCTTAGCTTTTCGATGGATGCCTCTATTTAACTACTGAAACTATCACCAATATCATCCTTATCTCTTTATTCAATCCCTTTATTAGGTACAGTTGATGATGGGACCAATAGTGATACCCATAATGATCACTATCATCGTTACGTGGTATGTATGCTACAGGTTTTTCATGGATTAAAATTGATTCGACTTCACAATTTTCAAAATCTTGGGCCGCCAATGGGAGCCGTGGGCAGGGATGGGGGAGGTGGTGGAGTGGGCAGCGGTTGAGACAGGGGTTAATGTGGCGGCGGACTAAGTGACCGAAGTAAGGAGGTGAGAAAGAATGACATGCGGATCCCACGTAACAAATCACAAATGGAGATGTATCATCCTATCTTTGTATGCCCCTCCAACCAAACATGGAATCGAGATGCGTCGAACCCCTTCAAGCAAACACCAAGCTAAGATCATCCCAACCCAGAAAAACTAAAATAGATCCACCCCTTGCTACTTTATTTTGAAACGAAAAACACCCTATAATTATGCAGATCAACCGCAATTTCGTTGCACCTATGTTAGGATAGGACCAAGTAGGGTTCCATCCATCTAGTTCATTTTCAATCTCAGTTATAGATGCCTTTAATCTCTTTTTCGAGGATACACATGCTGTCTCTGTCTCTGGTAGCTACCGGTCCACGCCTCAGTTGTACCTCTTTTTCACACGTGGCATGTCTATTATTATTCTAGCTATATTCGTATGTACGTACTGCAGCTTCGAAGGGAACTAGTAGCTACCTAAGCTACTGTAGCACAAGAATAATTAAATGGCTTTGGCCCTAGTAAAACGGAAAACTGAAGGGACCAGAAAAGCTGTTGTTTTAGACTTCGAAAACTGCTGTACTATATATATTTAGCAGGAGACATGCGAAACTATTCTAGTTTCAATTCGGGGCCTCTAGTGTGCCCCGGTTATATATACGGTGCCAAACACCAGGGGCGCAGACTGTGCAGTGCATTATTGGTAGTGTAGCCCGATTCTAGAACGGACGGACGCAAGCACGGCCGGGACCGACATTGCTTCGAGATCTACTACCTGCCCGCCGTTATGGCGCTTCGTCTCCTCCTCTTCTTTGCCCTCCTCTGCTCCTCCGTCACCGGGCTCAGGCGCAGCGACTTCCCGCCGTCCTTCCTCTTCGGCGCCGGCACGTCGTCCTACCAGGTATGGTTCGTTCGACAACCGATGCCGAGCTCAGCAAGCTAACTCTAACGCACGCATGCATGTAAAGCAGTCTGTATGCTGCCATCATTTTTTTTAAATAATTTGCAAACTGGAGGTGAGTTTCCTTTGACCGGCTAGTTGCTCTGCTCTGGCCGTGTGTCACATACTCCTATCATCGCTTCCCCTTTGACTACTCGATGAAACTGTAGCTCCCCCTCTAAACCTTCCAATTTTTGTTTCGCTGATGATCGAATCGGGTCATACAAACCTGCAGTGCCTGATGATATAGTATGTCAGTTGGATAATTTCTCCTCTATTCCATTTAATTCCTTCTTATGGCTATCTTCTGCATCATTCTAGATTGAAGGCGCCTACCGAGAAGACAACAAGGGCCTGAGCGATTGGGATGTCTTCACCCATATTCAAGGTGCTTCCATAGGTCTCAGTTATGCATACGATGTTCTAAGCCATCTAAGCAACTCAATAATAAGGGGTATAAGCAAACTATGGCCGCCTTGAGCGGAAGTAGCGACTGTACGGTAGTTAAGGAGATTCTAGAACAAAAAATTCTTGGGGATATTTTCAGTGCTTTTGTTGAAATTACTTGGAGGTGTATCCATTTAAGAGGTCATTGCACACTGCACTTTCCTCCTTTTTTCTGTTTTTGTCTCTGTTAATTAGATAATCATTTCACCATCCTGAGCCATTGGAGGAAGTGAACATTTTGGCCAATGAATGCATTTTCTGCTTAGAATTGGGAAGGGCTTAGGATTGAAGTGGGTTCATGGGTTGGTTCATGGACCCAGTTTTGGGACGGTTTGGTTGTTGTTGGACCCTAAAAGTAACATTTTTAGACCTCTTGGTTGACTATTCGTATTAAGCCGAATTTTTGTAATTGTATTCCTTATTTATTATAACTTATTTATCTTTAGATATATTTTAATAATAATTTATTCATTTTTACTATTTGCAAAAAAATTGAATGAGACAAATAGACAAATACGATATGTAAAATTCAAAAGCATCGTCTTTTTGGGAGGGAGAAGCCTAGTGATTCACTCACAGAGGATGCCTACGTGGTGATAGTGACGCCAGGTGCGAGTCCCACACCGGAGCCCGCTGCCCACTGAGAATTGGGACAATTATGTGCTGAAAACCTGAAACCCAACCACTGCTCGTACACTCAATTCAGGAGTTGGCTGTCCCCGCTATAAACATGTACGCTTTGAAAATCACATACGTCGCTAGATTTTTGTTACCTGTCTTAATTAGTCTTGGCTATTAATTAATAAAAATCAGAAATGTTGAGGATGGAAGCAATGGCGACATGGCCGCTGACCATTATCATCGATACAGGGTAAGCATCATCAGTAATATAAAGACATTTTTATCAATGCTCATGCAATTTTTTTTGACCCTGCATAAATCAGTAAGATGAAGGGCTCGACAGTTCCCTCCAAAAAATAGAATCTCACTCGAAGTCACACTGGCAGGAGGACTTAGAAATGATGCATTCGATGGGCCTCGATTCCTACAGATTCTCATTGTCCTGGTCGAGAATACTTCCAAGTGAGCTCATTCTCAAAATCTCATGAGTTACACCAATTGTCTATATGCCTTTTGACCCAGCTCCCAGCTCCCAATTCGACAAACATGCATGGAATCCTTCCTTAATACTAGTGTTTATTAACTTATAAATTATAAATATGCTTACCTTGCCAACGTCTATGGTCAGAGGGTCGCTTCGGAGATGTTAATCTGGCAGGCGTTAAATTCTACAACAGCCTCATTAACGGCTTGCTAAAAACAGGTATGCATTATTTGTTTTGTTATTATGTGGCTAGGCACCTGCCCCCACAAAAAGCCACCCGGAAAAACAAGTAAGCCTTTCAGTTCAGTCTCTTTCATATGGGCCAGGCATTTGATATTGCTTGGAGCAGGGATAAAACCATTTGTGATGATCAACCACTATGACATACCCGAGGAACTACAAGAAAGATATGGCTCTTGGTTGAGCCCAGAGATGCAGTAAGCCCATATTATAGCCTTTATCCACGAAGCTTTCACAACAAATTTCCAAGATAAATATCACTGCAGGAAGATACAGTAAGCTCATATGTGGTTGTTTCTGCATTTCTGTTCAGGGAGGACTTCACCTACTTTGCTGAGCTCTGCTTCGAGACGTTTGGTGACCGAGTAAAGCAATGGGCTACATTCAATGAGCCAAATCTTATGGCAAAGCTCGCATACATCAATGGCAAATATCCACCCAGGCACTGTTCCAAGCCATTTGGGAAATGTGATTCTGGAAATTCATCAACTGAGCCCTACATTGCAGCGCATAACATGATATTAGCTCATGCAAAGACGGTCCACATCTACAGAAAGAATTACAAGGTACTAACCGTGTGCTTGCTCTTAAATCCTCATGGAAGTTGCAAAAGTTGTTTCCCTTGTTCTCCATGCTTCTCAGGCCAAGCAAGGTGGCTCTGTTGGAATTACAGTAAATATGAGATGGTATGAACCACTGAGGAATATCACAGAGGACCACGAGGCAGTAAGCCGAGCTCTGTCTTTCGACACTGCGTGGTATCAGTTGATTCAGTAACCTTCCATCATACTGATATTTTACTATTGAAATTGACGTTTTTTATCTTCTCAATTAAATGCTCACTTGAAGATATATGCTAAAACAGGTTCCTGGATCCCTTGTTCTTTGGTGACTATCCTCACCAAATGCGCCAAATCATAGGTCCAAACTTGCCGAAATTCACAGAAGGAGAGAGGCAACTACTAAAAAAACAAACTGACTTCATCGGCATAGACCACTATGAAACATTATACATCAACGATTGCATATATTCTCTATGTGATTTGGACAGCTACATTGGTGATGCTTTAGTTTCTGAATCAGGAGAACGAAATGGGATACCCATTGGAAAACCGGTAAAAATTGGCAGTACATTGCATTATTTTATGCAACAACCATCCTACATCCAAATTGATTTGCACAACCTAACACTATAATATTACAGACACCGGTTGCAAGGGACTATGTGGTTCCAAGCTCTATGGAGAAGTTGGTCATGTATTTAAAGCAGAGATATAATAGCATACCTTTGTACATCACAGAGAATGGTGGGTTACTAGGTTTGGCAAAATCTACATTTTAGCTACAAAATGTGTGCCTTTGTATAGAAAAATGGTTCACACAACCATATCTGTCTGGACCTCTTGATCACCCTTTTTGGTTTTTCAGGTTATGCCCAAATAGCCAATAGCAGCACCACAGAAGAAGAATTAATTAATGATACTGAAAGGTCGCGTTACATTCGTGACTACCTCACTTACTTGAGCTTCGCAATAAGGTTGTTGCATTCCTCAATTATCTTTTCATCTAAACTGCTCTGCAGCCAGGTAATAACAAAACTTTGTTACATCTTTGCAGGAAAGGAGCCGATGTGAGAGGTTATTTTGTGTGGTCCTTGATGGATACCTTCGAATGGCTCTCTGGTTACACCACAAAGTACGGTCTTTATCATGTGGATTTCAAGTCACTAAAGCGAACACCAAAACTATCTGCTAAATGGTACAGCAAGTTCATCAAGGGATATGAACAGATAGAGATGCCCCCTGAAGAATCACCTAAGCATATGGTTTCCTAGCACAGAAAAACATAATTATGAAACTCCATGTATGTACAAATACTCAGTGACGATCCTGCTATGTAATAGAATTTCAATCCGATAAGGACTGCAAAGGTGTATTTCAAAACTAATTTCTGTTTGTGGGCCGTATATGTGAGCAAAAAAATTTAGGTGGGAACCCCATCCCCGGTTGACATTAAACAAAACAATACTCAATGATTTGTTAAGATGATTATAGAAGAGATTATTAAGTAAACTTTCTCATGTGAAAAATTGTGCATTGGATTTTAAATGAAATGCTAGATGTTTCACTAGCAGAGCAGAAATAGCTCACAACCCCTCCCCTCCCCTCCTCTCGTCTGGTGGAGTGGCGGCGCGTGATGTTGCAGGCCAGCGGGCGTCTCCTTGCCTGCAGCACCGTGCTCATAGATGCATTGAAGACCCTAGAAATGTATCGGGTGGAAATCATAATTTTTATGAGAACTCGTGTAAACCACAGTAAAAAAGTCATCTAAATTTATCAAAAAAATCACACATTTATATAATATATGATGATACATAACTTTGTAAATATCTTGTCCAAAATCGACTTTGTTTGTGAGATAAAAAATAATAAATTTTTAACAAATTATGTGGACAACTTTGTTATTTCCATATCTCACATACAAAATCGAGTTTGGATAAAATATTTTATAAGATTGTGTATCAACATATCATCTACATATGTGATCTTTTGGTGAATTTAGATGACCTTTTTGTCATGGTTTGCACGCGTTTCGTTGCATCCAAATACACCATAGTGTTAGTATGGCTAAAGTGTACTTCATCCATCCCAAACTATAAGTCATTCTAAAAAATTTTAGAAAGTCACAATATTTCAAGTTTGACAAAATTTATATAACAAGATTATAACAATTAGGATATCTGCTAACACTACTACATAAATGATTATGTGCAGTGTTTTGCACTTTTGCACTCCGTGGCGGAAGTATGTTTTGCCCACTGCAGTAATCCCACAATTTATCACAGCGACTATTTTTTATTTATCATGGCGAGGATCTTATAAGGCCCGCCATGTTAAATGAGGCCTAGCCCAGAAATCCACTACAGCCAACTACTTCGCCAGCATATATATACACGAGTTAGGGTTTGTCAGCCTCACCCTTACTCTCACCCTCACCCGCAGCGCCTCACTCTCACCCGCAGTTCTCTCTCCCTCACGCGAGTTCTCTCTGTCCCTCTTGTACACTGCCGGCTGTCGACTCCCTTTCCCTCCCACTATGGCCCAGCGGTGCTCTCTCTCCATCTCTGATGGTGATCCACGGCGGCGGTATGACGCGGGAGCAGGTGAGCAACGCGGTGCGTGGGGTGTGGTGCGACGACGAAACGACGCGTGGACTGAAGCAGGCGGAGCTGCACCTCGAAGCGAGTGGATACAGCGCTGATGACATCCTTCACGGCAGATCGAGCACCGGTGCGTGCGGATTCGGCAGAGGCGGCCTCCGCGGCGGAGGATACATCCGTCGGTGGCGGGCTCTACAATGGCAGATCTGGCTCTAGTGCATCCGGATCCATCGATGGCAGCGATCCTCCCCAACCCTAGGAGCAACGACGACGGCATTCCTCTGGCGGCGAGGCGGCCCCCACCCACGGAGGTGGCAGATCTGGGCGGTGCAGGGCCATGGCGAGGACGGCCTGCGGCGGATCCGGTGCTAGGTGTATCGGACGGTAGATCCGAAGACGGAGCTGTGGATCCAGTGTGGCGGCAACGGCGGCATGGTTGGGCTCGACGTCAGGCCCGTTTGGGCTGGCATTGGGCTCGGCCTTTTATTATTTTATTTCTATTTACCGAAGTGGGCACCGGGCGCCCGCTTCGGTTAATATCTATTAACCATGACGTTGGAATCAAAGCGGGCGCGGTGTAAAATGCAGTGCCCGCTGTGGATAAAAGTTTTGTAACAGTGTAAGTATCAATGGATTCTTCGTTAATCAAATTTTCATTATATGATGTCACAAGTCTTTGTAATTCTCTTTATAATTTTGATCAAACTTGAGATAATTTGACTATCCAAAATTTTTGTAATGACTTACAATTTGGAATGGAGTGGGTATGAGCCAACTTGCTTCCCCCTCAACCTTCAACATCAGCGGCCACAGGTCCAATGCCGTGGGTCCAAATTCCGGCAATTGCTCCAGTCGGCTACGTGCTCCCAAATGGCACGGGATAAAGTCGACATTTTTTAAACTTACTATCCGAAGCAACAATCAGGTACTTCGAAGTTTGGGTATTTTGAATTCTCATCCGGCTTTGAATTTTGGTTATCGGGTTCTATACCCCAGCGACTGGGCGCAGAAGTGCATACGTGTGCGACGAGGCTCCTCGCATACCAACCTTTGACAACACTTCGGGTCTGTTTGGTTACAATGCACTACTGAGTACAGACTATGGACGGACTATTAGTAGTCCCTTCTCATGTTTGGTTTCTGGAACAACTACAGAGCAAGAAAGTGACAAAAATACCCATCTCTCCAACTTCTTCCTCTGTCGCCTTGCCTGCGCAGCTGCGCTCCTCCTCCGCTGCGCTCGCGCCGCTCCCACGCTCGTCCTCGCCGGCTCGTGCCCACCGACCCCGCGCTTCCTCCCTGTCTCGCCTGCGCTTCTCCTCCTCGCCGCACTCGCGTCGCCCCTGACTGGCGCTCCTCGCCGCCGTGACATAGATGCCGAGCCAGGCGGCAGCGACCTTGCCTCGTCGGGGAGGGCGCGCAACGCCGGGGGGAGGAGCTCGCCGGGGTACTGCCTTGCCTCGCCTCGCCTCGCTGGGTGGAGTCCTTCTCTGCTGCCCTTCAACACGATGCTCATCTCGCTCAAGGTCGTGCCCACGCCGAACATGCTCGCCTCCGGCCTCGTCCCGGCCGCAGCGCGTGTCCGCCGTCCTAGCCCGTGCCCATTGCCGCCCGTCCTTGTTGCCGCAACCCGTCCCAGCCGCCAAACAGGACCTCGCCGGTCATTCTCGGTGCGGACAGAGGGAAAGGCATGCGGACGAAGGGGAGGAAGGAGGCGGCGGCGGGGATGGAAGCCGCCGGCGGATCTGGCCGGAGGAGAGGAGGGGGGCGGCGGATCTGCCTGGCATGGGGAGGAGCGGACGCGAGTGCGAGAGCATGGGGCAGCGGCGGTGCGAGCGAATGGGAGCAACGGGTTCGGGAGCGAGCGGTAACGGAGGGGCAGGGGCTGTCCGGTTGGCCAAATAGTCCCTATTGGTACCTCCTTAGAGACTAATGGATTAGGAATTATTAATATTTTTTTTCAGTATATATGTTTGATAATTTTGAGACTAATTAATTAAAAATTAATCTCTAGTCTCTGATCTCGGGAACCAAATAGGGCCTTTTAAGTGTCGATGCCTCCTCGCCCAAAATGCAACCTCCCTATTTCCGGACTGACAACAGAAACAGCTCAGCTCTTCGTTCGGTATCCCTTTCCTTCAGCACGCCGCTGCTTAGTCCTGACAGATGGTGATTGGAGTCCGCGCAGCCTACCAACCCACGCTGCACAACACCGGCGAGGCTCGGTATAGAACACCAGCCAGTCCGGGTACTCCGCACAACCTACCAACCCACGGCCAGGGCTTCGGCGAGGTCCTTTCTTCGTATTATATCTAGCACTGTTTTACCGGATGAGACAGCCCAGGTGCTAGTTCAGGTTCAGGCTACCAAAAACAGCATGAAAGATGCTGCACCAACGGACATTGTGCTTGTGCCAACACGCGACAGGAGGCTTCCCGCCGTCATGGCGCTTCGTCTCCTCCTCCTCCTCTGCTCCTCCGTCACCGGGCTCAGGCGCAGCAACTTCCCGCCGTCTTTCCTCTTCGGCGCCGCCACGTCGTCTTACCAGGTACCGGCCATACGGCAGCCGGCAGCCGGCAGCCAGCAGCCGTTGCCGAGCTCAGCAAGCTAGCTCGCGTATTGACTCGGTGGAAGCCAGGTTCCTAGTTTGGACCGGCTAGTCGCTCTGATGTATATGGCCGTGTGACGCATTCTCCTTCTACAGTTCTACCGTTTCCCCTTTTACTACTCATGTATTAGTCAATGAAACTGTAGCTCTCCGACTCTGCCCCCTAAACCTTTCAATTTTTGTTTTGCTGATCTGGTCATACCTGCATTGCCTGATGTTAGTTTGGATACTTTTCTCCTCTACTGTTTACCATTTAATTCGTTCTGATGATGACGTACTATCTTCTACATTTCAATCTAGATTGAAGGCGCCTACCTCGAAGACGGCAAGGGCCTGAGCAATTGGGATGTCTTCACCCATATTCAAGGTGCTTTCCATAGGTCTCAGTACGTTATGCATACGATGATCTAATTAGCCATCTAAGCACTCAATAATAAGGAGTATGAGCAAACTATGGTCGCCTGAGACCCTGACTGGAAGTAGTGACTGTACAGTAGTTAATTAAGGAGTATACGCCAGTCTCGAATCCCGCACAGGAGCTCACCCAACTAGGACCATTTTGTGCTGAAATCCTTAAACCCAACCAAAATCACTGCTGGTGGACTCGATTCAGGATGTGGCTGTCCCCGCTATAAGCATGTGTGCTTTGAAAATCATGCACATACATGTTTGATTTTGTTTCCTGTCTTAATCTTGGCTATTAACAAAAATCAGGAAAGATTGATGATGGAAGCAATGGTGACGTGGCCGCTGACCATTACCATCTACACAAGGTAAGCATCATCACAAATAAACAAGTGGTCATGCATTTTTATTAACCCTGGATAAATCAGTAAGCTGAAGAGCCCGACAGTTCCTCAAAAAAAATAGAACTCACTCAAAGTCAGTATTGGCAGGGAGACATAGAAATGATGCATTCAATCGGCCTTGACTCCTACAGATTCTCATTGTCCTAGTCAAGAATACTTCCAAGTGAGCTCACTTTAGAATCTCGTTCAATCATTCATGAGTTACACCAACTGGTGATGCCTTTTGACTACAAGGTGCACAGAGTCCTTCATTAGTACCAGCGTTTACCATAAATTGTATGCTTATATACCTTTAATATCCCTGATCATCAGAGGGTTGATTCGGTAATGTTAATCCAGCAAGAGTTAAATTCTACAACAACCTTATCAACGGCTTGCTAGAAAAAGGTATGTATTCTTGGTTTTTATTATTTTGCTAGCTTAGCTCCCTCCACAAATGCCACCCGGAAAACAAGCAAGCCTTTCGATTCAATCTCTTTCATCTGGACCTAGCATTTGATAAGCTTGCTTAGCAGGGATCCAACCATTTGTGACGATCAACCACTATGTCGTACCTGAGGAACTCCAAGAAAGATACGGCTCCTGGTTGAGCCCAGAGATTCAGTAAGCCCATATTATAGCTTTATATACGAAGATCCAATAAGCTCAAATGTTCATTCTGCATTTCTTTTCAGGGAAGACTACACCTACTTTGCTGAGCTTTGCTTCAAGATGTTTGGTGACCGAGTGAAGCACTGGGCTACATTCAATGAGGCAAATTTTCTGACAAAGCTTGCATACTTCATGGGGGTATTTCCACCCAACCACTGTTCCAAGCCATTTGGGAAATGCGATTCTGGGAATTCATCAACTGAGCCCTACATTGCAGCGCATAACATGATATTGGCTCATGCAAAGGCGGTCAACATCTATAGAAAGAACTACAAGGTACAAAAGACACATTTGGACCAAAAGGGAATGGGGACTAACCGTGTTTTTTGTTCCTAAATCCTCATGGAAGTTGTTTTCCGTGTTCTCCATCCTTCTCAGGCCAAGCAAGGTGGCTCTATTGGAATTTCACTATATATGAGATGGTATGAACCACTAAGAAATGTTACAGAGGACCACGTGGCAGTAAGCCGAGCTCTGTCTTTCCAAGCTCCATGGTATCAGTTGATTTAGTAACCAATTTCGTCATAACAGTATTTTACTATTTGAACTGACTTTTTGGTCTTTGGGATTGAATGGCCACTTGATATATATATGTAAAAACAGGTTCCTGGATCCCTTGTTCTTTGGTGACTATCCTCGCCAAATGCGCCAAATCTTAGGTCCTAGCTTGCCAAAATTCACAGAAGGAGAGAAGCAATTACTACAGAACCAGATTGACTTCATCGGTGTAAATCACTCCGAAACATTCTATTTCAAGGATTGCATATATTCTCAATTTGCTTTGGACACCTACGCTGGTGATGCTTTAGTTTCTGAATCAGTAGAACGAATTGGGATACCCATTGGTAAACCGGTAAAAGTTGGCACTGTGCATTGCATTATTCTCTATGCAACAACAATCCTACTCCCGAATTGATTTGCACAAATTAATATTGCAGGCACCGCTTCCAAACACCTATGTGGTTCCAAGCTCGATGGAGAAGTTGGTCATGTATCTAAAGCAGAGATATAAAAGCATATCTTTGTACGTCACAGAAAACGGTGGGTTATTAAGTTTGCAAAAATCTACATATTACCTACAAAACGTGTGCCTTTGTAATATCTCCCTTTTTGGTTTTTCAGGTTATGGCCAAACAGGCAGTAGCAGCAGCACAATAGAAGAACTAATTAATGATACTGAAAGGTCAAGTTACATTCGTGACTACCTCACCTACTTGAGCTTCGCAATAAGGTTGTTGCATACTTGCATTATTCCTCAATTATCTTTTCATGTAGACTGCTCTACAGCCAGGTAACAACAAAGCTTTGTTACTTCTTTGCAGGAAAGGAGCAGATGTGAGAGGTTATTTTGTGTGGTCTTTGATGGATAACTTCGAATGGCTCGCTGGTTACACCAGAAAGTACGGTCTTTGTCATGTGGATTTCAAGTCACTAAAGCGAACACCAAAATTGTCTGCTAAATGGTACAGCAAGTTTATCAAGGGCTATGAACCGGTAGAGATGGCCTCGGAAGAATCACCCAAGCATATGGTTTCCTAGTACAGAAATACAGAATTATCAAGGTCCATGTATGTACAATACTCAGAGATTTGATAAAGATGTTTACTCAGGAAATTATTTGATAAATTTCCTCATGTCCATGTATGCCAATGCCATGAACTCTAAACCATTTTTTATCAAACATTCCTCTAAAGAGAGTTTACTAAAAAAGAAATGGAGTACATAATTTGACCATCGTCCTTCCTTGTTCAGAAAGCCCAAAATGTATTCCTAAATACTTGTGGAGAATTTCGACGACTCACAGTGACCAATCAGACGGCCAGAAAGGCTGAAGGCGATGAGAGGGAGGCGACAGCTGTGTCTATGGTCGGTGGGCCATATGCGCCAAATCGCTTCCCATCGCCTATAAAACTAAGAGGAAGACGATTTTAAATAAATAATAAATAATTCTATTTTTATTTTTCTAATCAAGGGTAAAGCGGTAACTCCATAAATATAAAATTAATGTTTTATGTATATATAATATAGTTAGGATGGATAATACGATTAGTATAG
>CM041640.1:19154212-19197398 GCA_023333625.1 Bothriochloa decipiens | reverse complement strand
TTTATGTATATATAATATAGTTAGGATGGATAATACGATTAGTATAGTTAGATGAACACTTTCTTTTAGGGTTAAATCTTCTCGATCTATGCTGCTGCCAATCCATCATCGATCTAGAGGATCTTGACGCGCTGCTCCGCTCTATGCATCCTCTTCGGAGCCGACCTGGCAATGTTGCCCTCCCACGGCGGGTGGGTCGGGCGGCCAGCCCTACCCTCCGCACCCCTCCCCTCCTCTCGCCCAGTGGCATGGCAGCATAGGAAGTCACGGGCTTGCGAGCGTCGCCTTGTCTGAACCACATGGGCCTCAGCGAGGCCGCCTAGTGGTGACTACGGCCATGCCGGCAACTCGGATATAGGCGCAAAGTGGTGACGGAGGCAAAGGGCTTCGTTCCACTTCTTCCCCCTCCGTCATCCCTTTACTCCTCGTGTGGCGGCATCGACAGGGCCGGTCTAAGATGCTCCAAGGCCTAGGCTACAGAATCCAATGCCGCAGGTCGGTGGGCGGCGTCAATGTTGTGTCAGCGGACCATGTGCAGGCGACGCATCGATGGCCCTCTAGATGTGTTTATACGGGATGCCTAGGCAAGGACGACGACGGAGATAACATGTGATCCGGTGTATTGGCCTAATGTTATGACCCATAAAAATACAAAATACACATCATAAATTCAAAAATTATTTCTATATTAAGTAAACATAAATGGTTGGTATGTCATTAAGGCAGAAAAATATAAAAAGAACACATAAAAATGATAATGCTACAATCAATATGTCATGTGCAGCAACTTATATTCGGAGGGACGCGTCACCCACTTATTCTTCTTATCCACTAGTGTAAATGCGCGCTCCTGCGCACGGGGTATCACGGCCGTGGATTTAGCACATTGGATCGTAGAGTAAAAAATACAAAATATAGAAATCGTATGTAGGATCGATCATAAGAAAATAGATAAATAAACAAAGTTTATTCAATAGGCAAGATTACTGATACATAGCAAATACGAGATGCATGACCTATTTCAGTAATATGGAAAAGCTGTCCTAATTGCTGCAACGTCTTTGAAGAAACATTTGCATTCACAGAAAAGCCTACAGTCTTCCATGCAATAGCCCATGATCCAATCAGCGTAGCAGTGGCCATGTGCTGGACGACGCATTATTGCCAATTGTCGATGCAGTGTGAACCTAAGTACCATCCTGTCAACAGCTTCATATGCCTCCCTTTGATATTGGTGCCATGTGCTGGACGACGCAGTATTGCCAATTGTCGATGCAGTGTGAACCTAAGTACCATCCTATCAACAGCTTCATATGCCTCCCTTTGATATTGGTGCAGCTGTATGGTTGTCCAGAGTCCTCGTTGTGATCACCTTCGAGCGATCTCAGAAGGCTTTTTGCGTCTTCGTCGGATTGTATCCCCTTGTTGGACCTACAGAGGACCAGTGCTAGGAGGTACATAGCGAGTGGGTGGCCTGCATCAGAAGCCTGTCGTAGAAGCCAGAATTGTGGGTGCACGGTTTTGCGGTTGTCCACAAAAACCAGATCGATGCCACGAAGGAATCTTGCTTCGACGTTTCCCCCGTTCGCAAGGTAGGCCATGAGGTGGACGAAGGTTGTATTGTTGAGGTACCTGCGCTGAAGAACTCGGAGGAAGGGCACTTGGACTGCCACCGCCTTCAGGCTGCAAGCGTTGCGGAGTGCCCTGCATGTCCTCCGCAGATTAGCGAGGTCTTCGAACGCGTCTTCGGAGTCGGCACCGGCCATTCGCTCAGCAATCTTGGCAGCAACCTCGAGCCGGAGGTCTTGCAGGGTGTTTCCAGCATTGGCGGCCTAGGGAAGAACTTGCTGAAGCGCCATTGATTGATCGACAGAAGAGTTGGATGCTACACAGGAAGATGAAGACTCGGGTATAGAATGATGCCGATGGGAACGTGTAGGGCGGCGGAGCGAGACGACACCATGAACGAGGTGCCTCACTTTCGATAAACAGACATTCCGTCTTCTTGTTGAGAAGCGCTGTCGATACAAATTTCGACGCCGCGTGCATGGACGAACTGAAACGGAGGCACAACATGTTCTGACGAAAATCACATCATTGGGTATGAGTTTTGTGTGTTGACTAACTAATTAGGTTTAGTGTATTAGCTGGAGAGTGAAAGTCCAATAGCACTGTGTTGTAACACTGTGATGTAATAAATGTTGTACTGGGCCATGTAGAGAGTCGGTGGACCACTGATTGCTGCAAGGTCGGTCGTGGGTCTGTATGGGCCTCCGATGGCGTCGGTAGATGGTGGTGCTGGGCTGGCCGATGAACGTCCCAGGGGATCCTGGCATTACTGATTATCAATAATAAGCTGCACTGGGATATTTCTATATACCTGTTTTAGAAAGTTTGCAAACTGAATGACCAAGCTATTTTGATATGCCAAGGTATTTTCATTAACGCCGTATGGACGTTGGCATGGATCACAGGATCAAATTTGGTACTGCTATGAATGCCAGACAAAGAAAGTCATGCATGAAAGGACACAACAAATAGACAAAGAAAGTCATGCACGAAAGCACACAGCAAACAAACATAACGACGTAGGTTCGAAATATAACAACATCCTTATGTGTGTGCACCAAGCGACAAGGGTCAAAGTGTGACACACAATACATCTTTAGTACACAAATAAAGGGTAGTTCAAAGAGCTACGGGCATAACAGCCTCAGGCAAGTCCATCATAGTCGACAGTGGCGCTCGTGCAGCACAGGGTAGGTGT
The DNA here is from genome assembly GCA_023333625.1 of Bothriochloa decipiens. Taxonomy (NCBI): domain Eukaryota; kingdom Viridiplantae; phylum Streptophyta; class Magnoliopsida; order Poales; family Poaceae; genus Bothriochloa; species Bothriochloa decipiens. The sequence continues at coordinate 19,194,631 of CM041640.1, read as the reverse complement.
CAGCTCTAGTCCGAATCAAATCCATCCACGTCTTCAGGGTCCGTAGCCTTTGGGGAATGAACTTGTGAAATAAAGTAAAAAGGCAACGTTCATAAGTTGCTGTAAAAAGAATCAAAACTGAAACATCACAATGCTAACACACAACAAAGTTATCACTCGCCACAAAAGATGGCCCTTTGAAATGAAATAGAGTCCAGGAGTACCACTTTCATACCCATGTATGAATATAGCATTGCTAGGCTCGGTTTCATTGCCAAAGGTCATCAGCGTGTAGCTAGAGGTTCTAAGTGTAACTGCATCGAATCAGAGAACACTGACTGCAATAAATAAATGAATAGCAAATAGTAGAGCACCTGGAGAGTACGCAAGAGAAAGCCATCAATGAAGCATCCGCAGCTCATCTTCCTATTCAGCTACATGTACCAAACGAATGTGAATGATTTGCTATGTGTTTTGTAGGGCAAATCAGATTTTACCTCTGTCCTCTTCCCTATAGATCTCTTCAAGCACGTCTCTATCCACTCTAAGCTCAGCTGCTGTTATCGCGAAATAAGAACACATAGTATTAGCTGATATACCGACAGATAAAGCAAATAGTGTATGCCGTGTGAGGGAGGACGCACCTGACTCCTCTAGAGGGAGTGGAGCAGACGGGTTATAGGGTGGAGGGAATTCTGTGAAGTCTAGCGCCTGATCAAGGAGGTAGGCACGCACCTCAACAGGAAAGGCTTGATTGCAAAAGCCAGCCTCACACTCATACTGAACGGCCATGTGACCACTGGTGGGAATGGACGAAGTGTCATGGGCAAGAGCAACAACTCAACAGGCTCCCTGTTTTTTGTTGAACTTGTAGTCTAGAATTTTACAATGTGGTGAGAGCAATGGTTCCACTGGACGGGCACAGCAGGCATGTGGAGGGAGATGGCTAACATATATAGCAACAAGAGTGGACCAAAAAATAGTATTGCTTTTGTAGCTTTTGGTCCATGGAATTAGCAACATGTTGAAGGCGTCTATTCCAAGGAATTATTGCAGGAGCACATGATCTCATGCTTCGCGTGAAGTGAACTGGATGACAAAGTCCTTGTGGAATGCTAAAACATGAACTGGCTTAGGAATAGGCCCAAACTGCTTCTAAAAGGCACGAAAAATGTCCCTGATGGTTGGTGTTGCTGTGCTCGGATCAATATCGATTGCGAGAACAGCGTTTGCTAGCCTTGTCTCCATGTCCTTCATCTCCTCATCTAGCTGGATGGGAGAAAAGAATGGAAGACCTTCCATGCGAGCGTATTCTGTAGGAGCAGCATGAGGCAGTCATATAGTATGGCAAAGGAAAAGCAAGAAACTAACAAAAAATTTATGTAGCAAAGAGCACATATGTCGTGTTTCGGTACATGGTTGTTGGTCCATAGCCATGGCTTTGATCTGAGCGCACATAGAGCTAGTTACCAACTAACTAAACAAAGACTCATTGTGGAAGCAAAAAATCATTTTGCCTCTTGTAGGAAAAGGGCTCGAGGATGCTACCGTTCAACCTAGTTGAAATGACTCTAAGCCCATAAAAATGAGAGAACGTGAAGCAGGTTTGGAAGCGTTACCAGATCCGGTGGTGGGTAGGCCACGCTTGGCTCCGGTGGCTGTCGCCATGTGCAGTCGTCGATTTGGAATGTCGGCGTGCTTGAGCAGATCTATCTCCGAGTGGAAGTAAACAAAAGGAGAAGTGAGAAGAAGGGGAGAAGAGAAAAGTAGTGACAACAGGGAAGCGAGGCCAGTGTGCCTTGATTCACTGATACCCTGGTGACCCTCGTGCAGATGAAAGATAAGGACCACCTGTCGACGTTGTCGAAGGAACGCGATTGAATACTGCACAATGCACACGAGGAACGTGAGTATGGTCTTTGTGTTTCTATCTAGGAAACATAGGATGGGCATGATGACTAACACGGAGGGTCCGTTGGCTACTCGGCCCACATGTCGGCGTGCAGCGGGTAGGCCGAAGCATGTTGCGTTGCATTTTACTGGGTGCCTCAATGCCAGTGATTCAGAGGTCGACAACACATGCGCATCTGGCTCTCTGTCAGGCACGATGCAGCGAGGATAGGCATGGGCATCATAGACAAGATCACCGATGCGTGGCCAAAGCAAGGGTCTTTGTCTATTCGTGGTCCTGGCCCTTTTTGACAGGCTTGTTTTGGTGGACCTAGCTAGGCTACACGATACGGACCAGCCGTAATCCAGCGCTGCTGTGTAGGCTGAAGAAGACTGGGTTTATCAAAAACAAAAAAGGGGTCAAGGAAGATCAGTAACACAACTAATCAGACTCAGATAGTGAATCGGTGCATGCTATGTCTATCAACGAAAAATAACAATGGAAACAGCCGAGGAAGAACAAGACATGCCACAGTATGTCTACAAACGAAAGGACGAAAACATGCATGCACTCAAACAGTGCTTGTTCAGATTATATCCAGCCATGGGAAGAAGCCATGAATCTTGTATGCAGTATTTTTGCATCAATAAATCTGATAGTTTCAGATAAAAAATAGCTGATTTAGGTAAGTAGTCAGTGTGTCTAGGTTAGAGTCGACGCCACCACCGCAGAAGCAAATCCAAAAGTTAGGAGTTGTAGACCCTCCGTGCATCGTAGGTCCGTGAGCTGATCAGAGCAAGAGCTGCGAGTGTCACGAGCACAGCGCGTGGGCTGATTAGGGCAAAAGCATGGCTCAACTTCCTGAAAATCAAACCATGATGTGTAAGAACAAAAGCAGTATGTGTATAGACGTTTTACACAAGTAAGCAGCGGTGAGACATGAGCAAAGGAAGAAGTTCATGCCTAGATTAGTATACGTTTGCAATGGACAGGCACAATTCCAAGTAGACCGTTGAACTCGACCAACAAACAAAGTAAGGAAACAACAGTAAGAAATGTTACCTTGCACACATAGCCTACACTGTAGTGAGACGCACCGACTGGTGGCACTTGACCAATGAGGCAATACTATCACAGCATGAGTTTATCGTTAGTAAAGAGAATAGCAAGTATGTAATGACATAGAAGAAAATGTCTTGAACCAAGTGGAAAAATAGATAGGATCCTACGTGTCAGTCGGATCCTTGGTATGGGCATCGGTAGCATCAACCCTGGGTAGCAGCTCATTTGCAATGTCGTCCGCAGCAACATCATCAGTCGGGAATTCAAGCCTTTTGCGAGCTGAAGAAGCACTGTGTTTATCCATGTGTTCTCTGTTTCACATATGGGCCGTGTGTTAGTTCCTTCCCTTTTCAAACTCCAATATGAACGTGCAGCACATTCACCCAGAATGGTCTTCCATGCTACCTTCTCATTAGGCTTCAGAGATGATGTTGGAGTCTGAATTGCAGCAACAATAAAAAAGTGATAGAGGCGAAGCAGATACAGTGGCACTGTCCGACGAGCTTCCATGACCACCCGAAGAACCACTAGTGCCATTCTGGGTAGGAGCAGGAAGGGCCTCACGCTGACCATGTGCTGAGACGACTGAAGTGACCTAAAACATTTTCTCCTATCATTAGAAGCTCTGTTTAGTCAAATCAATAGCAAAAGTGAAATAATGGGAAACAATCCTAGCAAGATCTGCTGGCATCTGATCAGTGAAGCCAGCTAGCCTCAAAACCTATTGGACAGATTTTCCAATGATCTGACAACCGAGATCACCAAAGAAAATCATCTTTGCTTCACCAGTACCGTCGAGAGCCACGAAGCAGAGTTTGTACCTATTCAACATGAAAACAGAACACAAATTATACGCCACACAAGAAGCAAATCAAAGTAAACCACCGATGTGTGAGCCTTTACTTGAATCTAAAAGACATGGACGAGCACGAATTGCATCTGTAACCAGATCCATTCTGGGAGCATGACTTGTTGCATCTGGTACAGGATGCAAACCACTAGGATGTGTTGGGCACAAAGTGACCAATGGTCATGGTGCAGCGATAGCCACCCTCCTGCAACAGGACACCAACACTCTAATTGGTCAGGAACAGAAAAGGAAACAAAGCAGAAAGAAACAGCCGACCAGAACGGACTTTATACCGGGTAGTCGTATGCATCCATCGCATTGAGCTGGAGAAGAGTCCTGGATTCAAGCTGGCTAGGCGAACGCACAAGCTTTTTAGGCTGGGATGGAGCAGCAGCCCGTGCTATCTTGATGGTTTGGTCTTGCAAGTTGCATTTCAATTGGCATAGAATTAGCATTGTTCTAAATATTGGCCACTCTCAAGATGCACTACAATAGACACACTTGCTGTAGAATTCTCCAAACTTTGAGATCTATGGATTAAAATACCAATGAGCAGCTGTGTTTGCACTCAAATAATAGGCATCTTTAGAAGCAAACAAACAGATGAGACATTTAGAGGCGGTGGCATGTTAATAAAGAATAAGGCAGTGGCCACATCTAAAATTAAAATGGCCAATAGAGTTCATAGATAGGCATAAAGAAGACTACCGTGGTACTTCTTCATGAGAACTCCCACAAGCAAGACTGCAACATGTTTCTCTAAAGTTTTTTCCTGCACTCCATCTAGAGTGAAAGCCACAGCGTGTTCTCCCCACAGGCTGACCTTAATCTCTGTGTAGATGTATAAAAAGTGTATCAGTATAGAACGCTTCGAGTTTAGTGTCCAACTTGGAAACATACATACCTCAGGTCCCTCAAGATGATATGCCTGGAGAGCGTAGGTTGTGGCTTATTTGGTAGCTGGACGGTGTAAGAGTCGGATATCTCAGTGAGCATGCCAATAGTGTCTGCAAAAATATATACATGACTAATAGTAAAAAAAAGGAGCAAACAGTGTTATAAACAATCCGGCGACATACCAATAAAGTCCCTGGTGTCACCTGCCCACGGCTTGAGGCTGTCAATAGGTGTAAGCCTGTATGCGTAGAATGGCATACCAAGATTATCAGCTCTAGCAGCGACCTATGTGTGGCAGGTGAACTCAATCATGTATGCACACTCAACAGGCCTGACACTACGCTTGGCATTGGAGACCCTGAAGCGGCTGACAACATAGACACCGGACTCATGCATAAGGGGGCTCTTCGACTCGACCTCAGACTGTGGAATTTTAGCATAGATGTTGTTGCCCTACATGAAGGAAGACATTGTCATATGCAAAGCAGAACACAAGGGCCATACTCAGGAAGTAGCAAAGAAGAATTAGCACTCTAACTAGAGAATACATACCGCATCGTCAACAAGCACCATGTCCACATGCTGAATAGGACCATCGCCAGTGCCACCACGGTACTCTCACTTGCGTGAGACACGAACACAAACGCAGGCATGCTTAACACCTGGTCGTAGGTCAGGAAGCGAATCGAACAACATGAAGGACAACTACCTATCATTGTGCAATAACACAAAGTCTAATTCCATATAATAGCCTAAAACAGTTACAAATGGGCATTGCTATACAAATCTGCACATTGTGTGTAGCCAGTGGGCTAGGCAAACAACCTACAAACATGGCTGGACATCATAAATGGTATAGAGACATATGCCAATGCTAGCAACACATCTCTATAGCCGTGACCGCTAAGAATTCTAAACACTAAAACTGCATCCTTAGGAGGCAAAGAAACAAGCCATCTACATAATACAGTGCTTTATTCAATCATCAAAATGAACAAATAAATATTCCATATGATCAAAACTTAATGAACGAAAAAGAAAAACAACACAGGTGAAAAAACAATAAGTTCTCAACCAAGAAGGCTCAGAGCGGATGCTTCTTTGAGAAAGCATTCTCAGTGAACCGCTATATCAGATACAGCACATGCCATAGCCCAGAACTTCCTAAAACATACTGCACCAACCCAATAGCTCCCATCGCAACAGAAACAATAGCTCTAGCAATTCTTCTATACAGCATTGCACCCTAAAAATTACAGTCTACAACAATGAACCCATACAGGGTCTGTAAGAAAGAAATAGCCTGTAAAGCAACCTGTTCACGGCCGTGGGCATCCACGGTCTGCTGAGATGCCCAAAAAAACTATACTGCCCGTATCAACGCCCCAAGCCAAGGGCACCTCAAGATCGACTCCATACAGCGGAGTTCCATCCCCACCAACTTCAAGAACAAGAGATACATAGGGCAAAGTGCATTTGGCCACAACAGCATGCAGCAGCGAGAGATAGGAGGCCCTGACAGTAAACATGGATAAATGGTAGCCACTATGCTAGTAAAACATAGTACGCAATAACAGAGACCCCTTCCTTCACCGCTGCATCTGCTGGCTAAAACAACCTAAGAGAAATAAAAGGAAAGGACGAAACAAAACAAAATGAGAAAATGAAAATAAAATTCAAATGGATCATATCAGTTAGCGCCATCATAGCAAGAAGAACATATAGAGATGCTGAAGCCATGGAGAAAGAAAGGATTCATTACCAAGCGAGAGTGGGCTAGCCGACCCCACAGACTGCTACATTGACTCGGGTTTCAGATCTATCGGTGTCGAACCTGCAAAGCCAAGTAGATCAAACAAGGAGAGAAGAAGGTAAACCAAGAAACAAAGACAGCGTCTTCCCGCACAAAGAATAACAGCATGAACGAACATAGGAATCATACCCAAACAACTGCCTAGAGCTGGCCAGCAATCTACAGAAGATCAAAAAAACACACGAATCAAATCCAGAACATCTCAAGCATTTTCTCAAACACTTGAGGTGCATTCATACGTAGAACACAGATAGCCAGAGCACACAGTTCATCTAGCTGACGATGAGAACACACAGAAACAGACACTCATAGCCGAGATCCAAGCACATGCAGAACCCCAAGACATCAGATGTCCATAGATCTACCACCCCTTCCCCTTCTTCTCTTGAAGAACGACCAAAGCCTTCATCGCACAATCAACCCTAGCGAATTAACCCCTCGTAATGCAGCACAGCATCCTACCCTAGAAAGCGAAGTAAACAAAAAGGAGTCGCAGCTATTCTAACGACCCCACCAAGGAGGATTCACCCATCGAAAACAGAAGTGGACAATGCCTCCCACCGGCCGACCAAATGGACGCAGAAGAACAAGAAGCAGAAAGAGGATGAGGGTAGAGGAGCACAAGCACACCTGGAAGAGGTAGCGAGCAAAACAGCAGCCATAGGAGAGAGGAACCAATGGAGAGGGCCTTTATCCCATAGCGAATGCACCCCATCAGAGTAGAGAGGCCATACCTTCTGAAGACGCATAGCCGTTGTCTAATGGTAATTGGCCGAGACGCCGACAACTGGTCCTGCAGGCGCAGGCGGGCCAACCCCTGCTTGACAACGGTCTGTTCCAACGGGAGAAGCTCGCTAGCGCACCATCTAGGGCATGGCCCTGCCACAGACATGTGGGGCATAAACAGGGATGACCCCGGAGTTCAGTGAGACCGCACCGCAGCACGCACAGCTGCCGAGGCATTCTGGTCCCACAGCCCCAACCGATGGGTGCACTCCTTACATGACATATGGGCCATGCAAGAACCGACCCCACATTGCAGTGGGACAAGAGCAAGACACGGGACATGCGGGAAGAATCGACGTACGACGGTCATGCCGAACAGCAACCACCGCCCCGACACACCCACTCGAGAATAGCGGGACACACGACACACGGCCCCATGAGGCAGACACCGATACACACGAACCCACCTCGCAACAAAGGGACGGTCCGTGGCTGCATGAACGAACATCGACTGGCCCTTGATCCAGACTCAGCATGACAACTGGGCCAGACGACGCCCGGAGCCACGAGCCAGCCAACGAAGCACATGAACCCACGCCGTGCCACACCATGGCCTATGTTGGAAGCACGCAGCTGGACAGAGGTCGTCCCAGCACCTCGGCACAGGAACACCCCGTCACTGGCCAGGTGGACCAAGAGACGAACGTCCCCACTCGTCCCCCCCGCGCATTAGGTGAGCGCAGGTGAGCACGAGCCGCCCGACCACCGACACGTGGGCTAGGAGATGCTAGGGCCTCCTGCAGTGCACGACGCGGCCCGCAACAGCACCTCGCCATTGTCCTATAGGGCCGGCAATGCCAGCGCCCCCACCGTCAAGGACCGCGGCGCATCGCGAGGGCCGATGCGCGACGCCCGACCTCCATCCCGCCAGGGGGCGCGGGGGCGAAAACGTCGACGTGGCCACCCTGGGCACGTGAGGAACCACGCTGCTCTAATACAATTAAATGCTGCAACCCCCTCCCTGACCCCCTCAACTCATGTGCATTCTCTCTATCCCACCACAACTGTGTTCTTCCCCCACCTCGGTTCCTCCTCCCCCTCAACAGAGTACACCATATGGATGCCTCCCCGCCGCCACCGACGGCCTCATGCACCTCGGTGCACCCTCCTCCTCCCTTATCGAGGAGTCTCCTTCCTCACCATGACGGTGCCATCCATCCATCCTAGTGGAGTTCGAGCCCAAAGTTCCTCCTCTACCATGGCAGCCTCCCCATGGTGGATCCATATGGAGCATGACGCGCAGATCTAGCAACGATGACAAATACGGTGGCCTCCACATGATGGATCCCTAGGAGCATTGCTCTCCGTGTGGTGGATCCATGAACACAACGCAGATCTATACCGCGGCCCATCATCCCATCTCATTCATGGAGGCGGCGCGATTTGCACCTTCAACGGCGCCCCAACCCATGTGCCTCTGCTCTTTCCACTTCTCTCACGGCCATAGTGGGACTTTTTGTAGTTTTGTGACAATGGATTTGAGGATGTTGCAATATATATTTTTTGGATGTTGCGGCTATCATTTTGAGATGTTCCAACATGCTTTTTTCAATGTTGCAGGTTTTGATTTGAGATGTTGCAATAGTCGATTTTCAAGATGTTGCAACATGTGTTTTTAGATGTTGCAAGTGTAGTTTTATTATGTTACTTGTTGGTTCTCCATATGTCCGGCAATTCCTGGTACATTTGACCCAGCCCTTATTGTTGAGAATTTGAGACTAGAAAATAACAGACCCTTCTTCATGGAGATCATTGTGACCGTGTGCTGCAAAGAAGTCTTCAAGAAAGAATTTGCCTTAGTTAAGCTAAGAGCAAAACCCGATGTGCATAGATCAATGGACAAAAAATCATTTGTAATCCTTTTTATTTCCTTTCATACTTTTTATGTTTCATAATTGTACTTCTATAAAATTTCCTTTTTATTGCAATAAAGTAGAAAATCATTTGTAATTTTTTTATTTTCTTTCATACTTTTTATGTTTCATAATTGTACTTCTATAAGATTTCCTTTTTATTGCAATAAAGTCCAGTAGGAGGTCACACCCCTCCTGTTGCATAAAAAAAATTTCATGGTTGTTGCATAGACGATTTAAGATGTTGCAACGGTTGATTTAAGATGTTGCCACGGTCGATTTCAAGATGTTGCAATAGTCGATTTTAAGATGTTCCACTTGTCAATTCAGTGCAACGCCCTTTCCCCTTCTCTGCACCTGGCATGCACACAGACGTGGTTGCGCGTGCTGGGGCAGGACGCACGGACGCAAAGGTTGGGCTGGCGTGATGCGGGGCCCGTGTGCTAGGGCGAGATGCGCATCGGGGCGGAGGAGGAGGAGGGGCTGGGGGAGCGGTTTGCGGTTGCACGTGTGGTGGGTGGCAGGCGTCCGATGGATTTAACCCCATCGGACATCCCTATTTGCGCCTCATAACAAATGTACATATTATTGCTAAAGTTAAGCAACGACAAATACATAGACAAATGTAATGAACAAAAAATATAAAAATAAGACTAAAAAAGAGAAGAAACGAACATATCACATTTCATATAATAAAACAAATAAAAGGATAAAAAAATAAAATAAAAATAAATTGAAAGAAAGGAAAGAAAAGAAAGAAATATCATCCATGTGGGGAGAAAAGAAACGAGAAAAGAGAGATCACATCACATGAGAGATGAACCCACGTGAATCATGGAAGTCAGAATGGCCTCCCGCTGTTGAATCCTGGATACCAATGTGCCTCCACAGCCCAGTAACTAACTGTGAAGAGATGGTCGGCAGCGTACTCAGCGTCACGCGGCGGCGAGCTGCCTCACATACTACGATATGTACCAACCTTTGACAACATTTCCAACTGTCTATACTCTATATCATCCCACCCAGCCTCCCTATTGTCGGACCGACAACAGAACAGCTCAGCTCTTCGGTATCGGTTTTCTTCGCACAGCCTACCAATCCACGCTGCACGACACCAGCCTTTGCTGATGCTCGCGGTTTGGGTCAAGATTGGTATCGAGAGGGATCGATTTCCCTTGTACCAATTTTCAGCACATGTTTAACTGATCTTTCGGTTTTATAAACTTTGGTACTTCAAAACTGAAACACTTATGTTACACACAGCACAGATGATGAACGCATCCACCAAGGAAAACGAGATATATATACTGTGAGCGCTCATCTCTGGAGCAAGGACCATGTCGTGCAGTACCGGCCTGGAACTCCTGCACCTGCTTCTGCTGCTCGGCCTGCCACTGCCCGACGACGCTGAACACCTCCGTCACTCCGAGCTGTGCCCGCGCCGCCGCTGCTACTCCGGGCATCGAATCTCGGGAGCGATTGTCACCTCGCCCAACCTCTATATTGCCGGACCACAACACCCAACCTCCATATTATTACCGGACCACAACAGAACAGCTTGCTCAGCTCTTCCGTGGCTGCTTCTCTTCATCACGCCGCCGCTTGGTCCCGAAAGATATGGTGATTGCTGGAGTCCGCAAAGCCTACCAACCCACGCTGCACAACACACAATGACACCAGCCAGCAGGCTCGGTAGAACACCAGCCAGGTTCGGTAGTCCGCACAGCCTACCAACCCACACGCTGCACAACACAAGCAAAAGGCTCGATATAACCGTAGGTTTTTCATCGTACACCGTACTATATATATATGGAGCTCTTGCAGCAGAACTGTTGCACCAATGAGACAGACCGGCCCCTGCGTGAAGCTTCAGGCAACCAAGCTAGTACTACAGCCAAAACTGAAAGATGCTGCACCAAGTCGTCATGGCGCGTCTCTTATTCCTCCTCCTCTGCTCCTCCGTCACCGTCACCGTCACCGGGCTCAGGCGCACTGACTTCCCGCGGTCCTTCATGTTCGGCGCTGGCACATCGGCGTACCAGGTAAGGCCATACAGCAGCCATTGCCGACCAAACTCTAAACGCACACGTGCATGTAGTAGTCTCACTACAAGAAACCAAATCCTCATTACAAATTTCTGCATATATAGTTTATTTTCATTCGAAGAGCTACGAGCCGTCATCATTTTTTTCATTATAACTTGCAGTGCCTAATGATAGAGTACTCTCTCCTCTATTGTTTTTCATTTAAGTCTCCCTCTCTCTTATAAGTTATGACTATTTTCTACATCTCATTGTAGGTTGAAGGCGCCTACCTAGAAGACAACAAGGGCCTGAGCAATTGGGATGTCTTCACACATAGTCCAGGTGCTTCCATAGGTCTCAGTTATGCATACGATGATCTAAGCCATCTAATTAAGCAACTCAATTTTCCCTAATACTCGTAGTTAATAAAGGGGTCTTACCGGTTTGCGATACGTGAGCACCGCGCTGTCGGCCTAGCGCGCTCGGCAACCACCGCCGGATAGGTGCACAGCACCACCTCCGGCAAGACTGACGGCAGACTCACGACCACCACCGCATGCAGCGTGCACTAGGCCCGCGCCAGCACACCACGGAATCCTCGTCTGCGACACCCGCATTCGCAGTTGCGCTGGTCGCAGCTGCCGCAACATGGCACACCACCAGTCGCCGCGCGCCAGCATGCACAACCGCGCGGCGCCCCAGCGCTCGCCACCCCGCTCACCGCGTGCCTAGTCAAGAGACCCATGCCGACCACCGACTCGCGGCGCGTGAAGGACGCCGGCCATGGGTTCCGTCGCAGCCCCGTGCCGGCCACCATACTCGCCACCTCCGGCTGGCTGGGCGCCGAACCGTGGAGGGCCGGCTGCAGACGAGGAAGACGAAGTCATCTTGAGCCGAGATGGGCCGGATGCTGAGAACGTGGCTCCACGCCTCCACTTAGGCCCGTTTTTGGGAGGTAACGAGAAGCTGTCCAGATGGGGCCCAAGTGGACTAGTATACCCTGTCGCGAATATAATCCCGCATGGGAGCCCATCCAACTAGGACTATTTCGTGCTGAAATCCTTAAACCCAACCTCTGCTGGTGGAGTCGATTCAGGATGTGGTTGTCCCCGCTATAAGCATGTGCGCTTTGAAAATCATGCACAGACATGCTTGATTTTGTTTCCTGTCTTAGTCTTGGCTATTAACAAAAAAACAGGAAAGATTCACGATGGAAGCAATGGAGACGTGGCCGCTGACCATTACCATCGATACAAGGTAAGCATCATCAGAAATAAAAAGACATTTTATCAATTGCTCATGCATTTTTTTAACCGTGCATAAATCATCAGTAAGATGAAGGGCTCGACAATACCCTCCAAAAACTAGAATCTCACTCAAATTCAGTACTGTCAGGAGGACATAGAAATGATACATTCAGGCCTTGTTTAGATACCCAATTTTGGGTCCAAAATCTGTATCGTAAATGTCTCGTCACACTGTAGCAATTTTGTTTTTATTTGGTAATAATTATCCAAACATTGATTAATTAGGCTTAAAATGTTCGTCTCGCAAAGTACAACAAAACTGTGTAATTAATTTTTTATTTCATCTATATTTAGTACTCTATACATGTGCCGACATTTTGATGTGACGAGGAATAGGAATTCTGCATAGTGAATTTTAGACCCAAAATTGGGTATCTAAACGAGGCCTCAATCGGCCTCGGCACCTACAGATTCTCATTGTCCTGGTCAAGAATACTTCCAAGTGAGCTCATTCTCATAATCTCATTCATACGTTACACCAACTGGCAATGCACTAAATTCTTCATTAGCAGTTTAGCACCAGTGTTTAACATAAATTATATGCTTATAATCCTTTCAAATATCCCTGGCCATCAGAGGGTCGATTCGGTAGTGTTAATCCAGCAGGCATTAAATTCTACAACAACGTCATCAACGGCTTGCTAGAAAAAGGTATGCATTCTATGTTCTGTTATTATATTGCTAGCTAGCTCCCTCCACAAATGCCACATTGCAAAACAAGCAAGCCTTTCGATTTGGTCTCTTTCATCTGCGACTAGCTTGTTTAATTAGCAGGGATACAACCATTTGTGACGATCAACCACTATGCCATACCTGCGGAACTCCAACAAAGATACGGCTCCTGGTTGAGCACGGAGATTCAGTAAGCCCATATTATAGCTTTATATACGAAGATCCAATAAGCTCAAATGTGGTTGTTTTTGCATTTCTGTTCAGGGAGGACTACACCTACTTTGCTGAGCTTTGCTTCAAGATGTTTGGTGACCGAGTAAAGCACTGGGTTACATTCAATGAGGCAAATTTTCTGACAAAGCTCGCATACTTCATGGGGGTATTTCCACCCAACCACTGTTCCAAGCCATTTGGGAAATGCGATTTTGGGAATTCATCAACTGAGCCCTACATTGCAGCGCACAACATGATATTGGCTCATGCAAAAGCAGTCAACATCTATAGAAAGAATTTCTAGGTACAAAAGACACATTTGGATCAAAAGGGAGTGGGGACTAACCGTCTGTTTGCTCCTAAATCATCATGGAAGTTGTATAAGTTGTTGTCGTTGTTCTCTATTGTCACGAAACCGTCCAATTTATACAAGATCAAGTACGGATGTCCCAGCTATCATGTTGACATTCACATACTTTCACTTATATAAACCCGGTAGTCCAACGAAATCACGAAGGATTTTAAACCAACTCGTAACAAACCAAGATCGTGGTAATTCAACATAACCACATCATCTGTTATAATATTTCAAAGATAACCTACATAGATTACATACATCGGAGTATACTTTAGTTATTACAGACCAAAATATAAAGTAGCGGAAGTAGCATAGTTTTAAAACTAAATCCATAGTTTTTAAGGATTACATTGCCAGTTCTGGTTCACATCCTATAAAAGCAATATAAGATAAGGAGTCTAGTAGAGACCATGCCCAGTGTCTAGTCTTCATTCCCAGCTGGGAGAAGGCAGTACTTGCAGCAACCATTATAGAATATGTCATCTGCAACAAAAGGAATAAACTCTGAGTACCCAATTGTACTCAACAAGACTTACCCGTCGTAAACCAGAAATAAAGACTCCAAGGATTATGCAGGGCTATTATAGGTGGAGTTGTCTTACTCATTTTTGCATAAAAATCCTTAAGTGAGGAGAGTAACCATATTATTACTAGCATCAAGTTAATATTCATTAACCTGTATCTATGTTTGCCCCTGTGTTAAACAAGCAAAAGAGAAGAGAATTACATAACCATATCAGGTTTATTAACCGCTATCTTGTGAAGCATCATTAACCATCCAAGCAATTCAATATTTTCAAGTATAGAGATGTCCCGTCAAGCTTCTCGCTGTCCAGAAGACGATGGCGATTCGAATCAATTACTACCCAGCTGGGGAAATATTCCTAACACTCACCCGGTAAGCCCTGCTAACGGTAACCGTTGATCACTGTTGGTACAGCTCAAGAATCGCGGATCCAAGCAGCGCCTTACTCCCATGGGAGTCACCAAGCCAGGTCAGGAATTTTAACTCACCTGATACGGGACTTGCAGACATGGTCCTCATCTGGGTACCACCGTGCCGCTGGACTTACAGACATGACGGCTAGTATGTACATACCACCCCAGTAGTGAGCACTTGATACTCCTTGATTTTCGGCCTGAGTTGAGCTACTAGGCTTCACCGTGGATAATCTCGGATCCAACCAGCTAAGTGCTAGGCACTGTTCAACATGACAAAGAAGGGCTCCATTCCTTGGAGGTGATTAATTGGCACGACGGTACACTTCATTTAACAAGGTCCGTCGATCTTGTAACTTCCATGTTCCGCCTTACCGTCGATTTATATCCATATGGTTATTTGCCCGATAGCACATATAGCCAATCGTCAACCATCATCCTAATTCTCGCAATTGATTAATAATCACTCGACTTCTACTGTTTAAGCATGGCCAAGCAAATACTACGGTATCATATTAAAATGCTCCGGGGCTTGCCTTTCACGAATGTTACGGGTTCGTGCAGCGGGCACTCGAGAATCACATCCTGGTCGGCTTCAGGACCGGATGAATGAGTCTCCTGCTCCTGAGGATTCTCCGGCTCTTGCGGGCACGTTCCCTCAAACTCCAATAGGGTCACTCTTGCTGGTGCACCTATTGCATGCATATGCATAGGATGAGAATCATGAATGCATAAGTGATGATGGTGATGATGACATGATGCTTATGATGACAAGTTGATCTGATCAGATCACTGGACACTCGTTTACCGAGTTCTCCAGCCCTATTCGAATCATTATAACAAAAACACTTTACTTTTCTTACAAAAAGCAAACTCACTTACCAAAACTACATAACTTAACATATAACAATTCATCCTCAGTTAAAGACCTAACACCTGCATCTAAGATCTTACTTTAATTAAATTAGGCACATAAAATATCATGTATGGCAAATCATATGATATGAAGAAATACAATTAAACATATCATTTCATGTATTAAAATAATATGATATATAAGGAAAAATGATTCAACATCAAAGTTAACTTTCCTATTAGCTAGATAATACCAAAACAAACTTAGTAAACTTGGTTTCACAATTTTTGGATAAATAATTCTCTAGTTATTAATTTTGCAAATTAAAGAGGCTTTTCTTTTAATAAATAAAAGCTATAAATAAAAGTGTATCAAATTGAAATTTTTATAACTTCATCATGTAGATCACAATAAAACAAAACTAACAAAACTAGTTTCACTATATTTGGACCCTTGTAGCTCAAGTTATGAATTTTTAAAGTTTGAATTCAAATCTAAATTGAAAATCATTTTCAAAAAGGAAAAACAGGCACACGGGCCGATTTGGCCGGCTCGGCCTGGCTCGGTCCGCGGCGCGCGCGTGCGCGTGGCCCAGGGCGGCGAGCGGCCCAGCAGTGGCAGCGCAGCCACGCGAGGCCCAGCAGCGGCAGGCCAGCCCGGCACGGCGACAGCAGCGCACACGCGAGCGGCCCAGAGGCGAGGTAGGCCTAGTGCGGGCGAGCGAGCGGGCGGCCCAGTGACATGGCAGCGGCAGCGATGCGGCCAACGCGAGCGCGCGCGTGCGCGCACAACGCGGCCTGAGGGCTGATGCCCGTGATCAACTGGCCCCACCCGTCAGTGACCCAGAGCAGGGGAGTGACGGCTTAACCGGCCAGAGTTCGACGCGGGCGAGGGTTCCGGCGATGGAACCGGCACCACGGTGCTTCTCTTGACCTCCTGCACACGATAGGCTAGCTAATGACACGAGTTAGGGTTTTGGGGTATAGCGGTGACACGCGGCGGTGGTGGCGCACGGAGCACCCGGTGGCCGGCCGCTTTCCAGTGGGGTTGAGGCGCTAGAGCCAACAAGGTCTTCGGTCCTATCTTCTACATGATAGAGCGACTGCAAAACACTAGAGAAGAGAAAGGAAGGGAGGCAGGAGAGAGCTGGCCACGCGAGACCGAACTCGCGGCCATGGCGGCGGTGTGGCGTGAGAGCTCACCTCGCGATGGTGCGGAGCACGGCTGAGTCGGGGAGGAAGAGTAGCTCTTGGCGGAGCTGTGGACGTGAAGAATTGGAATATGAGTGATCAGCGCGGATGAATTTCCGGGTGACGTGGTGGCGGACGGGAAATAGAGGAAGAGAGGGAAGGAGGAAGAAGAGAAAATGGAGTGGCCGGCTGTAGCTTTGCTTGGTGCGGTGAGGTGGCCGGGGCCTTCAAGATGTCGCCCACGCGGTCGGCCACACGACCGAGCACGGGAAGGGCTGCGACGGCCACGGCGGCGACAAGCAACAGAGAGGAAGAAGGGGAAAAGTGATGTCATCGTTTATTGTAGCAATTTCCCTTTTTCATTTGCTTCAAATTTCATATTGAAACTTAAAATTTTTCCAATATGAAAGTTGCTCAAAATAATCTAAATTACATTTTGCTTTTTGTACCATAGCCAAATTCTTGATATTTTTGAAACTAGGGTTTTCAAAATTTAAATTTGAATTTGAAATTCAAACACTTTAACACAATCATAATGAAATGAAAAAAATGAATGCATTATGATTATGCACATATAATGCCATGGAATTAGGCATTAACACTTGAGGTGTTATAGCCCTCCCCCCTTATAAAAATCTCGTCCCAAGATTTGGAAAACATACCAGTCAACATAGAAAGTAGGGTAAGCAGTTTTCAAATAGTCCTCTCGTTCCCATGTTGCATCTTTTTCACTATGGTTGCTCCAAACCACTTTGAACAATTTCACCACTCGACTGCGAGTCACACGCTCTACAACATCCAAGACCTTTACTGGCTTTTCTTCGTATGAAAGATCAGACTGTAATTTAATACTCCTGACTTTAACTTTCTCTTCAGGGATGCGAAGACATTTCTTCAATTGAAAGACATGGAAGACTGGAAAGATAGTTCCCATTTCAAGAGGTAGTTGAAGTATGTAAGCCACCTTTCCACACTTTTCAATAATCAGATAAGGACCAATATAACAAGGTGCAAGTTTACGCTTCACACTGAAACATTTTACACCTTCCATGGGCGACACTTTGAGGTATATATGGTCACCCACCTCAAATTCAATAGACTTCCTTCGTTTATCAGCATAACTCTTATGTTGAGCCTGAGTAGCTTCCATATTTTTCTGGATTTTACGGACTTGCTCCTCGGCATCCTTGATAAAGTCGATTTTGTAGTATCTCCTTTCCTTGGTTTTCACCCAGTTCAAAGGAGTTCTATATTTTTGACCATACAAAAATTCAAAAGGAGGCATCTTGATACTATCTTGTTAACTATTGTTATAAGAGAATTCTGCTAATGACAACCATTTGTCCCATGGTCCTTTACAAGATAAAACACAAGCTCAAAGCATGTCTTCTAGAATTTGGTTCACACGCTCGGTTTGTCCCAAAGTTTGTGGGTGATAAGCAGAACTGTGAAGTGTTTTAGTACCAAGATCTTGCTGTAGCCGTTGCCAAAAATGAGCCATAAACTGTGTTCCTCTATCAGAGACAATAGTCTTGGGCACACCATGAAGACGAACCACTTGCTCAAGATAAATTTCAGCATACTGGTGCGGACGATAAGTAGTCTTTACAGGAATGAAATGATCCGACTTTGTCAGACGATCGACGATCACCCAAATAGAGTCAAAACCCTTTGGGGTGGTTGGCAAGCCAACAATAAAGTCCATGCTTATTTCTTCCCACTTTCAATCTGGAATAGACAAGGGTTCCAGTAAACCGGGTTTCATGTGTATTGCTTTGACACGGCAACAATTATCACAACGAGCAACAAAGGCTGTAATTTCTTTCTTTGTTTTGGGTCACCAGAAGTAAGGTTTCAAGTCTTGGTACATCTTACTACTTCCAGGATGGATGGATAACTTAGAAGAATGGGCTTCATATATGATTTGATTTCTCAGCTCCTTGTTGTTTGGCACAACAAGTCTATTCTCAAACCAGAGAATTCCTTGGTCATCAACTCTAAAATGCTTAGTTTCTTGCTCTTTCATCTTTCTTTTGATGCCCAACACACTTTTATCGGTCCTTTGAAACTCAATGATTTGACGTCGAAGAGAGGAATCAACTGTGATATTATGAAGGATAACAGGATGAAGAAGACGGGACAAAAGAAAATCTTCAACAACTAAAGAGTTGCAATGAGACTTCCTGCTTAAGGCATCTGCAACCACATTTGCCTTGCCAGGATGATAGTGCATTTGAATATTATAGTCCTTGATCAACTCGAACCATCTTCTTTGGCGCATGTTCAACTCAGGTTGAGTGAAGATGTATTTGAGGCTTTTATGATCGGTATAGACATTGCATAAATTACCAAATAAATAATGTCTCCATATCTTTAGAGCATGATCAACAGCAGCTAACTCTAAGTCATGAGTGGGATAATTAACTTCATGCTCCCTGAGTTGACGTGAGGCATAGGCAATGACTCGGCCATCTTGCATAAGAACATAACCTAAACCGGTGCCTGATGCATCACAGAATACATCAAAAGGTTTCTCGATATCTGGTTGAGCTAATATAGGAGTGGAAGTTAACAAAGTCCATAGAGTATGGAAAGCCTTTTCACACTCTGGAGACCATAGGAATTTTTCATTTTTTTGTAGTAATCGGGTCATGGGTTTGGCTATTTTAGAGAAATCTGGAATGAAGCGACGATAATAGCCAGCTAAACCGAGAAAACTCTGAACTTCATGAATAAAAGTTAGGACTTTCCAACCTAACACGTCTTGCACCTTTGAAGGATCAACAGAAACTCCTTCCTCAGATAAAACATGACCTAGGAAAGGTACTTTCTTCAACCAAAACTCGCACTTGCTGAACTTAGCATAAAGTTGATGCTCACTGTAATACCTCTGGTGTTATATTAACTAAAACATGCCATGTCATCATATGCACTGCAAAGCATTCATGTTTAAGTCAACCTTAATGTGCATTAACTAAAACAAGTTTATATTATATAGGTTGATTGAGTTTCTGTAATGTTTGTCACATGAAATAATAAAACCCTATTTTTGAATGTCATTGCAAATACTTAGTTTATACTCTATGTACTTGAGGTGTAAACTGTGTTTACACTAGTATCAAGCATAGTGTATAAGTCTAAGTCTAACCCTAAAAATGATTTCCATATTTGAAATTAAATTTGGATTTCCAAACTTATTTCTAAACCTGGCTATCCAAGTTTAAATTCAAATAGGAAATGCTATAAAAGGTTTTTCAAAAGTCAATTTAGTCAACCAAGGGTGTCATTGGGTCAATGACCTAAAAATGTCCTTGGATGATGTTTGTGATCATTAATAACCAACCAATTAAATTAGAAACCAAATTGAGTTTAAACCCCATTTCAAAAACCCTTTATTTCCAACCCTAGTTTTATCCCCTTTTCTCTAATTCAAATTATATAAGGAATTTGGAGATACTCTAAAAAGACAGTTTGTAGATCTTGACAGGAGCTACAAAGTTGGTATACAAAGTTTTTCAAGTTTCCAAAAGGAATTTCAAATTAATTTGAAAATACAGTTTCTAGCATTTATCTCCTTTTGAATTTAAAACCATAATTTAAAAATTATGCATAATTTGAGGAAACTTTGTACATGAAAAATGTTTGGTTTGACAAACTCAACATTTCATAGTTTTTAAGATTTTCAAGTTTTATTTAAAAATCAAAAGTAATTTCAAAAGTTTATTTCTAGGGTTAATCCCCTTTTCAAATCTGAATTCAAATTTTAAAATCTAAACAGAATTTGAAGATGCCCATTAAGGGAAAAGTGTAGCTCTTGAAAAGTTATGCAAATGATATTTTTGGAGATTTCAAGTTCTTATACAAATTTTGGAGTAATTTGTATTTTAAACCCAGTGGCAATTCTGTAAATAACTTGAACAGCACCTAACCCTATCGGCGAACGCCATGGCCGGCTTCTCATCGCGCGCCGTCGTCCACCGCCGCACCTTCTCGGCCGCCTGCGCGCTCCCAGACGCGTGAAGGTTCACCGTCGTCGTGTCACCTGCTCCTTCATCGGCCCCGAGCTATAAATACCGATCGGACGACGCCGTTCTTTTCCTTTCTTCCTCCCACCACCGTCGCCGACGATCTCCCTCCGCCGCCGAAATTCGCCGTCGACGCTCAATCTCTGTCCAATTGCTCTCGCCCAAAGTTTCGCAACTTCCTCACGGTCCTTTTGGGCCAGTCCGTGTTTTCTTTCATCGCTCGAGCTGCCTGCACGCAATCTTCTTCCTCGCGGCCAGTCAGTCGCGCCGCCGCCGCCATCTCCGCCGTTTGCTGTCGCCGGAGGTGAAAATATTTTACTTTCGACCCCTTAATCGTGCTCTCTATGTTATCCTGTGTCTGATGTGCGCCTTGGTTCGAGCAGCGCATTACCGGAGGTCACCGTGCCGTTGTGCCATCGGAGCGCCGCCGCCGCCATCACCGCCATCGACCGCAGCTCAACCCCGCCACTCCGGACCTCTACTAACGTGCGCCTCAGCGCCGTGGTGAGCTCCTGCGTCTATTCGTGTTATCAATTTCATCCATCTCGCATCGGGAGTTGTTGTAGTACAGTTCGAAGTCATCGGAGTCCTGCTCGAGGGCTCGGTCGACGAGTCGAGGAGGTGACGGTCGAGGGATCGAGTCGAGGGGTGCGCCGTTCTCGAGGGGTAGTCGAGGGTTGTACTGTTCTCGAAGGGTTCGAGTCGAGGGTTGCACTGATCCTCGAGGGGAGGCTCGTTCGTCGGGCGGAGTTCCGTCCTCGAGGGGAGGCTCGTTCGTGGGGCAGAATTCCGTCCTCGAGGGGAGGCTCGTTCGCTGGGGGAAGTCTCGTCTTCGAGGCTGGTCCATTCGCTCGAGCGGAGTTCCGTCTTCGAGAGGATGCCTGAATTGTACCCTCGAATGTACAGTACCTAACCGACCGATAGATCCTCGAGCAGGCTTTGGCTTCGAGCCGTCATAGACCGTCCGTGAGTTAACCCGGCATGCTTTAGCCTGCGGACCCTCGAGCGTCGTTAGTCAGCTCGTTGGACTCCACGTGTTGAGCTGAGTCTGATGGACCAGACCATGTCGCCGGAGACCTCACCGACGGCAAGAAATCGACGGTCAACCGCCGCGCGGCCGTCGGTCAGCGCGGGGTTACTATGCCGATTTTCTTTTTCTATTTTTAGAAAATGATTTAAATGCTATTTTCTTTGAAAATTCACAGTAAATCATATATAGCTCCAAAAATTCTGAAAATTTTTGTGAATGTTCTTTATGATATTATCTACCTAGGAAAAATATGAAATGCCAAATTTGAGTACTTTTTGTATATGTTAAAATTATCCCTTTTAATTGAAAAATGGACCTTCAATGATTTTTAATAATTAAAATGATTGGCCTTTAATTCTGAAATTTGTTTTGCCATTTAATTAGGCTAAGAGCTTTCTAAAATAAAATTTTGGGCTTAATTTGACAACTTTAATTTTTATATCTTTATTTAATGCTTTTAAATAATTTATCAACCCCTTAAACTAATCATACACTCATCGAGCATCATGTTTACTATTCCATCATGTAAAGCATATTAATTATCGAATAGTTTCTGTTAACGGAGAGTTAACGTATCACTCAGATTCGAAGGACGAGTAAATTCAAGAATCGGGAGTTGATCCGGATTTCGAGACCGTCTACCCCGAACATCAAGGCAAGCCCCGGATACATTTAAACCCTATTCTATTTATAAAAGTTTTACCGCTTCAGCTCTGATATGATGCATTAAGTGATAGGAGTTGAGTGAAAACCCACAAATTTGCATTACCTGTCTTATTTCCTTAATCCTTGTTACCTACTTGAAAGATGAGTAGTAATGCTTAGCCCTGCTTATTTATTTAATTGTCCAAAGGAAAAAGAATGAAAAAGATGAGATTGGCTTTATTGTTGTAATCTTGATAATAGTAATAAATCGAGTCCGGACGACGAACTTGCACTGGGAATGGAGTCCCTCTGTAGTGTTCTCGTCTGTTGATGCCCTAGGTCCCGTCCGTTGGTGAACTGGATGATATCGAGAATTTAGAAATCCACATGCATGAAGTGGTATACGGATGGTTGGAGCCGTGTATGCCATGGAGTGACCTAGCGTGGGGTCAGAGAATCCCATATGCTGTCATAGTGTGTTTTACTGTGGGGTTTAAGTTCCCATGTATCTCGGTACGCTGGGCCGCAGAGCTCACGTGTATCATGTGGTGATATACGGCTGAGGTTGTTATCCCGGTATATCGGTGTATCTGGGGTGCTTCGGAGTTAAAGTCTCCGGTATGCTCAGTCGCCTAGGTCCCAGCTGGGTATGAAAATGGATTCGAATCGCCGTTGCTTCTCGGAGAAGAAGACTCGATCGTTGTTCATCATCGTAGTAACAACTCGAACAAAAATTAAGGTTCAATAATGAAGTTGGTTGATAACGGGAAATAGTCCCAGCAACTTCTCTTTTTGTAAAGCTTTTCTGCAAAAATTGCTTATCTCTTACAAGCCTTACCTTGTCCCTCTAGCCTGCATCTCTTGAGTCTCTACCCTTCTCTTTCGTCGGGTCAGTCTTGTTGAGTACTGTTGTACTCAGGGTTTGTTGAACCCCTGTTGCAGGTGAGCTGCATGGGCAGGAGTGTTATGCATCCTGCTGCATGACAGTCGTCGAGGAAAGCGACAACGAATAAAGATGTTAAGCTCTTGGGCAGAGCTTTTGTGTAATATTACAATCTACTGCTACTCCACTACTATTATGGTGTGTATAACTTAAACCTATCATTGTAAATATTTTGAAACTCAGAGTTTGTAAATGTATGTTATTGTAAGTCTTCCGCTGTTTTACTCCGTGGTATTTCATTTATATGAAACTGTTGTAATACTGCAATGTCTCTCTACAATGATTGATCCTGCTCGGAGAATCATGGATGATTCGGGATTTACCTGACAGACTTTTTAAGTCGTATGGAACACAGTCATGGTTATTTGGAGTCTGTTTAGACAATAATCATGCGTGTGGGCCATATGATTTAGGAGGTTCTGCCACACTCACGCAAGCGAGTCAAGACAACTCTCAGATGCTCAGCATGCTCTTCTTCATTTTGAGAATAGATAAGAATATCATCGATGAAAACCACCATAAACTTGTCTAATTCGGGCATGAACACCGAATTCATAAGATACATAAAGTGGGCAGGAGCATTGGTCAAGCCAAAAGACATGACAAGATATTCAAACAACCCATAGCGGGTCGAGAAAGCGGTTTTAGGAATATCTTCAAGACAAATCCTAATTTGATGATATCTAGATCTCAAGTCAATCTTGGATAATACCTTAGCCTTTGATAGCTGATCAAATAAGATATCAACGTGAGGAAGAGGATAATTGTTCTTGATAGTAACTGCATTGAGCGGACGATAATCCATGCACATGCGCAAATACTGATCCTTCTTCTTCACAAAGATAGTAGGACAGCCCCATTCAGAAGAACTGGGACGAATGAGACCCTTCTTCAAAAGTTCTCCCAATTGAGTTTTAAGCTCCTTTAACTCATTGGGCGGCATTCGATAAGGTCTTTGAGACATAGGAGCAGTACCAGGAATTAATTTAATTTTGAACTCCACATCATGTTCCAGAGGTAATCCAGGCAAGTCATCAGGAAAGACATCCGAAAACTCACGAACCACTGGAATATCAGCAATGGCCTTTGCTTCAGCAGCATTAGCCGTATTGCGAATGGTGATATCACGAGGGAGCTCAACTAAGAAAGCTTCATGATCAATTGGATCTCTCAACATTACCACACGAGTGGTAGTGTCAATAAGAACTCCATTCTTTCTCATCCAATTCATACCTAGAATTACATCGATTTCCAGACTGGGCAACACTATAAGATTCATGAGATAGGTTCGACCCTCAACTAAAATGCTCACATCTTTTACTATCTGATCAGTAGAGATGCTATTCCCAGTAGCACTAATGCAATAACCCCCATGAGTTATAGTAGTTATGTGCTGACTGAACTTGGATGCAAAAGTAGGGCTTATAAAAGAATGCGAAGCACCCGAATCAAATAGCACAATAGCAGGTTGTTGGTTTACTAGGAACTTACCAGCTATGACAATCTCGCCAGAGGGTATTTCTTCAACAGTAGTATAATGAACATTACCAGGACGAACATTTCCTTGATTAATTTTTCTAGGAGGATAAGGACAATTATTCGCCCAATGTCCTATCTTATTGCAATTCCAACATGGCTTGTTGCTTAGAGGAACATTGGAACTACCTTGCCCAGATGTATTCTTGGGAAGAGCAATGGTATAACCTTTGAGATAACCAGTCTTAGACTAAGGTTTCTTCTGGGGAGGATGATACCTGACATTAGCAGAAGGTGAGCGATTCTGAGTTTTAGTCACAATAGGAGCCTTTGACTGAGAAGCTCCTGCTTCATATGCTCTCTTGCGGCTCTTAGAAGCAGCATAAATATTGTCATTATTCTCTTGAGTTAGAGCATCACTAACAAACTCATTGAAAGTTGACACTTGCTATTGCCCAAAGATTTCATCAGCTTAGGGCCAAGTCCCCTCTTGAAACTAGCAATCTTCTTGGCTTCAGTATCAACAAACTCTGGAGCATAGCGAGATAGATTGTTGAAAGCTTGATGATATTCAGTCAGATTTTTATTGTCCTAAGTCAACTTCATGAACTCTGTATGCTTGATAACCATAAGAACAGGAGGAATAAACCATGCCCTGAAAACCCCACAAAACTGATCCCAGACCAGATTGGTATTAGGAGGTAATGCCTTCCAATAATTGTTCCACCAAATACCCGCTGAACCTTGAAGCAGATAAGAAGCATATTCAACCTTCAGGCCCTCAATAACCCTGAGCAAGCGAAACCTCTGCTCCACAGAGTTCAGCCATTCATCAGCCTGAAGTGGTTCTTTTGTCTCTTGAAAGGTAGGAGGCTTGGTGTCCAAGAAATCCTTGAAGTTGCTATACCGATTTGGTTCCTGATGGACATCACGATCACCATGATTTGCCAACTAACGAACCGTTTCAGCCATGAGACACTGACTTTCCACCATGGTATGCATAAGCGCCTCTGGAGTAGGCGGAGGTGGAGGGTAAGGAAGATCATGATTTTCACTGGAGTTGTGGTTTTGAGCCATCTGCAGATATGCGCAAATAGTGAGTATTGATGATGTTGTATTGTGGAATTGTATGATTGTGCCTCTATTTATTGTTTGAGTTTCTCTCCAATGAATTTAGTTTGGCATGATTATATAATTTACCTACAATTTTTACTAATATCACCGGGCGCAATATCGCGATGTATCCAAAAACACATTTTACCAACAACTAAAAGTTCACTTAACATGGAACATAAAGCCTGCCTGAAGGGTTTCATTCTGACCATCTTAAGCAAAAAAATGCAACTTCTTGTAAAAGGACAATTTTAGAAAGAAGGCATATTAAAAAATTTTGAGGTACAAAGTTTTATAAGGGAGGGACAAGTGCAAAGAACATATGAATGTCATGATGCATGCACGATTCGTATGTCCTCACAAACTTAACTTTGATTCTGACGTTCTAGGCGGTGGCATACATACGTTCTCTCATATATCGTAACTAGTCGAATTAACGTGAGCATTGTTAGTGTACCTGCAGAAAAAATCTCATTTCAGCCCAACAATTCCCAATATGACACACAAGTAAAGCAGTAACACATGTTACGCACCCCCCTCCATCTATGTATATACCCAATATACATACATGTAGGTGCATGCTACCCGAATCATCGTCAGAAGACGACATCGTCAAAAGACGGAAAACACCCACACATGGGGCACTTTCATATAAACATGTGTATAACATGTGAATATTCCAGCACCAAATAAGCACTCCCCTAGACCGGCGTTTGTCCGATCATGCTCTCACAACTCACCTTACCTTAGCGATGATACAAACATTAACACTAGCAACATATATGGCTAATTCATATATGAAGGTTACCACCACCATTAGACCACAGGGTAACAAGTGCGGTCAAGTTATCACTCTTCATACCTTAGCAAAGGCGTCAATGCAAAATTTAAATCCCCCAAGTTAGTACTTAACTAAGCCACCTATAAATCCTAATATGGGCATAAAGGATATGAACACTGGCAACCTTTAGATTTAAAATTAAGTTTTTCACAAAAGCTTTTGTTTTAAATACACAAATGACATGTTTAATGCTGAACTATGCTCCGATGCCAGCTGGTGGAGATGCGGGGTATCGATCCCTGCACCTCTCGCATGCCAAGCGAGGGTTTCGGTGATGGAACCAGCACCACGGTGCTTCTCTTGACCTCCCGCACACAATAGGCTAGCTAATGACACGAGTTAGGGTTTCAGGCTACAGCGGTGACACGCGGCGGTGGCGGTGCACGGAGCACCCGGTGGCCGGCCGCTTTCCGGCGAGGTCGAGGTGCTAGAGCCAACAAGGTCTTCAGTCCTAGCTTCTACATGATAGAGCGACTCCAAACCACTAGAGAAGAGAAAGGAAGGGAAGCAAGAGAGAGCTGGCCACGCGAGACCGAACTCGCGGCCATGGCGGCGGTGCGGCGTGAGAGCTCACCTCGCGATGGCACGGAGCACGGCTGAGTTGGGGAGGAAGAGTAGCTCTTGGCGGAGCTGTGGACGTGAAGAATTGGAATATGAGTGATCAACGCGGATGAATTTCCGGGCGACGTGGTGGCGACCGGGAAATAGAGGAAGAGAGGGAAGGAGGAAGAAGAGAAAATGGAGTGGCCGGCTGTGGCTTTGGTCGGTGCGGTGAGGTGGCCGGAGCCTTCGCGATGTCGCCCACGCGGTCAGCCACGTGACCGAGCACACAAAGGGCCGCGACAGCCACGGTGGCAATGAGCAACAGAGAGGAAGAAGGGGAAAAGTGATGTCATCATTTACTGTAGCAATTTCCCTTTTTCATTTGCTCCAAATTTCATATTGAAACTTAAAAATTTTCCAATATGAAAGTTGCTCAAAATAATCTGAATTACTTTTTTGCTTTTTGTACCATAGCCAAATTCTTGATATTTTTGAAACTAGGGTTTTCAAAATTTAAATTTGAATTTGGAATTCAAACACTTTAACACAATCATAATGAAATGAAAAAAATGAATGCATTATGATTATGCACATATAATGCAATGGAATTAGGCATTAACACTTGAGGTGTTATATCCATCCTTCTCAGGCCAAGCAAGGTGGCTCTGTTGGAATTACAATACATATGAGATGGTATGAACCACTAAGAAATATTACAGAGGACCACGTGGCAGTAAGCCGAGCACTGTCTTTCCAAGCTCCATGGTATTAGTTGATTCAGTAACCAATTTCGTCATAACAGTATTTTACTATTTGAACTGATTTTTTGGTCTTTGGGATTGAATGGTCACTTGATATATATATGTAAAAACAGGTTCCTGGATCCCTTGTTCTTTGGTGACTATCCTCGCCAAATGCGCCAAATCTTAGGTCCTAACTTGCCAAAATTCACAGAAGGAGAGAAGCAATTACTAAAGAACCAGATTGACTTCATCGGTGTAAATCACTACGAAACATTGTACGTCAAGGATTGCATATATTCTCAGTGTGATTTGGACACCTATGCTGGTGATGCATTAGTTTCTGAATCAGTAGAACGAAATGGGGTACCCATTGGAAAGCCGGTAAAAATTGGCACTGTGCATTGCATTATTCTATTGCAACAACAATCCTACTCCAGAATTGATTTGCATAATCTAACACCATTAAATTAATATTGCAGACACCGGTTCCATACACCTATGTGGTTCCCAGCTCGATGGAGAAGTTGGTCATATATCTAACGCAAAGATATAAAAACATACCTTTGTACATCACAGAGAATGATGGGTTATTACTGGCTAGGTTTGGCAAAATCTACATATTAGCTACAAAACGTGACCCTTTTTACAGAACAATGGTTCAATTTCTATGCATCTTAATTAATAGTAAACTTGAATACGCCCACTTTTACCAAAATAATATCTGTATGGACCTCTTGATCTCCCTTTTCGTTTTTCAGGTTATGCCCAAACATGCAATATCAGCACCACAGCGGAAGAATTGATTAATGACACTGAAAGGTCAAGTTACATTCGTGACTACCTCACTTACTTGAGTTTTGCAATAAGGTTGTTGCATTCCTCAATTGTCTTTCTTCATGTAAACTGCTCTACAGCCACGTGACAACAAAACTTTGCTACTTCTGTGCAGGAAAGGAGCAGATGTGAGAGGTTATTTTTTCTGGTCTTTGATGGATAACTTCGAATGGCTCGATGGCTACACCAGAAAGTACGGTCTTTGTCATGTGGATTTCAAGTCACTAAAGCGTACACCAAAACTATCTGCTAAATGGTACAGCAAGTTTATCAAGGGCTACGAACAGATAGAGATGGCCTCTGAAGAATCACCTAAGCATATGGTTTCCCAGCACATAAATACAGATTTATCAAGGTCCATGTATGCCCAATACTCAGTGATTTGATAAAGATTTTTACTCAGGAAATTATTTAATTTGGTAAATTTCCTCATGTGTCCATGTATGCCAGTAGTGCCATAAACTCTAAACCATTTTTTTATCAAATATTCCTCTAAAAGAGAGTTTACTAGAAAGAACGAAAGAAAGAAATGGAGTACATAATTTGACCATCCTCTCTCCTCGTTCAGAAGGCCCAAAATATAGTACTAAGTAATACTCCCTCCGTTCAAAAATGTTAGTCGTATTAGACTAAAGGAAAAGGCAAATAAAATAGATTTTGATAATTAATTTCTCTTATAATATAAAGTTAGTGGCTAAAAAAATCAATATCACCTTAGAGGCACTTTTAAGACAAACCTATTGACGTAAGTTTTATGATCTAAAGTTTCATACAATTTGACTAATTGTTGGTCAAAATTCATAAAAATTGACTTTTCCTCATGTCTAATACGACTTAACATTTTTGAACAAAGGGAGTATAACAATAACAAGAGGATGATAACAGGATAATTGCATTTTTATGATATGGTTACCTGAGTTTGGTCTATATATATGTCCAGGTTCATAATTAAGCTTTAACATTGTAGTTCTCTCTGTCTTATTCATCTAAAAACAAACCATGAAATCACATTGCAGCATACCAGGCATTTGGAAGCGCAGACAACAAAAATCTTCTTTAATCTTGCTCAATTTATAATGTATTTTTAAAAAAATTAGAGCTTGGGCATACCCTACTTTGAATTTCTGGGTCCGCCACTATTGAGAACATTCATCAACTATAAGGGCCTGTTTGGTTCCACAGGACTAAACTAAAGTGACTAAAACTAATGACTAAATTTTAGTCATCCCTATTTGATTTTTAGGACTAAAAGTGACTAAACATCATTAAAATACTTAAATAAAGACTGATTTGCTCTTATTGCATGTAAAAATTATCCCTATTGCATGCAAAGATTGGATTTTAGTCCACTTTAGGAGCTCCTAATAGACTAGTAGGACTAATGCGTGTTAGTCCTATTTTAATCCTTCTATTTAGATTTTTACTCTCAAAGAGACTAAGTTTAATCCATTTTAGTTTAGTCCTATGAAACCAGACTCTAACTTGCACACATAACGAGTGTATATCTGCATTAAATCGTTCATTAGGCAGTGTCATATAGGAATCAGCTTCGGAGACAATATGAAAGAATCATGAATGAGGCAAAGGAATCATATTCGAAGAAAAAATAACAGAATCGCGAATGATGCAAAGTGTAAGCATTGAATGCATGTGGAACAAAGACCGTATCGCGCAATACCGGGGACTCCTGCAGCTGCTTCGATCTCCTGCTCGGCATGCCACTGCCGATGACCCTGAACCTGAACACGCACCTCGCCCACCACCGGCTTGACCCGCTCCGTGAGCGCCTCCGCGAAGGCCTTCCCGAGGAAGAAGGCGTCGAGGACGGCCTTGCTCTCGTTGTCATCTGCGCGACAGACACCAGCAAGAGAACAGAGTAAAGCCCAAGCTCGAATCGGACTGCCCTTCTGTCCCCACGTGTGTGTGTGAAAGAGAGAGAGAGAGACAGAGAGAGAGAGAGAGAGATGGCTCAGGGAGCGTGCCCCCGCTGCTACTCCGGGTCGCAATCTCAGGAGCCTCCTGAGGGAGGAGGGGGACGCGCGACGGGGGGTGGGCGGGAGAGAGACACGGCATGGTTCTCGCCTTGTTCTTCGGGTGTGTGCTTCCGTGGAGGCGCGAGGGGGGCAGGTCTCGAAGCAGGTAGGAGATGGGTGCTCCACACCCCCCGTCGACCTGCTACTAGTACTATTGTTCCCCATGCGAGTGTGTGACTCATCTCTCCATCGCCGCTACGTCCGCTAGGTCACGCGGCTGCTCAACAGTCAACCCGTTGAAAAGCATCTTCAAGAGTACGAGTATAAGCGTCCGTAAAGTCTATGATATTCATGTTTAGAAATTTCAAAAAATTTAAAGCTTCTAATTAAGTGCAAATATCATAGACTCCGCAAGAGCTTATACTCACGAGCATGCTTTTTAGAAGAAAAAACGAAAAATGATTCACTACGACAAGCAGGGACAGCACAACGGTCAACAGCGACCTGAATGCCTCGGACCGGGCGACAAGCCTCCAAACGACAGCAGCCATAAACGCAACCGGAGAGCGACACACTCTTCGACGGTGAATCCCGGCCTGAAGTCGTTACGACGTGCATGACCATAGAGGAATGAGGAACTAGCTCTCGAGCTCGACCCCTCCACCAGTTTAGTGCCGGCCCTAGAAATTTGAGAGCCCTCGGGCGAACTTGTCATGACGGCCCCTCTAAACCATGTATAAAATCTTATGA
Organism: Bothriochloa decipiens; assembly: GCA_023333625.1. Classification (NCBI taxonomy): domain Eukaryota; kingdom Viridiplantae; phylum Streptophyta; class Magnoliopsida; order Poales; family Poaceae; genus Bothriochloa; species Bothriochloa decipiens. The sequence goes on along the minus strand of CM041640.1, from coordinate 19,163,025 downwards.
TAATATAGATGCTAGTTTATCATATTTGATAATTATAGAGAAATAATTTACACTAAAATAGCAATAAATTTGTACTTCTAGAACTAATATATTACCTTAACAAAGAATAAAACTTCATAATATTCATTGCATCTCATAAAAAGATACTAGACAAAAATTAAACAAGGAAAAAAAGTACCTAGGGCCTAGGCAGTTTGATTTTGAACATGAACTAATTTAGAATCGCAAAAGGGAGAAAACAATAGCCAAGATCAGACGTCGTCGATCGTCAATCGACGATCGGTGCTGCCTCGTGCCCTCGTCTCGCAAAGAAGTCACGGGAGCCGTCAGCCGGGAGACCAGTCGATGGAGGCGGCTGTTGTCTACTCGTCTCGTTGCTTCCTGGTAAACAAATGCCGTCGTTCTCATTCTGCTGATGGCCATCTAATCAATTAGCTAAAAGGGTATGGGTTCATACATACTTGGGCTTGGGCCCCCATCCCGCCAGGGCCCTCGGCCGTCGCCCCTCCTGCCCCTCCCCTAGGGCCGGCACCAGCTGGATACATAGCAGTGTTGATTCGACTTTGAAACAGAACGGTTCCTGCGTAGATCGGTGTGACTATATTGTTCCTGCATGGCTTCCTTTTGTTTCCTGGGTGCATGAGTTCATTTGTGAGAAGCGGGTCACAAAGCCTGCAGAACAAGATCGAGGTGCCCTATGTAGTTTATCTCATTGGACACCTGCTAATCCTGCTAAGCATGTGGTTGCGGCCAGAGCGGCGGCGTGCGGGCGTCCCGCTTGCATCACCTCGCCCAACGACCTCCGTATTGCCGGACCACACAACAGAACACAGCTCAAGTCTTCGGTATGGCTTCTTCTCTTCAGCACGCTGCCGCGCTTGGTCCTGAGTCCTGACAGATGGTGATTGTTGGAGTCCGCACAGCCTACCAAACCACGCTGCACAACAGCAGCCAGGTTCGGTAGAACACCACAGCCAGGCTTGGTAGTCCGCATGGCCTACCAACCCACGCTGCACAACACAAGCAAGAAGGCTCGATAGAAACGCAGGTGTTGCCTTCGTACATACTATATATATGGAGCTCTTGCAGCAGAACTGTTGCACCGGTGAGACAGGCCGGCCCACGTACGTGCAACTTTGAGGCTACCAAGTAATACTACAGCCACAATTGAAAGATGCTGCACCAATCACCCAGGCCGCCCGCCGTCATGGCGCGTCTCTTCTTCCTCTTCCTCTGCTCCTCCGTCACCGTAACCGTCACCGGGCTCAGGCGCAGCGACTTTCCACCGTCCTTCATCTTCGGTGCTGGCACGTCGACCTACCAGGTACGGGCCGTTCGGCATTCGGCAACCGATGCCGAGCTCAGCAGTGAACAAGCTAACTCTAACCAGGGGGCACGCGTGCATACGTAAGCCGCCTGCATGCTCTGCTCTGGCCGTGTGTCTCATTCTCCTTCTGTCGCTTTCCCCTTTGACTACTCAACGAAACCTTTCAGTTTTTGTTCTGCTGATCTGGTCATACCTGATATGATGATGATATAGTATCTTATGACTATCTTCTACGTCTCATTCTAGATTGAAGGTGCCTACCTAGAAGACAACAAGGGCCTGAGCGATTGGGATGTCTTCACTCATATTCAAGGTGCTTTCTATAGGTCTCAGCTATATGCATGCGATGATCTGAACCATCTAATAAAGCAACTCAATAATAAGGGGTATAAGCAAACTGTGGCCACCTGAGCCATCTAATCAAGGTACTATGCATTTGTATCCTATAGATGGCTGAGTGTTCAACAGTTCAAAATTAGCAGTTGAGATAAAAAAAATTACTTGAAATCTTGAGCTCTTGAAAAGAGAAGAAATATACCTTCACCGAATAGTCACAGTGGATGGCCGGACCGTGCATGGCCGGCTGCAGACGAGGAAGACGAAGCCATATATCTTGGGCTGAGATGGGCCGTGAGATGAGAACGTGGCCTCCACTTAGGCCCGTTTTTGGGAGGTACTGTAACGAGAAGCTGTCCAGATAGGGCCTAAGTATAATAGTGTACGGTGCCTCATGGACTATTTTGTGCTGGAATCATGAAACCCAACCAAATAACTATTGGTACACTCGATTGAGGAAGTCGCTATCCCCACTATAATCATGAGCGCTTTGAAAATCACAGACGTACTTGATTTTGTTGTCTGTCTTAATCTTGGCTGTTAACCAAAAAAAAACAGGAAAGATTAAGGATGGAAGCAATGGCACCGTGGCCGCTGACCATTATCATCGATACAAGGTAAGCATCATCAGAATCATAAAGACATTTTATCAAGTGTTCATGCATTTTTTAACCCTACATAAATCAGTAAGATGATGAAGGGGCCGGCAGTTCCCTCGAAATAAATAGAATCTCATTCAAAGTCACACTTGCAGGAGGACATAGAAATGATGCATTGGATCGGCATCGACTCCTACAGATTCTCATTGTCCTGGGCGAGAATACTTCCAAGTGAGCTCCCACCAACTGTCAATGCCTTTGACCCCAGCTCCTAGCTCGACAACATGCACAGAATCGTCCTTCGTTAGAACTAGCTAGCGTTTAACTTAAACTTATATGCTTATTGTACCTTTCAAATATCCCTGGGTCAGAGGGTCGCTTCGGACGTGTTAACCCGGCAGGCGTTAAATTCTACAACAACCTCATCAACGGCCTGCTAGGAAAAGGTATGCATTCTTTGTTCGATGGGTTAGTATGTGGCCACTTTACCTCCCTACACAAATGGCACCAAGCAAAACCAAGAAAGCCTTTCAGTTTAGTCTCTTTCATCTAGGCCTAGCACTTGACAAACGTGGTTAGCAGGGATACAGCCATTTGTGACGATCAACCATTATGACATACCCGAAGAACTCCAAGATAGATACGGCTCTTGGTTGAGCCCAGAGATTCAGTAAGCCCATATTAATTATAGCTTTATCTACCAAGATTCAATAAGCTTATATGTAGTTGTTTCTGCATTTCTGTTTAGGGAGGACTACACCTACTTCGCTGAGCTTTGCTTCAAGTTGTTTGGTGACCGAGTAAAGCACTGGGTTACATTCAATGAGCCAAATCTTGTGGCAAAGCTCGCATACTTCGTCGGGGCATTTCCACCTAGCCGTTGTTCCGAACCGTATGGGAAATGTGATTCTGGGAATTCATCAACTGAGCCCTACATTGCAGCGCATAACATGATATTAGCTCATGCAAAGACGGTCGATATCTATAGAAAGAATTACAAGGTACAACAGACACATTTGGATCAAAAGGGAGTGGGGACTAACCGTGTGGTTGCTCTTAAATCCTCATGGAAGTTGTATAAGTTGCTTTCCCTATTCTCCATCCTTCCCAGGCCAAGCAAGGTGGCTCCGTTGGAATTACAATACATATGAGATGGTATGAACCACTGAGGAATACCACAGAGGACCACGTGGCAGTAACCAGAGCTCTGTCTTTCGACAATCAGTGGTATCAGTTGATTCAGTAACCTTCCATCATACAAGTATTTTACTATTGGAACTGATTTTTTGGTCTTCGCGATTGAATGCTCACTTTCTGATATATGCTAAAACAGGTTTCTGGATCCCTTGTTCTTTGGTGACTATCCTCAACAAATGCGCCATATCTTAGGTCCAAAGTTGCCGAAATTCACAGAAGGAGAGAAGCAACTACTGAAAAAACAAATTGACTTCATCGGAGTAAATCACTACGATACATTCTACGCCAAAGATTGCACATATTCTCAATGTGATTTGGACCTCTACACTTGTGAAGCTTTAGTTTCTGAATCAACAGAACGAAATGGGATACCCATTGGAAAACCGGTAAAAGTCGGCACTGTACATTGCATTAATTTATTCAACAAGAATCCTACTTCCTTGATTATGCACAACCTAACACCGCTAAATTAATATGGCAGACACCGGCTAACAGCTACGTGGTTCCAAGCTCTATGGAGAAGTTGGTCATGTATTTAGAGCAGAGATATAAAAACATACCTTTGTACATCACAGAGAATGGTGGGTTACTAGGTTTGGTAAAATCTACATATTAGCTACAAAACATATGCCTTTGTACAGAACAAAGATTGACTTCTATGCATCTTTATATATAGTACACTGGTACCATAATAATATGTATGGACCTCTTGATCTCCCTTTTTGGTCTTTCAGGTTATGCCCAAATAAGCAATAGCAGCACCACAAAAGAAGAATTAATTAATGATACTGAAAGGTCATCTTACATTCACGACTACCTCACTTACTTGAGCTTTGCAATAAGGTTGTGGCATTCCTCAATTATCTTTCATGTATAAACTGCAGCCAGGTTATAACAAAGCTTTGCTACTTCTGTGTAGGAAAGGAGCAGATGTCAGAGGTTATTTTGTGTGGTCTTTGATGGATACCTTTGAATGGAACTCTGGTTACACCGTAAAATATGGTCTTTGTCATGTGGATTTCAAGTCACTAAAGCGAACACCAAAACTGTCTGCTAAATGGTACAGCAAGTTTATCAAGGGCTACGAACAGATAGAGATGGCCTCTGAAGAATCACCCAAGCATATGGTTTCATAGCACAGAAATGAAGATTTCTCAAGGTCCATGTTTGTATTTGGTAAGGATGTTGGCTTTGGAAACCGACTGTCTTCAGGTTGTGCAGTTGTGGACAAAAAAGGAGGCGCAAAGATCCATCATTGATCCTATTCTGAAGGAGATGGAAGATATTAGTCTTGCCTTTCATCAATCTTCTTTCTGTTTTGTTTGTAGAAACTGTAATAAGACCGTGCACTTGTTAGCTCGACAGGTCTCGAGTTCACATTGTTCGGAGATGTGGCATGTTACTCCGGCATACGTGTATGACTTGGTCATGTTTTGAGGCTTCGGCCAGCGAATAATGAAAGACAAGCTATTCACCAAAAAAAAGAACTCTAAACCCTTTTTTTGTCAAATCATGAATGATGCAAACTATCAGCATTGAATGTTGAATGATGCAAAATGTAAGAGGCTTCGGCCAGCTAATAATGAAAGGCAAGCTATTCACAAAACAAAACAAAAAAATCTAAGCCTTTTTTTTTGTCAAATCATGAATAATGCAAACTGTCAGCATTGAATGTGAATGATGCAAACTGTAACCATTGAATCCACACAACAAAGTAATCAGCAATTTGCTTGCACAATCCAGTACATACACATACAAATTGTCACTAGACTAGAAAAATGGGAGTCCTCGATGAAACAGTACCTCTGCATATGGCATTTGATACAGAAAAGACATCAATTCATTATTTTGTTGATCAAATCATTCTTTCACAAATTTCCTCTGACGCATTTGCAATGAAGTCCTCATTCAAAGTTACAAATTATAGTAAATAGCGTAAATCAAGACACCAATTAGATATTGTTACCAAGGTTTTTGAAGATGTATTTGGTAAGAATGGCATATAACATATTACATATACCCAAACACTCCAGATGCAGAAGTTCTTCCTCAGGATACTAAACTAATATATACCATGCCATTCATATGAAAAATTGTACATTAGATTTTTAAATGAAATGCTAGATCTTTCACTACCAAATATGTTTGCCATTGACATATATCATGTCAAATCCAACTAAAGCTTTTTGGCTGCAGAAAGAACTGCATCTACTTGCAGCAACGAGACTAGAACTATTCTGTCTGTGTGGGAGTAGCAGGGGAAGATGACATAGGTGTAGTCGTCACAATTGTTGCTGAAGTTTCCCTTAGAGACTTTGTCCCCTTATCATCACTGACTTCCGTTGCAGCTCTCTCCTTAGCCTTTTGGGCTCTTTGAACTACTTCCTCCTATTTAGGTATCATATACATAAGAGAATTCAGTAGCATGTGGCGTAGAGCCAGGGTTACAGAGAAGAAAACAAAATGAGAAGTCTGCAATGGCAGTTTTTCACTATATGTAACACAGTTATCAATAATGACGCAGAACAGCTGATCTATGTGATATCTCCAAAGTCCAAACAAACCCACACTTTACCTTGGGCATTTGGACTATATACCATAGTTCCACAAAATGAATGCAGAACCATTTCTCTTCTCCAAATTTTCAGGACATGTTTAGCTCCACCTACCCCCAGGGTACATATCTAGTTTTAGAATCGGTAGGCTATCACACTGACGCCCATTTTGCAGTTCAATGCTCATTCCTTGTTGAGTGCCTTTCGTTTTATAAATTTTGGTATTTGAAAACTGACACACATGTACACATCATCGAGATGTCAATTACTAGTACTAAATAGCTCATTGGAGAATTGACATGGGAAACGAAAATACTGTGAGCGCTCATCTGGAGCAAAAGGATTGTGTGGAGGTGGAGCAGTACCTGGAACTCCTGCACCTGCTTCTGCTGCTCGGCCTGCCACTGGCCGACGACGCTGAACACCTCGCCCACCACCGACTCGACCCGCTCCGTGAGCGCCTCCGCGAAGGCCTTCCCGAGGAAGAAGGCGTCGAGGACGGCCTTGCTCTCGTTGTCATCTGCACGCGCGACAGACACCAGCAAGAGAACCGAGTAAAGCCCAAGCTCGAATCGGGCCGCCCTTCTGCTCCCCCACCCCACGTCAGAGCGAGAGGTTACCTGGTTTGGGCTCCGGGCGCGTGCCCCCGCCGCCGCCGCCGCTACTCCGGGCCGCGAGTCTGGGGAACCTTCTGAGGGAGGAAGGGGGCGCGCGACGGGGGCCTGAGGCGGGGAAGGTGACGCAGCAGACGTGGGAGAGGGACGCAGCAGGTGGCGCCATGGTTCTCGCCTTCTTCTTCGAGTGTGTGCTTCCGTGGCGGTGAGGAGGGTCTCGCAGCAGCCAGCAGGTGGGAGTTGGGTGCTCCACGCCTCCCCCGGCGGCCACCGGCGGATGCGAGGCCGAGGATTCGGGGCGGCTCACCGGTTGCGGCTCTCTGAGTGAGGTCACCCACACGTCATGGGGGAAGGGAGCTGGACGGTTTGGTTGGTCACGCAGTCATGCCCATCCACAACGGCTGAGCGCCCAAGCGCGCGAGAAAGGCCCATGTGCCAGGACCCCAAATTCTTCCCCACCTGTTGTCGTCCGCCCATGTGCCAGCCCACTTGAGCGGCCCATGGCCCACGCGCTCACTCGCTCAGCACCACGTTTGCCTTGCGACTTTGCGAGCGTGCACCGCCGAGCGCCGCCGCTTAACGGCCGTCGGCTACCTTGCGCTTGCGCGTCCTCCTGGCTCCCATCACGTATACGTAGCCGTGTGGTGGTCACAGTCCATGGTGCACAGCGAGCTCAGGGGCTCCTCTCCGCTCTAGAGAGAAACAGGAGGAGAGAGAGGTGGCGGATCTGACTGTTCAACCCTGATGAGTGGCGCAATTCGGTACCACTGCGTGAATCCAGCTCGGCAGCTCGACTTCCGTTCCGTAAGCTGGCAAAGCAATTATCTGCTTGTCTGTGCGAATGCGAATATGACATTCTTGCATTTTTAACGGATTCTATACTTAGCAGAACTGTATTGGTTGAGCGCCTTGTTCGTATACATATATCATATATGTTAGCAGAACTGTTGCAGTTGAGCGCCTTGTTCGTTTTTAACAGAAAGTACTAGTGATTAGTGAAGTACGCTGATATGATTTACTCATCATAATGTTTATCTTCGACACACTGGCACACTGTACAATTAATTAGGGAACTGTAAGTATCTAAGTTTTCCATTAGGCTAACCTTAACCTGCAGTCTTGCATAGCTACAAAACTTAATATTAACCCATCCTTCGGTATTCATGAGTCCCAAGTTTCTCATAATATTCAGATGCAACCTAGGAGATAACTGAGGTTAGGTACAACTACAAAGAGAAAATGTAGTTTGAGAAAACAAAATACTTTGTTGTACAGTGGAACCTGTCAAACTTAAAAGATTGGAATTTTTTTTCTTTGGATTACTTTACCGGGTAATGATGACTTTCTTGGAATGATATGCTGGCATTTATTGACTGCATCAAGTGTTGGGTATTTGAAAATTTTCAACTTGTCCAGAGATGGCAGATTTGATAAACCAACCACACATACGAGGTTGTTGCAACGACTTACCTCCAGATTCTTCAACACTGACAATCGCTGTGGAAAATCTAATGCCACTATGTCGTGAAAGCCTTCAATTTTTTGTGACTCAAGTTTCATAAGTTCTGGGATTTTCGGCAGGTGGTTCCAGCGATGAAATGATAAATTCATAAGTGAAGGAAAGCTTGGCAAGCTCTTCAATAGTGAACATGCACATGTGGAAACAGCACAAAGGCGAGGTAAATCTAACTCATACATTTCCCCCAGTTTCAGATGTTCCAAACGTTTTCAAGACCTGCTATGGCAAGATCTCCATGCAGATTATCTAAATAAATCTCTCAACTCTTGGATAGTTGGACTGAGCAATCAGACAAACTTTCCCCAATATTGTGCTGCTCCTGGGAGCAAAATTATACTGACCAATAGAAGCACTAAAGTTGCCAAGATGATGGCTTTGAAGATACACCAATTGGGGTACATGTCTGATACCAGCTGCTGGTCTGTCTGCCAAGATGCTGCCTTGCGAGGCCGTGATCTCACTATTAACGATGACAGCCTTATCCCCATTGGTAAATTGGTTGCAGCAAGGTGCAAAGGCTTTGCCGTTGGCTGCAATGCAGTTGGCCATGTTTTATCCAGTGCAATTGAAAGGAGTGATTGGGTGTCTGTTGAACAGAGTGATTTTTGGAACACCGAAGTGGTTGGGCAGACCTGTCACACCCTGATTTCAGAGGAATGAAACCAG
>CM041640.1:19061312-19129212 GCA_023333625.1 Bothriochloa decipiens | reverse complement strand
GCCTCCGCGCCTGCGCTCTCGAGGTCCATCTACAGCAAGCTCTCTGATGCCGTCGCCGAGCTCGCCTCCTTCCTCCTGCCCGCGAAAGCGCGACCCGACCTGCCAAGACTCCTCTAAATCCATCTATTCCCGGTCCTCGCCGCCGAGACTGCAGGAGTCGGCCCTCAACATCCTGGCCCGGCTGCCCTCCCACCGCCCCACCTCGCAGCCCGGCTTCGCCAGCCTCCCAGGGTTTCCTCCTCTCCGCGCCCCGAGTAACCCGCGTGCGGGAGAAAAGGTAGCGATCGCCGATCGGCGGCGCCGGCGCCGGCCATCTCCATGGGTGATCTGCAAGAGGCGGAAGGAAATGATATTGTAGGAACTGCCCTCTAAAAACCATATACACCAAACAAACCTACCTGCCTACCACTGACGGGTGGTCCCAAGACCGGGCCCAGCGTCGTGACCCGCGCGTACGCTCCCGACGGTGTTTCCCGAGCGCGCTAGCATTCCCGCCTCACCAAATACCCATAAAATCCTAGTATGTTTCCAACAAACTACGGGAGTACCCTTCTCAGCAGGCATCCTTCTCGCTTAGAACACGGTGGCAGTCTCGTGATTAGGGCGCAATCCGTGGGTTATCTTCGCCACCACATGATATAAATAGTAGGCTGCCCCCACCTCATACCCTCCTTCCGCACGAACCAGATTTTTTCTTTCTCGTCCATCCTCCTATCTCCCTCTCCTGCTCTCCTTCCTCCCACCGTATGCTGACCTTCTCTTCTGCCCTGTGAAGTTACCTGTGTGGGTCCCACAACTCTCCGTTCTTCCTCCTTTGTGCTCAGTATATATCTCTTTTTTTCTTTTCATTTCTCCTTGCCCTGCTCCGCAGACCACAAGAAGGGAAAAACTTTGTGCCTCTCCTCCCGTCTTTCCTTTTGGACGGCTCAGCTCCGCGCTGACGTGGCTAGAGGCGAAGATTAGCCGTCGATATGTCGCTGAGCGAGAAGCTTGAGGCGGCGCGTGTCGCTCTCGGCAAGCGCAAGGAGCGTGAGCGCGAGCTACAGGCCGCCCAAGAAAAGCAGGCGCAGGCGCAGGCCCAGGGCCAGCCGCTCCCGGTGCCGGCTAAAGCCGAGCCGTGGAAACCGGCTCAGGCGCCGGCTCGCGCGGCTGCCGCCGGCGGCGGCGGCAACAAGCTCCTGGCGGGCCACCTGGCCCACGAGTTCCTCGCCCACGGGACGCTCCTGGGGCGGCGCATCGAGCCGAGCCGCGGAGCCCCGGCTCCGGCTCCGGCGCGGGACGAGCCGGACCCGAAGAGGAGGTACGCCGAGGTGTCGTGGCTGCTAATGGCCAGCGGGGCCCACGTCCCCGGCGTCGTCAACCCGACGCAGCTCGGCCGCTGGCTGCAGATAAAGGACTGACGGCCACGTCGGCGTGGCAGGCGGCGCGGCGCCATTGGGCGCTGGGCGGGCGCCGCCGATCGACGACCTGCGTGCACGGCTGCTGTTCCAATCCCGTCCTGCGGAACAGAGAACCGGACCCGATTCTCTCGTGCCTCTGCTGCAGCCTGGAGGAAAAACGGGACATCGGCCAAGTGGTTTCGCCAATTTCCGCCGCCCGCCCCCTCGTCGGTCACTCGGTGGTGCTCTCCTACTCTCCTTCCATTCAGATTGTCTAGAATCTAGATCTAGCGAGATCGTGGTGTACTAGCTTTTGTGTTTGGCGCATCGTTGCTGTTCTTGTTACATTACATACTTACTGGTTACTCTGCTCTCTGTTGCCGTGTGCGTGTATCGCCATTGTTGTAGCCATCCATTTCTGTTTCTTGCATGCAATTCTGTGTGTGCGGCGCGCCGCGCGCGCGCGCGTGTCGCGGATGTACTCCAGAGGAAAGGCTGCCGGCTGCCGCCGCTGGAGGCTGGACGAAGCTCATCTCGTGTTCCCGGCGCGGCAGTGCAACGCAGCAGCAACGCCGGGGTCGCTCTCTCCACCACGGCACGGCACGCAGCTGATCCTTGATCCTTGAAACCATGGGCCGGCATCGGCACAGCCGAAAGTTGGCCGATCACGCATCTCGCGTCTCATGTACATTCGCATGCCGAAATTGCTGCGGTGGTATGTACAGTCTATCTATATATACTTATATATGGCAGTGCGACGACCGACGAACGTGTTGGTTGCGTCGGTAGGGGTGGCAAACGCTTTGGCGTGGTGTAGTGGGTGGTGTTGGGGCTGGCCGTGGGTTACCCTTCCGGTGCTTGGTTGGTTACCAGCTTCAAAGGTGAAGCACTATTGTTTAGATGCATGCCTTTTGCGTGCAGGGGAGAGGGAAGAATGAATAGCCAGGCTTCCGTTACCAGAACCAGAAGGCAGAGGTAATGTTCTTGGCTGATGGTGTTCTTGGTGACATTCATTTGGTAGAACAATCATAGATCGCTCGTCTAGGTTGTAGAGAATGCACGCCTTCATATAATATATTGTTGTTTTAGATAACCAAACAAAGTTTCAGCCTAGGACATGGAGTTTGAGTTTTTTGTTTCTTTTCAAAGAAATATTCGAAGAGAGAAAGAGCGTGCGTTGCTGATGTGTATATAGAAAGTAGCTACTAGCTAGGTGGATCTGGAGTTTCATCGACGACCTGCAAGTCATCCTTGTTCTCCAGCAGTCTTTCCAAATTCTTGGCTCTTTATTTATTTATTGGGGGCGATAAGATTGGTAGGTCAGTTCCCAGCTTCTTCCCAAGTCGGAGTCCCAACCCAAGAGGAAGCTTGGTTGGACGTTGTTGTTGCCATGGTTGGTTTGATTGCTGGTGTACATATAAATACAATTCATTTATAAATATATAATGCCTCCAACCGATTTGATTCCTGCTGTACCCACCTGGTCCATTTCAGGCTGTCATAAACTCATAATGGGTGGGGCCTGTGCTGATCTACTCGATCCTTTTCGTTCATCGCCGCATTAGTGTTGGTCAATGGCTCGTGGAAGGACGACAATATATGGTAGATGGATAAAAGCCTGATCATATTTTTTTTTGTCTCGGGATACACAGTTTTTTGATATCCACATTTTGGAGTACGGTTCCTTAGTCGTCGTCTAAGCGCGATTGCAGCGCCCTCGTTAGTTTTCTCTTTTAAAAAGAAGTCCTGATTTATTTTACTATACACGGGTAATGTACATGTCATTCTGGTTATGCATTAAACTATGTGTATATGATATTATATTCTTTCGTTCCCAGCTCATACCAACAGACTGCCTACTTGGTTAGCAACGAATTCCAAAATACACCAGTCACCCTTCCAAGTGTGAACATAAAGGCAGAGGCTCACCTCTTGGTTTGCCCTGCTCGTATGAAAGTTACTAATTTTGTGCGCGATGACCCGACCTTACCCTATCCCCATTCTCTCTTTTTTGGAAATGAAACGAATTCTATAAAACAAAAGTTAATTGGCTTGCATCTCCATTTAAATCTAAGTTTCTAGAAAACAAGAAAGATACATTTAGAGTAAATTTCGATCGAGTCTCATATTGACATTCTTAAATTATAATCTATGAAATTCACCATTGATTAGTTCCAATATGTTGGAACTTCGTGACGCCAATAACCATTATTGTCGGAGCACCACTCTCGAATCTTCCATGTAACGATAGAGCCTAGACCTTAAAACAACACATGGTCTAACGCCTCGAGAACTTCTCAAGATGCATCTAACACATTAATTTTTTATTTAACGCTGCAGTTAGAGGTTCAGGTAACTTTTTATATATCCTCGTGATATTGGAATCCAGTAAAGTAGCACTACATATATGGAAATAAGAAGGAATATAAGCATACGCAATAATTGCATCAGCTATGAAAAAACAAGATCGACGTGAAGAACATCAGGCTAAATATCTAGATACCATTCACACTAATTCTCTACAAGTAGCAAGATTCAGCGAGAAATTAACAAGAGGATTCCATACAGTAGCCCATGTGGCATGATTTATTTCAATCTTGTGACTAGATGAACAACAAAGTGTACTTAATTGTTCATCCTATGTACCAACGAGGTAGCTAAAGGGGTGAGGGTATAGTGGTACATGAGGAACCTACGGCAGTGGACACTGGAGGAGGGTGATGGGCTACCTAATAAAATATCCAACCATAAATGTTCTTACTGAATGATATAGAACTAGTTGCTGAAGGACCGAAAACGGCGATCAGAGGAGGGTGAATGGGAGCCGAAAAAATTTTCTTCAAAATCCCGACCAGATAGAGGTTCCCTAGAAACACAGCCGAGCAGCACAGAGCCAAGCAAGAAACGAGTATAGAAACGGATATCAAAAAGCAACTGGTCAGGAACTAGTCGAAAACTGGTCCGGACCACGTCAAACACGATGATCGCCAACAGGAGGAAATCTGGTCGAAAAACTGGTCGGGACCACACCGATCACGGTGGTTGGCAACAGGATGGAACCTGGTCGGTAAACTGGTTGGGACCTCACCGATCATTGTGGTCGGCAACAGGATGGAACCTGGTCGGTAAACTGGTCGGGACCTCACCGATCACTGTGGTCGGCAACAAGACGAAAACTGGTCGAAAAAACTGCTGGTCGGGACCACATCAATCGTGGTGGTCGGCAAGAAGTCAGAAGCTAGTCGGGAAACTGGTCGGGAGCACCTGGTCTAAAATGGAAGGCACTTCAGCACTGTAGTGCTACTGCTTGTTCTCCCAGATATGCCAGCTAGCTTCACCACCGCAACTATCAGACCACCGACGGAAGAATCAGGAAACTGGGGTCAAGGGCAAGTGCTGCTCAAACGAGATCACACGGCGCCTGAGCGCACGATGCTGGTAGCACTGCTGTAGAGCCACACAGGAATCCTTCACTCAGTCAGAAAGCGGAGAATCGAAGGAAACTCAGGAAAGAGCACCTGCTCGGGACAGCAGCGCGAGAGAGAAATCAATGAAAACTGGATCTGATCAACACAGATCGACACCAGATTTTGCACAGGCCATCACGAGGGAGATGGAAGCTATTCCCAAGAAATCGTCACTCAATTTAAACTCTGTGGGCGGGAAAAATAGATCTTGGCCGAACACCCAGTTTTTTCCCAAAAACGCAAATCTTGCGATTTCTTGATGCACGAGTGGAATTGGTTCAATTCACTTGGAGATCTAGTTCATCACTCGGGAAAACATCAATCAGCACAAAAAGAACGATCCAAATCGCTCCAAATCCGACGAATCAAAGTTCATCCAAGAATACCACAAAAAGTCAACACAGCACAGAGACAAACAAAAATCACAGATAAAAGTGACCAAGCCTAGAGGGCACGAGGAGGATTCGGGCCTCCATTCCCACATCAAATATCTCACAAATATATAGGTAAAATTCTTGTTCTTGGACCTCTAACAAGAACACGAACTGGGGGAGGAACCGGGTACAGAAAGGATAAACCGAAAAGTAACAGAGGGGGAGAAAAAGAGGTAGTGGAGAGGTCGGCCGGCCACTCTTATTTATATGCCTATTACACAATTCCACTTCTGCCCCTAGATATTATTAGAGCGAACCACCTAGCCAAGGGCACTATGGTCCAACTCGAGTTTCCTGATCCGACGACCATCGTGCCTTCTCACCGGTAGCCTTGCCTCGATGCAATCTCCCCGATGCTGCCACATGCCGTCCGTTTGCATTGGGACCTCCGCCCGGGTTTTGAGGCGCAAACCCACGAAACCTGCCGCCGATGGTTTTGAGGGCAAACCACCAAATCGTCCGCGAGTATCATACCCCGTACGCATCCCACACCGATAGTTTTGAGGACAAACCACCAAACCTCCTCGCGAGTAGCGTAGCCCATACACATCCCCCGCCATGTACACTTGCGCTCGTCGATGTCCCAAGTGTCATCTATCGCGGCTGGCCACCAGGCCGTCTGGTCCGTCGGTCCAAGCCTCACGTCCACCCTTCACCGCACCCGGTCTGTCAGCACGGCACGCCCTACTTGACCTTCTCTCAACCGTTGCCACCGCCTCCGGACTCCACACCTGCACATCACTAGCCAAGAGACATGTTTCGACACATAACCCTGTGTCAGGGGATCAGTAAAACCACCGAACCGACCACCAACCAAAAGTGTTGGACATGTTGACAATCGCTCATCACACCAACAAAGATGCTACACCATGACATGAAAAATCATGTGTCCGCAATCTCCCCCTTGATGAGTGCATTGTGAACACCAACACAAAACCAGATAAAACTCACTCAAATGACCAAAAGCCAACGAAAAGCCTAAAATGGGTCACTTGCAATGAGCAAAGCTAGAGCAACAACTTGGTCCCCAAAGACATGGGCAACGGCTCGACGCGACCACGCAAACCACAAGCTAGCCTTCAAGAAGAGGCAAGAAAAGGGCTCGACGCCGCTAGCAAAGCAAATGTGTAACTCCCCATTGACAAGTGCAACCTCATGAATGCAATTGAAAGCACATGAATGCACACTCTGGATTTGTGGATCATTCTCCTCCTTATTGGCAGATGCACTTATCAAGCTCATAGAATAACAACTCCCTCTCAAATCATGCTATGAATGCAAGATGCACAAAGCAAATATACAGAGCTTCAGGAGTATAGCAAGCTAATTAAAATCATGCTCAAGTTGGTATGGTCACATGTATTACAATAGGTGCAAGACAAAGCCAAGGCTCAAACTGATCAAATGAAACGAAATATGAATCATAAGCATTTTGACCAATTTTAGGCATCATTTATAAAAGGGTGTTCACCAAAGAGAATAACACCTAGCAAATGTAAGCAGGAGATCAAGCTAGTGCTAGCACATGTATACAAAAGTGAACTATCCCATATAACGATCATACATCATGTCTCAAGGAAGCACTTAACACTTGTAGCATCAACATTGATCAGAGTTTTACAGTGGAGTACAAGGTTACTTTTAGACATGTGTATGTGAGAGTATCAAACTGTCCGCCGAAAGATTTTGGTATTTTTATCATGTTTTTCAACCACGCCGAGTTCATCCCTTTGTGCAAGTGGAAAGCCGTCTTGTCACGAGTGGTTGTGGACTAGCACTACAATGCCCAAGTTCATCTCACTTGAGTGAATGAGAAGCAGTCTCGTGACATTGCCGTGGGACAATAAAGATCCAACTCCAAGGCATTTTCATTATTACTTAGCTTAGACAACAAGTTTTGGCACAAAGATATAAAGAGATCCGAGCTAAGTATATGATTCAAGAAACATGAGACATAGCAACTAAAACATATATGTGACAACAACATGGATCTCAACACATTTTATACATACTAGTTGCCATCTCAAAAGTGAACATTTTTCAGATTTCATCATTCATTAAGTAAGTTCACATTTATAAAACAAGCTCAGCCCATAACATGTATCAAGATGATCAAAAAGAGCCTAAGCTGCTATAGCCATCATGTATCCATAAGACATATCAACAATAGCATAACCTTAAACAACAAGCTATACAAGTGAAGCTAAGCACATGATATATGATACATGATGAGATGCAATACAATATGATACAAAACAAAAGCAAAAGAAAGAGAAATACAAACTACTATAGAAAGCAAAAGAAAGATACAAAGCATCCCACAACTAAAATAGGAAGCAAACACCCAACTCCCCTCGCAAGTGAGCAAACTGGGTTTGGTCGAGAGGTTTGGTGAAAATGTCAGCTAACTGGCGTTTAGTGCGAATATGTCTCAAATCTATGGTTCCCTTCTCTTGGTTGTCTCTTAGAAAGTGTACCTCATCTCAATGTGCTTGGTTTTAGCATGGAGCACTGGGTTTTTGGCTACACTTATGGCACTAGTGCTGTCATAATAAAGTGACACTCGGGTGAAATCTAAGCCAAAGTCTCTCAAGGTAGCAACTATCCAAAGCAGCTGAGAACAACAAGCGACCGCAGCAACATATTCAGCCTCACAAGTGGATTGGGCTATGGAAGACTACTTGCGAGAGGACCAAGAAATAAGAGATGAACCAAGGAACTGACAAGTACCAGAAGTGACTTTCTCTCAACACGACAGCCAGCATAATCAGCATCGGAATAACCAGAAAGTGAGAGGGTGGAAGCGGTCGAGTACCAAAGATCGAACTCAGGAGCAAAACGAAGGTACCTCATGATCTGCTTGACGGCTTGATGAAAGCGCGGTGAAGACTGAAAGCGTGCACAAAGACAGACTGCGAACTGGATGTCCGGTCTCGTCGTCGTCAGGTATAGCAATGACCCGATCATGCTGTGGTACTCCTTCTGGTCCATGACTTCTCCCTCAACATCAGCATCCAAGGCAATGGTAGTCACCATGGGTGTCGAAAGAGGCTTGGCCTCGCCCATGTCAAATTTCTTCAGCATGTCCTTGGTGTACTTGCCTTGGTACACAAACGTCACTTCCCGAGTTTGCTTGATTTGCAACCCGAGAAAGAATGTTAACTCGCCCATCATGCTTGTCGGTGTTTTGACCCCCGAGGGGTTAACACCAACGAGTAATGTCGGTTACCGAGAGAAGGGATACCCTAAACCTTCCTTGATTTCGGTCGAACCCCGAGCTTGCCCTCAGATTAATCTCATGCGACCAGGCCGAACCTCCTCGACCCACCGAGCCCGTCGGCAAATACACACTGGGCCGGCCCACAACAGAGTACAGCCGCAACCCACGACAGAATCATTGGCGTCACCATCTGACCCTTGACAAGACGCTGACGTCACCGGCTGATGATCGCTCGAGATGGGAGGATCCCGCGTTAAGTGTCGAGGCCCCCGATGGGACGGACCTCTCGATGCTTCGAGGATCGAGCCCCCTCGATCGACCAACCCCCGGTGCGTCTGGTAGCGCATTTAATACAAAAACTAGCTAACCTCGTCAAATCGTATGGCTATAGTGTCCGCACAGTGGTCCGTACAGCGGTTGAATCCCGCTTTACTGCCCATACTGAGGACGTGCATCGGTCTGCACGGCACTATTACGCCATACCCAGTGCTGTTAGACAGCTCGAGGCCCCCTTCGACACGCTACGCGACAAACGACCGACATCGGATTCCCTCAATTCGATCTTATCCGCTCAACCACTACACTCGAGGCTACCCCTCGACTAGGCCTCGAGTACGCATCGACGCCCTCCGGTCAACCTGCATCGACTTCGAAAACTGCGCCAACAACTCCCGATACGACCCCAACAGGAACTCGCACGTCCTCTACAGGGGATCACGTCTCTCGTCGGTCAGCAACCATGACTCCGAAGGACGGCTGTCAACTTCGAGCCACGCCGCTACAGAACGAGCCATGCTCAGCGCACGTCCCTGCAGAGGCCTCGGGTTGACCTCCACGACCCGCGACGTCATCACCGCGTCATCGAACCAGGATATTTGTACCCCTGTGCCTCCCCTTGGCCTATAAAAGGATGACGCCAGGAGACCCAAGAGGAGGACGACTCCAGACAACGATCTCTCGAATGACCGAACACACGCCTAGGCAGACTCCTAGACTGAGTAGCTCTTTCGATAGACACTCGACCCCCCCTCGAATTCTCTCTTTCGCTTGTATTCGCCCCTGTACAAGCACTTAGGTGCAAGATAATACAGATCTTCTCCCCCCGCTGGACGTAGGGCCCTTCTTTGCCCGAACCAGGATAAATCGCTGTGTTCTTCTTGCATCACCCATCCGGACAGGTTACACACACATACGATTACTCGTTGGCTTAGGACGCCCCCGGGTTTCGAACGCCGACAGTTGGCGCGCCAGGTAGGGGGCCTGTGTGTCAAACTATTTTGTTCAGATGGCGGACCTCGTACCATCGCTTCCTTTCGGCTCGGTGATTTGGTTTGGGAGTCTGGAGTTTATGTCACTTGGCACGAGCCTTGACATGGTCCTGCTCTCAATCGGACACCCGAGCGGGGGCGCTTCAGGGACTCCACGAGGAGCCCTGCGTCGTCCTCATCATCACGCTTCCCAATCAAGAAGGAGACGTGGATCGCAGGGCGGGCGGTGCCGCCGTGCGACCACGGTCGTCACATCATCTTCGTCTTCGGTGGATGACTTGAGCTCTCTGGCCCAGAGGCTCCCGCGACTACGCGTTAGGCCCGACGTGGGGCAGCGCTCGCCAGGGTTGAACGCTTCTCCCCAGGCGAATGCTCCCTTCACGTCTACGGCTCTCTTGCCCCATGAGCAGTTTACCGTCTGACCGGCACTGCCATTTGGGCTCGACAATGCCACTTTGGCATACTCCACTATCGTGCGCTCGGGTTTCGGAGCGGACAGGGAACGGACCGGACCCCCCCACACGCAGCAACGCGCTGGGAGGAACCGGTACTGGCCCCCGAACGCCCGATTAACCCTCGCCCACGCGACGCACGCCGTCGCGCCCTTCGAAGGTGGCTGGAGGTGGAACAATTTGCGTGGACCATCGTGCCTTGCCCGCTCTACTCCGACTCCGACTACGACTCCAGCTACTACGACCCCATGCGAGAGTGTTTCCACGTCGACATAGTCGCCGCGTCGGACGACGATGACGCCGGTCCCGCAGAGGCGCCCACACCACCGGTCGCAACAGGTGGGCCCCTCCTCCTGGCGGGACAGGAGGAAGGACCCCCTGCCGCGATCAACGATCCGGGCGATTCGCAGGGCGCTCGCGTCACCCAGCTCGCGTAGCTCCGGGAGCATCGAGCCAAGCTCGATGAAGACAAAGAGTGACTACATCAGCTCGAGCGTGCCCTCGAGCAAGACAATCAGAACCCCCACGCGGAGGAGCTCGGGCTCGAGCGCGGCAAGTGCAGCGGCAAATTGTGGGCGCGGATACGGTTGCACGTCCCGCCTTCAATCGAGCCAGCCAGAATGTCGTCGCAGAAACCATGCTCCTTCGCAACATGCCGGCCCCCTCGAATCCCGAAGCCCAGCGAGTCCAACAGGAGATCAAGGGCCTTCTCGAGGTGGCCGCCATTCAGCAGGCCGAAAGCTCTGCCTCGAGGCGTCGAGGTGCGGCCTCGGGGCAACACCACGAACCCTCGCGGCATGAGAGACAGGCTTCGACCCAGCCGGTAGACTCCCCCCGCTCGAAGGGGGCGGTCCCAAACCACGATCGCGTTCGTGACAACCGCGGGCCTCGCGATATGCGTCACAACATCAACGAACATCGCAGACGCAAGTACGGTGACGCCGAGGCGCGAGGCTACAGCGCTCATCGGGGCGGACGCTACGACAGCGACGAGGACCGACGTCGATCCCCGGATCCGCTGGGACCTCGAGTCTTCAGCTGTGCGATTCGCAGCACGCCGCTGCCTAGCCCCTTCAGACCCCCGACAAGTCTCGTCAAATTCGACGATGAGACGAAGCCTGAGCTCTGGCTTGCCGACTTCAAACTGGCGTGCCAGCTTGGTGGGGCCCGCGACGACAGCGCCATCATTCGACAACTCCCACTCTTTCTTTCTGACACCGCACGACGGTGGCTCGAGGAGCTTCCCCCTAACCAAATCTGTGACTGGTCCGACCTGGTCAGGGTTTTCGAGGGGAACTTCAAGGGCACCTATGTGCGTTCGGGCAATAGGTGGGAACTCCGAGGCTGTAGACAGAAGCTTGGGGAATCCCTCCACGACTTCACTCGACGTTTCTCCAAGCAGCGCACCGAGCTTCCCCACGTCACCGACGAAGAGGTGATCCTGGCTTTCATTGCCGGAACCACCTGCAAGGAACTGGTCCGGGAGCTCGGGCGTGCTCCCCCAAAGACCGCCGACGAATTGATGGACATCGTGGCCAACTTTGCCGCCGAAGAAGAGGCCGTCGGTGCCTTCTTCGACGGTAGAAAAGGCCAGACGCAGGCCAAAGCGGCCAACCCCGAGGGTTCGAACCAGGGCGGCAAGAAAGGGGGCAAGAAGAAGAAGAAGAACCCACGAGGCAAGCGCGAAGATGCCCCCGACGACCACCTCGTGGCGGCTGTCGAGCGCAAGAAGCCTCGAGGCCCTCCCGAAAAGGGTCTCTTCGACGAGATGCTCAAGAAACCGTGCCCGTATCACAAGGGCCAGGCCAACCACACCCTCGAAAATTGCCGGATGATCAAAAGACATTTCGGGGGTATGGTTCGAGGGAAGGAAGAGGAAAAGGAAGAGCCCGACGACAAGAATGACGACAAGAATGATGGGTTCCCCGAGGTTCAGGACTGCTTCATGATCTATGGGGGACCTACCGCCCGGCTCACACCTCGACAGCGCAAGAGGGAGCGTCGGGAGGTATTTTCCACTCATGTCGCCACCCCTCGATTCTTGGACTGGTTCGAGACGGCTATCACGTTCGACCGTGATGACCATCCGAACCACGTCCCGAACCCGGGGCTCTACCCGCTTGTTGTTGACCCTGTCATCGTCAACACTCGCTTCTCTAAAGTCTTGATGGACGGAGGCAGCAGCCTCAACATCATCTACTCCGAGACCCTCGACCTCCTCGGAATCCCAAGGGAAAAGCTGAAGCTCAGCGCTGGGGGCTTCCACGGCGTCGTGCCAGGCAAGAAGGCTATTCCCATCGGGTGCATTGACTTACCGGTGTATTTCGGTACTCCCTCGAACTTCCGAAAGGAGACCCTCACGTTCGAGGTAGTCCCGTTTCGAGGCACATACCATGCGATCATTGGGCGACCGGGCTATGCCAAGTTCATGGCAGTTCCCAACTACACCTACCTCAAGCTCAAGATGCCGGGCCCCAACGGCATCATCACCGTCGGCCCCTCCTTCGAGCACGCATACGACTGCGACGTCGAATGCGTCGAACACGCGGAAGCCCTCGAGGAGACGGCAATGCTTGCAGCCACTCTCGAGGCCCTCGCCAACGATATCCCCGAACCCAAGCGACATGTCGGCAGCTTCGAGCCTGCTGAGGACACGAAGAAGATCACCCTCCCCCCGAGTTGCTCCGAGGGGAAGGTGCTGCTCATCAGCGCCTCCCTCGACCCCAAATAGGAAGCAGTGCTCGTCGACTTTCTCTGCGCGAACGCCGACATGTTTGCGTGGAGTCCCTCGGATATGCCGGGCATACCGAGGGAAGTTGCCGAGCACGCCTTGGAAATCCGCCCCGGGTCTAAGCCGGTGAAGCAACGCCTGCGCCGCTTCGACGAGGAGAAGCGCAGGATCATCGGGGAAGAAGTCAACAAGCTCTTGGCGGCCGGATTTATCAAGGAGGTCCACCATCCCGAGTGGTTAGCTAACCCTGTAATAGTCAAAAAGAAAAATGGGAAATATAGGATGTGTGTAGATTACACCGGCTTGAATAAAGCATGTCATAAAGTCCCATTTCCTTTGCCACGCATCGATCAAATCGTTGACTCGACGGCGGGATGCGAGACCCTCTCCTTTCTCGACGCCTATTCTGGCTACCATCAGATCCGGATGAAGGAGTCCGACCAGCTCACGACTTCCTTTATCACCCCCTTCGGCATGTACTGCTATATTACTATGCCCTTCGGCCTTCGAAACGCCGGGGCAACGTACCAGCGGTGCATGCTCCATGTTTTCGGAGAACACATCAGCTCGACGGTCGAGGCCTATGTGGACGACATCGTGGTCAAGACCAAAAAAGTCGAGGGTCTCGTCTCTGACCTTGATGCCGCGTTTAAATGCCTCCGGGCGAAGAGCATCAAGCTAAACCCTGAGAAGTGTGTCTTCGGCGTCCCCCGAGGCATGCTCTTAGGGTACATAGTCTCTCAGCGCGGAATCGAGGCCAACCCGGAGAAGATCTCGGCGATCATCAAGATGGGGCGCATTCGGGACCTCAAAGGCGTTCAGAGGGTCACAGGATGCCTGGCGGCCCTGAGCCGCTTTATCTCCCGTCTCGGGGAAAAGGCGTTGCCCCTCTACCGCCTTTTGAAGAAATCGGAGCACTTCGAATGGACCCTCGAAGCTGAGGAGGCCCTCTCAAAACTCAAGTCTATGCTAGCCTCGCCCCCGATCCTCGTACCTCCTCATCCGGCCAAGCCCCTCCTTCTCTATGTCGCCGCAACCACCCAGGTGGTCAGTGCGGCCATAGTGGTCGAGAGGGCAGAAGAAGGGCACACCCTGCCCGTTCAAAGGCCAGTCTACTTTGTCAGCGAAGTGCTCTCGGAGACTAAGGCCTGCTACCCTCAGATTCAGAAGCTGTTGTACGCTCTAATCCTTACGCGACGAAAACTCCAACATTACTTCCAAAGCCACCCGATAACCGTGGTCTCGTCCTTCCCCCTCGGGGAGATAATCCAGAATCGGGAGGTCACAGGGAGAATCGCTAAGTGGGCAGTCAAGCTCATGGGCGAGACCCTCACTTTCGCACCACGAAAGGCCATTAAGTCGCAGGTGCTGGCAGATTTCGTGGCCGAATGGACCGACGCTCAACTACCGCCCGTACAGATCCAGGCCGAGCTATGGACCATGTACTTTGATGGGTCGATGATGAAAACAGGAGCGGGCGCGGGCCTGCTCTTCATCTCGCCCCTCGGGGTTCACATGCGTTACGTGGTTCGACTCCACTTTGCAGCCTCGAATAACGTCGCGGAGTACGAAGCCCTCGTGACCGGACTACGCATCGCTATCGAGCTCGGGGTTCGACGCCTCCAAGCTCGGGGCGACTCGCAGTTAGTCATCGATCAAGTCATGAAGGCATCGAGCTGCCACGAACCTAAAATGGAAGCGTACTATCAAGAGGTCCGCAAACTGGAAGACAAATTCCACGGCCTCGAATTAACCCACATTGCTCGACACTACAGCGAGGCCGCTGACGAGCTCGCAAAGATCGCATCAACCCGAGGCACCGTGCCTCCCGACGTCTTCGTAAAAGATCTCTACAAGCCGTCAGTTGACTTCACGGGTGAACATGAACATCCGTCCAAGGGGGTCGAGCCTCAACCAACCCCGGCCCTCTCGACCGGGGCCGAGGTCATGGACCTCGAGGTATCATCCCCTCGAGCAAGTGACAAAGCCGATTGGCGTAAGCCCTTCCTCGAGTACCTTACTCAAGGAGAGCTGCCAGACGACCGGAACAAGGCTCGACGCATTGCGCGAAGGGCCAAAACCTACGTCCTCTTCGGTCCAGACAAGGAGCTCTACCGACGGAGCCTGACCGGAGTTTTGCAGCATTGCATCACCGTTGAGGAAGGCAAAAGGTTACTCAACGACCTACACTCGGGGGCTTGCGGTCATCATGCTGCGCCTAGGACCCTCGTCGGGAACGCTTTTCGACAAGGCTTTTACTGGCCGACCGCTGTCTCTGACGCCATCAGCCTCGTCCGATCATGTGAGGGGTGCCAATTCTATGCCAAGCAGACGCACCTCCCTGCGTATGCTTTGCAAACGATCCCCCTCACATGGCCGTTCGCCGTATGGGGGCTCGACCTCGTTGGTCCCCTCAAAAGGACAACTGGAGGCTTCACCCACCTGCTCGTTGCCATCGATAAGTTTACCAAGTGGATCGAGGCCCGGCCCATCGGGAATATCCGCTCCGAGCGGGCGGTCGAGTTTTTCACCGACATCATCTATCGCTTCGGTGTGCCGAACGTCATCATCACTGACAACGGCACACAGTTCACTGGCAAGAAGTTTTTGGATTTCTGCGATCGCCATCACATTCACGTGAACTGGTCCACGGTTGCTCATCCTCGAACTAATGGCCAGGTCGAGGCGCCAATGGCATGATTTTGTAGGGACTCAAGCCAAGAATCTTCAACCGCCTTAATAAGCACGGCAAGAAGTGGGCCATCGAGCTGCCCTCGGTCCTATGGAGCCTAAGGACAACACCTAGTCGAGCCACGGGGTTCACCCCATTCTTCTTGGTCCATGGGTCTGAGGCTGTCCTCCCCACTGACCTCGAGTATGGTTCCCCTCGACTAAAGGCGTACAACGAGCAAAGCAACGAGGAAGCCGCCGCAAACGCCGTCGACCAACTCGAAGAGGCTCGAAACATGGCCCTCCTCAACTCCGCAAGATACATGCAGAAGCTTCGACGCTACCACGACAAGCATGTGCGCAAAAGGGACCTTCGAGTGGGCGACTTCGTCCTACGAAGGCGACAGAGAAACAAGGGCCGGCACAGGTTAACCCCACCATGGGAAGGCCCCTTCATCGTAGCCGAGGTGTTGAAGCCCGGAACCTACAAGCTCGCTAACGACAAAGGCGAAATTTTCAACAACGCATGGAACATCGACCAGCTACGTCGCTTCGATCCCTAGTCGATGCCTTCTTCTTACATTTTCGCATAACGAAATGCTTTCGATCACAAGCTTAATTTCCTTATACATGCAAGAGGTAGCCTCGACTCTGCTTCCTCAGAGTTGAACCTCCCTCGGGGGCTATAAAGGGGGGAACCCCCCGGAGTCCCCAAAAAACTCGATTTTTCAAAACTCAAAAGTCTTTTTTCTCCCACGCACCTCGATACGTTCCAATACTTAGTCGAAAACGCCACGTGAATGTCCTAAGCGTCGAGGGCTGTCGAGCCAGGAGACCACCTACGCCCCAGGGCTACGGTACCTCCACTCGCTCTCCGACGGAGGGCACGAACATACGTCGAATTCACTAAGCAAGAAACGTCATCAGGAACGCGAGAAAGAAAAGGACTTAACGTCTCGAGGTCCACTCTGCCTCGACATGCCTCGACATAGGTTAATACTAGGTCGAAGACGACATGAGATGGTTCAAAAGGTCGAGGGATGTCAGGTCGGGAGACCGCCAACGCCCCAGGGCTACGGCACCTCCACTCACTCCCCCTTCGAAGGGCGCGATCGTGTGACGAAATCGATAAAAGTAAAGACCTGATCAGGTAGTGGAGACAGAAAATACTTAGAGCACATTTAGGCATATACGAACGAATATAAATGTACATTGGCTCGAGGCATCGCGACCTCGAGAACAAAAGTTCACAAAATTTCTCACAAAGGCCTCTTTGCCCAGATTTGGCTCACAGGCCATCATCCTCAGGAGGCGGAAGGACCTCATGCTCGAAGAGGCTCGCAAGACGACCGCCAGGGTCCTCGGCGGCCTCGACCAACCCCATGAAGACGGCCTCGTTCTCCTCGTCAGTATTCGAAGGGTCGCTGACGAAGCCGTGGGATACGACCTCCATGTCGTAGATGTAGCCGGAGCCGATGACCGCCATCGCCCGCTTCACGTCGACATGAAGGGCACCCCGCACCTTCTCCTTAACCACGTGGCGGAGCTCGAATAGCTGGTCAAGGAGAGGGGCCCCATGGACGTCGTCCGCGGCCGATTCGGGACGAGGGACACCGAGGCTGTCACAGACCATATCGAGCATACTGCCGAGCTCGCCGGTCAGCTTCACCTCAGCCGTGTACGACTTCTGAAGTAGGCCGAGGTCGCGATGAGCCCGATTCAGCTCCTCCTCCAAGGCTGAAAATAAACAAACGGAGTCAGTAACGCTTAAGAAAGAAGACCAAGGCAGAAAACTCTTTGAGAAAAGAAGGAAGGCTCACCGACGACGTGGGTCTCGAGCTTCGTGTGCGTATCTTGCAGAACAAGATACTCGTTCGCAAGCGCCTCACCAGCGCGGACCATCGACGCCTTCTCCTCCTCGAGCTTCTCGAGGGCCTCACCTGCCGAAATGGCATTCCGCCTTTGCTCTCGCCAGGCTTTGGAAATCCTGGCGTATTCGGAGACCGCGACCTCGAGCTTCTTTCGCACCGCCTCGAGGGCCGCACCAACCCTTGCCAGCTCGTCGCTGGCCTCGGACCTCTCCCGTTCAAGGGCCCTCCCCGCTTCCTCCTTCGCCTTGGCCTCGGCCTCCTTGGCTTGGGTGGCCACTTGTTGGGCCGAGGCGGTCTCGGACTTTGCCTTCTCAAGCTCCCTCCGAGCGGCAGCGGCCTCGACTCGGGCAGACTCGAGCGCTGCTTCTAGCTCGGGGATCTGGTTCCACTTATCCTTGGCGCTGTGGATAAGATGGGACTTGATGTTCGAGCGCCTTCTCAGATCCTAAGAGCAAGAAGGACAAAGGACATCATTGATAAAGCAAACACACCCCGAGTTCCATAACTTCGAAGGACGCTTACCCCGAGGCGCTGGTGGAGGTTGTTGCTGACGAGACCAAACATTGCCTTCAGCAAGCTCTGAAGGCAAGAACGCTCCTCTTCGATGGCCCTCCAGCACTCAAGCTCGGCGGGGTCATCCACCTCCCGTGAGGGAGCGTCGTGACTCGTGGGGTCGTGGACGCGGATAGGCTCTGAGCCCCATCCCGAAGTCTCCGCCTCGGAGTACCGTCGCGCCGCCTCGGCTCCGGCACCCTCCGCATCGACGGCCGCGCCCGCCACAGGACGGTGTTCAGGAACTGCAGGGGGAGACGGACCCTCCCACGGCACGAGAGCCAGCAAACCGGCATGCGCCTCCTCCCGCTCGACAAAAAGATCCGCCAGGGCAGGCACGGCGACACTCGCCTCCCCGCCTGACGGGGCCGCCTCGGCACCCTCAGACCCGGCGACCCCCGACCTCGGTGGTGACAGGAGGGGCGCGGCGTCCTTCTCCTTCCCTCCGTTGATGGAGGCCTCGCCCTCCTCGGCCTCAAGGACGATGGGCGTCGCCTGCGAAAACCCCGGCCGTGAGTCATCCGAGGGGCGCTCCGGCATGCTGTCCGGCGCGTCGACGACCATCCTGGCTCGAGGGCTCGATGCCACAACCACCGCAGGCTCGGTGGCCGCTTCGCCGATAACCGAATCGACTCCCCGGGCCAACGCCGCACGTGCGGCCTTGACCCAAGCGACGACCCCCTTGTTCGAAATCGACGGGGGAGTCGAGGCAGCGCTCGTCGCTGAAAGAACCGGGCCCATGGTGGGACCCACCGCGACCGCGGTCGCCTCTATCGCAGCCTCCGTCCGAAGGCGCTTGGCCGAAGCGGGCCCCACCGGTGTCCGCCCGCGCTTGATCCTGTGAGGAAAGAAAAATTAGACGCGTGGAATTGAGACGCGAAATATAAAACTGCCCCAGAATAAAGAACTTACCCCACTGGGAACCTTCCTGGTGTTCGTGAGGCCCCCGTCGACGACCGCGTCCCGGCACCCGGAAGGCTCGAAGTCGCTGCCGGCGGCGTCACGCCGTGAGGCCCCGCAGCCCCACGAGCAGAGGCCGCCACCGATGCGGCCAAGGCCAGCGCCACCGTCCCGGCTTCGAGGGCCAAGTGACTTTCACGGGGCCCCTCCGTGGACGCCTCAAAACCAGCGGCGTCCTGTGTCGAAGGGGCGTCAGCTGCGACCCTCCGGGTCGAGAGATGCTCCTCTTCTCCGCTCCACTCCTCCCCCGATTCCTCAGAGGGGGACCTTCCGACGGGCCTCGCCTCTCGTCTCTGCTTAGCCGAGCGCTGCTCGCCTGCAGAGAGATCGAGGCTATGCATCCGCCTCTTCTTGCTCTCCTCCTCCTTCGTCTTCTTTGCCGACGAGGCGCCGTGAAGCCCCGTCGGACGAGCCTCGAAATCTTCCCTAACGGGGGGCAGCGACAACTCATAGTCGAGCTCCCCCTACGCGCGAAGCCCAAAAAATGTAAGGTGAAAAGAAACAAAAAGAAGGGCTCGACGAAGTAATACACTCACCAGTTCGGGGTAACCGGGATCCGGTCGCATCGGGATGCGGTTGACGTCCTGTGCCGTGAAGGGGCCCGACACCGTGCCTCGAACCCTCTTGGCGACGCTCTCCGGTGTAATAGCCCCGGCAACCATGCGGCTCCCCCTGAGCTCCGCTCCAACGAACATCTGACTCATGCGAAGCGAGCGCCGCATCAGGGGGAGCACCCGTCGTTGGTGGAAGGCCGAGACAACGACCCCGGCAGTTAACCCCTGCCCTCGAAAGGTCGCCAGGGCGTCGAGGAGGTCTTTGAGCCTCCCTTGGTGGTCCCACGCTGGGGCGCCCCAGTTGTGGGGACACGACTCGATGACGCGCCCCGTGTACTGAGGCAGCAGCCCCTCATCGTTCCTGATGTAGAACCACTTCGAGGGCCAGGGGCCGTGGCTCGAAGTCAGGCCAATGGGGATGAAGTCGTCGGCCTTCCTCACGGCGAAGTTGCAGCATCCAGCCCGCACCAGCCTCCGCACCCCCGCCGACACGCTCTAGGAGAAGTACTCCGCCCGAAAGAGGTGAAGCCAGAGCTCCCAGTGCGCCTCCACCCCGAGGTAACCCTCGTAGACCGTGGTGAAGATGGCGGCGTAGGAAATCGCGTTGGGGGAAAGATGCTGAAGCTCGATCCCGTAGTGGTGAGTGAGAGCGCGCATGAACCGGCTCGGCGGGGCGCCGAAGCCCAGCCGGTGGAACATGACGAAGCTGACCACGTAGCCCTCCGGTGGGTTCGGCTCGTGGTCCTCCTTCGACGGAACGAGCCACTCGGGCTCATCCCTGTTGGTGACGGGGCGAAGAAGCCCCTCCGCCACCAACCCCTCCAGCTCCTTCCTCGTCACTTCTGAGGTAACCCACGCCGCGGGCTGAAGAATCTCCGGCGGCGCCATGGCAAGAGCACAGAGCTCTTCGATGGACGGGCGGCCCGGGAGATTTCCTATCTCCGCAGGAAGGCGAGCGCAAGAAAGGAAAGCGCGGGGAGGCGAGCGCAAGGAAGGCGAACAAGCGTAAGGAAGGCAAACAAGCGCAGGTAGGCGAACACGAAAACGGCAGGAAAGCAAGTGAAGAGCAACGCTACGAAGGGTGCCTCCTTTTATTGGGGCAGAAGACTGACGGACGCCCGACGCTTGCCCGACCAGTAAGTCCCCGCATTAAATGCACCCAAAGCACTCTCCTCTCGATTCCTGTGCGTCATGGACAGGGCCGTTTTGCATTCACCCCTTCGACTCCCGTCGACCATGGACACACGTCAAACGTCCACGAATCAGGCGTCATACCGGCCCCACCACGACCGCACCGTTCCGACTCCCGTGATATTACGGCCACGTCGCTTCGAATCTTTTCTTGAAAAACGAGAACTGACAATTATCCTCCTCGAAATACGCTTCAAGTATAGGACCCAC
The DNA here is from genome assembly GCA_023333625.1 of Bothriochloa decipiens. Lineage (NCBI taxonomy): Eukaryota > Viridiplantae > Streptophyta > Magnoliopsida > Poales > Poaceae > Bothriochloa > Bothriochloa decipiens. The sequence goes on along the minus strand of CM041640.1, from coordinate 19,108,253 downwards.
CCACTACCGCGCCGCTCCGGCTTCTGCGCAAAAAGGCACGCGTGATGAACAGGAGGAGTTATCCACAGACGGATCTTCCCACGACACGGGATACGGGCCCAGGCCCTCCAAACCTCCAGGGAGCGAAGGCTGGCCCTCGGAAAGGGTTCGATAGCCGCCCTCGAGTACCGGAGTTAGGGGTGACCGAGGGGGGCCGACGCGAGTCCCTTGCTTGAGAACAAATTCTCGAGGCCCCCTCGGACACATTCAAGGCAAAACTAAGGGACCACGACGGAATCTCCTCGAGGGGAGGCATCGAGCCACCGGACCCGATCGAAAGGGTCTGGCATCCGCGGGACCCACTGTTTTGCTCGAATAAGAGCGCCTCAGGGCCACTAGTCGACCCCTATCGAACGGGGCACGAGCTCTTACTTGAATTTCCCGATAGTAGCTCACCTGAGACGTTGATGCTTGCTCGAGCATGGGTAGCACAACGCTTCTCCCCCTCTACCCGATCGAAAGGGTTCGTGAGGGTCGAACGAAAAAGTCGAGTTTGCACCTGACCGGCTTCGACGAAAGAAGCTAAGGAGCGGGCTCGCAACCGGGTGGCCTCGACGAAAGAGGGTCCAACGACCCGGGGGCTCGATCATTCGAGTACGCATCGACCAAACGCAAGATAAAAAAGACCTCGGGCAAGTATTCTACTCACCCGAGGCCTCGGGGTCTACACCCGAAGGGTGCGCTCGCGCGCACCCTTCGGAAAACGACCAACACTCCGAGTCCATTTGATTGAGCCTCCGTGTAAGTATCAACACTTACACGAAGCCTCGAGGGCTACTGTCGGTTACCGAGAGAAGGGATACCCTAATCCTTCCTTGATTTTGGTCGAACCCCGAGCTTGCCCTCAGATTAATCTCACGCGACCAGGCCGAACCTCCTCGACCCACCGGGCCCGTCGGCAAATACACACTGGGCCGGCCCACAACAGAGTACAGCCGCAACCCTCGACAGAATCACTGGCGTCACCATCTGACCCTCGACAAGACGCTGACATCATCGGCTGATGATCGCTCGAGATGGGAGGATCCCGCGTTAAGTGTCGAGGCCCCCGACGGGACGGACGTCTCGATGCTTCGAGGATCGAGCCCCCCTCGATCGACCAACCCCCGGTGCGTCCGGTAGCGCATTTAATACAAAAACTAGCTAACCTCGTCAAATCGTATGGCTATAGTGTCCGCACAGTGGTCCGTACAGTGGTCGAATCCCGCTTTACTGCCCATACCGAGGACGTGCATCGGTCTGCATGGCACTATTACAGCTCGAGGCCCCCTTCGACATGCTACGCGACAAACGACCGACATCGGATTCCCTCAATTCGATCTTATCCGCTCAACCACTACACTCGAGGCTACCCCTCGACTAGGCCTCGAGTACGCATCGACGCCCTTCGGTCAACCTGCATCGACTTCGAAAGCTGCGCCAACAACTCCTGATACGACCCCAACAGGAACTTGCACGTCCTCTACAGGGGATCACGTCTTTTGCCGGTCAGCAACCATGACTCCGAAGGACGGCTGTCAACTTCGAGAAACGCCGCTACAGAACAAGCCATGCTCAGCGCACGTCCCTGCAGAGGCCTCGGGTTGACCTCCACGACCCGCGACGTCATCACCGCGTCATCGAACCAGGATATTTGTACCCCTGTGCCTCCCCTTGGCCTATAAAAGGGGACGCCAGGAGACCCAATAAAGGAAAAACGGAGAACCAACTCTGGACAACGATCTCTCGAATGACCGAACACACGCCTAGGAAGACTCCTAGACTGAGTAGCTCTTTCGATAGACACTCGACCCCCCTCGAATTCTCTCTTTCGCTTGTATTCGCCCCTGTACAAGCACTTAGGTGCAAGATAATACAGATCTTCTCCCCCCGCTGGACGTAGGGCCCTTCTTTGCCCGAACCAGGATAAATCGCTGTGTTCTTCTTGCATCACCCATCCGGACAGGTTACACACACATATGATTACTCGTTGGCTTAGGACGCCCCCGGGTTCCGAACGCCGACAAGTAATATTCGTAATTGCGTGCTCCCTTAATCCGGTGGGTGAAGCAAGAAGGACACGGCGATTTATCCTGGTTCGGGCAAAGAAGGCCCTACGTCCAGTGGGGGAGGATAGTTCGTGTTATCTTGCACCGAAGTGCTAGTACAGGGGAAAATACAAGCAGGTGTGAGGAGCGTGAGCCAGAGCTCGGGCGTTTTGGACGCCTAGCTCTCGACCTTACACTGTCTCACGGTATTGTTCTATGATCTAAAGACTTAGCCTTTCTCTGATCTAGATCCTCTCTTCCTCTCTAACGTCCTGGCGCCTCCTTTTATAGGTGAAGGAGGGGCACAGGAGTACATATATTTAGAGTTCGCATGGCTGATGTCGCATGGCGTGGAGGCCGATCACGTCGGTGCTGCTGTAGTGACGTACGTCGGTATGGGAGGCCCTGCAGCCGTCGCGTCGGGAGTTGTTGAAGTACAGCCCGGAGTCATTGTTGTCCTGCTCGAGGGTTCATCCGATGAAGTCAAGGGGCGGCGGTCGAGGACTTGGCTCGAGTCGAGGGGGTCAAGTCGAAGGGGTCGAGCCTCACCGGATAAGGTCAAATCCCGGGAAATGCGGGAAACGTGCTGATTTATGCGTCTCGAGGGGGTGTTGGACGGGGCACAGTGCTCGGCATGGCGCAACAGCGAAGTACAACCCGTGGGATTCCGGGGCATGGGCGGTAAAAGCAAGATTTGACCACCACTCCCACAACTGTTACCGTAACTATGGCCATATGGTTAGGCAGGGGTTGGTAAAATGCATTAAATGCGCCCGGATCCGTACGAGAGAGTCGGTAGCCGAGGGGTGCACTGCCCTCGAGGGCTGCCCATTCGCGCGAACGAAGTTCCGTCCTTGAGGGCAGGCTTGTTTGCCGGGTGAAGTTCCGTCCTCGAGGGGTCGCCCAAATTGTACCCTCGAGCGTACAGTCCTAGTCCACTCGGTAGCCCCTCGAGCAGGCTTTTGGCTTTGGGCCATCGTAGACCGTTCGTGGGTCAACCCAATATGCTTTAGCCTACGGGCCTTCGAACGTTAATCGTGGGAGGTCACTAGAGGGTCCGTGTTGCTGATTTTGCAGGGTTTAGTCTGGTAAACCAAGGGTTTGGGGTACCCATTTCCTGGGTAACGACAGTTGCCCCCGAGCCCCTGCGCGAGTGATGGCACTCGGGCAGGGGGTCAAGAATTAGAAACAGGACGTGATTCGGATCTTTCCGTGGGGGGCGTGCGAGCGACCCCCGCGAGGGTAGCCCCCAAGGCCTCGTAGGAGTCGAAAGGCTCCTGTGAGGGCTTCATTTGTCTTTGGTCGAGGGGTGCTTGTCCAGTCGGGTTCTTGCCTGAACTGGAGTCGCAGCATTTTACCGAGGGGTGCATCAGGATGCCGAGCCCCCAGGGGATTTTTGACCCTTTTCATTGAGGGGCGCCGGGCACAGTCAAGCTCCCAAGCCTCGTGCGGCTGGGGCGTTGCCGGCCTCGGCATTCATCTCACGAGTCCTTTCGATCAGACGTGAGGCGAGAAGCGTCGGACTACCCTCGATAGGGCGAGCCGCGAAGTTCTCAGTGAGCTGGTAACGGGAAAATCCAAGTGAGAGCCTGTTCCTCGTTCTATAGAGGTCGGCTGGTGGCCCGGAGGCGGTCTCATTAGAGCAAAATGCATGGTCTTACGGATACCGATTCCATTCGATAGGTCTCGGCGGCTCGATGCCTCCCTTCGGGGGGATCCCATAAAGTCCATAGCATTTCACCTTGGATGCGTCCAAAGGGGTCTCGAGAGTTCGTTCTCAAGCAAGGCCTCGTGTTGGCTCCCCCTTGGTCACCCCTGACTCGGGTGCTCAAGGGCGGCTGTCGAACCCTAATCGTGGGGCCAGCCTTCGCTCCTTCGAGGCTTAGGGCCGGAGCCTGATTTTTTTTGGTGCTCAAGGGTGACCATTGAGCCCTCACTCGAGGGCCGGCCTTCACTCCCTTGAGACTTTGAGGTGGGGCCAGAGCCCGTTTTACCTTTCTTAGAAATCTCCGTTGGCGAGTGACGGCTCTTTTTTCTTATCGTTGGACACGCCTTTTGAGGAGAAGGCCTTAGCGGTGCGATCGTGGTGGGTCCGAGCAACGGCTCTTTGCCAGAGGTGTGACGTGCGCATCCGGTCGAGGATTGAGAGGGGGGTACAGTCGGGTAAGCGCATTAATTGCGGGAAGTTACCTTTTCCTTGCCGCCGGACTCCGCCCGTTGCTCTTCCCGGGTATAAAAACGGAGGGGGACTGGCGCTGTTCGCCCCCACCTTTGCCATCCTCTGGAATTCCTGCTTTCCTACACGCGTGAGGGTAGAAACTTAGAGCAAGAAATCGCAATTGGGAACCTTCCCGGTCGCCCGTCAGCCAAGGAGATTCGTGTTGTTGCTGTTGTCGCCACGTCCACCGAGCGGATCCGTGCCGCCGCTGTGCCATGGCCCCCGTCCTCTAGCCCGCCGAACCCTGGCGCCCATCGACCGTGATGCAGCAAAGGCTGAATGAGCTTTTGGGAGAAGGACTTCTCCGCCCCATCACCGATCCGAATCGGCCGGAGTGGATTGCGCCGCCGAGGAACCACCAAGAGCCAAGCCCGCCGGAGGGCTATGTGGTGAGCTTCCTCAAATATCATCGGCATGGGTTCGGCGTACCCCCGAGCGAGTTCATGCGGGGGGTTGACGAACTTCTACGGCGTCGAGCTCCAACATTTCTCCCCCAACGCCATCTCCAACACCGCCATCTTCGCGGCCGTCTGCGAGGGCTATCTTGGGATGGTGCCACATTGGGAGCTGTGGCTCCATCTTTACAAGGAGGAGTGGTTCGCCTCCCCGGTGGCTCCAGGAGTAAGGCGGATCGTCAGAGCGGGGTGCCTCAACTTCGTGTTGAAGACCGGAAAGTCAGAGGAGCCACGCGAGTATATCCCCACCGGGCTGATGTCCAACCACTCCCGGTGGGACGAGCAGTGGTTCTACCTTCACAACGACGGCGGCTACCTCCCGCCGTACACCGGGCGGCTTATCACCGAGCGTCCATTCAACTGGCCGCACCGTGTCGCGGGAGATCTTCAGCGTCGACTTCGTCCCCTCGTCGCCGCGACGAAGGCCCTTCGAGAGGCGAGCCTGATGGCGGGTGTGGTGGTCTCGGCCTTCCACGGTCGATGGGTGCTCCCTCTGATGGAGCGCCCGCTGTGGTTGGACAAGATGCTCCCCTCGACGGCGCCCGAGGTTCTCGAGAGGTGCCGGATGTCCGGCGAGAAGCCATCCACCGCGAAAGTCGTTGCACGGGTAAAGGGGATGGTCTCGGGCTCATTCAGGGCAGAAGACGTCAACCACCTCCCCATGCAGCCAGAGGAGGGTTGCCTCGACCTGGTGAGTGCCCCGACCCATGCCTTTCGCGTTTTCATTCTGCCCTCTTTTCTTGTCCCTGTGACTAAACGTTTTCGTGTAGGGGAGAATCGACTACCGGAGATCGAGGCCCCCGCTGAGGGAGGATGCTCCCGATCGTCAGGTAAGATGCTTCACCGCCCAGCAAGAAAAGCGATGTAAGGACGAAGAGGAGAAGAGGAAGGCCAAGAAGCTCTGGGAGCGTGAAAGGCTTGCGAGGTGCCGCGCTCAGCAGAGGCGCGACGGGCTCCCGAAGGAGAAGTCTCCCTCGTCCGAGGGAGATGAAGATGATGCTGACGATGACAGCGATGACATCGAGGGGGTGGCGGGGCATCTCGAGCGCATCTTGTTGGGTTCCTCCCATGCTGACTGCCCCTTGGTGCAGGAGGAGGCGGTGGAGGAGCGCGCCCCCCAGCCGGTGACGTCGGCCTCGGAGCGCCGGCGTGGGAAAAGGTGGGCCAACGCCTCGGCTCGAGGGGGTTCACCCCTCTCCCGTCGTACTCGAGGTGGGACCCCACCCACTTCGACCCGGGAAACCTGGTCCCGGTCGTCAGCGCGGGCGGAGCAAAGCCGTGCTCAGGAGGCCCGGTTGGAGCAGGGAGGCGCGGCTACCCCATCGATGGCCCTAAGCAGCCTCGACCCCGGGAAGAGCTCGGCTTCGGGAGGGGTCTCGAGATCTGCTGGCGGTTTGAGGGGGACCCGAAAGGCCTCTATCCCCTTTGGGTAAGCGTTGTTGATTCAATTCCTTTTTTCATTGCATCCTCATTGTGCAGTTTAATAAGCTTTTTGCCGTCCTCTTCTCATCCAGGCCCAAGTGCCAAATCGAGGAGGCGTCTCTTACGCCGGCTAAGCGGCTCAAGGTGGACGCAGCTGCGAGGATGGAGGCCCCGGTCACAGGTGCGACGTCGAGGCCCTTGGCTCCGTGGGAAGCCAAGTGGTTGTCCTCAGCCCTCGGAGCTATGGCGCGCGGTAGGCTGACGGGTTCCGCTCTTGCTGCAGGGTCGAGCGTCTCGAGGGCCGCGATGGGCGGTGACTCTGAGCCAGGGAGGACGCAAGAGGAAGGGAGCACCTGCTTGACGCCGTCGTCTGCGGTCCTCGAGCTCGGCCCGGCGCCAGGGGGCGGAGCCCCGACGTCGGGAGCTTCAACTCCTGGCCGACCGGTGGCCTCGATCTCCGCACCCAAGGCGGGAGCCCCAGAGGGCCACGAGCCGGGAAAGGAGGTAGCCGTCGTCGACCTCGAGGGTGAGGAGACCACAGCCCTTCCCCCCTCGACGGGAGAGCGGAGACCCTGGCCGGCGGGGCTACGCAAGCTCGAGGCCCAGAGGAAGCAGGAGCAGGGGGCCCTGCAAGAAGCAGGGCTTTCGCGGCCATAGCGAGAGGGGGAGAAAGAGCCGCTGGAGCGGCGGGAAGAGGAGGAGAAAACTGGGGGCTAGCCCCAGCATCAGCAGGCGCAGTAGACGCCGCTGGGGGACACGGCGCTGCTGGACCCGCCGGCGCAGTAGCCACCCGAGACGTCGGAGGCAGAGGGGACTTCAAGACTGCCCAAGCAATGGGTGTCTGTGATCACTCTGGACGAGCTGCTGGCCGAAGAAGAAACAGCATCGAAGGTGTCGACGGTCCCGCGGCTGCCGGGGGTGCAGTCGGAGGAGGTCTCGGTACCGAACCCACCGAAAGATGCGTCGATGGTGGACCTGCCGGTGCCACAGGACGTGGCGTTGGGGGAAGTGACGGCCTCGACACCTCCGCTGCCTCCGAAGGCACCAGAAGCAGCATCGAGCCAGCCGCCACAACCGTTGACGGAGCAGCCGGAGGAGACGGCGGCTTCTGGCTCGCCGAGGAGGTCGACTTCTGACCTCGGGCTGAGGGACTCCGGCGCCGCGTCGGAGTTCCGCACCCCGGCGGAGTTGGCCGTGTGTTACGGCGTCCCACGCGATGTGGTGGACGAGATCGAGTCCTTGGCGCGAACAAAGGTCAAGACGGTCCTTCCACATTGGGGCAAGGAGTGCATCGTACTCCGAGAACTTGGTGACTCCAGCGCTCCGGGGATCGAGATGGACGACCCGGCAGAAGTCAAGTGCTGGGAGGACGCCGAGCGGTCCCGGGTGTGGCTGCAGCACTTGCTGAAGTTGGGCGTCGAGCTCGCCGAAGGCCTCGACCGGAACCTCGCGGTGAGTCCCTGTGTAGACCATAAGTAGTTTTTTGAGTTCTTTCGTATGAGATGCCTTAACCGTCGATTTCCTGTCCCCAAGAGGTGCGGAGGCGTTCCTACTCCAAGTCAGACTTCCTCCACGAAATGCACAACAGGCGGGAGGAAGTGCTTCACCAACTCAAAGCCGGTCGCTCTGCGCAGGGCAGGGTGGCCGAGATCGAGGAGGAGCTGAAGCGGACCAGGGGAGGCCGCCAAAGCCAAGGAGGAGGCCGCCCGGGCGAAGGAGGACACCGAGGCTGCTCGAGGGGAAGCCGCCCAACTCAAGGAGGAGCTTTGGCATGCCAAGGAGGAAGCTGACGTGGCCAAGGCCAAAACGGAGAGGGCCAAGGGCGAGAGCATTCGAGCCCAGGAGCGCATCGAGCTACTCGTGGGGAGGCTCAAGGCTCCGTGGAGCGCATCCGCTCGCTCGAGGCCAATCTCGCTGAAGTCTCTATGGCGCGTAACATCCTCTCCGCCTTGGCCCAGGAGGAGAAGAACCGAGCCGCTAGCCTGGAAACCCAGCTCTGGGCGATGAAGGCTACCCTCCAAGAGAAGGAGCAGGCCATCATCTTGGCTGGTGGCGCCCTCGAGACCCTCCGCTGCGAGAAGACGGAGGTGACCCGGGCCTTCAAGGAGGCCCAGCGGGAGCGAGATGGGGCTCGGGGGGAGCGCGACGCCGTGCTGGGGGACGCAGCGCCCTCGGGACTCACTATGCTGGTGAGTTCCTTGAAGAGCCTTTGATCTTTTTTCTTCCCGTATGGTTTGTTTAACTCTTGTTTTGTGTTTCAGGCCTCGAGACCGAGCTGTGCGCTACCCAAACCGCTGCCAAGGCACTGCAGGAGAGCCTTGTGGCGGAGGGGGCGCTTCTCGGCCGGCTCCGGGTTGCCCTCGACAGACTCTGCGCCTCCTGGGAGGTCGGGCCCGTCGAGGGTGCTGAAGAAGACATCCCGGGTGCCGCGCTCGTCGACCGGATCTACTACCTTGATGCCACCCTTCGTGATCGCGTGCGGGAGGCGCTTCATACCGGCGTGAAGCGGGCGCTGGCAGTGGTCTCCTCCGGCTTCGTCTTCGACATGGACGTGGTCGCCCAAGGTTTTGTTCCTGATATCTCGAAGACCGACGCCAAGAACGAGGAGCGATGCTGAGGGCTCATCAATGACGCCGAGAGGCCGGGGGGAGCGCTGGTGAAGTTGTTCGAGGACGAAGTCCTCCCCCCCGCGGATGAAGGGTATAGCGTCGAGGAGGGCGACGACGGAGCGGGCCTGTAGGGCAAGGCTGGGCGGAGATGCCCATGTAATAAGTTAGTTTTTTATAACTTATATTCAAGTGGCTTCGAAAGCCTTTTTGAACATTAATGCATCTATCATAATGCAATTTGTCATTTTACTTTCAAGCCTTCTCTGCTTTCTTTCACCTAGATTTTTCTTTTTTGACTAAGTTTTTGACGCATCCTCGTATCCCTCGAGGGGGGAGCGAGTGGAGGTACCGTAGCCCGGAGGCGTAGGAGAGCTCCTGGCTCGACAACCCTCGACCCTCTAGGGAGTTCGAGGCATTTTCTACTTAGTCGTGAAGTGTATCGAGGCGTGAGAAAGAAGAGGCGCTCGAGTTCTGATCGCTTGACTTTTGCTTTTTGATTAAGTGTTTGACGCAGGCTCGTATCCCTCGAGGGGGGAGCGAGTGGAGGTACCGTAGCTCGGAGGCGTAGGAGAGCTCCGGCTCGACAGCCCTCGACCCCTAGGGAATTCGAGGCATTTTCAACTTAGTTGCGAAGCGAAAGGGGACGCTCATATTTTTTAAAAAAAATCGTTCGTATTTTTAGGAATTTAGGGGGTTCCCCCCCGTTAGCCCCCAAGGGAGGCTCGACTCTGGCGAGACAGGGTCGAGGCTACCTCTTGCATGTACAATAACAAGTTTGAACTTATAATCGAAAGTACTCCTTATATTTGCCATGCGAAAATGTACAAAACATGCGAGAATGTACGAGGACATTGGTGCTCTAAGGGTAGAAACGACGTAGCTATTCGATGTCCATCCGTTGGTGAGGATTTCGCCTTTGTCATTAGCGAGCTTGTACGTCCCGGGCTTTAGCACCTCAGCTACGGTGTATGGGCCTTCCCATGGCGAGGTCAGCTTGTGACGTCCCTTGTTGCTCTGTCGTCGACGTAGGACGAGGTCTCCAACTTGGAAGTCCCTCGGGCGCACGTGCTTATCGTGGTAGCATCGAAGTTTCTGCTGATACCTCGTGGAGTGAATTAGCGCCATGTCTCGAGCCTCCTCGAGCTGGTCGACGGCGTTTGTAAGGGCTTCTTCATTGCTTTGCTCGTTGTACGCCTTTAGTCGAGGGGAACCATACTCGAGGTCAGTGGGGAGGACGGCTTCGGACCCATAGACCAAGAAGAATGGGGTGAAGCCCGTGGCTCGACTAGGTGTTGTCCTTAAGCTCCATAGGACCGAAGGCAGCTCCGCGGCCCATTTTTTCCATGCTTGCTGAGGCGGTTGAGGATCCTTGGCTTGAGGCCCTACAAAATCATACCATTGGCGCGCTCGACCTGGCCGTTAGTTCGAGGATGTGAAACCACGGACCAATTCACACGGATGTGATGGCGATCGCAGAAATCCAAGAACTTCTTGCCGGTGAACTGTGTGCCGTTGTCAGTGATGATGATGTTCGGGACCCCCAAGCGATGGATGATGTCGGTGAAGAACTCGATCGCCTGTTCGGAGCGGATGTTGCCGATAGGCCGGGCTTCGATCCACTTGGAAAACTTGTCGATGGCAATGAGCAGGTGCGTGTACCCTTTGGTTGTCCTCTTGAGAGGCCCCACAAGATCGAGCCCCCAGACCACGAACGGCCAGGTGATGGGGATCATTTGTAGGGCGTGAGCTGGGAGGTGCATCTGCTTAGCGTAAAATTGACACCCTTTGCACGAGTGGACAATGTTCGTGGCGTCGGAAATGGTGGTCGGCCAGTAGAAACCCTATCGGAAGGCATTGCCTACGAGGGTCCTTGGCGCTGCATGATGGCCGCAGGCCCTCGAGTGTATGTCCTTAAGGAGCCTCCTGCCCTCTTCGATAGTAATGCAGTGCTGAAGAACGCCTGAGGGGCTTCGCCTATAGAGTTCCTTGCCATCACCGTAGATGATGTAGGACTTGGCCCGTCGCGCGATCTGGCGAGCTTCGGTCTGGTCCTCCGGAAGCTCTCCCCGAGTGAGGCAGTCGAGGAAAGGGGCTCGCCAATCCGGCGGCGGGCTCGACGGAGGAGGAGTCCCCTAGATCTCCATAACCTGGGCCCCAGTAGAGGGGTCCCCAGTCGAGGTTGTGGGGTGGAGCTTCGAGGGCGTAGTGCAAGTCCCCGAGCCCAAATCGATGGAGGGCTCGAAGAGGTCCCTCGAGAATACGTTCAGAGGGACTGTACCTCGAGTTGATGCGATTTTTGCAAGCTCGTCTGCGGCTTCGTTGTATCATCGAGCAATATGACTAAGCTCGAGGCCGTGGAACTTGTCTTCCAACTTGTGCATTTCGTTGCAGTAGGCTTCCATCTTGGCATCATGGCAGCTCGAGGCCTTCATCACTTGGTCGATAATTAGTTGCGAGTCGCCTCGAACGTCAAGGCGTCGGACCCCGAGTTCTAGGGCGACTCGTAATCCAGTGATGAGTGCTTCGTACTCCGCAACGTTGTTAGAAGTGGCAAAGTGGATGCGAATGACGTAGCGCATGTGGACTCCAAGGGGTGAGATGAAGAGCAAGCCCGCGCCTGCACCTGTCTTCATGAGCGACCCATCGAAGTACATTGTCCACAGCTCGGCTTGGATTTGAACTGGCGGCAACTGAGTGTCGGTCCACTCAGCGACAAAATCCGCTAGCACTTGAGACTTGATGGCCTTTCGCGGTGTGTAGGTGATGGTCTCGCCCATGAGCTCGACCGACCACTTAGCAATCCTTCCAGCGGCCTCCCGGTTATGGATGATCTCCCCCACGGGGAACAAAGATACCACGGTAACCGGGTGGCTGAGGAAGTAGTGCTGGAGTTTGCGACGCGTAAGGACGATGGCGTAGAGCAGCTTCTGCACCTGTGGGTAGCAGATTTTTGTTTCCGAAAGCACTTCGCTGACGAAGTAAACTGGCCGCTGGACGGGCAAGGCGTGCCCTTCCTCTTGCCTCTCAACCACTATGGCCGCGCTGACCACCTGAGTGGTTGCGGCGACATAGAGGAGGAGGGGCTCGGGCGGTTCAGTTGACGTCGCTGGTCGAGGAGGGACGAGAATCGGGGTGGATGTCAGCATGCCTTTGAGTTCGTCGAGAGCCTCCTCGGCCTCCACGGTCCATGTGAATCGCTCAGATTTTTTAAAGAGGCGGTACAGAGGCATGGCCTTCTCCCCTAAACGTGAGATGAAACGGCTGAGGGCCGCGAGGTAGCCCGTGAACTTTTGCACGCCCTTGAGATCCTGAATCAGCCCCATTCGCATGATGGCCGCCACCTTCTCGGGGTTGGCCTCGATCCCGCGCTGGGAGACGATGTATCCGAGGAGCATGCCTCGAGGCACTCCGAAGACACATTTCTCGGGGTTGAGTTTTATGTTTTTGGCTCGAAGGCACCCGAACGCGATTTCGAGGTCATGGATGAGGTTGTCCACTTTTCTGGACTTGACCACGATGTCATCGACATAGGCCTCGACCGTGTCGCCTATGTGTTCACCGAAGACGTGGAGCATGCACCGCAGATACATCGCCCCGGTGTTTCAAAGGCCGAAGGGCATGGTGACGTAGCAGTACATGCCAAAAGGTGTGATGAAGGAAGTCGCGAGCTAGTCGGACTCTTTCATCTTGATTTGGTGGTAGCCGGAATAAGCATCGAGGAATGAGAGGGTTTCACATCCCGCAGTAGAGTCGACAATTTGATCAATGCGTGGTAAAGGAAATGGAACTTTGGGACATGCTTTGTTTAAACTAGTATAGTCAATACACATCCGCATTTTTCTATTCTTTTTCTTAACTAGCACGGGATTAGCTAACCATTTGGGGTGATGGACCTCCTTGATGAATCCAGCCGCCAAAAGCTTGTGCACCTCCTCGCCGATGATCCTGCGCTTCTCCTCGTCGAAGCGACGCAGGCGTTGTTTCACCGGTCTGGACCTGGCCCGGATTTCCAAGGCGTGCTCGGCGACTTCCCTCGGTATGCCCGGCATATCCGAAGGACTCCACGCAAACATATCGACGTTCATGCGGAGAAAGTCGACGAGCACGGCTTTCTATTTTCCCTCGAGGTCGGCGCTGATCGTTAGCACCTTCTCGCCGGGGCAGCACGGGTCGAGGGGGACTTTCTTGGTGTCTTGTGCCGGCTCAAAGTTGCCAGCGTGCCGCTTGGGATCTGGCACCTCGTCGGCGAGGTGCTCAAGGGTCGCGGCTATCATGGCATTTTGCTCGACAGCTTCTCCATATTTGACACATTCGACGTCGCAGTCGTACGTGTGCTCGTAGGAGGAGGCGATGGTGATGACGCCCTTGGGTCCTGGCATCTTGAGCTTGAGGTAGGTGTAGTTCGGGATCGCCATGAACTGCGCGTAACCCGGTCGGCCGATGATAGCGTGATACGTTCCGTGAAACCCGACCACCTCGAAGGTGAGGGTCTCCTTCCTGAAGTTGGCGGGGGTGCCAAAGCAGACAGGAAGGTCGATACGATCGATGGGAAGGGCCTTCTTCCCTGGCACGACGCCATGGAATCCCCCGGCGCTGGGTCAGAGTTGGCACCTCTTGACTCCCAGGAGGTCGAGGGTCTCGAGGAAGATGACGTTCAGGATGCTGCCGCCGTCCATGAGGACCTTCAAGAGGCGGGTGTTCATGATGATTGGGTCGACGACGAGCGGATAGGCCCCGGGGTTGGGGACACGATCCGGATGGTCATTGCGGTCGAACATGACGGGCGCGTCAGACCAGTCGAGGTAGTGAGGTGTCACGACTCGGATGGAGAAGACTTCTCGATGCTCCTGCTTGCGCTGTTGAGGCATGAGCTGGGTCGAGGGGCCCCCGTAGATCATGTAGCAGTCATAGACTTCGGGCAATTTTCCGTCTTCCCCGTTGTCTCCCTCACCGCCGCCTTGGTCTTTCTTGTCGTCACCTTTTTTCACGCCCACTTGCTCGAAGTGTTTTTGAAGCATGCGGCAGTCCTTAAGCTTGTGCTTTGCCCCGTCCTTGTGATATGGGCAGGGCTCCTCGAGCATTTTGTCAAAGATGGCGCCCTCAGGGGGACCTCGAGGTCTTTTGCGTTCGGTTGCTGTGACGAGATCATCTTCTGCAGCCTCACGCTTGCCTTGCTGATTTTTCTTCTTCTTATTGTTTCTCTTCGGCCCTTTGCTCGAGCCTCCGGTGTCGTCGGCTGCCGACGCCTTTCCCTTGTCCTTCCCATCGCTGAAGAAGGCGCCGACCACCTCTTCACCGGCCGCGTAGTTGGCGACCGCATCCATGAGCTCGTCGACGGTGTCGGGGCGGTTACGCCCCAACTCGTGAACTAGGTCCTTGCAGGTTGTACCCGCAATGAATGCTAGAATGACATCGAGGTCGGAGATGTGGGGTAGTTCGGTGCGGAGCTTGGAGAATCGTTGAGCAAAGTCACGGAGAGATTCCCCTGGTTTCTGCTTGCAGTTGCGCAGTTCCCAGGAGTTCCCGGGACGCACGTAAGTACCTTTGAAGTTCCCCTCAAAGATCCAGACAAGGTCGACCCAGCCGCGAATCTGGCCAGGGGGAAGCTCCTCGAGCCACCTTCGCGCGGTGTTGGATAGGAACAGGGGAAGGTGACGTATGATGATGTGATCGTCACGTGCCCCGCCCGCCTAACAAGCCAGCCGAAAGTCGGCTAGCCAGAGCTCGGGATTGGTTTCGTCGTTGTATTTGACGATGCTCGTGGGGGGTCAAAACTTATCGGGCAGCTGGGCGCAGCGGATCATCCTGCTGAAGACTCGGGGACCCAGTGGCTCCGGGGCCCGTCGGTCTTCGTCGCTGTCGTAACGCCCTCCACGATGGGTGCTGTACCCTTGATCCTCAGTGTCCCCGTACTTGCGTCTGCGGTTCTCGACAATGTCAAGGCTCGTGTCACGAGGAGCGCGGTTGTCGTTGATACGTTCTCGGGCTGGCTTCTTCTTCGGTCGGGGGTCGCCCCCTGATCGACCGAGCTCTCCCTTTCGGGCCGAGAGGGCTTGACCTGAGGTTCGGAGGCTGCCCCTCGACGCCTCGAGGCTGAGCTCTCGGCTTGCTGGACAGTAGCAACTTGGAGAAGATCCTCGACCTCGCGTTGTATCCGCCGAGCTTGCGAGTTGGATGGTGCGGGCATATTGTGAAGGAGCATAGCCGCCGCGACAATGTTCTGGCTTGCTCGGGGATAATGGTTGGTAGGTTGCTCAGGGCCTCGTTGATCTGCCAATTGACCTCTCGGGCCCTGGCTCGGGCTCTACCGCCGGGCGGTCGTCGCCCTTGCTCGAGGGTTAGCTCGAGCAGGCGCAATCATTCCTGCTCGTCGGTGAGCTTCGCCTGCAACTCCCAAATTTGTGCTAGCTGTGCGTCCTGCTCGCTAGGACGGGGGCACGCCTCTTGGGGTGCGTCTGGTTGTTGGTCCTCTGCTCTGGGGAGAGCACCTCCCGCCGCAGCGGTAGCTGCCCCAGCCACTGGATCAATGGTGTCCTGATTGTAGTCAACATCACCATCGATGTGGAGGCACTCGCGGGTAGGATCCCAATGATCAGAGTCAGAGTCAGGGTCGCCGCAGCAAAAAATGGGGAATTGTCCCTGCGCCTCCTCCTGCAGCTGCCGTCGGAGTGTGCCGACGGTGTACCTCCGGGGGCCGGGCGCTCTCGCGAAGGCCAAGCCCTCAGAGGCTGGTGTGGCAGTCCCCACGTCCATCATTGCACGGAGAAGGGCGCCTGGGCGGTCCTCTAACGTGCTCATGTTGGAGTGGGTCGCTGTCGAGATCATCATCGTGGCATTGTTGAAGTCGAACGAAGGCCGCCGATGTCGCTCGAACAGCTCGTGCGGGAGGGGGCTCGATCGAGCGGGGACTTCGTCGCGCTTCCTCGATGAGTGTACTGCAAAGGTGGAGTCGGGGTTGTGGTGGGGTCCTGCCGGTTTTCCCTCTACCTCTGAACTTCTGAACTCAGGTCAGACAATCCCTCAACAAGGGGGTTCCTCGTCTCCGGTCAGGGGCGAGGAGAAAGCGGTGGGAACCATCCTCGACTCAGGTTGATGGCGATGACGATGTCGATCGTGCCTCCTTCTGGACATGGAAGCATGGTGGTAAGACCGGCGAGCGGCCCCCCATGAGCGTGGGGGCGTACCATGACCTCCGTTCGGGTCACTAATCGAGAGCAGGGTCATGTCATAGCCCTGGCCGAGGGACATGAACTCCAGGCTCCCAAACCAGATCACCGTAGCGCGCGAAAGTGGTGAAACAAAGTCGCCCATCTGGAAAAATGGCGGGAAATCGTTGGTGACACGCGGTTCCCCTACCTGGCGCGCCAACTGTCAGTGTTTTGACCCCGAGGGTTAACACCAACGAGTAATATTCATAATTGCGTGCTCCCTTAATCCGGTGGGTGATGCAAGAAGGACACGGTGATTTATCCTGGTTCGGGCAAAGAAGGCCCTACGTCCAGCGGGGGGAGGATAGTTCATGTTATCTTGCACCGAAGTGCTAGTACAGGGGAAAATACAAGCCGGTGTGAGGAGCGTGAGCCGGAGCTTAGGCGTTTCGGACGCCTAGCTCTCGACCTTACACTGTCTCACGGTATTGTTCTGTGATCTAAAGACTTAGCCTTTCTCTGCTCTAGATCCTCTCTTCCTCTCTAACGTCCTGGCGCCTCCTTTTATAGGTGAAGGAGGGGCACAAGAGTATATATATTTAGAGTTCGCATGGCTGATGTCGCATGGCGTGGAGGCCGATCACGTCGGTGCTGCTGTAGTGACGTACGTTAGTACGGGAGGCCCTGCAGCCGTCGCGTCGGGAGTTGTTGAAGTACAGCCCGGAGTCGTTGGAGTCCTGCTCGAGGGTTCGTCCGATGAAGTCGAGGGGCGGCGGTCGAGGACTTGGCTCGAGTCGAGGGGGTCGAGTCGAAGGGGTCGAGCCTCACCGGATAAGGTCGAATCCTGGGAAATGCGGGAAACGTGCTGATTTATGCGTCTCGAGGGGGTGTTGGACAGGGCACAGTGCTCGGCATGGCGCAACAGCGAAGTACGACCTGCGGGATTCCGGGGCATGGGCGGTAAAAGCAAGATTTGACCGCCACTCCCACAACTGTTACCGTAACTGTGGCCATACGGTTAGGCGGGGGTAGGTAAAATGCATTAAATGCGCCCGGATCCGTACGGGAGAGTCGGTAGCCGGGGGGTGCACTGCCCTCGAGGGCTGCCCATTCGCTCAAACGAAGTTTCGTCCTCGAGGGCAGGCTCGTTCATCGGGCAAAGTTCTGTCCTTGAGGGGTCGCCCGAATTGTACCCTCGAGCGTACAGTCCCAGTCCGCTCGGTAGCCCCTCGAGCAGGCTTTTGGCTTTGGGCTGTCATAGACCGTTCGTGGGTCAACCCAATATGCTTTATCCTACGGGCCTTCGAACGTTAATCGTGGGAGGTCACTAGAGGGTCCGTGTTGCTGATTTTGCGGGGTTTAGTCCGGTAAACCAAGGGTTTGGGGTACCCATTTCCTGGGTAACGACAATGCTCATCTCGAACTCTCTACCCATCAAATCAGAAAACCTTGCCACAAGGGCATGTGAAGAGCCACCAAAGATTATATCATCCACGTATATCTACACAATGAGAATGTCTTTGCCTTGCTTGAGGAGAAATAAAGTTTTATCAGCAGAGCCCATGGTAAAACCCTTCCCAAGCAAAAAGGACTTCAATCTAGCATACCACACTCAAGGGGCTTGTTTGAGTCCATACAAGGCTTTGTGGAGTTTGTAAACATGGTCTGCGTGCTTAGGATTTTCAAAACCAGGGGGTTGCCTCATATACACTTCCTCCTCTATGTACCCATTGAGAAAAGCACTCTCACAACCATCTGATACAGCTTGAACCCTTTTGAAACTGCAAAGACTAAAAGGATCCTAATGGCTTCTAAACGGGCCACAGGAGCAAAGGTTTCCTCAAAATCTATCCCCCTTTCTAGCAAAACCCCTGAGCAACCAACCTAGCCTTGTTCCTAACTATCACCCCTTCCTCACTCTGCTTGTTCTTAAACACCCACTTGGTACCTATGGGATGACATTGTGGAGGTGGAGGAACTAGGACCCAAACTTGGTTTCTCTCAAAGTTCTCAAGCTCCTCATGCATGGCATTGACCCAATCAGCATTAGATAAAGTGTGTCCAATATCTTGGGGCTCAAAATTAGCAACAAAAGCAGAATGTGTGAAATGAGAGATTTCATATGACCCGTTGCGAGTGGCACGCTGGTTGAGGTTACCGATCATGTTTTCTGGAGGATGGCGATGCTGAATGTGTATGGGCACCGCTCTTGATGAAGTAGCCTCCCCCTCAACCGTAGCTGGATCTCCCTCAGGTCCAAGAGAGGGAAACTGGTCGTTCGGCCCCCATGAAGTCGAAGAAGAAGGATCGGGGCCACGAGCCGACGTAGTCGTCGCAGGGTCGACAAGGGCAGCCGGTGAAGTCGGCTCGGGAGCACCCCAATCGACATCGTCCTGCTCCTCCTCCACAAAGATGCTTTCACCCATCTCCTGATCACCTGCACGCTCAAAGATAGGAGAAGAATAAGGTGTGGTTTCGTCGAAGGTAACTTCACAAGTCTCCATGACGCGGTTAGTCTCAAGATTAAGTACTCTATATGCATGTGAGTGAGTAGCATAACCAAGAAAAATGCCATAAAAAAAATGAGACTTGAACTTGTCTAAGTTGCCTTGCTTAAGAATGAAGCACCTACACCCGAAAACTCTGAAGTAGCTTACCTTGGGAGCATGCCCAAACCATAACTCATAAGAAGTCTTCTTTGTAAAAGCTCGAAGAAAAATGCGGTTTGAAACGTGACAAGCTGTGTTGATCGCTTTGGCCCAGTAACGCCTAGGAGTCCTATGCTCATCAAGCATCGTCCTGGCCATCTCAACAACAGTCCAATACTTGCGTTCAATAATCCCATTCTACTGAGGCACATAAGGTGACGAAAACTGATGCTCAAGACCCAAAGATTAGCAAAAGGCTTCAAAATGAGAGTTCTTGAATTCGGTGCCATTGTCACTGTGTATAGCTCTCATGGCATTCTTGGGAAGCTCATTTTGTAGGCTAAGAATCAAATCCCGCATATGGGAAAATGCCTCATCCTTGGACTCCATGAAAAAGACCCAAGAGTAGCGAGAAAAATCATCCACGATCACAAGAACATATCACTTCCCACCATCCGACTGAACCCGAGCTGGACCTACAATGTCCATGTGAAGAAGCTCACCGGGTTGTTTGGTCATCACTCGGTTCACAGTGGAATGAGAAGTGGCTACCATCTTCCCGTGACGACACGGGTGACAAACCAAGTCCTTCTCAAACTTTAGCTTAGGCAATCCTCAGATTAGATCAAGAGAACTCAACCTTGCAAGCAAGTCAAAGCTCAAATGACCAAGCCTCCTATGCCACTTCCAAAGCTCAGAAGAAGTGCCTGCCACCAAATACCGAGAAGTGCTGAAAGAGCGAGAAAAATCAGCACGAAAGACAAGCCTAAAAGGTACAATCGAACACACAAGATCACCTCGCGAATCAAGTATGCATGAAAGACCCGGCTTAAAGTGCACTTTGAAACCATCTCTAAGGAGTTACAAAACCGAAAGAAGATTGAAATGCAAGCTCGAAACCAAAGCAACATCCTTGAGCACAAAGTTCTCATTGAGCCTTACCGACCCATGAGAAAGCACCTTACCCTTACGATTGTCCCCAAATGTGATGTACTCCTTGTAAGTCATGGGGTTGAGGCTGGAGAACCAATTTGAATTACTAATCATGTGGCGCGAACACCCGGAATCAACAAGCCATATGTTCTCCAAGCCTCCATGCTGCATCAATAGAAAGACATGGGATGAGCAAATGATCCAACACTGGGGTTAGTATACTAAGAATACCAGTGCTAGGTCATTTGCCGTAGAAAAATGTTAGGAAAAACACCACACATGCTGTGTCCCATGGGAGAGAAGCGATCACCACGAGAAAGAAAACGTGGTCCGCTAGAAGTGTAGGACTGAGAGCCACTGCCACGGGACCTGGAGTCATATTGAGGATGACTTGGTCCACGCCAGGCATGACCATCATGTGGTCTCACAAGCTGAGTCCTAGCACCTTGAGATCTTGCACCTCTCGGTCTAGTGTTACGCCTCTGAGTGGGTGAACCATGCATCCCATGAGAAGGGCGATGCACGTTCTGCTAGTAAAGCTCAAACTCACACCTCTCATCTCTCTTCCTACTAAAGCAAAACTCAAACAAGTGACCATCCCTCTCACAATAGTCACAGTGGTACACCTCTCTCTTGGGTGGTGGATGACTCACTCTGTTGTGGGCATGATTCACTCTTGGAGGTGGTTTGGCTTTAGGAAGGGGCTTATCAGAGATGTTTGGTAGAGTGTCAAGTGGGTTCCTAAGGTGGTTAGGTTTTGGAATCCATACTTGTTTCTGAGGTGGAGGTTTGGGAAACTCTTCAAGCACTCCATCCTTCACAATGGGCTTGATAGGCTCAGAGGGCTTTGGTGGGTTAACCTTTATGATCTTGGGAGGATTGGTGGGTTTCTCACTCGTGCTCAAACCACTATGTTCCAACCTTACCAAATACATTGTTACCTTTCCCACCTGAAGCAAAGCCTAAGCCCGTTGTGTTAGTAGCCCTGTTGTACTGACTCATCATCATGCCCAGCTGTGGCTCACTGCAGGAAAGCCAACTCAACATGTGCCGAAGGAATGCGCTTTCTTCTTCGGTCTTTCTCTTGTCATGCCTATAGTTAACAAGCTCTAGCTCCAAAGCCTCACAACAAAGACACTGAGCATTAGTACCATCCGCACTAGACTTCTCAAGAAAAGCAATCCTAGCAACCTTTTCAGAAAGCTCAGAGCACAACTTAGCACAAGACTTGCAAGGACCTGACAAGACAGGCTCAGCTCTAGCCCTATCCAACTCCTCAACCAAAGCAGAGTACTTAGACTACAAAGAAACAAGACTAGACATGTGAACAACACACTCATCGCACTCAATCTCATTAGAAGGAACAACTCTATCCTTCTTGATTCGCTCAAGTTCATCTGAGGCTTTGAGAAACTTAGCCTTGAAATTATTGCGTTCTTTAGCAGCATGAATGAGCAAGGCGTCTTGCTTTAGCATAGTGTCATTCACAGAATCAAGCTCAGCAAGAAGAGATTCAATTGTGAATTCTACCTCAGGCTCCGTGTCGACCTCGTCGTTGTTGTCGGTGGTGGTGTTGTCAAACGCCATGGTGCAATAACCTCCTCGGCGCTTGTTGGCATAGAAGCTCAAGCCATTGAACTTGTTCTCAACCTTCTTCTCGAACTCATCATCACTTGGAGAAGAGTTACCATTAGAGTCGACATCGCTAAAAGATACGACAAGGGCTCGCTACTTTGCTTCCAGCTGCTCGAAGAACTTCTTCTTCATGCGCTCGGGTTTGAAGTTCTTCTTGGACTTGTACTTGCGAGGGGATGACTCATGCTTGTCCTTGTGCTTGGAGTGGTCGTGCTTGCCGGAGTAGCTCTTGTTCTTGTTGGGGTAGCTGGCGACGTAATGGTCGGGCTCTCCACATCCAAAGCAGCCTTGCTTGTTGCCACCACGTCGACGGTTCAAGCG
Source organism: Bothriochloa decipiens (assembly GCA_023333625.1). Lineage (NCBI taxonomy): Eukaryota > Viridiplantae > Streptophyta > Magnoliopsida > Poales > Poaceae > Bothriochloa > Bothriochloa decipiens. The sequence goes on along the minus strand of CM041640.1, from coordinate 19,086,798 downwards.
GTTGTTGTGAAACCGCGAGAACTTGCTGATGACAAGTGCCAGCTCATCATCCCCAAAAGCCTCCATATGCTCCTCTGTTGCAGACAACAGAGAAGACAAGGCAAAGACAACTATGATGGGTTAGCCAAAGAAGAACTTGAACTTGAGGTGCCTGACACCAAAGCCATGGTAGGAGCAGACAGATTCTTGATCCTCGCCTGCGTCTGGAGGTCGATCTTGGTGAACTTGAGCTTGCTGAATAGCTCGTCCACGGTGAAAGTCTCATAGTTGGCCGATTTGATGATCACCTGCACTTTGACCTCCCAAACCTTTCGATCTAGAGCATATAGAAGCTTGAGTGCTCTCTGATGATCGTCATAAGACATAGCTGCATTGTTAGCTCGCATGTTGTTCACAATAGTGGTAAAGTGAGAAAACATCGAGTCAACAGTCTCTCCATCAACTTGAGTAAAGTTCTCATATTCCTTCTTGTATGTCTCGTAGAGTCTGTTTTGACATGGGTTGTACCCTCATGGAAGCTTTGAAGCCTCCTCCAGATCTCTCGAGCAGTCACACAATCAGAAACATGATCAAACTCAGAAATCGATAATGCAGCATAAAGCTCAGCTCGGGCAATGTTGTTAGCATTGTGTTGATCATCTGCTCTTGATTGACCCGTGCACCGAGCACCTGGTAGTCAGCATTCTTAATAATCTCCCAAACATGCCAATCGATCCCTTGTAGATGCACTTGCATCCGGATCTTCCAGTACAAGTAGTCCTCCCCATTGAATTGGGGCGGTTTACCCGATCGGTGATTCAAAGCCATATCACCTTCTGTGGATCACGGACCGATTAAGGTGGAGTGATCCTTAACCGGCTCCGATACCAATTGAAGGACCAAAAATGGCGACCAGAGGGGGGGCGGTGAATGGGAGCCAAAAAAATTTTCTTCAAAATCTTGACCAGATAGAGGTTCCCTAGAAACACAGCCGAGCACCACAGAGCCAATGCAAGAAACGAGTATAGAACCAGATATCAAAAAGCAACTGGTCGGGAGCTGGTCGGGAACTGAAAGGAAATTGGTCCGGACCACGTCAAACATGGTGTCGGTTACCGAGAGTAGGGATACCCTAAACCTTCCTTGATTTCGGTCGAACCCCGAGCTTGCCCTCAGATTAATCTCACACGACCAGGCCGTACCTCCTTGACCCACCGGGCCCATCGGCAAATACACACTGGGCCGGCCCACAACAGAGTATAGCCGCAACCCTCGACAGAATCACTGGCGTCACCATCTGACCCTCGACAAGACGCTAACGTCACCGGCTGATGATCGCTCGAGATGGGAGGATCCCGCGTTAAGTGTCGAGGCCCCTGACGGGACGTGCGTCTCGATACTTCGAGGATCGAGCCCCCTCGATCAACCAACTCCCGGTGCGTCCGATAGCGCATTTAATACAAAACTACCTAACCTCGTCAAATCGTATGGCCACAGTGTCCGCACAGTGGTCCGTACGGTGGTCGAATCCCGCTTTACTGCCCATACTGAGGACGTGTATCGGTCTGCACGGCACTATTACGCCATACCCAGTGCTGTTAGACAGCTCGAGGCCCCCTTCGACACGCTACGCGACAAACGACCGACATCGGATTCCCTCAATTCAATCTTATCCGCTCAACCACTACGCTCGAGGCTACCCCTCGACCGGACCTCGAGTACGCATCGACGCCCTCCGGTCAACCTTCATCGACTTCAAAAGCTACGCCAACAACTCTCGATACGACCCCAACAGGAACTCGCACGTCCTCTACAGGGGATCACATCTTTCGTCGGTCGGCAACCATGACTCCGAAGGACGGCTGTCAACTCCGAGCCACGCCGCTACAGAACGAGCCATGCGCATGTCCCTGCAGAGGCCTCGGGTTGACCTCCACGACCCGCGACGTCATCACCGCGTCATCGAACCAGGATATTTGTACCCCTGTGCCTCCCCTTGGCCTATAAAATGGGACGCCAGGAGACCCAATAAAGGAAAAACGGAGAACCAACTCTGGACAACGATCTCTCAAACGACCGAACACACGCCTAGGAAGACTCCTAGACTGAGTAGCTCTTTCGATAGACACTCGACCCCCCCTCGAATTCTCTCTTTCGCTTGTATTCGCCCCTATACAAGCACTTAGGTGCAAGATAATACAAATCTTCTCCCCCACTGGACGTAGGGCCTTCTTTGCCCGAACCAGGATAAATCGCTATGTCCTTCTTGCATCACCCATCCGGACGGGTTACACACACACGATTACTCGTTGGTTTAGGATACCCCTGGTTCCTAACGCCGATAGTTGGCTCGTTGATCAACACAATGCTAACCCCATGAAGACGGCCTCATTCTCCTCGTCAGTCTTCGAAGGGTCGCTGACGAAGCCGTGGGATACGACCTCCATGTCGTAGATGTAGCCGGAGCCGATGACCGCCATCGCCCGCTTCATGCCAACATGAAGGGCGCCCCGCACCTTCTCCTTAACCACGCGGCGGAGCTCGAACAGCCGGTCAAGGAGAGGGGCCCCATGGACGTCGTCCGCGGCCGATTCGGGACGAGGGACGTCGAGGCTGTCACAGACCATGTCGAGCATACCGCCGAGCTCGCCGGTCAGCTTCACCTCGGCCGTGCATGACTTTTGGAGCAGGCCGAGGTCGTGATGAGCCCGATCCAGCTCCTCCTCCAAGGCTAAAAACAAACAAATGGAGTCAGTAATGCTTAAGAAAGAGGACTAAGGCAAAAAACCCCTCGAGAGAAGAAGGAAGACTCACCGACGGCGTGGGTCTCGAGCTTTGTGTGGGTGTCTTGCAGAACGAGATACTCGTTCGCAAACGCCTCACCAGCACGGACCATCGACGCCTTCTCCTCCTCGAGTTTCTCGAGGGCCTCGCCTGCCCAAATGGCATTCCGCCTTTGCTCTCGCCAAGCTTCAAAAATCCTGGTGTTTTCGGAGACCGCGACCTCGAGCTCCTTCCGCACAGCCTCGAGGGCCGCACCAACCCTTGCCAGCTCGTCACTGGCCTCGGACCTCGCCCGTTCAAGGGCCCTCCCCGCTTCCTCCTTCGCCTTGGCCTCGGCCTCCTTGGCTTGGGCGGCCACTTGTCGGGCCGAGGCGGTCTCGGACTTTGCCTTCTCAAGCTCACTCCGAGCGGCAGCGGCCTCCTCCTTCGCCTTCGCGGCCTTGACCCAGGCAGACTCGAGCGCTGCTTCTAGCTCGAGGACCTGGTTCCACTTATCCTTGGCGCTGTGGATAAAATGGGACTTGATGTTCGAGCGCCTTCTCAAATCCTAAGAGCAAGAAGGACAAAGGACATCATCGATAAAGAAAACACACCCCGAGTTCCATAACTTCGAAGGACGCTTACCCCGAGGCGCTGGTGGAGGTTGTTGCTGACGAGACCAAACATTGCCTTCGGCGAGCTCTGAAGGCAAGAACGCTCCTCTTCGATGGCCCTCCAGCACTCGAGCTCGGCGGGGTCATCCACCTCCCACGAGGGAGCGTCGTGACTCGTGGTGTCGTGGACGAGGATAGGCTCCGAGCCCCATCCCGAAGTCTCCTCGGAGTACCGCCGCGCCGCCTCGGCTCCGGCACCCTCTGCATCGACGGCCGCGCCCGCCGCAGGACGTTGTTCGCGAACCGCGGGGGGAGACAGACCCTCCCACGGCACGAGAGCCAGCAAGCCGGCCTGCGTCTCCTCCCGCTCGACAAAAGGGTCCACCGGGGCAGGCACGGCGACACTCGCCTCCCCGCCTGACGAGCGCCGCCTCGGCACCCCCGGACTCGACGACCCCCGACCTCGGTGGCGACAGGGGGGGCGTGGCGTCCTTCTCCTTCCCTCCGTCGACGGATGCCTCGCCCTCCTCGGCCTCAAGGACGATGGGCGCCGCCTGCGAAAACCCCGGCCGCGAGTCATCCGAGGGGCGCTCCGGCATGCTGCCCGGCGCCTCGACGGCCATCCCGGCTCGGGGGCTCGACGCCACAACCACCGCAGGCTCGGTGGCCGCTTCGCCGATAACCGAATCGACTCCCCGGGCCAACGCCGCGCGTGCGGCCTTGACCCAAGTGACGACCCCCTCGTTTGAAATCGACGGGGGAGACGAGGCGACGCTCGTCGCCGAAAGAACCGGGCCCATGGCCGGACCCGCCGCGACCGCCGTCGCCTCTGTCGCAGCCTCCGTCCGAAGGCGCTTAGCAGGAGCGGGCCCTGCCAGTGTCCGCCCGCGCTTGATCCTGTGACGAAAGAAAAATTAGATGCGTGGAATCGAGACGCGAAATATAAAACTGCCCCAGGATAAAGAACTTACCCCACTGGGAACCTTCCTGGTGTTCGTGAGGCCCCCGTCGACGGCCGCGTCCCGGCACCTGGAAGGCTCGAAGTCGCTGCCGACGGCGTCACGCCGTGAGGCCCCGCAGCCCCACGAGCAGAGGCCGCCGCCGATGCGGCCAAGGCCAGCACCACCGGCCCGGCTTCGAGGGCCAAGTGACTTTCACGGGGCCCCTCCATGGACCCCTCAGAACCAGCGGCGCCCTGTGTCGAAGGGGCGTCAGCCGTGACCCTCCGGGTCAAGAGATGCTCCTCTTCTCCGCTCCACTCCTCCCCCGATTCCTCATAGGGGGACCTTCCGACGGGCCTCGCCTCTCGTCTCTGCTTAGCCGAGCGCTGCTCGCCCACAGAGAGATCGAGGCTATGCGTCCGCCTCTTCTTGTTCTCCTCCTCCTTCATCTTCTTTGCCGACGAGGCGCCGCGAAGCCCCATCGGATGAGCCCCGAAATCTTCCCTAACGGGGGGCAGCGACAACTCGTAGTCGAGCTCCCCCTACACGCAAAACCCAAAAAATGTAAGGTGAAAAGAAACAAAAAGAAGGGCTCGACGAAGTAATACACTCACCAGTTCGGGGTAACCGGGATCCGGTCGCATCGGGAGGCAGTTGACGTCCTGCGCCGTGAAGGGGCCCGACACCGTGCCTCGAACCCTCTTGGCGACGCTCTCTGGCGTAATAGCCCCGGCAACCATGCGGCTCCCCCTGAGCTCCGCTCCAACGAACATCTGGCTCATGCGAAGCGAGCGCCGCATCAGGGGGAGCACCCGTCGATGGTGGAAGGCTGAGACAACGACCCCGGCAGTCAACCCCTGCCCTCGAAGGGTCGCCAATGCGTCGAGGAGGTCTTCGAGCCTCCCTTGATGGTCCCGCGCTGAGGCGCCCCAGTTGTGGGGACGCGACTCGATGACGCGCCCCGTGTACTGAGGCAGCAGCCCCTCATCATTCCTGATGTAGAACCACTTCGAGGGCCAGGGGCCGTGGCTCGAAGTCAGGCCAATGGGGATGAAGTCGTCGGCCTTCCTCACGGCGAAGTTGCAGCACCCAGCCCGCACCAGCCTCCGCACCCCCGCCGACGCGCTCTTGGAGAAGTACTCCGCCCGAAAGAGGTGGAGCCAGAGCTCCCAGTGCGCCTCCACCCCGAGGTAACCCTTGCAGACTGTGGTGAAGATGGCGGCGTAGGAGATCGCGTTGGGGGAAAGATGCTGAAGCTCAATCCCGTAGTGGTGAGTGAGAGCGCGCATGAACCGGCTCGGCGGGGCGTCGAAGCCCAGCCGATGGAACTTGACGAAGCTGACCACGTAGCCCTCCGGTGGGTTCGGCTCGTGGTCCTCCTTCGGCGAAATGAGCCACTCGGGCTCATCTCTGTTGGTGATGGGATGAAGAAGCCCCTCCGCCACCAACCCCTCCAGCTCCTTCCTCGTCACTTCCGAGGGAACCCACGCCGCAGGCTGAAGAATCTCCGGCGACGCCATGGCAAGGGCACGGAGCTCTTCGGTGGACGGGCGGCCCGGAAGATTTCCTATCTCCGCAGGAAGGCGAGCGCAAGAAAGGAAAGCACGGGGAGGCGAGCGCAAGGAAGGCGAACAAGCGCAGGAAGGCGAACGCGAAAACGGCAGGAAAGCAAGTGAAGAGCAACGCTACGAAGGGTGCCTCCTTTTATTGGGGCAGAAGACTGACGGACGGCCGACGCTTGCCCGACCAGTAAGTTCCCGCGTTAAATGCACCCAAAGCACTCTTTTCTCGATTCCTGTGCGTCATGGACAGGGCCGTTTCGCATTCACCCCTTCGACTCCCATCGACCATGGACACACGTCAAGCGTCCGCGAATCAGGCATCATGCCGGCCCCACCACGACTGCACCGTTTCGACTCCCGTGATATTACGGCCATGCCGCTTCGAATCTTTTCTTCAAAAACTAGAACTAACAGTTACCCTCCTCGAAATACGCTTCAAGTATAGGACTCACCCACTACCGCGCCGCTCCGGCTTCTACGCAAAAAGGCACGCGTGATGGACAGGAGGAGTTATCCACAGACGGATCTTCCCACGACACGGGATACGGGCCCAGGCCCTCGAAATCTCCAGGGAGCGAAGGCTGGCCCTCGGAAAGGGTTCGACAGCCGCCCTCGAGTACCGGAGTTAGGGGTGACCGAGGGGGGCCGACGCGAGTCCCTTGCTCAAGAACAAGTTCTCGAGGCCCCCTCGGACACATTCAAGGCAAAACTAAGGGACCACAACAGAATCTCCTCGAGGGGAGGCATCGAGCCACCGGACCCGATCGAAAGGGTCTGGCATCCGTGGGACCCACTGTTTTGCTCGAATAAGAGCGCCTCAGGGCCACTAGTCGACCCCTATCGAACGGGGCATGAGCTCTTACTTGAATTTCCCGATAGTAGCTCACCTGAGACGTTGATGCTCGCTCGGGCATGGGTAGCACAACGCTTCTCCCCCTCTACCCGATCGAAAGGGTTCATGAGGGTCGAACGAAAAAGTCGAGTTCGCACCTGACCGGCTTCGACGAAAGAAGCTAAGGAGCAGGCTCGCAACTGGGTGGCCTCGACGAAAGAGGGTCCAACCTCCCGGGGGCTCGATCATTCGAGTACGCATCGACCAAACGCAAAATAAAAAAGACCTCGGGCGAGTATTCTACTCACCCGAGGCCTCGGGGGCTACACCCGAAGGGTGCGCTCGCGCGCACCCTTCGGAAAACGACCAACACTTCGAGTCCATTTGATTGAGCCTCCGTGTAAGTATCAACACTTACACGAAGCCTCGGGGGCTACTGTCGGTTACTGAGAGTAGGGATACCCTAAACCTTCCTTGATTTCGGTCGAACCCCGAGCTTGCCCTCAGATTAATCTCACGCGACCAGGCCATACCTCCTCGACCCACTGGGCCCATCGGCAAATACACACTGGGCCGGCCCACAATAGAGTACAGCCGCAACCCTCGATAGAATCACTGGCGTCACCATCTGACCCTCGACAAGACGCTAACGTCACCGGCTGATGATCGCTCAAGATGGGAGGATCCCGCGTTAAGTGTCGAGGCCCCCGACGGGACGTGCGTCTCGATACTTCGAGGATCAAGCCCCCCTCGATCGACCAACTCCCGGTGCGTCCGGTAGCGCATTTAATACAAAACTACCTAACCTCGTCAAATCGTATGGCCACAGTGTCCGCACAGTGGTCCGTACGGCGGTCGAATCCCGCTTTACTGCCCATACTGAGGATGTGTATCGGTCTGCACGGCACTATTACGCCATACCCAGTGCTGTTAGACAGCTCGAGGCCCCCTTCGACACGCTACGCGACAAACGACCGACATCGGATTCCCTCAATTCAATCTTATCCGCTCAACCACTACGCTCGAGGCTACCCCTCGACCGGACCTCGAGTACGCATCGACGCCCTCCGGTCAACCTTCATCGACTTCGAAAGCTGCGCCAACAACTCCCGATACGACCCCAACAGGAACTCGCACGTCCTCGACAGGGGATCACGTCTTTCGCCGGTCAGCAACCATGACTCCGAAGGACGGCTGTCAACTCCGAGCCACGCCGCTACAGAACGAGCCATGCTCAGCGCACGTCCCTGCAGAGGCCTCGGGTTGACCTCCACGACCCGCGACGTCATCACCGCGTCATCGAACCAGGATATTTGTACCCCTGTGCCTCCCCTTGGCCTATAAAAGGGGACGCCAGGAGACCCAATAAAGGAAAAACGGAGAACCAACTCTGGACAACGATCTCTCGAATGACCGAACACACGCCTAGGAAGACTCCTAGACTGAGTAGCTCTTTCGATAGACACTCGACCCCCCCTCGAATTCTCTCTTTCGCTTGTATTCGCCCCTGTACAAGCACTTAGGTGCAAGATAATACAAATCTTCTCCCCCCGCTGGACGTAGGGCCTTCTTTGCCCGAACCAGGATAAATCGCTGTGTCCTTCTTGCATCACCCATCCAGATGGGTTACACACACATGATTACTCGTTGGTTTAGGATACCCCCGGGTTCCTAACGCCGACACACGGTGATCGGCAACAGGAGGAAATCTGGTCGGAAAACTAGTCAGGACCACACCGATCACGGTGGTTAGCAACAAGATGGAACCTAGTCAGTAAACTGGTCGGGATCTCACCGATCACTGTGGTGAGCAACAGGATGGAACCTGGTCGGTAAACTGGTCGGGACCTCACCAATCACTATGGTCAGCAACAAGACAAAAACTGGTCAGAAAAACTGCTGGTCGGGACCACGTCAATCATGGTGGTCGACAAAAAGTCAGAAGCTAGTCGAGAAACTAGTCAGGAGCACCTGGTCTAAAATGGAAGGCACTTAAGCACTGTAGTGCTACTGTTTGTTCTCCCAGATCTGCCAGCTAGCTTCACCACCGCAGCTATCAGACCACAGACGAAAGAATCAGGAAACTGGGGTCAAGGGCAAGTGCTGCTCAAACGAGCTCACACGGCGCCTGAGTGCACGATGCTGGTAGCACTGCTATAGAGCCACATAGGAATCCTTCACTCAGTCAGAAGGCGGAGAACCGAAGGAAACTTAGGAAAGAGCACTTGCTCAGGACAGCAGGAACACGAGAGAGAAATCAATGAAAACTGGATCTGATCAACACAGATCGACACCAGATTTCACAAGGCCATCACGAGGGAGATGGAAAGCTATTCCCAAGAAATCGTCACTCAATTTAAACTCTATGGGCGGGAAAAATAAGATCTTGGCCGGACACCCGGTTTTTTCCCAAAAACACAAATCTTGCGATTTCTTGATGTACGTGTGGAATTAGTTCAATTCACTTGGAGATCTAGTTCATCACTCGGCAAAACATTAATCAGCACAAGAACAAGCCAAATCGCTTCGAATCTGATGAATCAAAGTTCATCCAAGAATACCACAAAAAGTCAACACAGCACAGAGACAAACGAAGATCACAGATAAAAGTGACCAAGCCCAGAGGGCACGAGGAGGATTCGGGCCTTCATTTCCACACTAAATATCTCACAAATACATGGATTAAATTCTTGTTCTTGGACCTCTAACAAGAACACGAACTGGGGGAGGAACCGGGTACAGAAAGGATAAACCAAAAAGTAATAGAGGGGGGCGAAAAAGAGGTAGTGGAGAGGTCGGTCGGCCACTTTTATTTATATGCCTATTACATAATTCTACTTCTACCCCTAGACATTATTAGAGAGAACCACCTAGCCAAGGGCACTATGGTCCAACTCGAGTTTCCTGATCCAACGACCACCGCACCTTCTCACCGGCAGCCTTGCCTCGACGCAATCTGCCTGATGCTGCCACATGCTGTCCGTCCGCATCGGGACCTCCGCCCGGGTTTTGAGGCGCAAACCCGTGAAACCTACCGCCGATGGTTTTGAGGGCAAACCACCAAACCTTCCACGAGTATTGTACCCCGTACGCATCCCCCACTGATGGTTTTGAGGATAAACCACCAAACCTCCTCGCAAGTAGCGTAGCCCATACACGTCCCCCGCCATGTACACTTGCACTCGTCGATGTCCCAAGTATCATCCACCGCGGCTGGCCACCCGGCCGTCTGATTCGTCGGTCCAAGCCTCGCGTCCGCCCTTCACCGCACTCGGTCCGTCAGCATGGCATGCCCTACTTACCTTCTCCCGACCGTTGCCACCACCTCCGGACTCCACACCTGCACATCACTAGCTAAGAGACACGTTTCGACACATAACCCTGTGCCAGGGGATCAATAAAACCACCGAACCGACAACCAACCATAAGTGTTGGACATGTTGACAATCACTCATCACACCAACAAAGATTCTACACCATGATATGGAAAATCATGTGTCCGCAGTTGCTTGAGAATTTGTTTGATTAATCGCCAATCCAATGGTTTAGAGGGAATTGTGAGGGATTTTATCCTCTACAAGTCAAAATCACCTTGGTTTGGGTGGTCTTCATCTTTTTCAAGCCCTCCCAGTCCTCGTGGTTCATCACAAAATAAGAAACCACGGCTCTAAGGCCATGGCGGTGCCCACAGGTACCAGATCTAGTTTTCACCTTTTAAATTTTTATTTCATATCTCTTGTTTCAACATGCGAATGTACAAGGTATGTATATCTTTTTCTTTATTTAATATATGGAATCCAACCTCTCTAGATTGTCCTCTACCCCCTCCGAGCCTCTCCCATTTATATCCGTTCCATAGACTTTTGCATAGATCTTCATCACACCGCTAGGGTACCCCTTTCCTTCGCTTTTCATCTATGCAATCATTGGAAATCACAAAAGGAGTGCCACCACAACTTCGCTCCTCGTTAAACACGAGAATAAACATTGGTTACTACCACATACTTCACAAGAGTCCATGCTGGCGCAAATAGGTACAAATCCTAATCGTAGTGTACCTATCTCCTTTTTTATTTGGATGTTTATCCATTTAGAGATTGGTATGTCTCGGATTACAACATTGTTTTACGTGTGCAAACTTTTTGAGTTTCTTTCATGGACTTGAAGCTTATTTCCTACATGATGTGGTACCTTTGTCAAATAAGGAAGCTAGTTGGGCAGGGTATAGTCATAGGCATCATGAGTCTAGAGGTTAGCACAGTAGCAGATGGGAACAACAAATCTAGTGGTAAGACACTACTAGAGAGGACAAGGAGGAGGAAGAGGGAGGGGAGGAACGAATATGCTATAGGAATGTATCTTGATTCTTGGAGGTGACCAATAGATGGTGGTGAAAAAGTTTGATGCTATAGCCGCCGGCACAAGGACAACCATCGGGAAGTCTCATGGTGGCTGTGCGAGTAAAGTCAAGAAAGAAATAAGTTTGTTTTTCTTTTCTACAACGAAAGACAAGAGGGGGTTGTGGCTACATTAGAATGGATAGATTTGAGCCGTCCTTTGTCGATCTAATGGATAGTTCCAAACTCAATTGATGAATAGACGTCTCTCACTGGAGCCCAGTATAATCGAGAAGTAGAACAGACCGACGCCCGCGTCGCCCCCCGCTCGGGTGACTCGGGCAGTCCCAACCCTAGTCCACCGCCGGACCTCCACCCTCCCTCTTCCCACATCGCCGCCGCGGGAGGAGGCCCCCGGGACGCCCGTGCGACCTCCTAGGATGGTGGCGGCGGGGCTATTCCCAGGCGGCCGGGCTTCCCTGGGCGGGGTGGGAGACCGGCGGCCATGGCGGGGCGGGACGGCGCGACGACGGTTGAGGCACGATGTCACCGGTGTGGGATGAGCTGCGATGGCAGAGGTGTGGTGTGGGGCTCACGGTGCGGGCGCTGGATGGCTCTCCCTCGCCGTCTTTAGGGCGGGGCGGAGTGGCGGTGATCTGAGCGGCGAGGACGCCGGGTGCGGCGGCGTCGGGCCCGATCCGGTGCTACCTTGTGTGGATCCGACGGTCCCTTCCTCCCCGGGCCTCCTCCTCTACTTCGTCGACCCCTGCTCGACCCCTCCATCTCTGATGATGACATCACCATTCACCTGGTGACGTCACCGTGCGCCCGCTAGCTCATTCTGCCCGGGTGTAGGACGATCCGGCCTCCCCTTGTTGGGATTCGGCGCCTACATCCTCCGGGCGTGGGGTGGGTTGTGCGGGGGTAGTGCCCCACTGCTGAGGGGGACGGCTTCTTCGATGACACTGTGGTGCGTGGCCAGCCATGGCTTTGGCAGGCTTGCGGTGCCGTGGTGGTGGTGCTGGCGGTGCTTGGCCCGGTGAAGGCCGCTCTCCTCTATTGTGGCTCACCGGTGGTGCTTGAGTGGGCGTAGGGGCAGCGACGGGATCCCCCCTCTCTGCTCGTCCCTCCTCCTTCCCGATGGTAGCTGCGCTGCGGCAGTGGCTGGGGCTCGTGTTGGCGTCAGGGGACGGTCTTCGTCTATGCCGTCCCTCCCCCATGATCCTGTCTGCCGTTATGGGATGGTCGTTGTGTGGTCGGAGGCCTTGGCGTCCATGGGGCGCTAGTCTGGGGTCCTACTCCAGATCCGTCACCCTCGGAGCAGGTCGGCGACGGCTTGGGTGGTGCGGCTGGTGGACGTGCACCGCGGCGGTGGCCGGTCCTCGTATGTCGTCTGATTGGTGTGATGCTGGCACAGTTTTGTGGCTACTTGCGTGGCTGGCGCGTCGGTCCTTCTGGTGAGGCTTCTGCAGGTCTGGCGACAACGTCTATGGTGCCTGGCTGGGACCTAGCTTCCTGAACGGTGTCCGTGCGGTGGGTGTTTTGGGCGAAAGCCTAGAGACGGCGACACCCATGGGTGCCATTCTCCCTATTGAGGGCGTCGCGTCCTCTGCATTATCCACGGGTGAAAACCCAGTCCTCTTCGGATAGGCGACGGCGGTGCTTGGACATTGTACCCCTCTTGAGGGCGTCGTTGTGGATTTGGACTCGATCGGGGTGTCTTGCGATAGGGCTTGGTCGCTGTTTTCCGTTGTTGTGCCGTGCGGGTTGTGCTAGTGGTGGAGTAGGAGTTAGTTTGTTTTTTCTTTTCGCTTTCTCCTTTTGAGTGGTTGTACCGTGTTGATGTTCTAATCCAACCGGTACTGAGGGTTCAAGTGGTTGCTCGCGCCGATGACCCAATCCGATCGAGGGGTTGAGGCTTATGTCGATGTTCCAATATGACCGAGCAATGAGTTGAGTGGGCGCTAGCTGTGGCGCGAGTTGAGTTGATTTGGTACCTAGGTGTGTAGGTAGAGTAGGATATCCTCCACAACTATGTGGTTTTCTGACCCGATATCCGATAAAAAACTGAACTGACACTTATTTTTTATTCATTTGTCTAATAGAAACCAGTCTCCTCCCTTGAAATCTTACAAGGTGACTTGCTTTCACGAGGGAAAGGTTTAGAGCGTGTTTAGGACTGTGGTGTGACAGCCATCCTATATGTTGCGTGGAGAAAAGAGTTATCGATGTCATAAGATGTTTGCGGGATCTTTTTTATAACCTTTTTATAAATGTTCTCATAGTGGAGCAACTGCATGCAAATCCGATTTTAATCCAAAAGAAACAGGCCGGCCCAGGAGGCCACGAGGCCCGAAACAACAAGTGTCACTTCTACACATCCCCATCCGCAGCCCAGCCCGCACTCCGTGCCCCTCCTCGTCCTAGGTCTTTGTGACCCTGCCGCCAGCCGCCCGCCAGTAGAGCGCGACGCGACGCGAGGTGCCACCGCCGCCCGCGCGAAACAGCCGTTCGCCCCGAAAATCTCCCGCCTCCCGCGCAGATGGGATGGCGATGGCGTCCGGTTTCACACAGACCACGCGCCCTGCACCCAAACATTTTCGTTCCGCCGGCTGCCTGCCCGAGTGCCCGCCACCATTTCCCTCCCGTTTCGAAACCCCCGATTGGCCGCGCTGCCCTCCGCCCCTCCCCCGCGTATTTGACTGGCGCTAGAGCCAGCGCCCAGCTCAAGCTTCCTCGCATCTGTCTCTGGCTCAAGCTTGCTATCAAGCTCAAGCTTCCTCTTACCACTTCTCCCTCCCTCGGCATCGCTCGAGGGTGGTATCGGAGGGGAGGCGGCGGAGCGCGGGAGTAGTAGGAAGAAGGGGCGTTCGTGTCGTGGGCGGAGGGAATGGAGAACCTGGGGAGGTTCCTGAACCCGCTGGTGCTCAACCTGCAGAAGATGGAGCTGGAGCTCACCTGCCCCGTCTGGTGGGTCAAACCATCCCTCCCTCTTGTGTCCTTTGCTTTTGCCTTCCGGATGTCGAAATACCATTTCTTATCGTCCAAGATCTCGGCGCGCCTAAGATTAGCAAGCATGGCCGCAACAGCGGGAACGAGCTTGACTTAGGTAGAGCTAGATCCGTGCAAAATGGCGAGCTTCGATCCATTTATTTAGAGTGGCATGAGGGGATGAATGGATTCGTATGCTGAACTTCTTGGTTGTCTGACGGTGAAATCTTTTGTTTGCCAGCCTGAAGCTGCTCACCTCGCCCACAACGCTCCCGTGCTCCCACACGTCCTGCAGGTGACGCCTCAACCGACGAGTGCTCGTCACCCTCCACTCATCTTGCACTGCGAGTTGTGGCGACTGACAAGTTTGTTCCTTTCTTTCTTTCAGCAAGTGTGCTCTTACACCGACTTCAAAGGGTTACAGCTGTGCCATTTGCAAATCAGGCTATTGTTCTCAAGGTATGTCATGGTTTACTGAATTGTTTGGGGGTTCTGATTGACGCCTTGAGTCTTTATCTGACCCCAGCCTTGTTTGCAGATTTAAGGCCAGCTTCTCACCTCGAGTCGATAGTGAGCATTCACAGGAGCCTCAACTCTACCGTCAGAACCATGATTGAACAACAGGACGCTCAAATTAACATTCCTGGTACACCCATTCTTGCAGAATATGAGCTTCAAGCACTGTTAATAACTAGCGGTCTGTCAAAGTTTTGATTGATGTGGAAAATTTTCTTTTTGTTCAGTTGTAAAGACAGCATCTCATGGAACACCAGAATCAGGAAACAGAAGTGGGGTGATGGAGACATCGGACCAGATGAAATCTTACAACCCTGTTGCTTCAAAGCTAGTATATAACCAATCAACTGGACCTGCATTTGGGAACACTGATGGTGTTCAAGCAAAAGATCCTGCATTTGAGAGCAAAGCTGGTGCTGCAGCTGTTGAACCGACAGTTATTGTGCAAAAGGGACATTCTGGGTCACAATCTTCTGATGGCCCTGAAGATTTGGATTGTGACAGCAATGACCTTGAAGGAGAACTGGTAATATTCTATTGTATCTAGACTACCTCCCTTTTTTCCCTTTCTTTTTTTTTTCAAAAGATGTTTAGAAAAATGCTTTGTGTAGGCTCACTCTTAAATGTGTGCTATTCTGTCAGATAACAACCAGACCACCTCTTCAAGCTGCACCGAAAAGAGAGGCAAATGTAATGGATGACCATACCAGAGAATTGAAGAGGCAAAAATCAAATGATCAGGTTCAAAGTAAGTCATTTCCTGCCTGAACTCCTTTCTGAATATTTGGAAATGCAAGATGCTAATGTGATCTTGAACACATATACAGGACAAGCAACCATGGCCAGTGCTTGGAAATGTGAGTTCTGTCATTCTTCCCAAGTCACTGAGGTTGGTCTTGCAGAACTTAAACAAGACTTGGAGTTTGTTTATTATTATTTAGGATATGTGTGGCCTGTTGCCTGTTTCTTTTATATATATATACTCACTACTCGAAGAACCTAATGTAAATTGTAATTTACAGTGCACTGGCCCTTTGTCACATTATCTGAATGGGGAGCCAATAGAAGCAGATCAAGCTTGGAAATCAAGTGTTCTGCATGTCCATGAGAAATGTGTTGAATGGTATGTACCTGGCAACTTTCATGGTACTATTTCTGAATGTTGAGCACATACTTCATTTCACTGATTTGTACACATACAGGGCTCCTCAAGCATTCTTTACTGGTGACATTGCAAACAACTTGGAGCCTGAGTTGGCCCGTGCTTCTAAGATCAAATGCAGTGTTTGTGGCTTGAAAGGTGCAGCACTTGGCTGCCTTGTGAAGAGCTGTCGCAAAAGTTTTCATGTCCCATGTGCCAACAACATCAAAGGCTGCAAATGGGATCAAGTAAGTCTTGTTCCGTAAATCATGATTGTCCATTGTGTATTAAGTGAAAAGTGTGCCCTTTTGTGGTAAAATATTTGTTGATCATCTCACTTAACAAATGTGATTTTCTCCAGGAGAACTTTGTTATGCTGTGTCCTACACATTCGTCAAAAAAACTGCCTTGTGAGAGATCGAAGTCAAAAAAGAAGAACAAGCTGCAGCAGTATGCCATTGTGCCTGTTATACATGACTCTATTTTGCTATGCCTGATTGTGTCTTCTGATGGCCCCTCTTTGAATTTTGTAGACCATTTTCTGACACTGATGATCTGAATTCACCTTCTCCAATGCAAAGGGATGAGCTTTGGACTGCTTCACCTTTTCTGACTACTGGATGGGTGATATGTGGATCTGCCCTCATTGGCCATGAGAGGGTAATTGCTTTTTTTGACATGATCTTGATAACTAAGGTACTTTAGAGCTTATTCAAGTATGTAATGTGCCCTGAGATGTTCATAAACTTAACAGGAAATCCTGGATCAGTTTGAGTGTCGCACTGCCATCACAGTAACTAACACTTGGAGTTCGGATGTGACTCATGTGATAGCTAGTACGGATGAACTTGGGGCATGCGCAAGGACACTTAAGGTTCTCATGGCTATTTTAGCTGGGAAATGGGTTCTCAATGTGAATTGTAAGTCCATTTTTCTGAAGATCCGTAAATATACTCAGGGCTAATCAAATTATATGTTGTGGCTTGTTTGTGATTATGGAGCCATCACAATTCACAACTTAGACAGGATAGTTCAACTAAGTGCTGTATCTAGTATATTGCTTGCTAGGTTGCTTTTGCTTAGACTGCCCTGTTCTGCAAAGAAGTTTATTCTAATGCAAATTTGCATTTAATATTTAGGGCTGAAAGCCTGTATCGAGGCTAGGAAACCAATCCCAGAAGAGCCCTATGAGATAAGGCGTGATGTTCATGGCTCTGTTGATGGCCCTCGCTCAGGAAGGCTTCGAGCAATGCAGCAGGTTCGCAAATAAATTCCGGGAGTAGATAAGCCAAACCATTACTCCATTGTAACAATCTTGTTGGTGTACTGACGGCACACATTTCCCCTTCTGTAGGCACCAAGCCTGTTTGCTGGGTTGACCTTCTATTTCAGTGGCAATTTCATGCCAGGATACAAGGCCAACCTTGAAGATTTGATTGCTGCAGCAGGGGGTTCCATTTTGGAGAAGACCGAGCTCTCTACTACATCCTTGATTCTGTACAGCATGGAGCCGCCGCGAGGAAACAATCTCAACACCCTTGAAACCATCAATAAGAGAATAGCTGAGGCTCAAGAACTGGCAGCCACAGTTGGCTGCAAAGCCATTCCTCATACATGGATTCTGGATTGTATTGCATCCTGCACGGTTGAATTGAATGTATGATACTGATGTGTGTTGTTTTTTTCTTTTCAAAAAGGAGATTAGGATGTGATCGACATGTTGTATTGATCCAAAATATCTTTGAATGTTGTAGCATGCTCAATTCAATTGGAATAAACTTGTGTACCTCAGTCAGCGTTACTGTCGGTGATGTCATTCACATGTTTCACCTACTGACAGGTGCAGTTGGTCTGATTTTTTTTTATTTCTAATAAACAGAAAAGGTTGGACCTGGTAGGTTAGGTTTACTCCAATATCTTGAATTGGTGTGGAAAAATAAACTACCAGATGGGTGCCATCTGCACTGTCTGTTCCAGATCCAACACTCAACGCCACTCGATGCTTCACATATTTGCCTGTGGAGTTATTTGAAAAAGCCCTGAAATGATTGTGGAGTGCATTGGAAACAAAGCAAACGGGATGGCTGAGCTGAGGAGGTTGCTTCAGAAGTAGTTCACCAGCAGCAGCCAGGAGAGGTCCCCCTCACACCCTCTAGGCTCTAGTCTCACCAGTCAGGCAGCCACCGCCCACCGGCGTCCTCTCCTCTCCCTGGTGTCCCGTGAATTTGTTTTTTCCGTCCACCAGACCATGATCCTGATATCAAAGCAACACTTGTACCTCTCTTCTCTCCTTTTCCCTTTTATTTGATCACTTTAAGGAACCGGTGCTGGTCCTGGGTGTGCCCAACGCCATGGCGTTCTTCAGCAGTGGATCCCGGGTGCTGGTGGAAATCCTGACGAGGATGCAGAGGTGAGTTGTATGCTGTTACTCGTCTGTAGTTTGGCTGTAAAAACATGGAGTCTGTAATTGGTATGCGCTATGGTAAACGAAGTGGCTTTCACTGGACTCTGGGCATGATGATTCTGCACTCTATATTCGCTCAAGTGGTGTAGTAAATAAATACTGACTCTGTAATATCTGAATGTGGCAAGCTATAAAATTTTGAAATTCCTGGACCTTGATATAATATATATATGTGCTCTGCTTACTGAAATTCAAATGTGTGTTGTCGCAGCGCTGAAAGACCAATGCCTGTCGACCACGCCTTCTTCGAGTTTGGATCAATTCGATATCATGTGGAGGTATGTATGTAATACCATTTCCCAATTCGTCGCCCGCAGCATCCCTGGGAAGAAACATGCATGGCGAGACACACGAAGAGTGATCATCCGCGTAAACCATGCTGCAGGCTTCAGTGTCGGATCCTGAGAACGTCTTCCTGTCGATATCGACGCCATCGCTCTCCCACGGGGCCGCCGCACCCTTGTCGCCGTCGAGCGGCGGCGGCCTGCCTGAACTGACCCTGCAGGAGACGAGGAAGACGTATGGCAGGTTCGCGGAGATCGTGGAGCCGCCGAGGGAAGGATACGTCCTGACGCTCAGGCTCAACTTCTCCGGCCTCACCCGGCCGAAAGGTACCTATGTACGAAGACAAGCGATTGATCGTCGCCCAACGATGACAACCGATTGACCGCGCTCTGAATTATATATACATACATAGATCGCGTGAAGGCCATTAACCAGGTGTCGCTGCTGCAATCCGTGGTGCTGAGCTCGCAGCTGAAGGACAAGCTGGGGAGCCTTGTCTCGTCGGGGTCGGGCACCTTGAGGCTCGTGTACAACCAGAGGGGGCCCTTCTTCGTCAGCAGGACGGTACGTTGGAAATTTTCTTCAGACTGTCAGAGAAATCAAGGCGACGCACAGGCCCGCTGCATCAATGCAAACTGGCCCATGCAGCTCGATCGCTAACAATGCGGGTACATGCGTCCTGCTGCAGGCTGAAAAGATAAACGCCATCTTCCCCGTGCGCTTCAGGGACGACACGGACCTCGCCATCGCCACCTCCTTCTTTCAGGTCGGCACGGTGTGCTTGCACGCACCGCATCTCGCGGTTTGCACGCACTCGTATCTGGCGTTATCTTACATCACGGCGGCGGATGAACTTTACCGTTGCAGGAGCTGCAGGACGTCGGGAACTCGTTGGCGAGGGCGCCCAAGTGCAGCTGGTCGCCGATCCCGCCGCCGGAGCTGCGCGGGGAGAACGTGCACCACCTCACCACCAACGGCGGCTTCGCCTCCTTCGGTACGTGCGGGTCCACGGGCCGGCCGTGTGGTTTCCTCCACTCCAGTTAAGAGCTTCTAGTCACGGGCCGGGCTTCTTCGTTCACCTCTCCTATGTGCAGGCGTCCTGCCGCGGCACGTGAGGGGGAAGCGGGCCTCCAAGACCGCGTGGATCCTCCTCAACTTCCAGTCCTACGTCAAATACCACATCAAGGTTTGGCAGCGCCCAGCGCTCACCGCCCACCCACCCGACCCCGTCCTCCGTTTCCGTACCGTGGCTGACGCCGGCGGCGGTGACGGTGACGACGCTGATGCTTTGCAGTGCACGCGGAGCCACGTCCAGAGCCGGATGCGGGAGCTGCTGGAGACGCTGACGGAGGCCGTCCAGAACGCGAGGCTCCGGGGCACGGCGAATAGCGACGACAAGAAGAAGAAGAAGCGGTCGCCACAAGGTACGTATTGCAGTCTGCTCACCAGAATCGTACGTATTTCTCCAAGGCCCTTGCTTGTACTAGGTGTCTGCTAGGTGAGGAGTACTACAAGACTCATCACGTGATCAGTCATATGTACTGTTTACCGTCGTACGTACGAGATCGATGAAAGTAAAAACCCATCCGCCACCGTACCGTACGGTTGAACAAAGCAATGCAAATTTTATACGTTCCCTACTACTTATGAATTAAGATATTTATTAAGAAAGAATATAGAATAGGTAATAAAAGAAATTAGTAAATATTATGAAATCTAGAAAATCTTTAGAAGGGGGACATTTATCTTAAATTTATGAGCCTCTTTGGTCTATAAATAGAGACGCCCCTCCTTATCATGACATAGAGATCTATGAGAGCATGGCATGAGAGATGTAAAAGGTGAGTGCTAGGTAGTCACTCTTGTGTACCCCGGTTGGGCCATATAGTTTCTAAGTACTTAGTGCTTAAGTTGTGATCCATCGAAGGTAGACTCTGCCATCCGGGATCCTAAGGGTCTGCACTTCATCGTAGGTAGGCTCTGCCATCCGGAAGTCAGCTTCATCTGTTGGTAGGCTCTGCCATCCGAAAGTGAGAAGACGGCTCTGCCGTCGAAAGGACCCTCTGCACTAAGTAACTAAAAATTATAAAAGAACCGATCGATTCAGAGTGAGTTGGTGTTCTAGGTGTAGGTCCTCATTAGTGGGTATTAGGGCCACCCAAAAACTCCTACAACTGGTATCGGAGCTGTGACGGTTCAGGACCGTCAGGAAGAGGTTTTTTAGTCGGTGTAACATCAAGGCACTAAGGGAAGACTCTGCCGGAGTTCACAGTCAGGGACCGTGAAGGAACGCTGGTCCGGGACCAAGCGTAGTTGACACCATGTGTCCGTTGATATGGCGAATCTCTTTAGTGGAGGAGGCATTAAGAAGCTCAACAATAACAATTATGGCTATTGAAAGACCTGCATGAAGTCTTACACAAGACCTATGGGAGGTTGTTGCGGGCACCGAAATGGAGCCTCCATCAAAGGAGAATGGCGATGCCTTGCGAAAATGGCATATCAAAGCCGGCAAGGCCATGTTCGAGCTGAAGACAACTATTAAGGAGGACCTACTGTAGCATATCCGAGATGTATAGCCCAAAGGAAGCTTGAGAGACTCTTGGAAAATTATTCTCGAAGAATAATGAAGCATGCCTCCAATTATTAGAAAAGGAGCTCTCAGGTATCTCTCAAGGAACTATGTCTATTGGTCAATATTTCACAAAAATAGAATCCATATGTCGAGAGATATCCGAGCTGGCACCGGAGGAGAAAGTTGGTGATGCCCGCATGAGGAGAATCATCAATGGCCTTAGACCCGAATATTATGGGTTTATAGCCGCAGTGAGTGGATGGCCGACTCAACCTTCATTGGTGGAGTTAGAAAATCTGTTGGCTAATCAGGAGGAGTTAGCCAAGAGGATGGAAGGCGTTTCTATGAAGGAAGAAGAGGAGACTCTCTTCACAAGCAAGAAGAAGGGACCACCTAGGAGGCAAGGAAAGTCGAAGCCAAGATGGATGGAAGGTGACAAGCATCACCCAAAGGAGAAAAATAGCTATTCAGGGGAAGCCCATGGACGAGAAAACCAGCAACAACCAAAGAAGGATGGATGCTTCAATTGTGGTAAGAAGGGTCACTTTTCTCGAGAATACTGGTTTTCAAGGAGGCGCTTTGAAGGAAATGAGAAGCGGAATGAGAAGCGTTTTGAAGGGAATATGGCCAGCACCACAAGTGAGAAAAAGAAAAATTACACTAGTAAAGAAGAATGGGATGTTGAAGCTGGGTTTTCTCAAGGTGTTGAGGAAAATGAGTTAGAGGAGGACATGGAGGCACATACTTTTGCAGCAACAACTGATCCAACAATTAACTAAAAGGAGGATTGGATCATTGATTCTGGGTGCTCCAATCACATGACTAGTAATAATAAAAATTTGGAGGGAATCGCCGACTATAAAGGAAGGAGAGTTATGCTTATAGCAGACAACTTAAAGTTACCAATCTCTCATGTTGAAAAGGCGGTTGTTCCAAGGTATGGTCCTCAACAACTTCAACTTGATATAGTTTATCATGTTCCTGGCTTGAAGTAGAATCTGCTGTCGGTCCCTCAGTTGACAGTAGAAGGAAAATATGTGCTCTTTGGGCCAGAAGGTGTGGCAATTTTTAGAAAATTAAAGGTGATTGGCACACCCATCATGGAAGGAAGGAGGAGACAATTGGTCTATGTCCTCTCTGCTGAATCTGCTTATGTGGACAAGGCTCGGAGGAATAAGACGAGTGATCTTTGGCATGCGCGTCTTGGACATGTTAACTATAGTAAGCTGAAGGAGATGATCTAGAAGCAAGTATTAAAGGGGCTTCCTCAAGTGGATATCTGGACAGACACTGTTTGTGCTGGTTGTCAGTATGGCAAGGCCCATCAATTGTCATACAAGGAATGAAAACATCGGTCCGAGACGCCGTTGGAGCTCATACACTCGGATGTTTTTGGCCCAGTCAAGCAAATATCTATTGAAGGTATGAGGTACATGGTGACTTTCATTGATGACTTCTCAAGGTATGTCTGGGTTAATTTTATGAAAGAGAAGTCTGAAGCTTTCACAAAATTCAAAGAGTTCAAGGAGAAGGTAGAAGGTGAACTCAACATAAAAATTAAGTGCCTCCGTACTGATAATGGGAGAGAATATTTATCAAATGAGTTCACCAACTATCTTAAGGAGCATAAAATAAGAAGGCAATTAACTTGTCCCAATACTCCACAACAAAATGGAGTAGCGGAGCGCAAGAATCGTCATCTTGCGGAGACTAGTCGAAGTATGCTCCATGCCAAGAATATACCAACAAGATTCTGGACCGAGTGTATGATGACAACAGCCTATGTGATTAATTGGCTACCACAAACTAAGTTGGGATTCAAGTCACCACATGACCTATTATGAAAGGTGAAGCTAGTGGTAAGCCATCTCAAAGTATTTGGTTGTGTTTGCTATGTGTTTGTGCCCGATCATCTAAGGAGCAAGTTTGAGAAGAAAGCAATTCGGTGCATCTTTGTTGGCTATGATGATGCATGGAAAGGTTGGAGGTGTTGCGATCCAACCACAGGAAGGTGCCACACCTCAAGAAATATGGTGCTTGATGAAGCCTCAGCATGGTGATCACCAGAGAAGGTTGAGCTACCAAAATTACATGATTTTGAGGAGGCTTTAGAAGGAATCCAAGAAGAAGAAGAGCATCAATCAACCCCAAGAGAAGATAAAGAGGGTTCTCCAAACAAAGGCAAGAATCCTTGGAAGACTGCTGTACATCAAGCACTCAACTACCACAAGTAGAGCTTGACGAACTTATTCAAGAATTAAGGAGGACAAGAAGACAGAGGAAGCCTAATCCAAGATATGTTAATACTGCCTTAGTTAATGAGTCTATACCTATTGAGCCATCCTCATATGAAGAAGTAGAAAAAGGTCCCGAGTGACGTAAGGTGATGGAAGAGGAAATCAGGACACTAAATGAGAATCAAACATAGAATTTGGTGCCAAGGCCAACGGAAGTAAAGCACATATCTTGCAAATGGGTTTACAAGATAAAGACTCGTCCTAATGGCTCAATTGAGAGGTATAAGGCTCGTCTTGTGGCTCGGGGTTTCTCTCAACAATATGGGCTGGATTATGAAGAAACATTCAGTCCGGTGGCAAAAATCACAACTGTTCGAGTCTTGCTAGCATTGGCTGCTTGCAAGTCTTGGAAGTTGTGGCAGATGGATGTCAAGAATGCATTCTTACATGGCGAGCTTGACAAGGACATCTACATGGAGCAACCAAGAGGTTTTGTGAGTAAGATCCACCCCGGGTATGTTTGTAAATTGAAGAAGGCGCTCTATGGCTTGAAGCAAGCACCGCGAGCTTGGTATGGGAAAATCGGTGAGTTTCTCATACAAAGTGATTTGTTAATGATTTAATCATCACGGGAGATTACTCCGAGGAAATACAAAGGACAAAGGAGAATCTCTCGGCCAGATTTCAAATGAAGGAGCTTGGAGAATTGAATCACTTTCTTGGACTTGAGGTGGAGCGCACAGAGGAAGGGCTATTTCTGGGTCAACAGAAATATGCCAAGGATCTTTTACAAAGGTATCGAATGCTTGACTGCAAGCCCATTTCTACTCCTATGGATCCAAATGTGAGGCTATCGGAATATGATGGAAAGAACTTGGAGGACATGACTATGTATCGATAGTTGGTCGGAAGCCTCATCTATCTCACGCTAACTCGACCAGATATTTCTTATCCAGTAGAAGTGGTTAGTCGATACATGAGCAATCCAAAGAAGCCTCACTTTGATGCAGTCAAGCGTATCCTCAGGTATGTTAAAGGCACCATCAATTTTGGTATTTTATACCAAAAGGCGAAGGATTGCTAGGTGATGGGATATTGTGATGCCGACTATGCTGGAGATTATGGCACACGACGATCAACCACAGGATACTTCTTCGGTATTGGTTCAGGAGCTATATCATGGTGCAACAAAAGACAACCTACGATGGCATTATCTAGTACTGAAGCAGAGTATCGATCGACGACAATGGCAGCTCAAGAGAGCATATGGCTTAAGCAATTGATGGAGAATCTTCATCAACCTACAGACTATGGAGTAAGGATTTTCTGTGACAACTTATCCTCTATACGTCTAGCAGAAAATCTAGTTTTTCATGCAAGAACCAAGCACATAGAAATCCATTATCACTACATAAGAGAAAAGGTCTTTGAAGGAGAGATTGAGATGGTGCCTATCAAGACTGATGAGCAGACTGCCGACATCTTCACAAAAGTCGTGAACAAGGCAAAGTTTGAAAAGTTTCAGGAGGCACTCGGCATGGTCTGCAAAACAACTCTGGAGAGAAGTTTGCATTGAGGGGAAGTGTTGAAAGAAGCAATGCAAACTTCTAGAAGTTTTTCTACTACTCATGAATAAAGATATTTATCAAGGAAGAATATAGAATAGGTAATAAAAGAAATTAGTAAATGTTGTAAAATCTAGAAAATCTCTAGAAGGGGGACACTTGTCTTAAATCTATGAACCCCCTTGGTCTATAAATAGAGACACCTCTCCTTGCCATGGCATAGAGATCTATGAGAGCATGGCATAAGAGGTGTAAAGGGTGAGTGCTAGATAGTCACTCTTGTGTAAAGTAGTTGTGTTAAAATAAAGTTTCGTTTCAAGTGTCAGTCTCCTGGTTGGGCCATATAGTTTCTAAGTACTTAGTGCCTAAGTTGTGAACCATCGAAGGTAGGCTCTGCCACTCAGGATCCTAAGGGTCTGCACTTTATCGTAGGTAGGCTCTGCCACCCGAAAGTCAGCTTCATCTATTGGTAGGCTCTGCCACCCGAAAGTGAGAAGACGGCTCTGCCGTCGAAAGGACCCTCTGCACTAAGTAACTAGAAATTATAAAAGAACTGATCGACTCGGAGTGAGTTGATGTTCTAGGTGTAGGTCCTCGTTAGTGGATATTAGGGCCACCAAAAAACGCTTACCAACACGCTTATCACAGGAAGAAAGCAAGGTCTCCTCCATCACCATGGCAACA
>CM041640.1:19025553-19056312 GCA_023333625.1 Bothriochloa decipiens | reverse complement strand
AATTAGATTTTGATTTCATTTATATTTATTACTCTATACATGTACCAACATTTTGATATGACGAAAAATTTTCTTTTTACATAGTACGAAATGCTAGAATTAGGAGTCTAATTTAAACATCTAAACGAGGCCTAAAATTTGAAATGGAACCCACCAAACAGTTCAAAATCTCCCACACATCACGCGCTGAACACCAGGATTGGCCCCACATCACCACACTCACTAATTCAAACATCAGATCGAGACCCTCCAACGAAGAACCCCACCACCAGACCACACCACACACGCGCCCCCTTTGGCTGGCCTCCACCTCCACCTCCACCTCCACGGCAACGGTCAGATTCCCCACGAATCCAAAGCCAAGCACCGACGCCAAAACATCCCCCTTCAAATTCCACGAAACCAAAATCCCCCTCCTCCCGCACGCATCGCCAGAGTCCGGCCGGAATTCCGGATCCATGGGTTGCTTCCTCGCCTGCTTCGGCGGCGACGCCGACCGGCGCCGGCGCCGCCGGAAGTCGCGGAGGCAATCTCCAGCGAGGACTCCGCCGCGGTCGATCCATGTGAGGGCTCTCACGGACTCGGCCGTCCTTTACTGCGCCAGGCCTGTGGTGGTGCCGGCGGTTTTCTCATTCTGATTGATTGGGCTTTGGGGTTTTGTTTTGTCGCGCAGGTTGCGGCGGCCCGCGACCGCGAGGCGGCGGCGGATACGGTGGTGAAGGAGGTGTCGCCGCCGTTGCGCGGGGCGAAGGCCTCAACGCTGGCGGAGGCCGTGGAGGTCCCGGACGAGCCGGTCGCCGAGGCTGCGGATGTGGCGGCGAAGGACGCGTCGCTGCCGTCCCACGAGGTGAAGGCTTCAACGCCGCCGTCGCCTGTGGCGGCCGCGGATGAGGCGGTCACGGACGCGAGCCCCGCCGAGGAGATCAGGTGCGTCGAAACTCCAATGCTTCGATGACTATTTGCGCGCGCCTCTAGTGTTTACGTGCTCATGCGAGTGAACAATGTCTGGGAAGAACGGAACTGCGGCTGGTGTGCTTGTTAAAATGCTAAATAGAGTAACTAGAACCGTGCTATCATCAATTCATTTCATAGATGCAAGCCTCTCACTGTATGGCCGTTTGGGTGCCACTGCTTAGCAACCAATTTGCATGCCTACAGATTTGCTGTAATTCTTAGAGAAGAGCTGTGCTATTCATAATTCATGGTTGCAACCTGCAAGGCTAACGCTGTCTACCCAGCAGCCCATGGATGCCACTTCCTGGCAGCCAATTACCTTCCTGCATAGCCAATGCCTTATGCCTGCTTCCATATTTTGCAGTAATTTTCTTATACTGGTGTGCTTCTTACTTTGATTTGTTTTCAGGGATTTGAGTGAGCAAAAGGTGTCAGAGAAGCAAGCCGCACCTTCACTCTCCCCAGTGAAATGTTCTCCTATTGTGGCAGCGGTTGTTTCCCCACAGGATTCAGTGGAGTGTTCTCCTGTTGCGGCAGTAGTAGTTTCAGCTGTGGATTCAGATCTCAGGTATTTGAAGAAACTAGTGTATTCTTTTTATTATATTTATATTATTAATAATGGTGCAGTTTATGTGATCTTGACTGTTAATAAACCATTTATCATGATGTGTAGGGAGGTGAATGAACATGGCAGTCAGGGCAGTGGCAAGAAGAAAGTAACGTTCAACATGAATGTCACAACATATGAAAATGCAGTGCCACCTGACCAAGAGGAGGAACCACCAGAGGAAGATGAAAACTATGTGAAGAATACTGTGGTTCTTCCAGAGAATCATCGTTACGGGAATTGTTCTGACAGTGATGATGATGTTGGAGATGAGTATGCTGAGGATGACGTCTATGGTGATGATAGTGATGAAGATGAGGAGGATTTTCTGGACTGCAAGATTGATTTGGTTGATGAGGAGGAAATTAGAACTGAAGAGAACCCTCAGGAGTCTCACGAATCCCTATTCTCGCTGTCAATGTCTAATGATCAGCAAAATGACCAAGAAGTTCTCAGTCCTGCACCTAAGAGCAGTGGTACCTCTGTAAAGGCAGAAAGCCCTCTAATTATGACAAAGAAACTCCGTGATAGATGCCATCCTGTGCTAAACCCAGTTCAGAATCTGTCACAGTGGAAGCAAGTCAAGAGTCTAAAGGCCCAACCGGTGCATGATAAAATGTTGGATAAGGAGAATGTAAGCTTAGTGCCAGATGTTGGTCCAAGCCATTACTGTAATTCTGCAAGCCACACAAGGATGAACCTTAGCATGTCGAGCAACAAGGACGTTTCTCTGGACGCTAGCCTCTCTACCTGGTTGGTTTCTTCTGAGAACTCGACAGTGGACAAGGTGCAAAGCAAATCTCCTTGTTCCAACACGTCAGTAAACCGAGAGGAAAGGCCTATCCTGGGTGCTCTGACTGTTGATGACCTGAAGCAATCATCGGCTACATCATCTCCACAAAGATCTCCAAGAACTAACCGTGAGGGGGCTCCGATCTTGGGTACAGTTGGAAGTTACTGGCATTGCACTGAGCAGGACAATGAGTGTGCTTCTAGATCCAATTCAGGAACTAATGGGATCCCCAATACAACAAGCAAGTACAGAGAGGTACGCTAAAGCAAGCCAAGTCAATACATTCCTTGGATTGCTGGAATACATTGTGATGTACCTGTCTTTGGGTGGATTATTGCAGGACAAAAGGGTGAGCTGGCACTCCACTCCCTTTAATGTCAGGCTGGATAGAGCTCTGAAGAAAACTTCTGCATGAATGAATGTTTATTCAGTCTTTGGATTGCATCTTCATCCAGCATGCCCTTGCAATAATACACAACTGTGGATAGTGCCTATTTGTTTAGTATAGTAGTTTTCATGTGCCAATTCGACTGCATTACATTGGGGTCGATATGTACGGTAACTGTTGGGGTTTGTTTGCCAATTCAATGCAGCCGTCTCTGGAAAGTTGGGGTTTGTTTGCGTGGGCGTTTGTTTGCTAAGCACAACTTGTCACCATGTAGTATCACGCTCGAAGTTAGGCAATTTAGGCCATCATCACAAATTGCGGCAAAATTCCCTTCCATTAAATTGGCTCATGTCAATGACTCAAAAAAGTGTGGCAACATTCTCTTAGAGTTACTGCCTTGTTTGAATATGCTCAGGTCCAGCTCAATCCATGTCCACCCCAATCCACTCCAACGCCTAGGATCGAAGTGAGTACGGCTGCATCTAAAAAGCGCTATGTGACAAATAACTTAACCTTTGGCAAGTGTGGCAAATAGTGGCGATCTGTGGCTGAGTAGGAATCAAATATGCGGAAAAAAATTAGGTGTGGACCGTCCACACCAGAACGCCGTACGGACGACCACTCATAATACGACGCGTGGACAAGTGGAGTCAGCGCGCTGGCTCGGGACTCTGCTTCGAAGCGCTCTGGCTCGCGACTTTGCCTCCCAGCGGCCCAGCGCAGCTCCGACGGAACCCGGCTCAGTTTATTCGGCTTGCAGTCGGCTCGTACGAGTATATGGGATAACACACCAGTCTTGTCCTTGACGAACGTCCCATGACTACACGAGCCTCACTGAAATCCAGTCGAATTTGGCGAGGCGTATGAAGAGCTCCAGCATCTCTGGCATCATTGAATCAGGTGAGACGGATAGTGAAGTTGCAATCGGGCGGATTCGCTGTCCCGCCAGGCCACCGCTTTGCGTCGGCGAGCTTCCGTGCGTCAGTTACCGCTGGGCCGCCGCCGCCGCGAGGGGATGCGTTGTTGCCGGGGTCCAACTATCACCGCCGCCGACGCCACGCCGTTCTCCCGCAGCCGAGCCTCCTGCAGAGGCTTCGTCCAATTAGGTGAAGATGACGCAGCAGCCGTAGGTCGGAGGAGATCTAGGAGCAGTAGTAGCGTTGCAGGCGGAGGCAGCGGCCGCCATAGAGAGGAGAGTCGGCGGTGCTGACTAAATAATTGACGGCTCGTGAGCCAGGGCACGGAGGAACTTGTGAGCCGAAGCAACTTTAGTGGGTTCGATCGGGCGGAGGAGGCAGGCTTCCGGCTCGTGAGCCAGGGCACGGAGGCGGACTCGCTGGAATTAGACCCGTCCACGCGTCCATACATGAGTGGTCGAGTGGACGTCCGTACGGTGCGAGTACGGACGGTCCACACCCAATTTTTTTTTCCAAATATACTTATTATAAATTTTGCGATCATCCTAAGTTTTGCCTATTATATTAACCATATATCTCATCTATTATATATTTATATAACATTGTGTTGTAGCATCATAGGTTTTGCCATCATTTAAAGTTCACAAAAAAAATCAAAATTCAAATTCTTGAATAGAATCCAAATTATTGTGTTCATTAGGTATAGTTAATTTATCTTTAAATTCAAATTTTACATTAAAACAACACATGTGCTAAACCTGAAAACTGCTCGAAACAAGGCTGAAATCAAATCATAGGAACTAAAACCAATCAACCAATCTTGTAGAAGTCTTGATAATAACTCCGACACAACTTATGGTACAAACAAGTCTGCCAAAGAAATCATTTTTTTTTCATTGAAAAAATGCATTATAGTGGCCATAAATGTTTGTCTTTCATCCATTTCAATCCAAGAAAAATCGAAAACAAAACCCAAAATTTCGTTTCCATAAACTTATCTTTGCCTTTGTCATCTCAATTCATAGGCTCATCCTAGTTGGGATCATAGTATATACTTCCTCTGTCCCATAAAACTGGACGTCCTACCTTTTTCACCAGGTACATCAGTGATTGGATGAACATGGACAAAACCACCAGAACCAATGCATAGTAGTCAATGTGCCGAGACATTTAGATGCTATCCCTCAATGTCATTCACTGTGGGATAGAGGAAGTATTTTCCTTAATTTATTTATGCCATTTATAATTGAAGTATACTAATTAATGCAGTAATACGCTAGCAAAATACCAATAAAAAATACTCTAAAAATTACAGTGTTAGCAAACAAACTTCAAATCCCGGCAAGAAAAACTATAAATAAATTTAATAGTAGAGAAACCCTAGCATGCTATTTTCAGCCTCTGCTAGTTTTAGGAATGTTCATGTACGCGCTTCTACTATGAATCGTGTATAAAACTATTCCCTACGTTAAATTTATAAATCAATTCAATTTTCTAGGTACATATAATTTATTATGTATCTAAATATAGTGTATATATCTATGCAAGAAAACCATATGCTTTAAAAAACTAAAATGATATATATTTTGAAATGGAGGGGATAGTGTTTTGTGGCAACAATGTATTTAATTGTGCTACAATAATGCAACTGATGTAATTTCAAGGTCGTATTAGTTTTTTTAAAAAATATTATATCGTAAATCCAAAGATCTCATATCTGGAAAGTAATTACGTGATGCCTTGGATTGACATGAGTGTCCTAGGAATGCATTGATTCGTTGTTAATGTTATATATCTAAAAAAAGAATGCATTAATGTGTTATTAGTATTATCTCAAAATAAAAAATGCATTGATTGAGCTCATCAGTCAGATCCTCATTTGTCTCTGAGCCATTAAAATTTTCCAATCCATGATGGCCAAACCTTGGTCACGGCTCTATATATATGTGCGCTTGCCCAGGACTGTAAGACACCAAGTAGGCAAGTAGTAGTTTGATACAGTAGTTTCTTTCCTCTAGCTATTCTGTTCTCTATGACAATGACGATCCCGTCAATGGTTGTGGCAGTGGCCATGCTGCTTATGGTAGCATCTGCGGCACACTACGGCCACCACGCGCAGGCCCAGGTCCAGGGCCATGCTCCTGCCCCTCATCATCATCATCATGCAGCCGCTCCGAGCCCTCATCATGCCCCGGCACCTGTGCAGTCATCGGGTTCTCCTCATGGTCACGGCCACGATGGTGCTGACCATGCACCAGCGCCAGGTCATCACCGTCACCAAGGATACCGTGCACCAGCACCGGCGCCACGTCATCATGGTCGTCACCACGCACCAGCACCGGCGCCAGGCCATCATGAGTACCGTGCCCCAGCACCGGTACATGTCGACCACCAATCGGCTCACGCTCCGAAACCGCATCATCCTCGCCATCACGCTCCGGCGCCTGCTCCTGTTCATGGTAGCCAGGCCGGTCAGAGCTCCTACTAGTCTGTAGATGCAACTGATTCTGATAAATTGTAACATGTGAGGCAACAATAAAAAGCAATATTTTCATTTTTGCCATCTTTATTTGTTCTTGCTATGCCTTCGTGTTGTTCGTGCTAATGGATCCAAACACCTTGTGGCAATGTTAAAAGTCAGTTTCGGCATTCTTTATAGAGTATGCAACTTGAATCCTTTGGAATATATGAAAGAAGTTGCATCACCACCGGTTGGGTGGATTCTGATAGACAACAGAAGAGGAACCAATGAATCATCTCAGAAAATTTTCATGGGGGTTAAACTCATATTCTTAATTCTCCAAATGACATCACGACAAGCCATTCCCATTTCATAGGATTCTTTTATAGAAAGTTAACAAGTCCGTGGTGATATGGTATTATTGTTAGAAAAAACTTTTTTTTCAGAGAGGCATTGTTCCAAAGGAACTTGAAGGGAACCGAACTCAGATAGATTTCTTGTGGAGGAATTAATGCGTCCAATTTCATTCAAACACGAGTGCTCGCATTTTTTTTTTGTATCTATTTTAAGATTTAATAATGCTATTATTTTAATGATAGCAAGATTGGCCAAACTTCAAATCTGCTCATAGCGATAGGGTTACTTATTCGGAGCGTTGGTAACTTGGTTGGAATATACGTCTGTGTATACAAGTATTAGGTCTCGGAAAAAAAGAATTCGCAGTTGCAGGGAAAATTCCCAGAGGCGAGGTCTGGCAAAAAAAAAAACTTGCAAGGAAAAGAAGCTGCTGTCCAAAGGCCCACGGGCCAAAAGCCATGACAACAGGGGCACGGGCTGTACGGGCGTCGTGTCTACGTGCGCCAGCCGTCCTCCCTGTCACGTGCACCTTCAGACCTTCTGACGTCAAAAAACCGTCGTGTGTCGCAGCCGGATTCACCCATAGGGCCCACCGATTCCTAGACGGAGCCCACCACCATCACCTGATCTCCAAGGGCGGAAAGGCAAAGAGAGGAGCGGCGATTGATATATACGGGTAGATTTCAAACTGAAACTGAAGAGACCACCGGAGGAAAGGACGTTGGGTTGGGAGCAGGCGGCTATTGCGGCCGCCGTCTTCCTGATTCGGGAGCCCCTCCCCAGATCGCTCCAGTCCTCCAGATTCACACGATTTGGGGATCGTGCGTGCGTTTCGCCATCAGATTGGGGAGAAAAATAAACCAAGGTAATCTCTCTCCGCCGATGTCGTCAGATTATTGCGCGCTTAGGGTTCTTCGCTGGTTCTAGACACGCTGATGGGTTCCCAACTGTGATTTCCATGAGTCTACTGCTGTGTGGCCGCATTTCGCATCCCCTCCCAATCGCGGCGTTTCCTCTTCCTCCACGCCGCGGCCCTCCTCCGCGGCTTCTGCGCTCCTTCCCATCTCCATCCGATACGGGGCGATGGGGGGCCGCCCGCCGTTGTTCTTCTCCACTCTGTCGCGGCGCCCTTCTACTCGCCCTAGTGCGCTGAAGGCAGGTCTGCACCGGCCTGATAGCACCGTCTCGTTGAGCTCTCCCTAGAGGGGATAAGCAGGTGAGGCAAAGTCGCCAATTTTTTGTGGCTACTTTTGTACGCCGCAGGTATGCTGGTGGCGACTGGCGAGGTGGTGTGGCAGGTTATTGTGGACCAGTAGGGGTAATAGGGCCTTCTGGCGAGCCCTGGAGTTGCCACTGATAGTAAACCTCAGCTTAAGACTTGGTGAGATTAATAATTTGATTGATGTTATAGCACCATGCAGGTATTTACCTGTAATAATTCTGGGATGTGTGAAATGTGTCCTAAGTAAAACAATTGCATTGCTTGATGTTACCAGTACAACATAGTAGCTGATTTGGGAAAACTTGAAATATAGGCTATGTTGTTTTGAATTGTTTTATATAAGTAAAGTACATTAAGGCATTTGTAGCAACTAGATGGTATATTGCACTTCAAAATTAGGCAAGTTGCTACATGCTTACTATGCTCAATGCTAACTTTTTTTGTCTTGATCAATCTATTTCGTTATGATTAACTTTTCTGAAAAACATTGTTTTGAAATAAAGCATTCACCTAATCAGTTGAATGTCCCGCTTCTGTTGTCTTTTGGTAGCTGATCTGACTAAGCTGTATCCAGTCCATTTGTTGCGATCTTGTCCTGCGCCCATACTTCTAATCACACCATCCCCTAGGCTACCTGCTTCCAAGTCCCAACCTTCCCTTTTTCCTCTGCTTTCACCTGTTATTCTATCCGTTACTGTATTTCCATGAGCTGCCTCACCATCCCTGGTGTCACTACAATGCTATCATCGTCAAAGTCCCGTGCCCCCATTGTTAGAGCCATGCCAGTTTTCAAGTTCTCTTGATGTGTAATGGTCGTGCTTCTAAAATCCCAATCAAGCTTTTGCATGTTCTTATTGCTCATTGGTTTTACTTTCTTGTTTATATAGGTAATGTTCTCATTAGAGTGTTAATGCTTGTTTTGTACAGTAACCATTGGAAAAAAATGTTGAATCTTAAGTTTCCATGCACAGGTGAAGGGGCAAGTTTCTACAACTTGAATAACTAGAGTGAATATGGCTGACATCAATGAGATTCTTGAGGTTCCTGACACTCCTGACCAAATACAACAGTCAAAGTACCATGTTTCCAGCTCGATCGTTGGGAGGGATGATGCATTGGCAGCTGCTAATCCATCACCACGGATCAAACTTAGATTTAGACTCAAGAACAATTCCCTGCATGGTTCATCAAGTCAAAATAATGCTTGTAGTGTATTGCCTGCAGCTTTAGATACTGATCATATTTTCAAACAAGCTGAAGCAGCACAGATTCTGGAACTGACAAAAGACTATAATGCAAAAGTTTCCCTAAAGAAATCTGACAGGACAGGGATATCTGTTGACAATGAAAAGAGGGCTGAAAAACATGGTTTGGATCAGAGCAGAAGCATTTCGAACAACATAAGTCGTAGTGTGACTGGAGGAAGGAATCACACCTTCCAAGTTAAAGATGGAGAGGTTGTTCAGCAAGATGCAGGTCATCAGAATGCAAACTTTCTAGGCATCGGATTAGGTCTTCCTATTATCCCAGAGGGAAAACCAGGAAACAGAACATGCACTAGCACTACTGATAATCTGAAAGGTGTAACAGATGCTGATGTTTGTCCAGGATCAAGTTCTGGGGAGGTTAAAGGGGAAGTGATCACTAACAAGGTCATTGCAGGACCTACGAGTCCTCTGTATGCTGTTCCTCGAAGGCATGTTGGCCAAAAAAGGCTGGTCCGCAATGGATGTATTTCTCCCTCTAACATAGCCAAGAGAAATGAAAAACGGGAAATGTGCTCTTCAAGCGAACATTTGCACCATCCACATCCTCAGCTTGATGCGTCTGACAGAAGCAATGTGATTGACCTCACTGATAATTCACCAATAGTGACAAGGCAAAGATCTAAAGTGAACAATAAATTGATCTCTGGATACAATATGGACACAAGGGCCACAAAAAAGCTGAGAACAGACACAGTTGGCAGGACTTCGGTTCCGCTGTCCGAATATCATGCAAACAGCAGCAATTGTTCTGAAGTTAATGTGTCAGGCCTCAACAACAAAGGAAAAGGAATTATCAGTGATATATTGGATAGTGGTCAAATTGGAGAAACTAATTTGAGGGGGTATGTTCTATCTGTTCTCATCAAAGCTGTCTTCATCTCTTTTGTGACAGGCATAACTTGTTCATTTCATGCTATAATAGTTTTGAGTGCTGATATGAGCTGAAACACTTGAGTATCATCTTCTCTTCTAAGACATGGCAGTATCTAAGAAATACTAGTTGAATGAACTGATATAATCACAGTACAGTTAGCATGATGGACATGGATTATGTTGAAACCCAACTGATTGCTTTAGAAGGCATATTTTTTTTTGTCCTGTCGACGTTGTTTAGCAAGATACCTTATATTTCATATGAAATGAATACTTTGTTTTTTTCTGGTCAGTATACTATTGGAGAAGCAACATGTGTTATGTCTTACTTCTACCTCTGTTGTTGCAGGGTTGATCTTAGTACTGCTGGAACTTATGCAAACAAATCTGATATAAACGCGGAGCAAGGTTGGAGAACCACACACAACCACACAAGTAAACTACCCATTTCATTTATGAGTAACACAACTAGTAGTTCCAGACGAGAATCTGTATCTTCCACACAATCTAATCAAAATCATGGATCTGCTGGAGGCAATCATGGCTCAGTTAGTGGAGCAACCCTAATGGTTCCTGATAGGTTAGGGAATAAAACAATAA
Organism: Bothriochloa decipiens; assembly: GCA_023333625.1. Lineage (NCBI taxonomy): Eukaryota > Viridiplantae > Streptophyta > Magnoliopsida > Poales > Poaceae > Bothriochloa > Bothriochloa decipiens. Next base: position 19,045,872 of record CM041640.1, on the reverse strand, counting down.
TGAATGGTAGAGGAAGGAGAAAAGAAACCTCAACTTCTTCTCATACTGGTGAAAACTCTAGTGCTGTTGACGAACGTAGAGGTTCTCTTCAATCGTCAAGAATATCAGCTGGCAGAAATCATACCAGTCATCAGCATAATGTTCCTGTAATAACCATAGATGACATATCCCCTGAAGCTAGACCTAGTTTGAGTGGATTCACTAATGGAACCACAGTTGATCCTACCATAGAAGCACAATTGGAGTCGGATGAGTTATTGGCTCGCCAACTCCAGGAGCAGCTTTACAATGAATCTCCTCGTTTTGCCCCAACAGAAGAGGTAATTTCTTATCATCTCTCTATTAAGTACTCCATTTAACATCTTGATGATTAGCAAATAGTCAGATTCTCAGTTTTCCATAGAACAGATTGATGCAATCGTAGCAATGTCACTTCAACATGAAGAAGATACACATCGGACATCTAGCCCTGCAAGGAGGTTCCTAAACAATACTGTGAGAGCACTGAACTCATTTTATGTTTTGCATAGGTGTGAGCTACTGACCAGTAGCTCTTATAGCTTTTCTATACTGTCGCAACTTACAAATTCTGAATATAAAGTTAATATTTTTAAATATTTATAAACAAGAAATATGCCAACCAAAATATTGCAGAAAGGAAGTATTAGTTATGAAAAAATTCCTTTGCTGTACTGTCTCTATTGAAACTGACATGTTTAATCCTTTTTTTATTAGAGAGATGCCCGGGCTTCTTGTTTGGGTTCTTATCGAAATGCTCTTAGGGCTCGATTGGCGACAGAAAACAATATGATTTCCCGTCGACAGAATACTGCTCCAAGAACACTGGGATTGGTATTAATTCTCCCTTTGCCCTTTTTGTTTTTACTATAAATAATTGAATATTATATATTAGCATCTCAGTAAATGAACTTTTTCTAGGTTTCTTTAGACAAACCAACATGTTATTCAGCTTCAATGCATTCAAATCATATGGCAACATTATACAACGTTTTTAGGTTTCCGGTTGGTATTACTAGATTATTTTTTGAGAGACCATATTACTAGATTATTAATGTACATTGTAATTGCTTGGTTAAATACTGGATCAGTTATATGTCTGTCTATGGACAAGCACTATCATACCTTGGCTTCTGTTTGTACTTTTCTGGTAGATGCCTAGGACTCCTAAGTCCTAACTTTACCACAGGGGTGTTCAGCTGCTTTCTGTACTTGGTTGTGATGATAGTCTTCATTGAGTTAGCAGTTTTTTGTTACCTTCATTAGAATATTATTAACAGCTTCTATTTTGCTACTTTCAGGGAGCTGCTTTAGCAAGATATTCTGGTGCTTTGCACATTCAACCAAACATTGACTTGTAAGTTATCATTCTCCTATTTGTCTAGTTCCACTGGCCTTTAAGTTGCTTGATTGACTTGAGAATTCAAAGCAGTCTACATGTTTAATTCATTATGTTGCTTGAAATGAAAGCTTTACGTATCTATCGTCTATGTCATTCTTCTTGTGCATATATTATCTTTTTCTGAAGGAAAATATTTTAAAAAATGATTTTATCTTCCACCATATTCATCTGTTTATAATCTTGTACTGGGTGGTTTATTTTATCTGCATTTATGCTAATATAGCAATTCTCACTTCGACACCCCACCTCTAAAAAAAAGAATGAAATTTTCAACCTCCTAAACAAGCGCTTGTTGGCTTGTTGCAGAAATGACTATGATGCGCTGCTTGCACTGGATGAAAATAACCACCAACACACTGGTGCTTCAGAGAGCCAGATCAATAATTTGCCGCAGTCAGTAGTTCAGGTACCTTCCACACTGGTATAAGTTTTTTTTCCCTCTCTTTGACTGAAAAATCCTAACTAGTTTCCCCTTGATTTCATGTTTCCCGACAGTCCAATAGCATTGAAGATCCATGTTCTGTCTGCCTTGAAAATCCTTCTGTGGGAGATACTATCCGCCATCTGCCATGCTTTCACAAGTTCCATAAAGAGGTATCCCTCCAGATTGTTACGTTTCAATCACTTCCACTGAATTTTATCGTGTTTCTGATGTCAAACTGTTTGCACGTTGCAGTGTATTGACGAGTGGCTTAGAAGAAAGAAGCTGTGCCCAGTCTGCAAGTTTGGGATCAATTGAAGTTTGCCATATTAGTCGGCAAGTTAGAGTTTTTTACTTTGTAGTGGCAGCGACTGCGACTCTGAGAGGCTGCAATTTCTCATACTGGATCCTTCCCTGCGGAGAATATTTGTCCAAGATAAAAAAATAATGTATTGCTGTGATCAGTGGTTTTGGGCATCATTTTGTATGCAGGCATTTCTTGCTATTTTTGTTGTCATGATCTACCAGTTGGCATGAAATGGTTAACCAGCATCTTGTCAATTATAGATGTCGTTGCATATATTTCAACGAAAAGCAGCGAAGTTGAGGCTCGTTCCCGTGTCATGGACCTAGTCTGTATAAGTGTGCGAAGGGTTTGCAAGTTTTTGGGTGATCCACGTCTGGTGATTTTACTTTTATACCTTTCATCATCGGAAAAATACCCCTAAGACAGGAAGGTGTATTTTACGTCTTGCGCTATGTGACAAACGTGTTTGCACCATGGATCCGTACCCACGCTAATTACGTTGTGTGGAGAGATACTTTCATGGTACTAACTCCCGGCGTTAATACATGGCAGAAAATTTAGTTTACGCATCAGGTTGGTCGGGTTCCGGGTGTTAATATATGACTTGACAAGTTCATTCATCAGGTTTTCTGTGTGTCTGTCAGCATTTAGATTCAGAAATAAATTACTAAAAAGTGATAAAGAAACACCGGAGCATACAAGCACCAGTGGTCTAGTGGTAGAATAGTACCCTGCCACGGTACAGACCCGGGTTCGATTCCCGGCTGGTGCAATCTTTATTTTATTTTTATTAATAAAAGTAATTTTTTCCATTCCTGAGTACTATAGCGAGAACACACCATTGTCGGGTTCGATTCTCAGCTGGTGCAACCTATATTTTATTTTTATTAATAAAAGTAGTTTTTTCTCATTCCTGAGTACTATAGCGAGCACACACCATTGTCAATTTTTTTTTTCGAAAAACACACCATTGTCGATTGATGATACACTTCCTGTAAGATTGCTATCGAAACTCCTCCATTCGTGACATAAAGAGTAAATTGCACTCGGGTACCTAAACTATCATGGCTAAATGTGCACCTGTCTTTGTTTTAAAGCCTAATTGCTTGTTTGTCCTCATTTTTTTAACTTTGTTCATTTTGCCACTGATTTTTGAAACTGAGGGCTCCGTTTGCCCCTAATTTCTACTTCCGTCGGGTGGACAAAAATGAAGGCCCAAAAGTGTTTGATAAATAGAAAAAAGGAAAAAGGACTACGCTACCCCTTATCCTCAGAAACTCTCGGGCTGGTCAGCGACTCCTCTTCTCCGACCGGGAGGAGCAGGGCGGCGGCGGGCCTCCAAGGCGCGGCGGGAGGACTCCAGGGCGCGCGCGGCGGGAGGAGTCCAGGACGGCGCATCGGCCGGCCTCGCGCGGGCGGGTGACTCGTGAGCGGGGGACATACGGGCCAGCTTCGAGCGATTGAAGTCCGGGCGACACAAATATTGCGCTTTAAATCTTATTTGGATCCCTCTTCATGTGTTGTGCAAATATTGGTTTTATATATTGTGCAAATATTTTGCTTATATATTGTACAAATATTATGCTTATATATTACGCGAATATATATTATCATTTGTCCAACGTAAGTGCACGGTAAGTCTATACATTAAAATTCGGATTGATTCTTGGGTCATTCATGCTAAGGGCATTTTAATCTTTTCAGTCAGTACTTAACAGCGTTAAGTCTACTTAACAGGATAGGGGCAACTGGTGACATCGTTTTGAAAAACAGGAGCAAATGAGTAAAGTTAAAAAAACGGGGGCAAACGAGCAATTAGACTTCAAAACAGGGACAGTTGCACAATCGAACCAAACTATTAGGCGTGTAACAAGTAGGAACTCAAACAAAAAAAGTAACTTATGGGTACTAGAACTATACTTGCGTAACATCTAGGTACTTCAACTGACGTGGAGCCTTGACGTTTTTAAAATAACCCCCTCCTCAAACACGCTCTCTTCATTTCGTGCCATCTTCTTCGCCTCAGCCATGTGGCCTGCTCGCGCGCTCGCCGGCGCGGCCCCTGCTCCGACGGTGGTCCCCCGTGCTCCGGCGGTGGTCCAGCGCGGCGGAGCTCCCCCGTGCTCGCCACCTCCCCCGTGCTCGCGTTCGCGGCGGCCGGGCGGAGCTCCCCCGTGCTTGCGCCCGCGCGGCCCGGCGAAGTTTCGCGCGCGTACGCACGTCCACGGCGGCCGGGCGGAGCTCCCCCGCGCGCGCACGTCCTCCGCTGCCGGGTAGACCTTCCCGCGCGCACGCGTCCGCCGTGGCCGAGCGGAGCTGCCCGCGCGCTCGCGTCCGCGGCGGCCGGGCGGAGCTCCCTCGCCGTTAGCGCCAGCAGGGCGGGGCAGGGGATGCAGTGGTCCGTTGAGAGGTCTGCACCGCCGCGTCGCGAGCGCCGGCGGGGAGCAGCGGCGGGCGCCGATGCCGTCACGACGGGCGTGCCCGCCCCGACCCTTCGCTCAACCGCGCTTAAGAAGAAGAAAAGATTTGGGAAGGGGTTTTTCAAAAAAAAGTACCTAGAAGTTACGCAAGTATAGTTTCAGTACCTAAATGTTACGGTTTTTAGTTGGAGTACCCGGATGTTACTTAAGTATAGTTCTAGTACCTACAAGTTACGTTTTTTTTGTTTGAGTACCTACTTGTTACACGGCTAATAGTTTAGGTATTTTAGGTGCAATTTACTCTAACGTAAACAATGTGTTGCGCTGAAATACTAAGAGCATTTTCAAGTGACTACTCAAATCATTTTGCAAAGCTAAATATAGTTAGTATTAGAAAAAATCTAGTTTCAAGAGACTAGTCAAATGACTATCTAAATTTAGAACTCTTCTATTCCACCCCTTCCTTGGAGAGCCTCCACCTCTCGCCATCACTCTCTTTTCCCACGCTGGCCACGGTTTCCACGCGCTGTGCTCGCGCCCGCACTACCCCTTCCCTCTCCCTCTCGCTTGGACTCCCATGCATCCGCTCCCCATGAAGCAGTCAAGATATGTAGGCATGGCAACCCAGCAGAACGAAAATTTCAGTTCCAGACTTCCAGTGTGGCCTCCTCCGTCTGGCTATAGCTCCCCTGCCGGTGCAGCAGGACGTGCGTGGCTAGCTGGCTACCCATGCGTGATTTCTGCGTGCTTTCTTGAATCGTTGCTGGTAGTCGATCAATCCCAGCAGACTCTAGGAGAAGACGAGACCATATAATGTACGTAGCCTTGCCGACCCGAAGAAAAACTGTTGACGTCGCATTTTCAAATATAGAGAGCTGTGAGTTTTACCGAGAGTGCTGTAGTTGTCTGGTACTTTTCTATCAGATCTATTTCGGAGAACATCAAAAACACTAAATTTAGCTAGTCTTTTTAGTTAATCTCTCGGAGATACTCTGAGAAGACTGGGAACACGTACCGTCGTTGACAAAACAGTTCCAGTAGGATTTACTTCAAAATGCCTACTGCTCAGTTTTGGATACGTGTGGACTAGGCTCGCAACAGGTTTCCTTTTCTTGATTCCGTGGGGATGAAAACGAATCGGATTCATATGAAACCGGATCCGGATATCGTCTTTTATGACATTTTAATTCAAATTTGAATACACATACGGGATACATTTGATTATGAATATAAAGCGGATGTCTATGATTTGGATTATATTCAGATATTCGGTCGATTCAACTTAAAGTGTATATTTTTAAATTCAACATAAATGATAAAATTTAACTACTAAGTTCAGTGTTAACTGAGTGAACCAAATGAAGGTACACATCTAATAATCTCCAATATTGAAGTAAACTAAATTAAAATGGATAATATTAAATATAATAATAGGTCAAGTGAACAAACACAAAAAAAATGGAAGGAAACAAATATCCATTTTGCTTTATCAATATTTTTTGAATTAAAAATTATTATACAAGTAGAGATTAAAGCATTTGTGTATATAACATAGACAAGGATAGCTCATAAAATAATATAGTTATCAATAAATATTTAATAATTAAATATATCAATTAACCAATCAATATTATATTTATATAAATATTATACTTAAAATAATTAAATAATTAATCAAAGTATTAAAAAGTTCACAACAACAAAATATATTAGGTTTTAACTAAATCGGATATACTAAAATTAATTTAATCATCGTTAGGATACATTAATGCTACTAAAAGTTATTTACAGATATGCGAAATGGTTTTAATGCACCACTATTAATACTAAAATTAAATAATTGGTCACTTGTTATGGAAATAACACTTTTAAACATGTTTTGTTTTGTTTGTGGATACGGATATTATCGAATTCAGATATATCCACTTAATTCATTCGGTAGATACGTTACGTCTATATTGCAAGTTGCAAAGGATGTAGATATTGGATAGTTTAGATATCCATTTTCATTTTCCATCCCTAGCTACGTGCAAGAACCCACGCTATCATGTTAAAAAAAAAAAAAAGACCACGCTATCTTTAGTAGGTCGGCGCCTGAATCCTAATCTGGGCTGGTCGGCTCCCGTATCCTAATTTGGTCAGCCGATCCGAGAAGTTGCGTGCTCCTCCAACACCACTCGCGGCAGCGCGTGCGAAGACCCGCAGGCAGCACGGGCAGATCCGCAGGGTGTGCTCTTCCCAGATCCCAGCAGGCAGCACCGCAGCACGGGCAGATCCGGGCGGGTCAAAAGTATCGCGTGCAGGCCGCAGGCGGTTCAGCAGCAGCGAACACCCAAAGCCGTGGCCGATAGCGCGGCACAAGCCGCAGGATACGGGCGAGCCCGCGCACGCCTCCACCGTCTCAGACGGCCGGGATCGCATCATCGCGGTGCAACACCCTGACCCCGCCGAGGAGAGCACGAGACGGCCAACTGGGCCAAGCCGCCCCGGGCCGCACTGAACACGCGCGTGCCAGGAGGCGTCGCGCCGCGCGGCGTCCGCAATAAATCGAACGTCCACGGCGCGCTGCCACCTGCCCCTGCATCCTCGTCTCGTCTTCCTTCTCTCGGGGTGGACTCTGCTGTGCGGCGCTGGCGGAGAAGGGGTTTTGATCGCTTCCTTCCTTCGTGTCCTTCGCCTCTCTCTCGCGCGCGGTGAGGCCTCTGGTTTGCGCCGCCGCAGGCATTCCGTTCTCGTAATTTCGCGTCCTCCGCGCGGAGAGGTTGGGTTTGATTCAGCGGGTTTCCTTTTACTCGTTCTCTCCTCATCAAGAGTCGTTCTGTCCTCATCAAAGAGTGTGGAGGGGTTTCACGGGAAGTACGGGTACGGGAGGTTGTTGTTCTGGGGTCGGTGTGTGTCGGTTCCTTCTGCAGATCCTACCTTTCCAGAAGAATCGTCGGTTGGTTTCGATTAAGATCCTGTCGTTGTACGAGATTTCGTCTGTTTTTTTTTTCCCTTTTCTTACCCGTCTGCATGAACCCCGAATCCTATTGCCTGAGATTTTGTTCATACCTTTCGCCACGGTTGGGTGGGTTCACGCGGGTCGGCACTACTTCGCGGATTATGGTTTATGGCTACAAGATGCAATAGTTCCCTGCAATGCAATGCAATGCAATGCAGGATGCTGCTTTTGGCCACCCAAAAGATAGGGTTATGGACTTATGGCTACATGTAACATGCCTACAAAACACATTTGTCTTGTTATGTAAAAGCATCTTTATCAGATTCCCTTTTCCATCTCGATAGAGATTTTCAGCCACTGTTTCCGGATCCTGTTTCGGCCTGCTCTGATTGATTGTGATGCTCAGAATTTCGTATGCTGTTGTTGCCATATATTAAAAACAAAACTGATGATTGCTTTACTGAACCGTCGTGATCTGCACTTCCAGCACAGTTTACTGAAGCCTGCGTTGTCGTGTTAACTCCAGTGGATTCATGTTTCGCTGATACAGTGAAGTGCGTGGCCGAGTACCTACACCAACTTGGATATCAATGGAGGGCGGTGTGACTGTTGCAGATAAGGCAGAATTCAAGGAGTGCCTGCGGCTGTCCTGTACACAGCCTTACATCCTTCAGCTTGTGTTGTCTGCTGGCATCGGCGGTCTTCTTTTCGGATATGATACAGGTATCTGATCTGAACATGGCAAGTTATAAGATCGGTGGTAACTGGTAGCCATAGCTGATGTATAAATGTTTCAATCCACTCCTGTGATTTACACAATTCAGTGCTGTATTCAAATGCAATAAACCTGCCAAATAACATGCATATGTACTGAAGGACAAAATGTTCTAGTTTCAAGTTTTCAACTATGAATAACCAATTGCTTATATCCCTTTCTTGACATTAGAGAAGAACACCTTGAAATTCTGAAGTCCAGAAAATTTTCCTCTTTATTTGCATGTTGCAACTGTTATGAACTCAAGATGATATTAATCCCACACCTTGCATGCTGTGCTTGTTCTTATAAAACGTTTTGACATCCTTGCTTCCCATCTTCCAAGTCGATATCATTTATTATCCTGTTGACATTTTATTTGCCAGGTGTCATATCTGGAGCCCTTCTCTACATTAGATATGATTTTGCTGCAGTGGAAAAGAGCACTGTATTAAGGGTATGTGTCAATATTTCCCTTTTTATGCACTGTGACTGTGGTTCAAGTTTAACTTCAGTGATCTGACCTTTTCTTCAGACAGTAACATTTTGCTATGCTAATATGTGATGTCACGGACTCACGGTTTATTCCAAATAACAGGAGACGATAGTCAGTATGGCTGTTGCTGGAGCTATAGTTGGAGCTGCATTTGGTGGCTGGATGAATGACAAGTTTGGAAGGAGGCCTTCCATCATAATTGCCGATGCCTTGTTCTTTGCAGGCGCTGTAATCATGGCCTTTTCCCCAACACCTAATATTATCATTGTTGGGAGGGTATTTGTTGGTCTTGGTGTTGGGATGGCTTCCATGACAGCTCCTCTGTACATCTCTGAAGCCTCTCCTGCTAGGATCAGAGGCGCTCTAGTGAGCACCAATGGGCTTCTCATCACTGGTGGCCAGTTCTTGGCATACCTCATTAATCTAGCATTCACAAAGGTACTCTCACTAACTAGACCAACTCTTGTCATCTTCTACAAGTTTGGAAACATTGTTTTGCAAGAAATAATTAAGGAAACCTCGAATACCTGTGTCTGGTGCCGGGGACCTGGCGGTGGATGCTTGGCATTGCAGGGGTTCCTGCCCTGGTCCAGTTCGTACTGATGCTGATGCTTCCAGAATCACCAAGATGGCTCTACAGGAAGGTTGATAGTAGTATTTTTTTGTACAAAAATAGTTTGTATGAAAGAATTACTTACGATTCAAATACCACCCTTTTACCTTACAGATAGTTACATAATGTAGGGAATCTTTGTTGCATGCCTACACGAGGAAAGGAACATACTGACAATTTGCACTTTCTTGGTGAAACGAACAGGGCAGGAAAGAGGAAGCTGCAGCAATCTTGCAGAAGATTTACCCTGCGAATGAGGTCGAGCAAGAGATTGATGCAATGCGCCGGTCTGTCGAAGAAGAGGTGCTCCTTGAGGGCTCCATCGGCGAGCAAGGCCTCATTGGCAAGCTGAGGAAGGCGCTGGGCAGCAAGGTCGTTCGCCGGGGGCTATTGGCCGGCGTCATCGTCCAGGTCGCGCAGCAGTTCGTGGGCATCAATACCGTCATGTACTATAGCCCGACGATCGTGCAGCTGGCCGGCTATGCATCCAACAACACGGCCATGGCACTGTCCCTCATCACCTCGGGCCTGAACGCCATCGGCTCGATCGTCAGCATGTTCTTCGTGGACAGGGCAGGCCGGAGGCGCCTGATGCTGATCAGCCTGGTCGGCATCGTCGTGTGGCTCGCCGTGCTCGGCGGCACGTTCATGGGCGCCGCGCACCACGCCCCACCCGTCAGCGACGTGGAGACGCGACTGCTGGCGAACCAGACCCAGACGTGTCCCGAGTTCAACCCGAACGTCCGCTGGAGCTGCATGAACTGCCTCAAGGCCTCGTCCACGTGCGGCTTCTGTGCTCACCAGGGAGACAAGGCAAGTGCACCATTTCTTGTTCTTGTCTTCAAGCAGGTTGCTGCTGCATCTTAACGGAATCGCTTACGTTCTCGTCGGAGCTGTAGCTTCTTCCGGGCGCGTGTTTGGTGCTGAACGACGCGTCTCGGCATGCGTGCCGCGCGGACCACAGGGAGTTCTACACGGAGGGGTGCCCCAACAACTTCGGGTGGCTGGCGCTGATCGGCCTGGGCGCGTACATCGTCTCCTACTCGCCCGGCATGGGCACGGTGCCGTGGATCGTCAACTCGGAGATCTACCCGCTGCGGTTCAGGGGCATCTGTGGTGGCATCGCGGCCGTCGCCAACTGGGTCTCCAATCTCATCGTGACGCAGACGTTCCTGTCCCTGACCAAGGCGCTCGGGACATCGGCTACCTTCTTCCTCTTCTGCTGCGTCTCCTTCCTGGCTCTCATCATCGTCTTCCTCACCGTGCCGGAGACTAAGGGCCTGCAGTTTGAGGAAGTGGAGCGGATGCTGGAAAGGAAGGACTACAAGCCCTGGAAGAGGTACCATGGTGGCAGCAGCATCGAGCCAGCGAAAAACAGTGAGAAAAACAGTGAGATTGGCCTCACCACGCCATGAAATCCGCATAGGTTCTGTTATCTAGATTCAAGTAGCAATAATTCGTAGTGGTAGTTTATAATAGGTCGTCTCCTGACCCCCCTCTTGATTTCCAAGAAGCAAAAGTGAGGCATTGGTCATTCAGTTATGAAAAATGTGACCTTTGGTATCTGGCTATTATTTGTTCTAGAGCATTTAATCTTGATTTTAGCACTGGAGTGGCTTGTTATATTAGGACAGCACTGTGTTTAAGACAACATTCAGAATTGTTTTTTTTTTCCAAAAGCGTGGCTTGACATGTGCTTCATTAAGTGGAATCAGAAAAATTTACAATCTCCAATGATGGTCACTGCGAGGAACCGTTGTCATCATTGAGTGAACATATTACACAAATCACCACCCAGTGGCGGAGTAGCTAGGTTGTACTAAGTAAAAATCGAGTATCGCGAAGAGCTAGCGGGGCGTGCGTCCTATGCGGCCAAAGCAACGAGCAGCGCTAGACACCCATTACCGGCTCCAATCCAAGTATTTGCCTCGTCCATGATCTGAGCAAGGACCTGCGTCGTGGTCGACGGTCGGCGATCGAAAGTGCGGTTGTTCCTCTCCTTCCACAGACACCAAGACACGAGCAAGACGAGTGAGTCGAAGCTCTGCTACAGGGCCTGTGGGAACAAGTGTCGGGCCGCCATCCACCACCCTAGCAGTGTGTCATCGTGGCTGGGAGCAGCTGTTGGGTAATCAATGGTGTTCAGCAGCCGCGACCAAATCTCGCGGGTGAACACACACGAGTAAAGAAGGTGGTCCGTGGTCTCGTCTAGCTGGTCACATAAGGCGCATGATAAATTGTTTTTTTAACCTTTTACCATTTGGTGATGAAGATACATTCTGCACTTCACTGCATTATTAAGTAGCATAAAAGATGTTTCTCCAAGTACGAAAGCATTGAACCCCAAACCATTGGTAAATGAACAGGTGATGCAACTTCACAGCCTGTTAATTGCAGGTTATGCATATAGTGGGGCACAGACATCATGTGTTTCCTTTGCTCGAATAAGCTAACAGGAGATGCAACTTGAAAGATATGTACTGTTTTGTGCAAAGTTTGGTCATGGGACACCAGCCAAAAACTGTTTCGATATCCCTCCCTGGATTTATTGCCCAAAGGATCCTTGGATTCCAAAATTTATTTGGTTGGCCCAAATTGCTGTCGAGTTGTTAGCTGAAGAGTGAAGACCGTCTGCTACTCTGCTTGAAACAGACTAGTGTAACTTGCTGCGTGCGTGTAGCATAGGAGTGAAACCAATCCAGTTAGGCTCCATTGCAACTTTCAGTGACCTCTCTTGGTAGCCTTTTTCCCTATTGGCATCCTACTTTCCACAAGTTGAAACTACGACCCTTTTTTTTTTTATCTCAGTTGACTAGTCAGAGTATTGAGCATCATTACACAGTAACATCAACATTGCCATTCAGTTGGTCATGAGCATGCTGATGTAGGAGCTAGTCATAGTTTAGGTTCGATCTCGCTCTGAGACTGTATACCCAGATGTATCCATGTCCTGGTGGCCAACGATTTGTCCTCAGTTGATGAGTAATGGAGAATGCTTCCATGATCAAAAAAAGAAAAAGCCATTCAATTCAAGGTACAGTCTGTAGACTAGAGTTTACATGTGGAGTCTTCCAAAAGGTGATTTTTCAGAGCATCACACACAGATTCTTATCACAGGGTTCTGGAGCTACACAACCAACTGATGGCACGTAAGCTTTCCTGTTTCTTGTCCTCACTGTTTTCACTCATCATCCTACTGTAATTTACAAGCGAAAAAAAAAGGCAACACCATCAAGAAACAGGCATTGAAGCCCCGATCAGCAGACGGTCGGTCATGCAGTCATGCCCCTGCCTCATTGCCAGGCAAGCCAGCCTCTGTGGCCTGATTAGCCAGACCCCCTTCATCATCCGGAGCTGCAGTGCTGCTTGGCTCGCCGCGCACCCCTCTGGAACCCCCCGCCAACAGAGCAGCAGCTGATCATGCCGCTGCTGGCCCAGGAAGAGGATGCAACATGTGACGGTCCGTCTGCCGCTGTTCAAGCTCGTGGAGACTCAGCACATGGTTCTCGAGTAGGCTTCTATGAATCTATGGCACAGCATGCACAGAATGCATTCGGGAATGAGATCTCGTCACATATAAGCAACTTTTTAGAACCTATGGCTATTTGCAATATGTGATGATAAAATTTTATGCGTTGAATTCTTTTGGAAGGCCCCCGCGTCGCTCCCTCCTCCTGGGGCGACTCGGGCAGCGCTCCGCTCCGCCCCCCAACTCCACCTCCGCCGGAGCTTTTGTTCCCGGCCGCCGCCGGAGCTCGACGCCGGCTCTCCAGCAGAAGGCAAGGACGACAGCGGCTAGGTCATATTCCTTTCCTCGCTCCCCATGGTGTCCCGAGGAGGAGGGTTGGCATCTTGGGGGTGGTCGCCGGCGGCGGGATTCTGGCCAGCAGCGCCTGGATCCGGCGCCCTCCCGGCCGGATCTGGCCCTCTCGCGCGCGTATCTGCATCTAGGGGTAGGGACCGGCTGCGGCTGTGGTGGAGATGACGACGCGGCTGTGGCGGGTGCTGCGACGACGAGGGCAGGGAGGACGGAGGTGCTGGGTGGCGGTGGTCCCCTTTCTCCGCCCTCCCAGGCCGCGGGAGGCCAGGGCGCTGGTGGCGGTGGCGGGTCTGCGTCGCCGGCGGGCGGACCCGTCCCCTTGGCCGGTGCTGCGCGCGAAGGGGGTGGCCAAATCCAGGGCCCTGGCGACCGGATCTGGCAGCCCCAGGTCGGGGGTATCGCTGGTGGAGCTCGGCAGCTTTCCCGGTCCCCTCCTGGCGTCTAGAGGTGGCGGCGGCGGTGGAGCGGCTCGGCAGGCCCCAACGAGGATGGTGTGGCTTCCTCAGCGATGTCGTGGTGGCATGGCTAGCCGTGGCTGTGGATTGCCCGTGGTGCCGTGGTGGTGATGCGGCGGTGCCAGATCCGGTGGCGGCAGCGCTTGTCCGTTGGGGCTCGCCGGCGCGGTGGTGGTACCCACGTGGGCGCACGGGGCAGCGGCAGGGTTCCCTCCCCTTCTGCTCGTCCCCTCCTTCCTGATGGTGGCCACTTTGCAGCAAGGGCTGGGGCTGGTGCAGGCGTTGGGGGGCGATCTCCGTCTATACCGTCCCTTCCCTATGGCCCTGTCCTCCGTCGTGGGGTGTTTGTTGGAAGGGCGAAGGCCTTGGCGTCCACGGGGGTGCTGGAACGGGGCCTTGCCTCGGTTCTGGTACCTTGTGGGCATGGGCGGCGTGCACGGATGGTGGACGTGCACGGCGACGGGATGCTGGTCTTCGGCAGGTGATTGTCGGCGGGGTGTTGGCGCAGCTATGCGGCTGCTTGTGTGGCCGGCGCGTCGTCTCCCGTGAGGTTGCTGCAGGATGTCTTGCGAGACGGTTTTGGTACCTGGCGGGGACCCGACATCTTGATCAATGCCTGTGTTGTGGGTTCTTGGGTGGAGGCCTGGCGACGGCGACATCTGCGGGAGGCGTTCCCCTGTTGAGGGCGTCGCGTCCCTAACACTGTCCACGGGTGAAAATCCAGTCTTGTCTTGAACAAGCGACGGCGGCACTTGGGCGTCGTGACCTTCTTGAAGGTGTCGTTATGGATTTTGGCTCGGTCGGGAGTCTCGGGTAGGGCTAGCTCATCGTTTCCGCTGTTGTGTTCGTGGTTGGTGCCAGTGGTGGAGTAGGTGTTCCTTTGTTTTTAGTTGTTTATTTTTAGGTTTTTGTTCCTAGATTTTAGTTACTTGTTGCGTCAGTGGTGGAGCTCCTAGTTGTTTAAAGTGGAGGCTCGTGTCGACGACCCAATCCGACCGAGTTCTATTGGTTAGAGGCTTGTGTCGATGTCCCAGTTCGACCAAGCGTGGAGTTCAATAGAGTTTGAGTTGGCGCTCTTTATGGCGCGAGTTGAGTTGATTTAGTACCTAGGTGTGCAGTTGAAGTAGGGTACCCTCCTCAATGTATGTATAGTTTTTGCTCCGTTTCCACTTAAAAAACTAGGCGAGACGCTTGCCTTCTTTTTTCTTTATTCGTCTAATAGAAATTACGACAAAACTTTTACCGTCCATTATAAAAAAAAGTTTTATGTGTTCATTATGAGACCATGTTGCTTTTTTTCAGAGTCAAAACATCACGTTTTGTTGTGGAACCTGTAGGGTCAGGTTGTATTATGCTGATACCAAAATGTAACGGGAGATTAAGATTCAAAGAAACCTCAAGGTAAGCAGTGTACCTCCCGTAATGTCCCCTCTACCATATCATGAAGTTTCTTCTGAAATTCTACCTGCACCTGTATTGCATATTCTTGGATGTGTCTGCCAAATAAAACTTGAATTGTCATACAGAGGCAAAGTTTCGAACAATTATTTGGTCTTGAGGCATGGCATTTTAGAATGAAATGCAGTCAATTGCATATACATGGTTTCGTTATTTATGGAACTAACTATATATATAAAATGTCACAGAGAAAGCAGTAAAACCTTTTTAGGGTAAAGCGAGTAACATTACAATAAGGCTTTGTGTTCCACACCAAATCACTCCAACACACGTGGATTGAAGTGGATATATGGGCATCCAAACAAGGGCAGTGTTTCATGAAAAGTTTATGGATAATGAAAGAACGAGACTGTCCAGCAGAAGTTCAGAACGAGTGGAGCTAGTCATTCCATTGGTAAGAGTAGAAGCATAGTAGAAAACCAAGTGATAGTTTGCAAAAAAATAGTTTTCACCATTGTTGATATTTAAAAACCTATTTGCACAAGAAATAGTAAAGCTAAAACAGGTCTGCGCATGGAAATGGGAATACAAATTATGACTCACTTCTGTACTTCTGAAAGTACTACTTCGTTACACATGGTCGTCTCCACTGATGCACCTGGAACTGTAATGCAATCAACAATTTGATGTACTAAGTGACTTGAATATGAGAAATGTATTTCCTTGAAAACAAAAGAATTTTGCACCATATACAAAAAATCAATATGCGGTGCCAATAATGAGGGCAAACATAAAAGGTGTCTTCAAACAAGTGGAAGTAATGGTTCCAGCTTGGAGCCACCATTGCTAACCTTCAGATGGGTGATGCTTGAGCCGTTTTGTACTTCTGTTTGAAGTGTTACCATTAATTAGCAAACCATATCTATGTGACAAAAAAATCATGGAAAAAGGAAAAAAGGAAAGTATACCTGCAAGTGGCTTTTCACATGATCACGAGTCAGACCTTCAACATTCATGATATTAAGAATTGCTTTAGGTTTAGCATCTGCATTTGTTCAAACATAATAAGAGAACAATAATTTACAATACAAAGCCAATAGCACTTCGTATGATGATAGTGATCACAGCGCTGAAATTTTACTTTCACTGCCACCAAGCAGATTGACAGCGTCTACGAAGCGATCATGCATTTCCGTAGTCCATCGCATGCGTGCCTTGGCATTTTTGGAGCAATGAGCATTTGTAGTTGCCACAGGAGAAACAATCGGATACAATTGTTGAGGTTCAGAAGGAACTGAGACTGATTGATGTACAATGTGCTCATCATGTTGCCACGACTTAGAATTTGGACGTGAGGGAACAGGTGCAGATTCAGCCTGTGAAAAAAGAAACCTATCAACTCTAACTTAAGGCATCCCAAATGGACATAATATGGAGAGGTGTAGAAATATGTGGTTTGCTGCCTCATATAATCATGCAAATCCCATTGTCTAATGCAAGCTTCAGTTTCCATGATCAAGGAAAACATATAGCGACATAGCATTACTGATTTTGAGGTAAATTACCTGTTGGTGACAGTTCGGAGTTATATCAGTGGGAATAATATCATCCAAACCCGGAGTCACAAAGCTTGGTAACCATTCATATCTATTGTCAGATTCGTCAAAACCAGGAATTTGCTGCCTCTCAACATTGCAAATGCCAATGTTATCCTGCACACAATCACCAGGTGGGTCTGCACAATGGGTTGCTTCAGGAGATAGTCCAGAGAAATTACCACCTGAAGGTTGTTCTGGTAGTCCATAATAGGATATCATGTCCGAGGGCCGGATTCCGTAAAGGGAAGAATGAGTGGTTGGTGGTGTCAAATATGTAAAACGTCCATGCATAGTAACCGTGGAGAGAGCACTGGAAGATTGTGCCATAGATGCTGAACAAGCCGCTCCAGTAACAGCAGGCAAAGACTGCAAATTCATATAGATTAGATACGAGGACCTGTAACGCAAGAGCAATTCACATGGTCAGAAATTCAAGTTCCAGGGGAAGAAACATTTGTACAGATAATTCTTTCATAGGTACTTATTTTGTGAAGAAAGCTTCCGATTACTCTGTGGCTGTTATAAATCCATCAACCAAAATTTAGGATAACCAATAACTGTCAGTACCATATATTCAGCAAAAAGCTCAAAAATCATAGCTGGCACTTGTTTTCTGTTTCTTCGTCTAATAGAAATCGCAACAAAATTTTTGCCGTTCCTTCGGAAAAAAATATTCAGCAAAAAGGGGGAAAAAGATTGGCTAATTTGCTAGGACTGCATAGGCTGATCAGAAGGCTATGGCTACCATGCTGTAACGGAAAGGAAACTGACAATCATAATGATCATGGACAAAAGATTGTACAAGGGAAACCTAGCTGAATCTTCACGGGAAAAATTTGTCAAGAGAATCTGACCTTTGCACAGCCAACAAAAGGATTGGTCGAGAAAACCGCAAGTTTTTCCTTGGATTCACCGATTCAGGGGGAGGCGTGAATGGATGCAAGTAGGGAGGAACACACGGCGCAGCGGCTGTATTTTCTACTTCGGTAGCCTTTTGGTTTCGCCAACAACAAACGCAAGCAAACAGAACAAGGATAGGATCGTGACATCGATGAGGCGAGCGCGACGACGACAGCAATAGATTAGCGGGCGGCGACGCGGAGAGACAAGACTACAGGAGGACATGGATGGATTTAAAAAACTCCGGAGCTGTAGTCTGCAGGTCAAGGAAGAGAGAGATCTCGTCAAAGAAAGTGGAGGGAAACAAAAGAAAACGAAGAGGCGGAGGGTATCTCAGGGACCTGGGAGGAGGGTATCTCAGGGACCTTGGGAGATAGATACCATCTTTGATGTTTGATCGCATCCCATTTTTTGTGTGGGAAAATTAGGGCCAATGTATCCAGTGGGCCAGTGTGGCTGAATTCAGAGCCCAGTTCTCAACAATTCACTGGGCCATGTACTCGAGCTCTGCCCTTTCAGTCACTGGCTGGGGTTATTCTCGCTCTTTCTTCCTGTTTCCCTGCTACAGTATCCCAAGGGCGAAAAGGAGGTGAGTGTGTTTTCCGGCGGCGATTTCGCCGGTTTTCTTCCTCTCCGGTGGCCGGCATGGCGTCAGAAGGGGAGGAAGCCCGGCGAATCGTCGTGCGGTTGTATATAGGCTAGGTTTGTGTCCTAGGTCTAGGGTTTGCTTGCCATCGGTTGATGGTGGAGCTAGGTTTGGCCGGGTGGTTGTTCCGCCGCGGCGAGTCTGTCCGGGCGGTGGCGGTGAGGCGAAGGCGTCGACGGCGCCATGGAATAAGCTTTCGCGTCCTCTTCTTTGCCCCGTGGGTGCTCTTCTCCGGCGTCCACGGCGAGGTCGGCGAACCTTCTGGAGTTCGAGGCTGGGGTTCCATCATCTTCATCTTCGTCAGGTGATGCTCCCGCTGGCCTTCTTTCTTTTGGATACGGAGAAGTCTGTGGGTGTGGTGGATGCGGGATGGCCGGATCTGGCTCAAGCTTTCTCTGATGGCGTTGGTCGTCGGAGTTGTGGCTGGATCTTGGAGCCGGAGGAGTTGGGGCGAGGCCCTGATCGTTGGGTGACCACCGTCTTCATCCTGTCCTCCGGGACAGGTGTCGCTCGAAGCCTTGGCGCGATGGGACTCTTCCGGTTCATGGTGGTGTTCTTCTTCTTCGGCGACGGCGTCGGTCGACGATGACAAGGGCGACTCCAGGTGGTTCACAAAGTTTCCAAGGGCATCGTTGTAATTTTTTTCTTTGTTAGGGAGCTTCGTGTAGTTTGGTTGTGGTAGACGTCTCTGTATTTCTATACGTGTCTGTATGCATTTGCGTGTACGCTTGTTTTCCTTAATTGAAATACATATACATATTATAAAAAAAGACTCCCAGCGAAACTATCCAGCGTCTCTTCCTATATGGAGTACTACAAGGGTACAAACTTTGTATTCGTCTCTCACTTTCTCTTGACAGCGGTGGCTACACTTTTGTTGGGAGGTAATGCTCACTAAAAATGGATGTGATCAACAATTGCTTTTTTTGAATTATCATAGCAACCGTTTTACATGAAGGTCCTCGGTAGAGAACCAAATTATATCAGTCTTGCATCAAGAAAGAAACGCAACTAAGTCAACAGCGATGGCGGAGACGAGTCCGCCGGCGGGGGTCGCAGGGGCGTTACAGATGCATGCACTCGGATGGATTAACCTCGCAAAGCGTAGGTTGAAGGTGGGCTGGTTGAGCCAACTATGGAGTCGCACACCGGTGACCGAAGGATACTGTTGAAGTCGTCGCCGGAGTTTGAAGAGAAAGCTCAAATCAGGATCTCAGGTGGAGGCCGAATCGACAAACCAACACCAGAAGAGGAGCCACCTTGCGGAAGAGCTGAGCAGCAGGACCATAGGTTGTTTTATGGAGATGGATGCGGGCGGCGACATACATGGATCGGACGAGAATAGATCTCGATCGAGGTGGGTGGAGGTGGAGATGGGGATGTTAAAGAGGAGACCTGCCGGGAAGAAAAATGAGTGTATTTTATTACTACTAACCTTGAAATCAAAGTCGACGGCAGCGATGATCAAAACAGCCATGACAGCGGCGACGATGACCGCGAGGCAAAGCTCTCCACGAAGGGAAACACCCATAAGAGACTCACAACTACTACTAAATCTACCTAAATACTAGAGAGGGCCCCTGCTCCCGCCCTTCTTCGGGAAGCTTGCCGGAGGTGGGAGGGAGGGGGGCGATTGGATCTGCGTTAGGAGCTCTCGCGGAGGAAGAGAAGTTCGCTACGTCTTTGGGTGGTTCTCTCGTACATGATCGATGTATATATTTTTGAAGTTATCAAATAAATAATTATTTAGAACATGGTTAGTTTTATATTTTTAATAAAAAGTAGATATCGCAAGGAGCACAATAAAATTTGGTTCATCAAAATTAGAGTTACCAAACTTCAATTATGAGTTTCCAAAGATGAGGTGTAAAGTGGTCTTTTCGCTCGCGCTACAATGTTCAAACTAACATATATAGCTTATAGACGTGCCAGGAGGCCTGATTTCTAAGAGATTTTTTTTGAGACTTATTTCTATATTTTTTAAAAGAAAAGATCTGATTTCTAAATGTAAGTAAAAGATCTGATTTCTAAATGTAAGTTTTTTATGAAGTTCAAATTCCTAATTCTCTCCTCATTTAAAGTATAGATGTTGCTAATCTTGTATACAAATCTAATTAAATTCAAAGAACT
>CM041640.1:18995769-19025543 GCA_023333625.1 Bothriochloa decipiens | reverse complement strand
GAGACAACCATCCACTTCAGCGCGATGACGATTGACGAGGCTAGCTGACCAAAGTACTCCTTAGCTGAGTGCCTCGGACGTCGCGCGTCGCGGCACCAAGAAAAGCATCTGGACGCCAAGAAAACATTTACCTGCTGCGTCCCACGACACGTAACAGCCTAGCAGGGACGGCCACCATGCACGCGCCCACGTCGCGTCCGCTGCCGCGCCACGTCCCGCTCGACCGCCGAGCCGCTTTATATATGTCCACCGCAGCAGGCCACGACCACGGCCTACACTACACTAGCTAGACTTATTTGATTTCGCACGAAGTACTGCAGATCTCTCAGCTCTCTCCACTCCCAACATGTCGGCCAAGCAGGCGCGCAACGGTGACCGCGGCGCGGCGAAGACGACGACGGACGGGAAGAGCGACGCGGCCGGCGCCAAGGTCGGCGTCGACGCGGTGAAGAGCGACGCTGGCGCCGGCACCAAGGCTGGGGACGTAGGGAAGCACGACGCCACGGCCAACAAGGCCGGCGGGGACATGCATCGCCATCACGGCATGTCCCCCGTGGAGGCGAAGGACTCCCAGACCATCGTGGCGCTCCAGGCGCCGGTGACCGTCATGCGCCCAGTCCGCGGCGACCTCGAGGAGCACGTCCCCAAGCCATGTGAGTCCGCGCACCTTCTCTTCATCGCTGATGCTTACAACAGTATCAGGTTTGTGCCTAACTAATTAAGATTTGACACTGACGCGTCCGCTGAGGAGCAGATCTGGCGCGAGCTCTGGCGGCGCCGGACATCTACCACCCCGACGGCACCGCTGAAGACGAGCACAGGCACCACCACATGACCGTGTTGCAGCAGCATGTCGCCTTCTTCGACCGCGACGACAACGGCATCATCTACCCTTGGGAGACTTACTCCGGTACGAATGTGAATTACTCCTATGAAGCTATAGCTATGATCACCTTGTGTAAATTTCACATGTGTAACCTCTCTGCGCTGAGACTGAGATAAATTGGAAACAATGCAGGATGCCGTGCGCTTGGGTTCAACATGATCATGTCGATGTTCATCGCTGTTGTCGTGAACGGGGCCATGAGCTATGCCACGCTGCCTGTGAGTAGAGCTCCATGCCGTCGCTGGTTCAGGCAATAATCGATGGTTTTAAGGCCGTAAAATGCATCTTCTGTATTTCTGGTTGTAGGGCTGGCTGCCGTCCCCTCTGTTCCCGATCTACGTCCACAACATCCACAAGAGCAAGCATGGCAGTGGTTCTGGGACCTATGACAACGAGGGCAGGTACGTAGTGATCTGCTGCTGATGTCTGTCGTGTCCTAGTTCAATCTAAAGCTCCAAACGCATGCTAAATTGGTCCTCTGGTTCAGGTTCATGCCGATGAACTTCGAGAACATGTTCAGCAAGTACGCGTCGTCCCCGGACAGGGTCACCTACAGGGAGCTGTGGTCCATGACCGAGGGGTTCCGCGAAGTCTTCGATCTCTTCGGCTGGTGAGCACTGAACGACCCATCCCCAACGCAACGCAATGCAAATCTCCTCCGATCTATCCAGGCTGCCTGCTGGCTTACTATGCGATTTCCTCTGTGACGAACAACAGGGTTGCGGCGAAGCTGGAGTGGACGATCCTGTACGTGCTGGCGCGGGACGACGAGGGGTACCTGTCGCGGGAGGCCATGCGCCGCGTCTACGACGGCAGCCTCTTCGAGTACATCGAGAGGCAGCGCGCGCAGCACGCCAAGATGTCCTAGACAAGAGGATGAAATGGAAGCGAAGTGATCGAACCCGTCTCGTAGCTGAAGTCTACTCTGTACGCGTGGCGTCCCTGGATGTACGTAGATAATGTGAAGGGTGTTAGAAAACAAGCAGCCTTGTACGCCTCCCATCAATAATGTAGACTTCGCCGGACCTCGTCGCTCTCTTTGCTGCTTCGACGACCTTGTTTTGTCGCCGGACGGGGACCTCATATCGCCCTCTTCAATTTGCTGCTTCAACCTTGTTTTGTGCTATGTTCATGTTCACCTTCCGGTTCCCAGATGCGAATTGTGATGGCTCGTTTTGGAAATTGGAATGCGACCTGTGCACGACTGTGTGCTGGGTGGATGTTGTCTATTAACATGGTTTATCATGCCGAATATTTACACATATCGAAATGGGAGCTCAGTTGGTTAGAGCGTAGTGCTAATAACGCGAAGGTCGCAGGTTCGAAACCCCTGCATGGGCCAATTTTTTGGTTTTTTTAAATAGCTCTCCATTTCTGATTTTTTGCTTTTTTTATTTTTTATTATGAAGTGAATTTCTATTGTTTTTTAAGAGTAAAATAAAAACCTGATTGTCAAACTTTTTATGGTGTCATCTCGGTCTATAAACTTTCTAAACTTTATTTGAGTCTTAAAGTAGTCTCTTTCTAAACTTTTTAAACTTTATTTGAGTTTTAAACTTTATTTGAGTTTCAAAGCAGCCGTTTATGTGTCTTAGCCTTGAGAACCCCCTCATTAATTTGTTTCAATTAGCAATGTAACCTACATTGCCGAAACATTAGCAATGTATCCTGACCGTAACCTGTTTCACGATGGCGACGACAACGTAACGTGACCATGACATCGTCGCCATCTCATTTTATCCGAAATCAAGAAAGAAAAAAAAACAGCGTGCCGCAAGGTAACCTGACCGTGACATCGTCGCCATCTCATTTTATCCGAGATCAAAAAAGAAAACAGCGTGCCGTCGCCGTCGTGACCAGCAACTTAAGTTACGTTTCCTTGTTCTGTTACTATCAAAGAACACGTGTTGCCAGGCCCATCGCAAACATATGTGAGCATATATTCATCGATATTGCCAGGAAACAGAAGATAATTTCACAAAGATAAACGACATATATCCAGTACTTAATAATTGAAGGTAAAAATATATCTCAGTATTTTAACACATCACACATAATTCAACCGAAGGTAACACAGTGCATACACATAAATAGTACTCTAGAAAAATAGTCGGGCAGTGGTCACGAGGAACCCCGCAGCGTCAACTGTACCCTCGCGAGATGAGGAACCCCGCAGCGTCAACTGTACCCTCGCGAGATGAAAACCGAGCGTACAGCGCCATCGCGGAGTCGTGAGCAGTCACGAGGGTTATTCGCACGATGAAGATCGACCGTGCTACCAGCGCCGTCGTCGCGGACTCACGAGGGTTACTCGTGGTCAAGACAAGGAGCAGACTAAATCATCAATTCAAGTTAAGGGCCTAATTGCATTATAGTGAAGGTTACTGGGTCTTTAACATGCTACTTTGAGACCCAAATAAATTTAGACACGCGAATGATATATTTTAAAAGTTCATACACCGCGGTGTCACACCCCGTGAAAAGTTCGAGGACTGGTTTGTATTTTACTCTTTCTTTAAATAGCTCTCCATTTCTGATTTTTGCTTCTTTTTTAAATTTTTATTATGAAGTGAATATCCATTGGTTCGAGACCTGCATGGCTCATTTTTTTTGGATTTTTTTTAAAAATAGCTCTCTATTCTAATTTTTTTGCTTTTTTAATTTTTTATTATGAAGTGACTTTCCATCTCAACTTAGGATACTTGTCTCCATCTTTATTTTTTCCTTTTTAATTTTAAAAATTAAATCTCCGTCTCTATCTTTATTTCATACAAAATTAGTCTTGAGACTTTGTTGTCCAAGTCGGGTCTAGTAAATGTATATTTTTTCTTTTAAGTGTATGCTCCGATGCAATTCCTGCGGACAGCCACCATGTAGAAAATTGAGAGAACAGCTCTTTCATTCTAATCATTAGCAGAAAGATCAGCTCGTTGACTTGCCAACATAAGTGTCCTCCATTTTAAAATATAAGTTGTTTTTAACTTTTATACATCGGTACAGTATAAAGGAAAGTTAAAACAACGAACGGATGGGTACTCGCCAACTTGGTGAGAGACACATGTGTCGCATTTTAATTTGATACGAATAAGAAGTTGCCAACACCATCTTAAATTATAAATGTCATAATCATCATAAAGTAATGCATATAAAACATACACTACACTTTTCATTAATAAATCATAGCTCTTAAAAACAGATACATAGCTATTTTCTATGGATACTCGATTCCTTTTTTCCTATACTCACGACACACAGGTATGTCTGCTACTGTCACTTAAAATTACAAGCTCATAGAGGAGCACCGGTTGATGTTGATTTAAGAATACAATAACTTTATCTGACTATAAAACAAATGATGATAGTAGTAAATAAATAACTAAATATCCGTAGTATGGGACTCAGGGAAACAGACACGTATGCCGGGACCCATCAGCGAGACAACATGTTGACCTTCAAACAAAAGACTGGATCAACTTCTCCAAATTATCGTAGGATGATCCTCCCTTCTCCAAAGCACCCTTCGCCTTAAGTTCATCTCATGAGCCTTGTTCCTCCTCTCCTCCCCTTTAGGCCCTTGATCCATCAGCAAATCCAGAGATTTCTTCACCTGTTCCATCCCCACCTCGGCCCGGGCCTCCGATTCATTGCCACCGGCGGCGTTACTAGCAGTCAAAACATTTTCCGTTGGCTTCGTCACACCGACGGACACCCCAATGCCAAGCACGTCGACGATGAGGTGCTCGTTGATAAATTGCTCGGCGAAGAAGGGCCAGGTCGCCATGGGCACACCGGCTGCGACGGCCTCCAGAGTGGAGCCCCATCCACAGTGCGTCATGAAGCCGCCAATGGCTGGATGGGCCAGGATGGCCACCTGGGGAGCCCACCCACGCACCACCAGGCACTTGCTGCCAGCGACGCCGTCTGCGTCGGTGTTCTCGCGCAGCCAGTCCTTGACGTCGTCGGACAGGGCGTCGGCGCCCTTGATGAGCCAGAGCACCGGCGAGAGGCACGAGACGAGCGCCATGCCGAGCTGCATGACCTGAGCGGGCGGCATGCGCCCGACGCTGCCGAAGCTCACGTACACCACGGACTTGGCCTCCTTGGCGTCCAGCCACGCCATGCACCGCCTCGCGTCGCCCGACATGGACTGAGGGTCGAGGCTTGTCGGTGCGCGGCACAGGGAGACGGACCCGACGGCGACCACATTTTTTCCCGTGGCCTCCGCGAGCAGCGCCGTCGCGCCGCTCTCCAGCTCGTCGAAGGAGTTCACCACGATGCCGTCCGCGGCCACGTCGAAATCCCGCATCCCCTGAAGCGCCTTCCCGCCGACGGAAGTGGCCGGCATGAAATGCGGCGGGAGCTGCCGACGCGACAGCCTGAGCTGGAAAGGCAGCAGCGCCGGGACGTCGAACAGCTCATCGTCCGACGCGACGGCCTCGTAAGGCCTGTGCTTGTACAGGTACTCGATGCAGAGCAGAGCGAAGGCGCCGAAGCCGTGAAGACGTAGCAGGGCACGCCGAGCTGGCGCGCCAGGCCTAGCGTCCACGTCTGGCACATACCGGAGATGACGCAGCTCGGGGGGCGGAGGCGTGGCTCGTCGCCGTCGACGCCGAGGCAGTACCGCGCCACCGCCTCGCCGAACGCGCTGTTGGCCACGAAGAAGCGAGGCACCTCGTCCTGAGACTGGAGCAGGTCCATCCTCTCGCGGCCCTCGGACAGGCCGGCGTCCGCGGCCGGGAACGGGACCGCGGTGACCGTGATCGCGGCGGCGCCGTGCGACGGGGCGCGGTCGACGCGGCCTTGTGCTATCGCTGCGTTGACGGGCGTGGTGATGATGGTGACCTTGGCTCCGTGGGACGCGAGGAGGCAGCCGAGGTCCGTCATGGGAATCACGTGGCTGATGGTTCCTGTCCATGGGAACAGCACGAAGTGAGGCTTGGTGGCGCGCTCCATTTCTCTCTCGCACAGCACAGGCAAACACGGGTGAGTGGATGGCCGATGGCTGTCTGCAGAAGGGCTACCAGAGCTTGGTGGCTTGTTTAGTTGTTGTGCCGGTGCCTGTGGGCTGTGGCGTGCTGCTGAGCTCTGGCTACTATTTATGCAGCTCCAATGGCCGAATCTTTCTCTCTCTGTCTCGCTCGAGTCTCCGCTACCTTCCCTGCCTCCGAGCCGCACCCACCGGCTACGAGGGCGGCTATCGCAGGCTCACCTGTGGGCCGCCGGTGCGTCGCGTCTGCGGGCCGCGTGCCAGGCGGCCGCGCCCCGCCACCACAACCTCCTCATCTACTCCTGGCGCGCCGGAGTCGGAGACGGACGACATGGCGGCCGGTGACTGGGACCATGCAGTGCAAATGGCGGCGGTGAGGATGAGTAGCTGGAGGAGGCCGGCGAGGGCTAGCAGCTGCAGGGGGCGGGCGTGGACGAGCTGCTGGAGGGGGCAGGCGAGGATAAGCTGCTGGAGGCGGCGGCGAGGACGAGCAGTCGAAGGAGGCGGATGGGGAGAGGAGCCGACGGGGACGACAGGATTTTTTCTAGTGGCGAGGCCCACACTCAAAGGCATGCACCGGTGCCCCCACTGTGGTTATATTTAGAATCCTGGCACCGGCGTGAAGTGGAAGAGAGAGAATTTTTAGGCACCGGGTAACATTGTGGCTAGTCTTATAGGATTATAGATAAGTTGGCTTCCTATAGATTGTTATAAGAAATATAGTAAAAAAGGGTTGGTTTCTATATACAACTTTCTATGACTTAGCCACCAAGTAGATGAGGTACCCCGTTCGGTTCGTGACTCTCGCATTCACCATGCTGTCTTAGTTAGGCAGTTTACCATGCGCAAAGAGTATCCGTACCAATATACATACAGTAGCCCTTGAGCCTATGTGCAATTTAGAGAATCAGGTGGAGGATTAGTCTCGTTGCTAGGACTAGCAGGTGCCCCCTTATGCTTTAGAATTTTAGTAACACCCCCCCTATGCTTTAGGCATCACATATATGGATCCACTACCTGAATGCTATACTCCTTATTATAAGATAAAATGCATATTGTCGTTGTTTGGACCCCAGGAGGGTCCTGAGCCGACGAGTAAACGTGTACTGCGTGCTCCCTTTTCCGGATGGTGATGCAAGAAGAATACAAAGATTTATCCTGGTTCGGACAAAGAAGGCCCTATGTCCAGCGTGAGGGGGGATGCGATTGTATTATCTTGCACCGTAGTGCTTGTACAGGGGGGATACAAGCGAGTGAGTATGAACGGGGGTGGAGAATAAGGCCTAAGTCTAGAAGCGCTAGCCCTATGCCTCTCTATGTGCATGGTGCAGTTGAGTGTGTTCGGATGAGAGAGAGTCTTTTAGCTATCCCAGCGCCCACTTTTATAGTCCAAGTAGGGACATGGGTATACAAAGAACACTAAGCGTGGCGTCGGTAGGGCTGGCGTATAGGCGATGATGCTTGTCATGTTGTAGTTATTGTAGAGGCGTGCACCGAACATGGCTTCCGTCCTTTGGGCGCATCTCAGTGATGTAGGCGATGGTCGGTGACTGACCTGTCCTTCAGGAGTGTCATGATGATGGCGGTGCGAAAGACCCGTGCTCCGGTGGCAGACGTGAGGGTCACTGTTGATGATGCGCAGGGGTTGTTGAAGTACGGACCGGAGTCGCCGGAAGCCCGGTTGAGGGATGGCTCAGGGAGGCCGAGGGGGGTCGAGGCCCGGATGGATAAGTATGACACCCTGATTTTCGAACCTTGAAAACATTAGATAAATTTGATTTATTTCAAATAGATGTTTTACATGCATAGGCCAACTATAAAAGTTTTATGAAATACTTTTAAAATTTGTAGCACGTTAGAAACCATGCATTGTTGCATTCATGCTGCTGCATAAGTTTTGGTTGACTTGTTTGCTTTCTAGCTTTTAACATGCTCTAACTTGTCCCCACTAACCCAAGACTAACCTAACCTAGTCTAACTAGCCTAGGCCAGTCCCTAGTGGGCCCTAGCCAACCCTAGCCTCTCCCAAACAAGTGTGGCTAGCCACAGCCGGCCATGGCCAACCTTGGCCAGCCATGGCCAAAGCAGCAGCAGCATGGCCGGCTAGCAGCGGCCACGGCCGGCCAGGCCGGCCAGCAGCGCAGCCAGCCGCCAGGCCGAAGCCCAGCCGCGTGCCCGCGTGGGCCAAGCTAGCCACGACCCCGCTGCTCTGCCGCCGCGCAGCACCGCTTGATGGGTCGTGCGGCCCAACAGGCCTTGCCCGCGCGCCGTCTGCGCCGCGCGCGCCGCCTGCCTACGTCAGCCCCGCGTCATCCGCTGGCATTAGCACCGCGTCACCCCACCCACCGTCACTGATAGGTGAGGCCCACCTGAGTAGGCCCACTGCTACAGTGTCGCCTTTCGAGCTGCCCTTCGAAGCCCTAGCCCGCCGCCGTCGCCCGATTTTGCCTTCGCGAAACCCTAGCCGACTGAGCTCGCCGCCGCCGTTGGTTTCTTCTCCGCCGCCGTCGATCTCCGTTGTCGCTTCATCTCCACCGATAAGAACTCCCCACGAGCTTTGTAGTGAGGTGAGCCGCCGTCGGTGCCCTCGGCACGCCTCTTCGTGCCCCGCAGCGCTCTCCCACCGAGAAACCGCCGCCGACCATGGCACCACCCGCACGGGCCACCGCCTCCGGTCGTCGGCCGCCGCCACGGACCCCACATCCGGGTCCGCAAGGTCACGCTGTGCCTTCTCGACCACTCAGTGTAGCTGCCGTGCACCACGGCCGCCGCGTCGCTGCTCGCCGGTGAGCCGCCACCGTCGGCGGCACCGCTTCGGCCGACTTGATCCCGCCGACGCAACCCTTGCCGTTGGATCGGGATCCAACGTCCCAGATCCAAAGATGACCTCCGGTCTACCGAGGGTCAACCCGGCGCTCCCGGTTGGCTGACGTGGCAGCCACGTGTGTGCCACATAGGCACGTAAGCACCACGTGTGCGCTGACCGCGTCAACGCGGTCAGGCCGCCGACAGTCTTTGCATTTTTGCAAAAAAGCCCCAGTAGTTCCTTTTATTTAGGATCTAGTTCTTCGTAGTTCAAAAGTATTTTGGTTTTAGTCCTGTTTTCTGCAGTTTAGCCCCTAGTCTTGTATAGGCCATAACTTTCACGTTGTAACTCCGATTTTAGCAAAATTGTACTTTTTGGAATCGTCTCAATGAGTAGAATAATTATATGCTACTGTTTGCTACTGTTAAGATGTTTTTGTGTACTACTCTAATTAAAGTATGTTTTCTTGCATGTAATGTGCGTGTGTGGTGATTGTGGCGTATAGAGAATGAGACATGGGTGAACGAGGATCAGCAGGACCCGGAGGACTACGAACAGCAGGACATCAACCAAGGCAAGTGTAGGCACCTTTGATCCTATTGCGCCTATTCACTTTTAATTAATACATTACATGTGTCTTAAATCGGCAAACCATATGGATGACTAGCCACTCTATCCAGATATCACCTATGGGGGTTTTAGTTGATAGGTCAGTAGGTTCCTAGTGCTCGACCTCACCTTTCACCTGCCTAATGAAGATAAAACTTGCTTCTTAAAAGATGTTGGAGCCGTGGGCTCTTGGCTTCGGCCGTTGGAGAAGATGATGTTGTTCCGCATCGTTGGTGGCGGTGATTGATGGGGAAAACGGATGCTAGTGGGACTCGTGTTGATGAGGGTATCCGTATCTCCTCCCCCTTAAGGTCCCATTCATGGAGCGGCAACCTAGGACTTCTGTACATCTCCAGGCTAATAGGCTCTGGCTTGATCTATTAGCAGGACCATCATGGGCAGTCGGGTAGCTTACCGACGGGTAACATAGCTATGGCGTGAAGGGTGTTACAAGTTCTAGCATGGGAGTTCTGATTGATCCGTAGACCAGGGCGGCGGCTATGAGTACGTCTCTCATGTGCTTGGGACATCGCGGATCGAGTTACTGCTGCCTATGACCCTGTGAAGAACCTTGTTGTGACCTCTGCCAGCCTATCTCGGCAATGGGCTAGGAGGCTGATCACCTCGGGCACAAAGAGTAATCACAATATGAGTGAAAGTGTACACCTCTGTGCAGAGTTAAAATCAATATATCATTCGTGCTCACGGTCAAGAGCGGCACAGATCCTCACATGACTTAGCCAAATGGTCTAAGCTGTTAAATCGTGGTGATGTTGTTTGAGGTTGCTACCTCGGGTTTTATCGAGATGGCTATCCTGTGTTCCCTTTGAGATGGCTATCTCATGTTTAATGATATATGCTTATATCTGTGATGTTAAATGACACACTAAATGCTACTTGAACCTTAATAAAGGGTTGGGTGTTTCAACCAAGTGGATTAGAGAATAAGTTGCAATAAGTAAAATCTTAATTGTTACTTTAAAATGCTACTGCAGTCTACCTTTCAGCTATACCTTGTTTTAGCCTTGCATGTCATTACTTTCTGCCTGTACTTACTGAGTTTTGACATGGAACTCACCCTTGCTATTTCCCAACTAAAGGAAGCTCAAGTGATGACTCGGACGGTGACTTCCCTGAGAACTATCCGGGATGTTAGGCGTAATGGTGCTGCCATCGACTTTCCTGTGGCGAGATGGAGTCACTACGTCTATGTCGTTTAGATGCCTTTCGCTTTGGGCGACGTTATTTATATTCCACTTTACTCTGATAACAGTTATGTAATAATGGTACGATGTAAACGTTATACTATTGTTTTATTCGAACACTGTGCTTTTTGGACCATGTAATTGTCATTCATGTGTGTAATTTTGATCCTGGCGCACATGAGCTTTTGCCTTGGTTTTAGTCCTTCAAAACCAGGGTGTGACAAAGTGGTATAAGATCCGTGTTGACCGTAAGATCACGAAGCCTTAGCTAGAAACGGTCGTCTTCCAACCATCTTAGGTTGACTTTTATAAGTTATTGCATATCTCATCATTGTTAGAATGTTCATTTACTATCCTATTCATTACCTTGATATGCATTTACTTCAGCTATAATTATTATCAATTATTAATCATTTATTGTCTTATCTTAGAATTATTACCTTACTTTGGTCATTATGATCACTATATGCATGCCTCTATGCTATTTTTGTTTTACTACAAATACCACAGAATGCATGCTGTTCTTACTTCAATTTATTTCTAGCTTTTATATCATTATCTTCGGATATCTATGCATGCACTCTCCATATATATCATCCTTTGATAATAGACATGTTTATTTCTTCATCATGAAACTGTTTGTTGCATGTCTTTGATCTCTGCATACTAGTAGATGGTGTGCCAGCTTCTGACCTGTCGCAAGAGCTCCACTGGTTACTGTCACACCCTGGTTTTGAAGGATTAAAACCAAGGCAAAAGCTCATGTGCGCCAGGATCAAATTACACACATGAATGACAAATTACATGGTCCAATAAGCACAGTATTCGAATAAAATAATAATATAACGTTTACATCGTACCATTATTACATAACTGTTATCAGAGTAAAGTGGAATATAAACAACGTCGTCCAAAGCGAAAGGCAACTAAAATGACGTAGACGTAGCGACTCCATCTCGCCATAGGAAAGTTGACGGCAGTATCACGACGCCTAACATCCCGGATAGTTCTCAGGGAAGTAACCATTCGAGTCATCACTTGAGCATCCTTTGGTTGGGAAATAGCAAGAGTGAGTTCCATGTCGAAACTGAGCAAGTATAGGCAGAAAAAATAATGACATGCAAGGCTAACACAAGGTACAGCTGAAAGATAGACTGCGGTAGCATTTTAAAGTAACAATTAAGATTTAACTTATTGCAACCTATCCTCTAATCAACTTGGTTGAAACACCCAACCCTTATTTAAGGTTCAAGTAGCAGTTAATATGTCATTTATCATCACAGATATGAGCATATATCATTAAACATGAGACAACCATCTCGAAGGGAACACAGGATAGCCATCCCGATAAAACCCGAGGTAGCAACCTCAAACATCATCACCTTGATTTAATAGCTTAAACCATTTGGCTAAGTCATGTGAGGATCTGGGCCACTCGTGACCGTGACACAGACGATATATCGATTTTAACTCTGCACAGAGGTGTACACTTTCACTCCAAATTGTGATTACTCTTGGTGCCCGAGGTGATCAGCCTCGTAGCCTATTATCGAGATAGGCTGGCAGTGGTCACAACAAGGTTCTTCACAGGGTCATAGGCAGTGATAACTTGCTGGCAATGAGTGCAAGCATATGGGAGACTTCTCCATAAGTTCGCCCCCTTCCCAGATCTACAACCCCTCCCATACTAAATACTAGAAAACACCCCAGTGATCACAGCTATAGCCACCCGTCGGTAAGCTATCCTCCTGCCCATGATGGTCCTGCTAATAAACCAAGCCAGAGCCCATTAGCCTGGAGATGTACGGAAGTCCCAGGTTGCTGCTCCACAATAAGGTCCACAAGGGGGAGGAGATACGGATACCCTCGTCAACACGAGTCCCACTAGCATCCGTTTCTCCCGTCTTTCACTGCCAACCAACGATGCAGATCAGCATCAACTTCTCCAACAGCCGAAGCCAAGAGCCCATGGCTCCAACATCTTTTAAGAAGCAAGTTTTATCTTCATTAGGCAGGTGAAAATTGAGGTAGAGCACTAGCAACCTAATGACCTATCAACTAAAAACCCCCATAGGTGATATATGGATAGAGTGGCTAGTCATCCCTATAGTTTGCTGATTTTAGACACATGCAATGTATTAATTAAAAGTGAATAGGTGCAATATGATCAAAGGTGCCTACACTTGCTTTGTTTGATGTCCTGCTGCACATAGTCCTCCGGGTCCTACTGATCCTCGTTCACCCACGTCTCGTTCTCTATACGCCACAATCGTCACACACGCACAATACATACAAGCAAACATACTTTAATTAGAGCAGCACACCAAAACATCTCAATAGTAACAAACAATAGCATAGAACTATTCTACTCGTTGAGATGATTCCAAAAAGTATAAGTTTGCTAAAATCGGAGTTAAAACGTGAAAGTTATGGCCTATACAAAACTAGGGGCCAATCTGCAGAAAATAGGACTAGAATCTAAATACTTTTGAACTATGAAGGACTAAATTGTAATTAAAGAAAAGGACAAGGGCTTTTCTACAAAAATTCCAAGGCTGTCGGCGGCCTAACCGCGTTGACGCGATCAGCGCACACGTGGTGCTTGCGTGGTGCCTACGTGGCACACACGTGGCTGTCACGTCAGCGAACCGGGAGGCTGGGTTGACCCTCAGTTGACCGGGGGTCATCATCGGATCTGGGACGTTGGATCCCGATCCAACAGCCAGAGTTGGGCCAGCGACGGCCGGAGGCGGTTGTCCGTGCGGGCGACGCCATGACGTACGCGACGCGCGAGCGTTGTGTGGGCGCGGACGGCGCGGCGGCCTGCTGGGCCGCTCGGCCCATCAAGGCGGCGTGGGCGCGAGCGCGCTGGCGGGCTGTGGCCTGTCGGCCTGCTGCGCAGCACTGCGGCGGGCTGGGCGGCCTTGTGGCCTGGCGCGGCTGCTGGGCTGCGCCCGGTGGCTTGTTGCGCTGCTGGCCGGCCTGGCGGGCCGTGGCCGGCCGTGGCCGGCCGTGGCCGCTGCTGGCCGGCCTTGCTGCTGCTGCTTTGGCCATGGCTGGCTATGGCTGGCCATACTTGGCTAGGAGAGGCTGGGGTTGGCCAGGGTCCACTAGAGACTGGCCTAGGCTAGTTAGACTAGGTTAGGTTAGTCTAGGAATTAGAGGGGACAAGTTAGAGCAGGTTAGTAGCTAGAAAGCAAGGTAAAGATTAAACATCAAGCTCAAACAAGTCAACCAAAACTTATGTAGCAGCATGAACGCAACAATGCATGGTTTCTAACGTGCTACAAGTTTTAAAAAATATTTCATAAAACATTTATAATTGGCCTATGAATGTAGAGCATCTATACCGAAATAAGATCAAATTCATTTAATGTTTCATGGTTCAAAATCAAGGTGTCATAGTTACCGTCATTCTTGGCGTCCCTTAGAGTACCCGATGACTGAACGCGTGCCCCACTATGAGTTCCAACCTAGCCACCACCCTGACGACGGTGTAATCCTCGGAGTTGGGGTTCAGTATGTACAGTGCCAGGCTCTAGTTCCTCAGCAGCAGGCAGAGGACCAGGATGAGCAGCAGACGCCTGACCATGGTGCACCAGAAGGAGGACCTGGCACAGGAGGTCCAGGTGCAGGAGGCCCTGGAGCACCAGGTGGAGGTCTAGGAGGTCCAGGAGGACCAAGGGGTCCAGGAGGACCTGGAGGCCCTGGAGGTCTTTGAGGCCATGGAGTCCAGGGAGTGTACCAGGCACACGACGGTTGGATCATCAGTCTCACTATTTGTGATGGTGGTGATGACTTCTTCCACGCTCACCTGATGAGGCTTCTTTGTCAGCTCTTCGGCCATGGGATGGTCAGAGTCGAGTACCACAGCGAGTTCTGGAGCCACCCTGTCTACCTAGGTTTCTGGAGGGTTGGGTGCTATGTTGGGCGCCCTAACCCTACACTTCATGCTCTTCGAGTTGTTTCAGTCCACATGGCACCAGCAGATAGAGCTACCTAGCTGGCAGGCATCACGGATGCAGCACGATAGGCCTGTTTGCTTATAGGGATCAGTACTTCCACCTGATCAGTGGGGACACATGTTGCTACTTCCCTCGCCGTACCCGTGGTCAGATTTCTGCCAGAGTTGCTTCTACTATTAGGGAGGACCCGAGGTTGCATGCCACAGTTTAGCTCATGGCACATCTGAACACTGAGCTAAACTTCACACTATTGGAGCTATGTCAGGTGCGTCTATAGGCAGATGAAGACAGGAGGAGAATTGGTCAGCTGGAGACGCAGCTCACTGGAGTAGCACCACCACCACCACCACTATGGCCAGCACTGTCGCCCGCACGTGACCACATCCCCTACGGAGCAGCTGAAGGCCATACTAGGATTGACTAGGATGTCCCTTTTATGTAATAAATAATGGTATGTTAGAGTCTGTGGTGAGTCTAGTGCGAGTGTGCTTAGAGTGTGCTTTGCTTTATTGGTGTGAGAACTTGTTTATCATTATGAACCATGGATGATTTGCTTCTTTGTAATGATTGAGATAAGATGTGGGGTGATGTCCACACTTATCATATTTATATAAGTTTAAGACTATGTTTAGTTAATTCAGGGTTTGGGTCTCTATATATCATGCTCTATCTCTCTTTTCTGCTATATTCTATGAGTTAGTCTATCATAGCCTGCTATCACTTGTTCATATCAGCTATCTGTTTGGAGATCATGTCATTACTATCTGTCAGTGATTGTGATAATTGGGTTATGTCAGAAGGTTCATTGATATGAAGAGGCATTATGTCATTGCAGTCATATTTACAGTTTACATTCAGCACATATATATATATTGATACTACATATCCTTAACTCTGTTGTTATTTGCATCAGATGGTTAACACCAGGAGGACCCAGTTAGACACTGGTGGCGCTAGTGGTCCTAGTGGAAGCAGCTAGAACAACAACCAGAATCCCCCGCCACCACCTCCTCCACCTACTATGGAGCAGATGATGGCCATGCAGACCTAGTTCATGCAGGGCATGTCCACCATGATGGCCATGATGCAGCAAAACATGGCAATGAACTAAGTCTAGAACCAGCACCAGAATCAGAATGCTCCACCACCACCCAGGGACAGGCGCAATGAGTTCTTGAGGGGACGCCCACCTTTCTTCTCTCATTCCCCTGACCC
This sequence comes from Bothriochloa decipiens, assembly GCA_023333625.1. Classification (NCBI taxonomy): domain Eukaryota; kingdom Viridiplantae; phylum Streptophyta; class Magnoliopsida; order Poales; family Poaceae; genus Bothriochloa; species Bothriochloa decipiens. Next base: position 19,009,870 of record CM041640.1, on the reverse strand, counting down.
TCTTGTTGCTATGGATTGGGTGAAGGACATGGAGAAACAGTTGGAGATCGCTCAGTGCAATGATAGGGAGAAGGTTTCGCATCTGGTCAGCTACAGGGAGCAGCCGCTTCTTGGTGGGATTCATACCGCTTTGCTCATGCAGCTCCCGACACCATCACTTGGGCGTAGTTCACTAAGGCGTTCAAGGAGTTCCATGTTCCAGCCAGACTAGTGAAGCTGAAGAAGAAGGAGTTTGCTGATCTGAAGCAAGGCTTCATGTCTGTTTGTGAGTACCGTGACAAGTTCATTGCTTTGTCTCGCTATTCACCTAGAGATGTTGAGCAAGACCAGGATAAGCAAGATCACTTCCTAGGAGGGCTTAATGATGGACTTGCTTACATGATGGCCAACGTCAAGTATGCCAACTTCTAGGAGATGGTTGATAGGACCATTGTGCTTGAGAGCATGCGCAATAAGATGGAGGACAAGAAGAAGAAGAGGAAGGCCCACAAGCACCAAGATCAGGGAAATAGCAGCCGTCCTCACTTCGACAACTCCCAGAACTACCAGCAGTGTTCTTCTTACCAGTATAGGAAGAGTAGCCAGGGACAACAAGGAGGTCAGCGCAATAACAACACCAACAATGGCAGTAATCTAGTGCAGCGCCAGAATAATCAAGCCTCTCGCCAGAACAACTAGGCTCCTGGCCAGAATGCTCCTAATAATGCACCTGTGAAGCCCAACAACACCCCCAACAATGCTTGCTTCAAGTGTGGGCAATCAGGACATTATGCTAATGCTTGCCCCTAGAAACAGAAGTCCCAGAGCTTTGGGAAGGTGAACCACGTCAAGGTGGAGACTGCTGAGGAAGCTTCAGATGTGGTGCTCGGTATGTTCCTTGTCGATTCTCATCCAGCTTCAGTTCTATTTGATACTGGTGCATCACACTCTTTCATTGGTAGTCATTTTGTTCATAAACATGGCATTGCCACACAACTTATGCCTAGTGCTATGAGCGTTAAAACACCTGGGGAAAATATGGCTTCAAACATTTGGTGTCCTGATGTGAAGGTTAATTTAAGGGGGGTAGATTTTCCTGCTAGACCCATAGTGCTTGAGTCAGAAGGTCTTGATCTTATTTTGGGAATGAGTTGGTTGAACAAGTTGAATGAGGTGACTGTTAAGAATAAGTACCCCTTACCTAGAATTGAGGATCTGTTTGACTAGTTGAAGGGAGCTAGTGTCTTTTCTAAGATAGATTTGAGGTCAGGTTACCATCAGTTGAGGATTAGACCTAGTGATATTCCAAAGACTGCTTTCACCACCAGATATGGTCTGTATGAGTACACAGTGATGTCTTTTGGGTTGACCAACACTCCAGCTTACTTTATGTACATGATGAACAAAGTTTTTATGGAGTATCTTGACAAGTTTATGGTTGTCTTCCTTGATGATATTCTGATTTATTCCAAGAATGAGGAAGAACATGAAGAGCATCTCAGATTGGTGTTGCAGAAGTTGAGGGAACATCAGCTTTATGCCAAGTTCAGTAAGTGTGAATTCTGGTTGAAGGAAGTTTCTTTTCTTGGGCATGTTATTTCCAAGGATGGGGTTACAGTTAGTCCTAAGAATGTTGCAGATGTGCTTAAGTGGAGTCCACCTAAGAGTGTCAAGAATATCAGGAGTTTTCTGGGGATGGCTGGATACTAGAGGAGGTTCATCGATGGGTTCTCTACCATAGCTAAACCTATGAATGCTTTGCTAGAGAAGGATAAACCGTTCAAGTGGACCGAACAATGTCAGGCCAGTTTTGAGGAATTGAAGAAGAGGTTGACAACAGCACCAGTGTTAGCTCTGCCAGATATGACAAAGGACTTCTCTATTTATTGTGATGCCTCTAGACATGGTTTGGGTTTTGTGTTGATGCAAGAGGGTAAGGTCATTGCTTATGCCTCTCGATAGTTGAAGAAACATGAATTGAATTATCCAACTCATGATCTAGAATTGGCAGCTGTAGTGCATTCACTGAAGATTTGGAGACAATATGTTCTTGGTCACAAGTGTAACATTTATACAGATCACAAGAGCTTGAAGTATATATTCACTAAGAAGGACTTGAACTTGAGACAAAGAAGATGTTTAGAATTGATTAATGATTTCGATCTAGAGATTCTCTACCATCCTGGTAAAGCTAATGTTGTAGTGGATGCTTTGAGTCGAAAGAGTTAGCTGAACATGTTAGAAGTGCTAGAGTTACCTCAAGAGTTGTTAGCTGAATTTGAGTATCTAAATTTGGGGTTCGTTGCCAACACTAAGGGAGCTTACATGGATGTGGAACCAACACTTCAACAGGAGATCAAGATGGGTCAGAAAACTAATGAGAAACTTTAAGAGATTGTCAAGTTGGTTAATAAAGATGGAGCCCAGGATTCAGTGTCGATGAAGAAGGAACACTCTGGTATAAGCACAAGTTAGTTGTGCTTGATATTCAAAAGATTAAGGATACTATTCTTAAGGAGTGTCATGAGTTATCTTGTGTGAAAGGGTATGAAGAGAGACATCAGGGAATATGTTGCCTTGTGTGATACTTGTCATAGAGTAAAAGCAAAACATCAAAGGCCAGCAAGATTGTTGCAGCCGTTGAAGATACCTGAATGGAAGTGGGATGAAATCAGTATGGATTTTATTGTAGGATTTCCTCAAACTCAGAGAGGTTTTGATTCTATTTGGGTAATAGTGGATCGCTTGACCATGGTTGCTCATTTCATACCTGTCAAGACTACTTATAGTGGAGCACAATTAGCTGAGAAGTATATGGCTCAAATTGTGTGTGCTCATGGAGTTCGCAAGAGGATTGTTTCAGACAGAGGTACACAATTTACTTCTAAATTTTGGGAGAAGGTACATGAAGCTTTGGAAACTGAGGTAAGGTTTAGTTCAGCCTATCATTCGCAATCAGATGGCTAGACGAAAAGGGTTAATCAGATTCTAGAGGATATGTTGAGGGCCTGCGCCTTGGAATCCAGTGATAGTTGGGACAATAATTTGCCTTATGCCGAATTCTCAACAATAGTTATCAGGCCAGTCTTAAGATGTCTCCTTTTGAAGCACTGTATGGACGGAAGTGTAGGACACCTTTGTTCTGGAATCAAGTAGGAGAAAGACAAGTTTTTGATCCTGATGCTTTGAAAATAGCAGAGGAGAAAGTGCAAGTGGTTCGGCGTAATCTGAAAGTAGCTGAGTCGAGGCAGAAGACTTATGCAGATGTCTGTCGAAGGGAGCTTGAGTTTGAAGTGGGTGACTATGTCTATCTTAAAGTGTCTCTAATGAGGAATCTCAAGAGGTTCAAGGTCAAGGGAAAGTTAGCTCCTAGGTACATTGGTCCTTTCAAGATTTTGGCAAGGAAAGGAGAAGTAGCTTATCAACTTGAGTTGCCAGCTTACCTCTCCAATGTGCATGATGTGTTTCATGTCTCTCAATTCAAGAAGTGTTTGAGAGTTGCAAGGGAAGAGTTGCATGTAGAGGAAGTGGATTTGCAGAAGGATCTGACTTATGATGAGAGTCCATCCAGGATTTTGGAGACAATCGAGAGAGTCACCAGAAGTGAAGTTGTCAAGTGGTGTAAAGTACAATGGAAGTACCACTCAGAGGATGAGGCTACTTGGGAAAAGGAAGAGGATCTAAGAGCAGAATATCCAAAATTGTTTCCTGAGTCTTCTAATCTTGAGGATGAGATTCTTTTAAGGGGGGTAGGTCTATGACACCCTGATTTTCAAACATTGAAAACATTAGATGAATTTGATTTATTTCAAATAGATGTTTTACATGCATAGGCCAACTATAAAAGTATTATGAAATACTTTTAAAACTTGTAGCACATTAGAAACCATGCATTGTTGCATTCATGCTGCTGCATAAGTTTTGGTTGACTTGTTTGAGCTTGTTGTTTAATTCTTGCTTTGCTTTCTAGCTTATAACATGCTCTAACTTGTCCCCACTAACCCTAGACTAACCTAACCTAGTCTAACAAGCCTAGGCCAATCCCTAGTGGCCTTGGCCAACCCCAGCCTCTCCTAAACAAGTGTGGCTAGCCACAACCAGCCATGGCCAACCTTGGCCAGCCATGGCCAAAGCACGGCCGGCCAACAGCGCAGCCCGCCGCACGCCTGCGTGGGCCAAGCCAGCCGCGGCCTCGCCACTCTGCCACCGCGCTGCGCCGCTTGATGGGCCGCGCGGCCCAACAGTCCTCGCACGTGCGCCATCTGCGCCGCCCACCTACGTCAGCCCCACGTCACCCGCTGACGTCAGCACCGTGTCACCCCACCCACCGTCACTGATAGGTGGGGCCCACCTCAGTGGGGCCCACCGCTACAGTGTCGTCTCCCTCACGGAGACGACACCGAGTCGGTGTCCGCGCGCCGCCCGGGCCGCACCGCCCGCGCGCAACCCGATGGTCCATGCCGCACCCTATAAAGGGGTGAGCGCCAGCTTCCGAGCTGCCCTTCAAAGTCCTAGCCCGCCGCCATCGCCCAGTTTTGCCTCCGCAAAACCCTAGCCAACCGAGCTCGCCGCCACCGTCGGTTTCATCTCCGCCGCCATCGATCTCCGCCGTCGCTTCGTCTCCACCGACAAGAACTCCCCCACGAGCTTTGCGGTGAGGTGAGCCGCCGTCGGTGCCCTTGGCATGCCTCTCTATGCCCTGCAGTGCTCTCCCGCTAAGAAACCATCGCCGGCCATGGCGCCGCCCACACGGGCCACCGCCTTCGGCCGTCGATCGTGTTGATGCAAAATTATATCTGCAAACACACCGGGCTAATACCCGAAATCGATATCCGGAGTGTGCCAGTCGATTTGACCTGTTAATCGACAAGGACGATAGATTTGAATAAAACCTGAACGAGACGACAGCGATACGCCCGGACGTCAAAGCTCAGATGATACTCGATAACTGTTGAACAGATCAGGGAAGACGACAGCGATACGCCCGGACGTCAAAGCCTGAATCTTGCTCGGTAAAAGCGGAACCTGCAAGGCCGCCGGAGATCAAGTTGATGCAGCCCATCGACTCTTGAAAGAACTCGTTGAAAAGGAAAAAGTACTGATGACGAAGTCGCCGAAAAGTAGATTGCTTGAAAAGTAGATAAAAATAGTAGGTTTGTTGTATTGATGATTATCCTTTTCATTGTCTTTCGGTACATATTTATACCCTGGTACTATGAGTCCTAAACAGACACGACAAAGTATTACCTAAACAAGTCTTATCTCTAAGGAATAAAAAATAACGACTCGTACCAAGGTCGGACTCAAAAATAAGCTAATAAAATAATGGCATAAATATCGCCAGTTCCCTTATCCATTGCTTTACGATGAAAACTCTACCGGCATGCTCTTCATCCCTGTAGATTCCATCGGCAACCCATCAATAATGGCTCAGACCCGCTTTCCATGTCCTTCAGCTCCGCTTTCCATCGGCAACCATGCCTCAATCTCTATCGGCAACAGCCCTCTGGCTTCATCGGCAATGTACGAGATCAACATGTCCTTTATCGGCACTCATCCATCGGTCAACTCAGAATCAACGCTGGAGAAGAACCACTCCCTTGCCGATCAGCACAGTTTTCGGTCCATATTGACACGTGTCAAAAAACGGTGTCAACACATGCCCCCCAATTTCGGAATATAGAATACTTTATGCGCCGAAATTTCCTCCAGGTCGTAATTGCCCAAACCGTTTGAACTTCTCCTCGAGAGTTGCACGCGTGGTAGTGGAGATCCTGTACCAACAGGCCCATATAGTGCTTCCTCCGCCGCGGCCCATTTTTCATCTGTGATTCAAACCCTAGCTTTTCTCTCTCCGGCGGCGACATCAACAGGTGATTCTTCGACGAACTCGATCATCGGCGCTCTCGACGGTGACCCTTAGCCTCCAGTTAGCATTCTTTGCCTTTTCCATCTCCATCGCGGCCATGGCTATTCATTTCGACGTCCCCAAGGTTAGTCTTTTCCTTTTGCCTACCCTCTGACATTTCATTTCTCCTTCTCTGCGTAGTTCATGACTCTTCCTTGTTCCATCGACAACTAACCCTTTCTTTGACAGGTTGATGACCCGGTCCCAACATTGAGTAAGAGTGGCAAGGTCATACGGCTGCAGCCGATTTCTCCAGTATCCATCATCGGTCACAAGGCTCCCTCGTTAGATGCTCCAGTGGGCCGCGGTCATACCAAGAAGGGTACTAAATCGGTCATATTTTCGGCACAGTCATCTCAGGTAACCACCTCCCTTTCTTTTGCCGATGTCGATTGCTGTGACTTACCGATTCCATATTTCAGGGCGCGAGTTCTACACTTCTAGAGTCTTCATCGGCAACTCGTCCCCCATCACCCGTCAACGCACCTTCAGATGTTATCCTTGTTGACTCTCCAGAGGTATGTTTCTCCAATTTTAACCCGATTTCAACTATTATAATTAGCACTAATTACTCCATTTACTTGTAGCAACAAGTGGACATATCTGTAGCTGTTTTAGCCGATCCAAAACCACAGTCCTCTGGTGCCGATGCCCCCCAGTCATCTGGGTTTGAGGAACCACAGCCTAAGCGCAAAGCTTCATCTTACGTAGTCCTTCAATCGAAACGATCCAAAATTGCATCGGCACTTTCCACAGTTCCAGCACCATCTCTTCAGTCAACACCGCCGGATGTGCCAGCACCAGGACCACCAACAGCACCTCAAGAAACACTTGCCGATATAGCCACAGACTTGCCACCACTCAGCCCTGCCAGAACCGATCCATCGGCAAGCATTGCTGAGGACATATTGCAAGCTGCCTCCTCCAGCCAAATGCAAGAAATCGCCTTGAAGCAAGTAAGTTAACCATTATTCTGCAATATTCCTTCTCCTGTAACTGACTAATCCCCTCGCAGGAACAAGACTCTCCAAACAGCCTATTCTCTTTTACTGTCAACATTCCTGACGATGAAGAAGAAGAAAATTCTGCGCTTGCCTTAGGAACTGTATCAGCTGAGGTCAGAACCAAATTAGAAACATTATTATCTTTGTTGTATCAAGATACACCTCAGCTGGTCCAAGATTCAGACTCCACAAGAGCAATCTTCAAAGCGATTCGTGGCCAAGTCCCCGACAATATTGAAGAAATCCTTTTTCATGCCGCCCACCTTGAGAGCCGACAACTCCAATACCAAAAAGCCGCTCGACGAATTGCCGATAGAGCCGCTCAATCAAAACTTAAAGAAGAAATATTACAATTCAAGCAGGCCACCGAAGAAAAGCACAGAAGCATGAGCAACTTAGAGGCTTCGGGCGCCGATCTTGAAAAGAAAATTACTGATCTATCGGCAAAGAGAACAGCTTTACTGGCCGAGCTGAAAGAGGTGGAAGCAGCCCTGAACCAAGCCGTACAGGAGAAAGACAACCTGTCCAACACTTTAAAAATTCTTCAAAAGGACAGAGACAATCAAGCCTGTATGGCGCTGACGCTGAGGAGAAAGCTTAAACCGATAGAGGACACTGCCGATGCGGACGTCAGGGAAGTGGAAGAAGCCGACCAGATTCGCCTGCGTGCGATAACCGCTATTCAATCCTTCCTTAGTCTGTAGACTTCACTCATCGGTTTTGTCAAGTTATCGGCAATCTGAACTTTGTCAATTGACTGTGAATGTAATATAATGCCGATATCTTTATTTCTGTATTTATGCATCCGTCCAAATACTGGGGTAGTATTTCTTTAAATATTTCCCATTTAATGCTCTGGGAAATATAACTCCTTCGAGGGTTTCTAAGATGTATGCGTTACCAGGAGCCAACTGATTTATCCGATAAGGACCTTCCCAATTAGGGGACCACTTGCCGAATTTTGAACTCTTAGTCCCAATCGGCAAAACCAATTTCTAGACTAAATCTCCATTTGCAAATTCTTTTACTTTCACCTTTCTATCATACCACCTAGCAACCCTCTCTTTATTTTCTTCGACGCTAATTAAGGCCTTTAGCCGATGACCTGCTAAATCTTCTAATTCATCTCTCATAAGCATGTCATACTCATCGGCTGTCAAGTGATCCTGAGAAAATACACGCCTAGAACCAGTCTTAATTTCCTAAGGTAAGACTGCATCATGCCCATATACCAATTGATATGGTGAGACCTTAATTGCACCATGACACGCCATCCGATATGACCATAAAGCTTCATTTAAAAGAGCATGCCACCTCCTAGGATTTTCCTCAACTTTCCGTTTAATAAGCTTGATTATTCCTTTATTAGATGCTTCAGCCTGACCGTTAGCTTGCGCATAATAAGGAGAGGAATTTAGAACTTTAATTCCCATACCGATGGCAAAATTATCAAATTCTCCTGATGTGAACATAGTTCCTTGATCGGTAGTAATAGTCTGAGGAATACCAAATCGGTAAACAATATGTTCTTTCACAAAATCAATCATATTTGCCGATGACACTTTCTTTAAAGGAATTGCTTCAACCCACTTTGTGAAATAATCGGTAGCAACGAGTATGAATTTATGTCCTTTACTCGACGGTGGGTAGATCTGACCGATGAGATCAATAGCCCATCCTCTAAACGGCCAAGGTTTGATTATAGGATTCATTGCCGATGCAGGTGCTCTTTGAATATTACCGAATTTCTGACATGACTGACACCCTTTGAAATATTTAAAGCAATCTTCGAGAATTGTCGGCCAATAGTACCCGTTCCTCCTAATCATCCATTTCATTTTAAATGCCGATTGATGTGCCCCACACACTCCTTCATGAATCTCACCCATTAAACTCTTCGATTCCTCTTTACTAAGGCATTTGAGTAAAACCCCATCCAAAGTGCGATAATATAATTCAGTATCAAGGAGCACATACTTGGTAGCTTGAAACCTTATACGTCTCTCCACTTTCCTAGACGGATTTTTTAAGTAATCGGCAATATCCCTTCTCCAGTCATCGGCATCAATTACCGATGTCAACACTTCTCGGATCAGTTGATATCCCGAAGCATGCTGTGCTAGCCGATTAGCTTCTTCATTGTGCAGTCTGGGAATGTGTTCAAGTCGAAAATCTTTAAACTCCTTTAATATTTGCAGGCACCTCCCATGATAAGTAATCAAGACTTCACTTCGGCATTCATATGTTCCAATCAACTGATTAATGACTAGCATGGAATCCCCAAAGACTTCAACTGTATCGGCACGAATTTCTCTGAGCAACTCTAACCCTTTCAGTAAAGCTTGATATTCAGCCTGATTATTTGTTGAAGTGCTAGCAATCGGCAATGAAAATTCATATTTCTTTCCTCGAGGCGAGATTAATACAATACCGATTCCTGCTCCTCCACCGTAAGTAGATCCATCAAAGAAAAGTGTCCATGGAGCAATCTCAGCATAATTTATCACACCGCAATGTTGAGTAACAAAATTGGCCATTACCTGTCCTTTAACTGCTTTAGCCGATTCATGACGCAAATCAAATTCTGATAATGCTAGGATCCACTTGCCGATCCTTCCTTTCAAAATTGGCATTGACAACATATGCTTAACCACATCGTCTTTGCATATGACAGTGCATTCAGCCGATAACAAGTAATGCCTTAATTTTGTGCAAGAGAAATATAAACACAAACATAATTTCTCAATGGCCGAATACCTGGTCTCAGCGTCTATCAGTCTCCTACTCAAATAATATATCACACGTTCTTCCCCTTCAAACTCTTGAATTAATGCTGATCCGATAACATTATCATCGGCAGACAAATACAACTTGAAAGGTTTCCCGTGTTGAGGCGGAACCAATACTGGAGGATTTACCAAATACTTTTTAATTTCTTCTAAAGCTAATTGCTGCTCTGTTCCCCATACAAATTCCTGATCGGCTTTTAATTTTAATAAAGGACTGAAGGCTTTGATCTTTCCTGACAGATTAGATATAAATCTTCGAATAAAATTAATCTTGCCGATCAAGGATTGCAACTCAGTCTTATCGGCAGGAGCAACAACCTTATTAATTGCATCAATAGATTTCCTGCTGATTTCAACACCTCTTTGATGTACCATGAAGCCTAAGAATTGACCTGCCGATACACCAAATGCGCATTTAGTAGGGTTCATCTTTAAACCATGCTTCCTGGTGCACTCCAAGATTTTTCGCAGATCAGCTAGATGACTCTCAAAACCTTCAGATTTGACCACCACATCATCTATGTAGATTTCAACCGATGTGCTGATGTATTTATGGAAGATAAAATTCATAGCCCTCTGATAGGTAGCACCGGCATTTTTCAAGCCGAAGGTCATGACAATCCATTCAAATAAACCCACATGACCTGGACACCTAAAAGCAGTCTTGGAAATATCCTCTTCAGCCATGAAAATTTGGTTATAACCGGCATTACCGTCCATGAAGCTGATGATCCGATGTCCAGCTGCAGCATCAATCAATAAATCGGCAACAGGCATTGGATAGCCATCCATCGGTGTGGCTTTATTAAGATTCCTGAAATCAATACACACACGAAGTTTTCCATTTTTCTTATAAACAGGAACCACGTTAGAAATCCATTCGGCATATCGACATTGCCGAATAAAGCCAGCTTCAATTAACCTTGTGATTTCAGCTTTAATATCAGGTAACACTTTAGGATTACATCGGCGTGCAGGCTGTTGATGAGGCCGAAATCCTGACTTAATAGGCAACCGATGTTCAACTATTGACCGATCTAATCCAGGCATTTCTGTGTAATCCCAAGCGAAACAGTCCTTATATTCCCTCAAAATATCAATCATTTGCTGTTTACATTGAGAATCTAACTTAGCACTAATAAAAGTTGGTCTCGGCCTGTCACCGTTACCAATATCTATTTCCACTAAACTATCAGCCGATGTGAACCCAAGACCAAGCTTTCCACCATCGGCAAACTGATCCATTAAAATTCATCTTTAGAACCGACTGCTTGGATCGGTGTGAGCTCATAATCGGCAACCCTGAGAAATTCCGTATCCCATGCTTCTCCCGATATGCACTTTGTTCGCTCATAGGTCTCAGAATCAGCCGATGCGATTATATAAGAAGAATCACCAGGGATAATTTCAATCTTGTCTCCAATCCACTGTACGAGGTACTGATGCATCGTAGAAGGAACACAACAGTTGGCGTGAATCCAATCCCTTCCTAGGAGCAAATTATAGTTACCTTTGCCGTTAACGATAAAGAAGGTGGTAAGCAAAGTCTTGCTGCCGATAGTCAACTCAACACATAACGCCCCTTTAGCCGGAGACACATTGCCTTCAAAATCTTTAAGCATCATATCCGTCTTGGTTAAATCTTGGTCTCCTTTTCCAAGTCTTCGGAACATAACATACGGCATGATATTAATTGCCGCTCCTCCATCTATGAGTATTTTTGACACTGGCTGTCCATCAATCTTGCCTTTAACAAACAGAGCTTTGAGGTGTTGCCTCTCATCATCGGCGGGCTTTTCAAACACAGCCATCATTGGATCCAGAGTTAGTTGAGCTGCTTCATCAGCAAAAACTGCTTGCTCCTTGTCACCTGGCGCCAAGAACTCCATCGGCAACATGAAGACCATGTTAACATCTGCCGATGGACTTTCACCCTTACGTTTTGGTTGCCATACTTGAGTTGTTGCCTTTGGGATGCTTTCTCTTGGGCACTGTAAGTCTTCTTGACGCATACGCTGTTCCCTTCTTTTTTGAGTTTTCGTCAATCCTTCAGGGCACCATTGGGGCAGCTTTGTTTTCCAAACAGGCTGATAATGCTTTGTGTTCTGCTCATGGAGGCCTATGTTTGGATCCCGGCAGAATATCCCTTCATCAGGAACCCTTTCGTTAGCCATCTCTTCAAGCCTTGCATGACTCTTTGGAAAATAACCAATATACCTGCCCAGCCTGTCATGCACGCTAACTCTGCCCCCCAGCCGATCAAATGCTGACACCTTTTCTTTGATCGGCGTATTGATGCATACTCCTCGATTACTAGAGTGATGTTGTCTCTCTACCCGATCATTTAGATAGTAACCATTACATTCAGGGCAAGTATCGGCAGTGGGCAATTTAATGCCTTCTTCCCAGCAATGAATGAAAAACGGACAATTCCAGTGATCTTTATGTCGACGTAACTCCTCCTGTTGCTGTCGATACCGATCCTCACACTGTTGCCGATACCTGACACCATATGGAGCAGGCCTCAGAGGTCTTCTGGAGCTACTACCTTCATTAACAATTCTTTTCTCTTTAGCGCCATCGGCAGGTTTCTTTCCCTTTACGTCCTCAACAGTTATTTGGTTCTTAGGGTCTACCGATGCATTTCTTCTAGCAGTCTCCGATGTTAACACTTTGGTTTTGCCTTTAGCCTCCACCATATTTGCAGGGAACGGATGTTGATCAATTTTCATCGGCTTCTGAGCTTTTGAATTATCAAACTTGATTTTCCCGGATTCGATAGCCGACTGCAACTGTTGCCTAAACACCTTGCAATCATTGGTACTGTGCGAGGTAGCATTATGCCATTTGCAGTACCTAATCTTTTTCAACTCTTCTGCCGATGGAATCACATGATGAGGAGACAGCTTAATTTGACCCTCTTGGAGCAAAAGATCAAATATCCTATCGGCCTTGGTGATATCAAATAGAAATTTTTCTGGCTCTTTCTGACCGAAAGGACATGATATCGGCTTCTTATTCTTTACCCACTCAGCCAAACCGATAATTGGTTCATCATCAGAGTCTGAATCTTTTGCTTCTTCTACAAAGGACACCTTTTTATTCCAATTCTTCCTGGGTTCAAAAACCCTAGTGTCCTGATCAGAAATCCTTTGCACAATATGACTCAAACTTTCAAACTCTTGTGACCCATATTTTTCTCTGATATGTGGCAGTAACCCTTGAAGAGCTAAATCGGCTAACTGCCGATCATCAAGCACTAAGTTGTAGCATTTATTCTTCACATCTCTTAGCCTGTGTACAAAACTTTCTACTGACTCATCACTGCGTTGCCTCAATTTTGTCAAATCGGTCAGCTTCTTTTCATGTACCCCAGCAAAGAAGAATTTGTGAAATTGCTTTTCTAGATCGGCCCATGTAATAACAGAATTAGGTGGTAACGAAATAAACCACGCAAAAGCCGATCCAGACAATGATGAGGAAAATAATCGAACCCTTAATTCATCCCTGTTAGCTGCTTCTCCGCACTGGATGATGAATCGGTTGATGTGCTCCATTGTTGACGTATCATCTTGCCCAGAAAACTTAGTGAAATCTGGCACCTTGTACCGATTCGGGAAAGGAATCGAGTCATAAGATGAAGGGTACGGAGTCCGATAAAAGTAAGTATTGACCTTGGGCTGAATCCCAAATTGCTCTTTCATTACTTCTGCAATCCTATCGGTCAAGAGTGCATCATGACCTTGCCGATGCACTGGCTGGATCTCTACTGGAGGCGTTGGCTGATATGCTTCTACATACCCCTGTGGCACTTGGCTTGGATAAATCGGCATATTCACGGTGTCAACCTGCGGAGTAAAGTTCCTCGTCTATTTTACCGACGCTTGCTCCTGGACAGTTGTCTGTGGACTATACCGCTGAGTCCCTATTGCTTGATGGCCTGGTTGAATAGCAGATTGCTGGGTTGGCACTTGCCCCGACCAATTGAGACTGTAACTCATCGGCACCTGGCTTGCCGATGGCTGATAGCTTGTAGACAATTGATGCTCTTGTATAGATGGATGATAGCCAGCATAATTGCCCTGAATTGCAGATAACCCAGACTGAGATATGAATGGTACCACGGGCTGCTCTGTAGTGGAAGCTCTCTGTTGAACTGGTGGAGGATTAGTCAATGGATTCGCATAAAATATCTGTTGCGGAGGTGCGTAGAATCCCATTGACAATGGCTGTATAGCAGGAGGTACAGTAGAATAATACGGCGCTTGAGCCACCGGCCGAATTGGAGTAACCGATGTCATTGGACCCTTCCCTGCTACATCATGCACTTGAGGCGGTCCAGAATTGGCAGTAGATGGACCTGGAGGCATACCGTATCCCCACCAATTGGCAGCAGTTTGATTATGTTGACCTGAAGGACC
>CM041640.1:18983731-18995369 GCA_023333625.1 Bothriochloa decipiens | reverse complement strand
ACGTTAGATCTGATCCTATCGGCGTGGCGCCAGCGATGGATGGTCCTGATATAGCTGAAAGAGTAGGCGCTTCTATATTCTCAACGGCTAGAGTTGCCGATGGAGTACTGGTAGATGCCGATCCTGGCTGATGATATGCTGGCCCGACATACCCTGGTGCTTGTCCGTCCCTTAACGTTTGTACAACAGCATTGTAGACAGTATTGGACAGCACGGTGGAGTGGTTGATCAAAGCTTGATTTAATGCAGAATTAACCATCTCCTGTAATTTGCCAGGGTTGGAGTCAAAGGTTACCTGCCGAGGCAGCGGCAGATCTTGCTTCTGGATAACTTCTCCTCCCCTGTTCATGCTGAAAGACTTCAAGCAGAGCTGCCTGTAATCCTCCATAGCTTTTTCCATGGCTTGCTTCTGATCCTCCTTGAGATCTGATTCTGATATCTCGATGATGTTATCTGGAGTGATATCGGTAGTATTCCTCATGATAAATCTGTTGACTTTGTCCCACCGAGCGTGCCAAAAGATGTGTTGATGCAAAATTATATCTGCAAACACACCGGGCTAATACCCGAAATCGATATCCGGAGCGTGCCAGTCGATTTGACCTGTTAATCGACAAGGACGATAGATTTGAATAAAACCTGAACGAGACGACAGCGATACGCCCGGACGTCAAAGCTCAGATGATACTCGATAACTGTTGAACAGATCAGGGAAGACGACAGCGATACGCCCGGACGTCAAAGCCTGAATCTTGCTCGGTAAAAGCGGAACCTGCACGGCCGCCGGAGATCAAGTTGATGCAGCCCGTCGACTCTTGAAAGAACTCATTGAAAAGGAAAAAGTACTGATGACGAAGTCGCCAAAAAGTAGATTGCTTGAAAAGTAGATAAAAATAGTAGGTTTGTTGTATTGATGATTATCCTTTTCATTGTCTTTCGGTACATATTTATACCCTGGTACTATGAGTCCTAAACAGACACGACAAAGTATTACCTAAACAAGTCTTATCTCTAAGGAATAAAAAATAACGACTCGTACCAAGGTCGGACTCAAAAATAAGCTAATAAAATAATGGCATAAATATCGCCAGTTCCCTTATCCATTGCTTTACGATGAAAACTCTACCGGCATGCTCTTCATCCCTGTAGATTCCATCGGCAACCCATCAATAATGGCTCAGACCCGCTTTCCATGTCCTTCAGCTCCGCTTTCCATCGGCAACCATGCCTCAATCTCTATCGGCAACAGCCCTCTGGCTTCATCGGCAATGTACGAGATCAACATGTCCTTTATCGGCACTCATCCATCGGTCAACTCAGAATCAACGCTGGAGAAGAACCACTCCCTTGCCGATCAGCACAGTTTTCGGTCCATATTGACACGTGTCAAAAAACGGTGTCAACAGATCGCCGCCACGGACCCCACATCCGGGTCTGCAAGGTCACACCGTGCCTTCCCAAGCACTCAGTGTAGCCGCCGTGCACCACGGCTGCCGCGCTGCTGCTCGCCGGCGAGCCGCTACCGCCGGCAGCACCGCTCCGGCCGACCTGACCCCGCCGGCCCAACCCTAGCCGTTGGATCGAGCTCCAACGTCCCAGATCCAAAGATGACCCCCGGTCAACCGAGGGTCAACTCGGCCCTCCCGGTTGGCTGACGTGGCAACCACGTGTGTGCCATGTAGGCGCCACGTAAGCACCATGTGTGCGTTGACCGCGTCAACGTGGTCAGGCCGCCGACAGTCTTTGTATTTTTTGTAGAAAAGCCCCTGTAGTTCCTTTTATTTATGATCTAGTTCTTCATAGTTCAAAAGTATTTAGGTTTTAGTCCTGTTTTCTGTAGTTTAGCCCTTAGTCTTGTATAGGCCATAACTTCCATGTTTTAACTCTGATCTTAGCAAACTTATACATTTTGGAATCATCTCAACGAGTAGGTCTCTCATGTGAGTTCTGATTGATCCGTAGACCAGGGCGGCGGCTATGAGTACGTCTCTCATGTGCTTGGGACATCACGGATCGAGTTACCGCTGCCTATGACCCTGTGAAGAACCTTGTTGTGACCTCTGCCAGCCTATCTCGGCAATGGGCTAGGAGGCTGATCACCTCGGGCACAAAGAGTAATCACAATATGAGTGAAAGTGTACACCTCTGTGCAGAGTTAAAATCAATATATCATTCGTGCTCACGGTCAAGAGCGGCACAGATCCTCACATGACTTAGCCAAATGGTCTAAGCTGTTAAATCGTGGTGATGTTGTTTGAGGTTGCTACCTCGGGTTTTATCGGGATGGCTATCCTGTGTTCCCTTTGAGATGGCTATCTCATGTTTAATGATATATGCTTATATCTGTGATGTTAAATGACACACTAAATGCTACTTGAACCTTAATAAAGGGTTGGGTATTTCAACCAAGTGGATTAGAGAATAAGTTGCAATAAGTAAAATCTTAATTGTTACTTTAAAATGCTACTGCAGTCTACCTTTCAGCTATACCTTGTTTTAGCCTTGCATGTCATTACTTTCTGCCTGTACTTGCTGAGTTTCAACATGGAACTCACCCTTGCTATTTCCCAACTAAAGGAAGCTCAAGTGATGACTCGGATGGTGACTTCCCTGAGAACTATCCGGGATGTTAGGCGTTGTGATGCTACCATCGACTTTCCTGTGGCAAGATGGAGTCGCTACATCTACATTGTTTAGATGCCTTTTTCTTTGGATGGCGTTATTTATATTCTGCTTTACTCTGATAACAGTTATGTAATAATGGTACAATGTAAACGTTATACTATTGTATTATTCGAACACTGTGCTTATTGGACCATGTAATTGTCGTTCATGTGTGTAATTTTGATCCTGGCACACATGAGCTTTTGCCTTGGTTTTAGTCCTTCAAAACTAGGGTGTGACAATAAGATCGAGCCCCAGGAAATCCGGAGCTGGCGGCCATCGCGTAGCGTGTCGATGGGGTGATGTTTGATCACGTCGGGGGCACTGTAGGGGCGTGCGCTGAAGCAAAGTAGAGCCCTGTAGCGGCGTGCCTCATGATGAGATTTGCCCTCCTAAGCCATCACGGTGAAGTCGGTGATTGACCGGTCCTGATGATGACACTGGCGTGTCCCAGCAATACGGCGACCTGCTGTGGATTTATGCCAAAGTCGCTATAGCGCTGACCGGAGCTGGCTAGAAACCCAGTCGAGGGGTACCCGAGAGGGGTCGAGACCCGATCGGATAAGAACGAGACCCGAGAATCCCGGTACGGAAGCTGACTTCTGCGTCTTGAGGGGGTGCCTGATGGGGCACAGTGCCCGCACGTGGGTACAGTTTTTGTATGAATCAGTGCCTTCCCCAGGATGGGCGGTAAAAGGCGGATTGGACCCTGCAAACTTGCCTATCAAGACCTGCGCAGTAGTCACGGGTGCTAGCAGAGGGAGATGGGGTGCATTAAATGCTCTGAGCGCCGTACAGGAAGTGGGTGGATCGAGGGGTGTAGTAGCAGTCGACGAGGGGTCGTCCACTCGGACGGATTTCCGTCACTCGAGGGTCCCTGTTGAGTTATCTGAATACAGGCCAATTCGTCCCATTCATGGGCCCACCCAGTATCACTCCACGGCCCTGTGTTTGGCTTTCGTCTTTTGCTTAGGAGCGGCTATGGGCTTTTTGGTGTTTTGGGTTTAATGGTTCAGGGACTAATTCTCCTAGAGATCGAGGGTTTAGGGTACCCCCTTATCCAGGTATCCTACAGTAGGCCCATGAGTCTCTACGCGAGTGTTGGCACTCACGCAGAGGCTCACAAACTGGGGTCGTAGCATCAATACTTTCCGATAGGTGCGCGCGAGGGCTTTATGCCTTTCTTGTCGAGGCGTACTCGAGTGGTCGTTGGTTCCTCTTTCGTCGAGGCCATCAGGTCACGAGCGAGTCCCCGAGCCTGTTTCATCGAGGTCGATCAGGAACAAGCCTGTTTTTTTCTTTCGACCCTCACGCTCCCTTTCGTCGAGAGGAGGGTTGAGAAGCGCCGCACTACCCTCGTTTGGGCGAGCTCTGACGTCCTCGGTTGAGTTATTATCGGGTAATTCAAGCAAGAGCTCATGCCCCGTTCGATAGGGGTCGACTTGTGGCCACGAAGGTGCTCTTATCGAAGCAAATCAATGGGTCCCATGGACGCTGGTCCCTTTCAATCGGGCTTGGTGGCTCGATGCCTCCCTCCGAGGCGATTCCAAAGTGGTCCCTTAGTTTTGCCTTGAATATGTCTGGGGGGCTTCGAGAGTTCGTTCTCGACAAGGGACTCGTGTCACCTCCCCCCTAGTCATCCCTGACTCAGATACTCGAGGGTGGTTATCGAACCCTGGTCGAGGGCTAGCCTTTGCTCCCTTGAGATTTTTTGTGGGGTCGGAGCCCGCGTTCCTTACCCTGGAATGAATCGTCCGTGAATAGCCCCTCCCGTCCGTTGGGCATGCCTTTTGAGGTAGGAGTCATAACGGCATAGTCATGGTGGGCCAGGAAAACGGCTAGGGGCTGAGCATCCCACACGTGTCCCTGTACCCGTAAATCGAGGGAGCGGTTAGGTAGGTGCAATAAATGCGGGGATTTACTTGCCTCCTAGCCGGATCCGCCCGTCGCCTCTCATCCTGCCTATAAATGCGGGGGAGGGGTGGGGCTTCATCTGTTCCTTATCTTGCCCTCCTGCTTTCATCGTCGCCGCCACCAGAGAGCAAAGCTGCCCTGTCGGTTACCACAAAATAGAAAGAGAGCTAGAGATTGGAAATCTTTCCTCCCGTCCATCCGCCGAGCAAATCTGTGCGATTGCCATGGCGTCCAAGCCTCTTCCTCCAGAGGATTGGCTCCCATCAGCTGTGACAGAGCTGGTGGTGGAGGGGCTTCTTCACCGTGTCATCTCGGTCGACCAATCGGAGTGGATAGTGCCGCCGAAGAAGGACCGGGAGCTGAACCCCCCGGAGGGGTACGTGGTGAGCTTTGTCAAGTACCACCGCATGGGGTTCAGGTCACCTCTGAGCCAATTCATGTGAGCGCTAATGAACTTCTATGAAGTCGAGCTCCAGCACTTCTCCCCCAACGCCATCTCCAATGCGGCGATCGACGCCGTCGTCTATGAGGGATACCTGGGGATGGAGCCGCACTGGGAGTTGTGGCTCCATCTCTTCAAGGGGAAACTCTTCACCAAGCCGGTCTCGCAAGGGAGGAGGAGGATCACCCGTGCTGGCTGCTGCAACCTATCCTTGAAGCAACTGGAGATGTTCATCCTAATGGGGTTGACGTCCAGGCACGGCGGGTGGCACACCTGGTGGTTCTACATCCGCAACGACGAGGACTGGCTGCCGCACTACACCGGATGCACCATCGAGGCGCGCTTGGAGCACTGGCCGCGTGGCGTGGTGAAGGAGCATCAAGCGTGGCTGAATCCTCTCCTTGACGCATTGAGGACTCTGCGCAAGCGAGGATTGAACGCTGAGATCGTCATCTCGGCATTTCACAGTCGAAGGCTTCTTTCGCTGATGCAGCGCCCACTGTGCTTGGACCAGATGGTCCCTGGGGCATCGCACGAGGGGTGCCGGATGTCACCTAAAACGCTTCCTCCCAAGGAGGTCGTGAGGTGGGTGAGGAAAGCGGTTGTCGGCGCCTTCGTGCCGTACGAAGTGAACAGCATCCCGATGCTGCCTGACCGTGGCCACATCCAGATAGTGGGTACATCGTCATATCATTCTCGGATTCCTTTCTTCCCGACTTATCCTCATGCCTTCTACCGTGGGTTTGTGTACAGCGGGCCATGGACTTCAGGGCGTCGACACCCCCGGTCAAGGAAGACAATCCCAATCATCAGGTGAGGAATTTCACTGCCCAGCAGCAGAAGAAGACCAAGCACGAGGAGAATAAGAAGAAAAGGAAACGGGGCCTCGAGCGCCAGGCGCGTGAACAGCACCAGGCGAAGCAGAGGTGCGACGGGCTTCTCGAGGACGAGTCCCCCTTGGAAGAAGAAGAGGAGGACAAGGACAGTAGTGATGAGGGGGTACAGGCGCATCTCAACGCCTTGGTGCCCCGAATGGCCCAGGGGGATGCCTCCTCCACGCAGGGAACCATCGGGGCGGGATCATCTCCCCAGGCCTCGAGGGTGACCTCGGTGCCCGTCGAGGCCCAGGAGATGAGGGCCTTGGAGTAGCCTCAGGGGCAGAGCTCGAGCAGCCCCTCGACTCAGGGGGAGGTCGTCGTCTTGTCGCACACACGGCGGGACGCCTCCAGCCACTTCACGGGCGGGTCCGGCGCGTTGCCGCCCCAGACCAGGTCCTTGGCACCCGGTCCATGGACCCAGAGCATGTCAGCCACGAAGCAACAAGGAGCGCCGAGGGCGTCGGCGGCGGCGGCTCCAAGTGGCTCGGGCTCTGACAAGGGTCCGTCGAAGAAGGGGGCTGAGCGGTTCGAAGGCAGGAAGGAGGGCGCCTCTTATCCCCGTGGGGTAACTTTCTGGTATCTCGATGCTTCCTTTGCCTTTTTGGCATTTTGGGTGTCCTTAGCATCTCTTGCTCATGTGTGTTTCTAGGGTCAAGCACACGCTAGAGACGGTGGCTCTTTTCCTCATCAAACGGCTCAAGATCGACGTTGTGGTAGAGGTGGCGGCGTCGACACCAGGTGCTACTTCGACGCTTCAGGAGGCGGCGGTGGCCGCCTGGGTTGCGAAGGCCCATGCCGCTATGGCTCAAGTTAGGCTGACGGGCGTTGCTTCCGTTGTAGGCTCCAGTGCCTCAGGGACCATGGCGGGGAGGGACGCAGCGCGGAGCCAGGAGCAGACCGACGTGTCTCCTAGCACCGCCGTGCTTGGGGACACATCCTACAGCCGGTAGCTGGGGTCGACGGAGGAGACCCCAGTTATTATCGAGGGCGAGGGGGCGGATTCCCCTGCCCATGACATGGAGGGGTGGCGGGGACCCCTCAGCAGCAGCAGCCATGGCAAGCGTGGCCATAAGGGTTGCATGAGCTGGAAGAGCGGCAGAAGCTAGAGCGGCTGCAGTAGCAGGAAGAGTGGCTCGAGACAAGCTAGCCGCAGCCACAGTAGCAGGAAGAGTGGCTCGAGATGAGCCGGTCCCAGCCGGTGGGGGCGGCCTTGCACCAACCACAGCTGGAGGAGATGGCCCCGTTGGCCGCGGGGCAGGACGGCGGGCAGCCGGAGCGACTGGCTTTGAGCCAGCAGGAAGAGCTGGCGATTGCAGACGTCCCGGCGTAGGGAGAGGTCAAACATCCGATCACGCAAGTGGCCCCAACGGGGGCGTCAGTGGGCGAGACGGTTGCGATGGCATTGATGCCTCACCCGACGTCGGCTAGGGCATCGGCCGATCGGGGATCCTTGTATGGCCCCGGTTTGTACGCTCCCAGCCTCCTCGCCCAGGGGAAGCAAAAGGCTGGAGAGGCTGGGTCGTTGAGGGTTGAGGGAGAAGCGAAGATGCCATTCCCCACGCTGGCTGACCAAGTGCTCCGTCATGGCGGTTCAGTCGAGATAGGGGACGGCATCATGGCGGCGGTACAGGAGCAGATCGAGGAGGACCTCCCTCACTGGGGTCGGGGGCCCTTCGACTCCGCGACCCGACAAATCCCGATGCTCCCATGCTCGAGGTGAACAACTCGACAAAGGTTGAGAGATGGGAGCATGTCGAGGAGTTTCAGGCCTGGTTGCAGCACGCCCTGCGGTTGGCGGTCAACGTCGCCTCCGATGACTTAGCAAGATGCTTCCAGATATGTTATTTCCCTTCACGGTGTAGGGGTCAATTTGCTTTCTTATCTGACATCCCCTCCCCCTTTTTTATGTCTTTCTGTTCCTAGAACCTGAGGAGGCGCTCCCAGGCCAAATCCCACCTCATCCACCTAACAAGGGGTGGATGGGAGCAGGCTCCTATGCTGCAAGCGGTAGTCGAGGCTGCCCGGGTCGAGGCGGAGAGGGCAAGAGAGGACATGGCCAAGGCCCAGGAGGAGGTGGTGCAGGCCAAGGAGGACGCCTCGTCGACTCGAGGGGAGGCGTCCCAGGCCAAGGAGGATGCCGCCAAGGCCCGTGGTAAGGCGTAGAATGCCAAGGAGGATGCCTCGGTGGCTCAAGAGGAGACGTCCCAGGCCAAGGAAGCAGAAGCCAAGGCCAGGGTCGATGCCATCAAGGCCTAGGAGGAGGCGCGAAAGGACCTTGATGTCCTATCCGTTGAGGCTGCCACACTGAAGGAAACCCTCCAGGAGAAGAGGGAAGCCATCACGTCGGCTGGCAAGGTGATCGAGGACATGAGGGTGGAGAGGACGGAGGCAGTCCGTGCCCTGAAGGCAGTCCGAAGGGAGTACGCCAAGCTACGGGAATCTGTGCCTGGTCTGCCTTGGCCTGCTTCTCAGTAGTTTCTTTTTGCTCAAGCAAACCAGCCAGCTCCAGAGCCATGGCCTCATTCTGGCCACCCAGTCCTACAAGAAGCAGTCATAAACATACAACAAGCATCAACAGGCAAGGGGCAAGAGAGGTTTACTTACTTTCGTTGGCTCGCTCCAAGGTTTCAACCTTGTGATGCAAGGCTGCCACCTCCTCCTTGTTGGCCCATTCCAAGGCCTCTACCTTACGGCGCAGCGCATCCTCTTCTATCGTGGTCTGTTCCAGAGCCTCCACCTTGCGGCGTAGGATGGCAACCTCCTCCTCCCGTTGGACCTCGCGCTCCTAGAATACTTTTGCCTGCGCCTCTAGCACGGCATTGGCTGCTCGGAGGGTTTTACACTCCTCTCAGGTCGCCACAAACCGGCTGATGGTCCTGCCCTGTTGCGTGCTTGTTTGTTGCAGTGACTGTATACACGCAGTTTGATCAATAAGTTAATGGTCAGATATCAAAACAGCCGAATCGATCTTGGTCGGATCTTACCTTGACCCTGTCAAATAGCACCTCCATGGCGTCCTAGATGCTCGCCTCCATGTCATCATCTGATATTTCTTCGTGTGACACGACCTTTCTGCCTCCTAGCTTGCGTGATATAAATACACGCTGCGTGGGCAGGTCGGTGCGAGGCACCTCCTCAACCTCCTCGGGCGGCACCGATGTGCTCGGCTCTACCTGGGCCGACGTGCGCCTTGGTGGATGACCCGTCGTGGTGGTGACCTGCCGGAACAGCGTCACCCGTCTCTCTGGCTGAGGAGTTAGTGTCGGGGTCGGCTGAGCAGTCGCTGCGGCAATGCTCGTCGCTTACCCTGCCCTGCGGGCTATGCTGCACTGCTGCCTGGCACCTGCTCGGTGGGCTGCGCTAAGGTCTGGCTGGGTGGAGGAGTTGGTGTCGCCGACGACCGAGCATGGCTATAAATCACAATATGACCACAACAAGTCTAGAATCAAACTCAAGATTAGGCAAGAAGTATGAACATCATCGACACTCACCTGGCTGATCGTCGGAACCCTCCCCTGAACTCAGGGACTACTCCCCTGCTCGGAGCGCCTGGGGCCCCGCTTGTCGCCCCACTACCACGCCCGGGGACTTGGTCCGACGTCCCACCCAACCGGCTCGATCTAGCAGGGCATACTGGAGAAGTTGGCTCCCTTGCCTCCCCCCGATGCCCGGTGGACGATGCCGCTCTAATCGGTGATGCAGCCGCCCTGTGTGGTGCCGGTGGTGGCGATGGTGGTGGCGGTATTGTCGCCCCAGCTTGCTCTAGCCGAGAGGTTGCAGTAGCGGTTCTTTGCTGAGGCGGAGGAGTTGGTGGTGGTGCGGTCTGCACGGGCCTCCTGGGTGTTGGTGAGGGTGCCATCCTCGGTGTCCTCTCCGTCAGAGGCGTCGTGGCTTGACATTTCCTCTAACGCTGATTCAACGTCAGTAGGTCGTCGTCAGACGACTCTGGAGTGGCCAGGGCACCCCTCTTCTTGCTTCCCCCATCTCTGTCATACAGGTTTAATTTTCCCCCTGACAGCAGAGTTAAGGGCCTTTTCTTCTTGGCAGCCTCTGCCATGGGTTGCTTCCCCGCTGCTCGGCTGCGTGTTTGAGCAGCAGGGAAGTCTTCTTCCTCTAAGCTGGAGACGTACTCCATCCCCTGCTCTGCTTGGGTCTTCTCTAGCCTGCGCTGGCCGGTCTACGCATCACCCTGAGGCCATGCCTCCATCGGCACAGCTGAGAAGAACACCCCTCGATCCTATCCAAACAATGTCTGACAGTCAGACAAATTCACGTTATATGAACATAATCATCCACCAGAGCACATAAGCTTGAGTCAAAGTACGAAGCTGGTCAGCTTACCATCGGTGGTGGTTGGTCAAGGCCGTATGGCCGAGCATGTGACTTCGGAAAGCTACTGAGCGGGTCATACTTTTCAAACAGCGAGGCCATCCGCCAATTGAAAGCATCCGGCATCAACTTCTCTGGTGTCACTCGAGAAGGGTCATTTCGTCCAGAATATTCAAACATGCGGTTCACTCGTTCTTTACATGGTTGGACTCGACGGACTGTCCAGGCCCCAGCAACAACTACGCCGTTGATGAATTCGTTATCAATCAACGACAGTAGCTCCTTCACCTAAAACATCTCATCTGGGGTGGGTAGCTCCGACCACCGTGGGTTGCACTCGGGCACCTGATTGACATTATAGGGCACCGGCCTTCCCTCCACGTTCTGGCTCATATAGAACCGCGGGTGTTCCATCCCTTGGCGGCGGATTGGGGCTTCAACCCTAGCCAATGTTTCATCATCCCATCCCTCAGCCGTATGTAGCAGCTTCCGGCAACTTGGGACCCCCGGTCTCAGCCCCCTTTTTCTGCAACAGGAAGAAGTAGCGGAATAGATTGAAGTGGGGGTCGATGCCCAGGTACATTTCAAAGAAGGAAATGAAGATGGATATGGACAGAATGGAGTTGGGGTCGAGGTTGCAGATTGAAATCCCCTAATATATGCAGAGGTCTTGGAGGAATCCATGGACTGGCGCTCCAAGTCCCCGAGGCACCATGTCCTCAAAAACAACAAACTCCCCTTCCCAGGGACAAGGAGAGTCCTCACCTCGAGGCTCACGCCACGCCCCCATCTCCGTCGGCGGCAGGAGTCCTTCCCTGACGAGCGCCTCCAGCGACTCCCGCGTGGATGTTGATTGCTTCCATTGCGGCCCAGGCGCCCCGGTGTCGGCTGCCTTCCCCGCCTTCCTCGTCCCCTTCCTCACCATCTTCTTCGAGGTCGGTGGGTCGATTTTTGGAACAGAGGGTGTGGGCGGTGCGTATACGCAGAATGGCTGGATTGAATCGCGACGGCGGTGGAGTTGATGTGGCGAATTGAGACGGCGGCGGGTGTGTGGGCTCTGAATGTGAACCGCTCGAAGAAGGTGGGGAGACTGGGCAGTGGGGAACGATTGCGCTTTGGGTACCATTTCCCTCCGGCGGCGCCCACTACTTATACCATTCGGGCGTGCCGGTTTGACTTCTAGGGTTGGGCCGTGTGACTTGTGTGGATTCCAGCTTATTGGGCCGTTTTATGTCCCGAGTCCATGTGTGGGCCGGAATGGTTTTTCTCTGTAACACCCTGTGTTTTGTATCATATAAAATTTACTAAAAATTTGAACTTTTTAAAACTTTTCAATAAATGAAAACTTAAATATTTATTTTCCCACTGTCGGCGTTCGGAACCCGGGGGCGTCCTAAGCCAACGAGTAATC
>CM041640.1:18957722-18978731 GCA_023333625.1 Bothriochloa decipiens | reverse complement strand
TATATATATATATACACTTATCTGCTTTAGTCCTGCACATACATACATCACCATACATGCTTTATTTATGTTTACCCATGCCATAGAGTTATACATGTATATCGTATACATGTTGTCGTCATACATATATACATGCCACAAATATATATACCTTTTATACATCTTTCCATTACGCATCCACACATCATATACGTACATGCACTAGTCGTATACATATATCCATATACATGTACATTCCTGGGAATTTGGAACATCTACTGTGTACGCCTACCAAAAGGCTTGGCCCAAGTGCCAGCCTCGACCGGGCCAAGCAACGCACAGGCAGCTCTCCCGGCTTGGCCGGCTCAGGGGCCCAGGCCACAGACCAGAAGCGAAGTGCAGCGCCGTGTCGCATCGCACCGCGGGCAAACTGCGTGGACGCCGCGTCGTCTCCGCGTAAGCCGCGGAGGTCGTCTTCCTCGCGCACGTGAGGAATGCCACCAGAGATATTTTCCCGCAACCGTTGACGTCCTGTGCGACACCGCCTTACTGCTCCTCGCTGACAACAGTGCCGCTGGGCTGGCCGCCGCAAGGACGCGAGCTGGCTGTCGGAGATATTTCTCCAGAGCACCGCCTTACTGCTCCTCGCTGACTTCCTGTGCCATGATCACCCTGGAGACCTGGACGCCAACCTCCTCGGTGCCAGCTCGCCGCTGATCTGTTGTGTCGCATCGCTGAAGTCGCCGTGGCCACTGTTTCCGCTGACCTCGCTGAGCCAAACCATGTCGCGTCCCGTCGATCGAGCTGGAGCTCCGCCCCGGCTGCCGAAAAATATCGTTGCCGCGGAGCCGCCTCGGCGCGGCTATAAAAGCCGGTCACCATCGCCGCGAAGCACCCCAGTTTGAGCTCGGAGCAGACGACGCCGAGGCCTGCATAGGAGCACTGCGCTTCTGCCTCCATCGTGCTGAGCCGCGCCGACGTGTCGCCCCTCCAAGCCTCTCCCTTCTTCCCTTCCTTCCTTTTCCTCCTATGCTTCTACTCCCTCCAGTCTTCTGTCTCTGACCTGCTCGTCGGAGCCGAGCGTTGCGCCGCCGCTCTACCGCCAAGCCCTGTCGCCAGGCGCAGCAGCTACTGCCACTACCGGGACGACGACGGCACCTTAGCCTAGCTCCACCGCACCGGAGCTTCGTCTTGGCCCATAGCTGCCGTAGGCACGGCTGGCCTGACGCCCAGTCATGAGCCGCCCGCGGTTCCCTGCTCCGCCGATGGTGGACGTCGCTGCGGATGGACGATTGAGGTTGAGCTTCATCGGAGCCGAAGCCTTCACCAAAGAGTTCTTCCCCCTCTTTCTGCTTTCTCTCCCTTCTCTCTTTCTCCTCTGGCTACGCTCTGCCTCTGCTGATGGGAACGAAGCACGGGAACAAGGACGAGGACGATGGGAACCAGGTCCCGTGACCGAGTGGCCACACGTGAGCCAATGGCTAGGCAGCTCTCCATTCCTTTTCCTTTGTGGACTGGTTCATGTGGAATAGAGGGAGCGAGCAGCCTATCCACCAAATCAGCTCACGAGACTTCGGGGACAGTGCAGTCAGCACTTCTGACAGGTCTGACCCACGCGCCAGCCCTCGGTAAAACGCTAGCTACACCCGGGAAACGTACATAGGAAGATGAACGGTAAGTAAATAGTACCAGGAAAATTTTTAGAAAATTTCTAAATAAACTAGAGTAATCCTAGATCGTATTTAAGTAGTTTCTACTCATGCTAATTACATAAAATATTGATAAATAATTTGCATACTAGTTTCTATTAATAATTGGTCGGTAGATTTTGATAATTCATATCTTCTGTTTTAGCTTTGAATTAAGTAATACCTAAACCATAGTTTATCTAAAATAAAATCCTAGTTAATCATGATTAAAAACCTAATTAATGGTTCCCATTTAAATTCTAGATATGATTGTGTTTCTCTTGTTTTATAGTAAATAATAGTCGCATTAGTTAAGCAATAGTCGTAGAAGTAGTTAGTCGGAATATTTGTGTAGGTGCATATACCATGCATGTATTCAAATATGTCCGTACCCAATTCCCTAAAATAAGTAGAACACCGATACATACATAGTTGCGTCTGATAATCCGATATCTGGGTACACATCTATGTATGCCTAACCCAAGGCTCTTATCTAACTAACCTTAGGCATATACATATGCATATGCGTATATGCCGCTAACCCTAATATGAGTATACGTAGCCATATATGCGTACCTAACATAGCCTGTAGGAGTCACCTTGTTGGATGAAATGTTGCCAACCATTTCATACTTTAGGTTGACATAGTAATGATGACCATAGATAACCATCTGTCACCCGTTTAGGAATGATTGTTTGCCTATGCTTGCTTTTACATGTTATGTTTGTTATTTTCTTGTTTGTGTACTTTTGATGGTCGACCTAGGTAAGCGTACGATAAAAGGCGTGGCGAAACTGAAGGACCACAGAAGCACTGCTGCACACGGATAAAGCAGCTAGAAGCATCAAAATCAAAACCTCAGATGTGCTCGTCATCGAATAGAGGCAAGTCCTAATTCCCGCCTTTCTTCTACTTTACCATTCCTTAAATACTCCTAATTCACCACCTCTACATTTGCTAGCCTCCATCATAAACCCACCATACCCTACCAATTACCAATCTTAATATATATACTCCTTATATTCACATTCATGAATTAATATTGAACCATGATGAATTGTGAGTTTGCTTATAATAGTATGTTTTATGAGAATGTATTGGTTACCTTGATGAGATATGAGAATGATAAATTTGACGATAATAACTATGGAACTTAAATTGGTAAAATTAGACTAAACCTGAAAGGGGCGAGTGGGGGTAATTCATGTGGTATGAGTTACCTTGGCAGGATAGCCTGTGTTGGATCCTGTGGGAGATACTCGCCTTAGTCACATATGGACTAGGTCATTTGCCATCTCGCCTAGCCAGAATTTTCGTACAGCCACATGTCTATATGGGTAGTATTGATCTCACACCCTGTTAGATAGAAGTATAATTTCCGCTAGGAGGCCGGAGTGGCAACGGACTAACAGGAGAAGACGCGGCTGCTGTGTGATCTACCATGGTCTGATTGGCATGGTTGATATGTGATCTTCCATGTAAAAATTTATTGTTATGCCATTTGTGAGCACCTTTTTATTTAATTTGGACGCTATGTGATCATCCACCGGACGCCATGTGATCATCCAACCACTTGATAATCTAGGATGTTGTGTGATCATCCTGATGCTTGTGGTTCTGATCCCTGTGTAGTTCGTGGTGGAATTATATGGAAATCTAAGGTAGCGCCCTCTTAGGTACAAGGTCTCGTTAGGCCTGTCCAAGCCAATGACGTGTGGTGTCAGACTGTGCCTATCATGTGGGGAAATTTATACACCTCTGCAGAGTTTACTAATCCTATTCGAATAGTCATGTCCTTGGTAATAGGCAACCGCTGGGATGAGGTCACAAATGATTAGGCTTCGACAACTATGATGATCTGGTAAGATTGTTTTATGTTAAGGTAATCAATATTTAACACGAGAACTGGTGAGGATGGTAATACCCTATCAGGGCCCAATCTATAATTATAATTACTTCACCATACTACCTTTACCTCTACCTTTTACAACTAACCACGTCCACATATAGCATTTCCAGCTCCCTCCACCCAAAGTTAGGGCTTCCTGAGTACTTTATGTACTCAATCCCCTCTGTTCTATGTTTTTAGGAGTGAAGCTACAAATGAGCACACGAGGATGGAGCTATGGAAGAATATGCAAGGAGGACAACTGGAGCATGCCTAAGGATGGAGCCGTGCAGCTACATGAAGGAGTTACTGGAGGACTACCACGACTAGGACACGGAAATACGCTTAAGGCTAGGGTTGCGTCCACACTCTAAGTTGCCTATAGGAATGGAACCACGACATCATAGGACCACTGTAGTAGAAACTCTGATGTATGTTGTAAGGCCAATGGCCCAAGCCACGTAAAGGCATATGAACCTTGTAACATGTTTTCCCCTAGATTAATAAAAGTATGGTTTTTTATATCAATCTTGTCTCAATTGCGCGTATCACCTACTGATCCCGGGAGTGATATATGATGCACAATGGACCCTAAAAAATAGGGGCCGACATCCTCCCTCACGCATGTAGGTTGCGTGCCCAATCCATGTTTGTTAAACACGTGCACAGGAATTTTAGGATCTTATCCCAGTTTTGTTCTCAGACGTATATCCCTGAATTAGTTTCCAGATTTTTTTCCTAAAAATCAGGAAACTGATTTCTCAGGATAGATAGTTAATTTCCCATACTTGGGGACTACCTGGCAGTTTCTCACCCCTCGATTCCTATGGACTCACGTCCTTGGCACCTTCGACTGCTATATCGGCAAATCTCCAAATACAAGCTAAGTTCTTCATTAAGTTTTTTCTCATCCTTTTTTCTTACACAGTTTTGTATTTTTTACACTACCTGTCATACATGTGCCGTGCATAAGTCACAGTTAAATTTTTTCTCCCACCCGCCGAGAACGGCTCAACAAGGCACTGCTTCGATCCTCTGACGATGTGTTACAGCTCCACGCTACATGGCACTAGGAGATTCAGCAGTCGCTCTCTAACGGTTCCCAGCGGTCCTACGCGGTTCACTAGCGCATCCCTACATCACCCGACAGAGTTAGGATAATTCGAGGATGGGGGCAAAACTTAATTGTTGATGTCATTTTTTCTACATCAGACATTTAAAAGCAATATAAATGTTATTATACAAATCAATTATTTGTACTTCATGTACTATCGATTTTCATGTTTATTTTTTAGGACAAGGCCCGGTCGCCGAGTACACTTCGTATGCTCGGGGACTGGATCAAGGATTGTCATTCAGTTGGGCTACTCGATGCTTACCGCTCAGCTGGTCCGGCTCAGTGTTATGCGCCGCATGCCTCGTTCCCGACCACTTGCTGCTCAGGAACCTGCCACTATCGATACATGGCTCGGTATCGCGCGCTTCACAGCTTCAGCTCCGGCTTCATACTGCCCGGGGACTCGTCATCACTACTTGGCTAGGTGTTACGCACCATATAGCCTCATTTTCTGTTTCATGTTGTTCGAGAACTTGTCATTGCCACCCAGAGGCATCTTTGGATCAGCGGTTCTCGGTGTCTCTTGACCTGATCGAGCCTGCTTTGTCTAGGATTTACCTGGGGACTGCGCATTCGACTTGTCACTCAGCAGTGTTTATGGACCAGTGGTTCTTGGCGTCCCTTGACCCGGTCGAGCCTAATTCTGGTTTCCTAAGCAGAAGGTCGTAGGTTCATACCTGGGACTTTGTATCAACTCATCAATTGGCATTGACTGCGGACTAGTTAGTGTTGTGTTGAGTTTTTTCTTGAAAGCTCAATACAACATATCCTATCTTCTATCGAGCTTGGGGACTACGTGGGCCCACATCACCTCGCGATGACTTAGGCATATTTTATGTTCTTGGTTCTAGAGTGGGTATTCAGCATTTTCTGTGTCTAGCTGGTGTTTTATTTGACTTTTTCTTAAAAAGATCAATACAACATATTCTATCTTCTATCGAGCTTGGGGACTACGTGGGCCCACATCACCTCGCAGTGACTTGGGCTTATCTTCTGTTCTTGGTTCGGTACCCCTACCTCTGTGGTTTGTTCATGTTAGCATCGCAGTGATACTTCGTGTCATGTGTTAACATGGGCCCACGTCTTAGGACGCGGAAATATTTTTTCTTTTTCTTGGAACACCATGCATCTTTTGATAAATCACCTTCCTTGACGGGAGCCGTGGTCAGGAGCAGACATACGAACTGCTCGGGAGGAGCTCGGACGGTGCTGACTGGTTAGCGTCAATGCTGGTCAGTGTCACATGGTTGGCAGCTTCACTGCTCGGCACTACATGGTCAGCATCTTCACTGCTTGGTACTACGTGGTCGGCGTCTTCACCGCTCGGCGCTATGTGGTCTGCATCTTCACTGCTCGGCACAGGTCAAGACGGCGACTCCTTCAAGATACATGGTGCTCACTGCTTGGTACTACGTGGTCGGCGTCTTCACCGCTCGGCGCTATGTGGTCTGCATCTTCACTGCTCGGCACAGGTCAAGACGGCGACTCCTTCAAGATACATGGTGCTCGAGGACTAGCTGTGGGGGTATAGACCCCATATACCCTTACAGCTAGACTTTGGGCTGCTCGGTACAAGACGGCCCAGACCAGAAGACGAAGGCTGTCCATCATCATCGTGATCGGTGGGCTGGACGACAAGACCGAGCTCGTGGTCCACTACCGACCAGGTCGGTCGGCCGCGCGGGCGCTGAAGGCTACTTGGCATGCAAGGAGTCTTAGTTGGTTAGATCTAGTCGTGTACTCCAAGGGTATGGCTCAATGTAACCGACCACATTGGGAAACCTTAGATATGTAACCTTGCCCCACACTATATAAGGTGGGCAAGGACCCCTCTAGAACGCATCTTGATCTAAACATCTCATCAATACAGCAATAGAGACACAGGACGTAGGGTATTACGCCTCCGAGCGGCCTGAACCTAGATAAACCCTAGTGTTCGTCATGTGTCTCATATCCGGATCGTAGGTCTTAGCGCGCCCTTCACCATAATCTACTACCTTGGGGTATCCCGTGGTAGACTGCCGATGAGGTTTCATCGACAAATACCCTGACGAGATCGGCCCAGTCATAGATCTGAGCGGGGGGAGCTCCTCGAGCCACCTTCGAGCTGTGTCTGATAGGAACAGGGGGAGCTGACAGATGATGGCATGATCATCATGCGCCCCACCCAACTGGCATGCCAACCTGAAGTCGGCTAGCCATAGCTCGGGCTTAGTCTCGCCATTGTACTTGACGAGGCTTGTTGGGGGGAACGGAAGCGATTCGGTAGCGGCGTCCTTCGAATCGTCCTGCTGAAGACTCGAGGGCCCAACGGCTTGGGGGACCGGCATCGGTCCTCATCGCTGTCATAGCGCCTGCCCCTGTGAGCGTTGTAGCCGCGAGCCTCGGCATCACCACTCTTGCGTCAGTGGTTTTCGTTGATGCCGTGGCGCGTGTCTCAAGGCTCGCGGTTGTCGTGGATGTGTTCACAAACGGGGATCGCCTTCTTTGGTCGAGGGGCATCCGCTTGATGGACCGAGCCCTCCCTCTCATGACGGGAGGGTTCGGGGGGTTGATCTGAGGCTACCCCTCAACGTCTCGAGGCCGAGCTCTCGGCTTGCTGTGTGACATCTCTCTAAAGGAGGCCCTAAACATCCTGCTGGATGCGACGGGCTTCAGGGTTCAAGGGGGTCGGCATGTTACAAAGAAGCATGGTCGCCGCAATGATGTTCTGGCTAGCGCGGTTGAAGATGGGGCGCTCGACCGCACCCACCCCCACGATTTGCCGGTGGACTTCTCGAGCTCTAGCTCAGGCCCTTCCACCAGGCAGATTTCCGCGCTCCTGCTCGAGGGTCTGCTCGAGCTGGCACAGATGCTCCCGGTCCTCGTCGAGCTTGGCTCGCATCTCCTGGACTTGCGCAAGCTGGGCGTCCTCAGCGTCCTGAGGCAATCACGCGTCGCTTGGCGTAACTGGTGGCTACTCCTCCCTATCCAGCGTGACGTGGGCGCCTCCCGCTGCAGCCGCAACTGCGGCCATAACCATGGGGTCGGCGGTGTTGCCGCTCAACGTGACGGCTCTGTCGACATGGAAGCACTCGCGCGTGGGGTCGTAGTGGTTGTAGTCGGAGTCGGGATCATCGGAGTAGAAGATGGGGAACTGCCCCACCGCTCCTCCTCTAGCTGGCGTCACATCGTGTCAAGGGTGTAGCGCTTCAGGCCGGAAGTTTCTGAAGACTCTGGGTGCCCGGAGGCCAGCGTGAATGTCGCCAAGTTCATGGTGGCGCGAAGGAGGTGCCCCGGGAGGTCCTCATACGCGCTCATGTTGGTGCTCATCAAGGAGGAGTACAACTTGGCGGTGTCGTTGAGACCGAATGGAAACGGCCGTCGGGACTTGAACAGCCTGTGCGGAAGCAAGTTGGGTGGCATTGAGGCCACGCTTACCGGGGAGACCGCACCCGGTCTCCTCAGTGAACCTATCGCGAAGACGAAGTTGGGGTCACCGCCGAGACCTCCCAGCTCCTCCGACCCCAGGTGTAGGTCTGCTAGGTTCCCAACCAGGGACCCTGCATCCTCAGCCGGGGGCGAGGAAGCTGAGGTGGATGTCGACTCAGAGCGGCGATGGTGGTTGCGCCGGCTACGCCTCCTCCTGGGCATGGATGCGTGGTGACGAGACCAGTGGGGAGCCCGTTGCGGGTGATGGGTTATGAGGGTGCTACGCTAGCCAGAAAAAAAACTTTTCTACCTCATAAATAGGATCTACTGCTAGTTACAGGTTATGAAATTACCACTAGACGCACAGGTGCAGCGGAAGACGACTCAATGTAGCCGTACGCGTCACAGCAGGCAGTGCAGTTGCATGGTCGTCCATCACGTCAACCCCCTCACGCGGTTCGTCCCAGTGCTCCAGATGCAGCACCTCCGAGGAATCCCACACGTGCAGGGAAGAAGCGATGCGCCTCCGGACTGCTAGGTCCGTGAGGAGCAGAAGGCGCGAGTGTGGGGAGGGTGACGATGGCTATTCAAGGTGTGTAACCTCCTGGCCGCGCCCCTTCCCCTTGCTTATATAGGCGTCCCCAATGAGCTCACGAGTTGGAGGCCCATTAGTAACCCTAAGCCTTGTCTAATTCGGGTCCAACCCGAATTAGGCTTCCAGCCCCTTAAGCGTGTGACCCTATGGGTTCACGCACACATTGACATGGGCCGAGTACTCCTACTCGCCCAATAGTTGACAGCGGCCTCTAGCAAAACGTGACAACTCCTATGTGCACGCAAAGATCATATCAGACAAACCACTATGACCACGTACAAGTTATTCCCTTTGCCACTCGATATATGGTTCAACTCGTGGGTTAACACTTAACCCAAGCACGGCCATGCATTTGTTGATCCAATCACTTGAGTGTTCAGTGATATCTCTCTCGTGTAGAGAGGGGCAAATTTCATCTTGATTGTCTATGCCTCATATCATGCTTCCCGACCACCCGAAGACCACCTTTATAACTACCCAGTTACGGAGTAGCGTTTGAGAGTCCCTAAGTAGGCCGTTTCACATCTTGAGTACATACCACAATCTCAGGTCTAAGGACATAACGTATATGATGTGAATAGAGACTTTCTCATGTCGGGTCAGTCCAGCCTACATGTCTCACATATGCCCACATTATTAGTTTGACATCTCCATGTCCATGAATTGTGAAACATAGCCATCAACTAATACATGTGCTGGTCTAATATTCAAGTGTGTTCTCATAAGAATGCCGACCAGGGACAACTTTAGAATAACCATTCAAGTAATTGAGTTCCACAAATAATTCACATAATTGCCAATCAACACAAGTTGTCTATAATGGATATTCAATGAACACTTAATGCATGTCATAGATACAACTGGAATATCATCATCTCTATGATTACCTCTAGGGCATATTCCCAACAGCGGGGACCCTGGACTGCCTCCGTTCGGACCTCCGGTCAAGAGCAGGACCATGTCTTGGCCGTGGCCTAGCGACATGAACTCCAAGCTCTCGAACCAGATCAACGTAGCGAACGGAAGCGATGGTGCGGAATTTGCCATCTAGAAAACGGCAGGAAACAGTTGTGACACGTAGAGCCCCTACCTGGGGCGCCAACTGTCGTTGTTCGGACCCCGGGGGGTCCTGAGCCGACGAGTAAATGTGTACTGTGTGCTCCCTTTCCCGAATGGTGATGCAAGAAGAATACAAAGATTTATCCTGGTTCGGGCAAAGAAGGCCCTACGTCCAGCGGGGGATGCGATTGTATTATCTTGCACCGTAGTGCTTGTACAGGGGGGATACAAGCGAGCGAGTATGAACGGGGGTGGAGAACAAGGCCTAAGTCTAGAAGCGCTAGCCCTATGCCTCGCTATGTGCGTGGTGCAGTTGAGTGTGTTCGAATGAGAGAGTCTTTCAGCTATCCCGGTGCCCTCTTTTATAGTCCAAGGAGGGGCATGGGTGTACAAAGAACACTAAGCGTGGCATCGGTAGGGCTGGTGTAGAGGCGACGATGCTTGTCATGTTGTAGTTGTTGTAGAGGCATGCACCGGGCTTGGCTTCCGTCCTTTGGGCGTGTCTCAGTGATGTAGGAGATGGTCGGTGACTGACCTTTCCTTCAGGAGTGTCATGATGATGAAGGTGCGAAAGACCCATGCTCCGGTGGCAGACGTGAGGGTCACTGTTGATGACACGCAGGGGTTGTTGAAGTGCGGACTGAAGTCGCCGAAAGCCCGGTTGAGGGATGGCTCGAGGAGGTCAAGGGGGGTCGAGGCCTGGATGGATAAGATTGAGCCCCAGGAAATCCGGAGCTGGTGGCCGTCACGTAGCGTGTCGAGGGGGTGATGTTTGATCACGTCGGGGCACTGTAGGGGTGTGCGCTGAAGCGAAGTCAAGCCTTGTAGCGGCGTGCCTCATGATGAGATTCGCCCTCCTAGCCGCCGCAGCGAAGTCGGTGATTGACTGGTCCTGATGATGACACTGGCGTGTCCCAGCGATACGGCGGCCTGCTGTGGATTTATGCCAGAGTCGCTGTAGCGCTGACCGGAGCCGGCTGGAAGCCCAGTCGAGGGGTACCCGTGAGGGGTCGAGACCCGATCGGATAAGAACGAGCCCCGGGAATCCTGGTACGGAAGCTGACTTCTGCGTCTCGAGGGGGTGCCTGACGGGGCACAGTGCCCGCGTGTGGGTATAATGTTTGTACGAATCAGCGCCTTCCCAGGGATGGGCGGTAAAAGGCGGATTTGACCTTGCATACTTGCCCATCATGACGTGCGCAGTAGTCACGGGTGCTGGCAGAGGGAGACGGGGCGTATTAAATGCTCTGAGCGTCGTAACAGGAAGTAGGTGGATCGAGGGGTGTAGTAGCAGTCGACGAGGGGTCGTCCGCTCAGACGGACTTCCGTCACTCGAGGGTCCCTGTTGAGTTATCTGAATACGGGCCAGTTCGTCCCGTTCGTGGGCCGGCCCAGTATCACTCGACGGCCTTGTGTTTGGCTTTCGTCTTTTGCTTATGAGCGGCTGTGGGCTTTTTGGTGTTTTAGGTTTAATTGTTCAGAGACTAATTCTCCTGCAGATCGAGGGTTTATGGTACCCCTTATCTAAATACCCGACATATATATATATACACACAGAGAGAATCAACATAAGCTCTTATGTTTGTAAAAGGGCAAAAGATACAGATATACGCTACATACGTCTGGCAGTGGGTCTTGTTCTGCTACTGGATTCAGCCGATTTATCAGCGATACTGTGGCTTGTTCTCTCGCAAAATACTGTTGAAATAACTGAAATTAGCCAAAAACATACTAGTAGAACACCTCATGCCATAGTAAATCTATAATGACGTAGATCCATTTTACACAAAATTCCTCATGCTACAATGAATCTATAATGGCATAGATCTATTTAACCCAAAATTTAAATAAGGTAGTAGAGGATGAGTTCGGAAAAGCAACTTTAAATACAATATAGTTTATATTTTCAAGATAAAACAAAACATCTATGGATTATCCAGATTACAATGGATCTATGATTTTTATTGCATATTTTTTTCCACACGGGAACCCCATTTTCATTTTCATTCAAAAAAGGAAATAATTTTATTGCATATTTTTAATAAGTAGTTTTTATCTATATAATTTTTTCCAATAAGATCTTCACCGTGCTAACGTGTTGGTATACGGGACGGCTGATATACACTGTGTCAACCAAAACCATGTAGGAAAATATTAGAACGGTTTCAAAAATTAAAGGAGATCAAAGACAGTTTTTAACTGAGGGAGGTAAATCTAAAGGAGATAAAAACAGTCTTTTAATCGGGTGTGGTAAATCGATTTCGACAAAAAGGAAATTTGCAGAGGTTAGTTGCTGGCCGGTTGACCGTGCCTTAGTGCAAGGGACACAGTAGCGCAAATGTTGCGACCGGCGGCGTCGAGGTGTGCCAGCGGCGCTGTCCGGCGGCTGTCGTCGTCTGCGGCGGTGGAGGCTTCACCAGTCGCCGTGGGGTCGAGGCGGAAGCCTCCCCTGGACGAGGGTGACTGGTCGTACTATCGGGAGTGGTGGGGCGAGGAGGACGGCCCCGGCGAGGGGGCCCAGACCGTCTTCCGCCGCCACTCCGAGTGCGGCAACGGCGTCGTCTCCGTCTCCGCCTACCCCGCCTCCCGTCCGGTAGCTACCGCCTTCTTTTTTCTGCTTGGTTTAGCTGTGTCATACCTGGAAATTTAGGGGCCCTGCAAGAAATGTTATCCTTTCCATCCATTATTTTGGGACTTATTTTGTACTGTATAGTATAATATCTTAGTATAAATTATACGGTCTTTGAAACTAGATCGTGATCTTTATTTTTCTTACAACTCATTATTGTCGGTTGTTACAAAATCAATTGATATTAACGATTTGAAATGCAGATCTTTTTCCTCACAACAGGAAACCTGAATTTCATTACTAAAAGCAACAAAATTACAAAGAACTGAGTCTCATGTTCATAACAGGATATCACCTAACCTAACTCTACCAACATATAGGCCATGTTCGTTACCGATTTGAAATGCAGATATGTTGATATTAACCATACAGGCCCAGGCCTACCCTACATTTTGGGCCAAATCATTATTACTGCTAGATTTTGAAGGTCTACTGAAAATGTCCAGCATCGTTAAGTACTTCTGTCTCCAGATCATCCCTCCGCTTGGCTGATACTCGCTGCTTGTGCTTGTCCCTCGCAGGGTTCAAAATATATATTGAATTATACCATAGTAAATCTGTGGCATTTTTGCTAGGCATACCCTGAGTTCAAATCTTGAGTCCGCCACTGCTCATGTGTACTAAATGTGTATATATGGATTGACTAATATTGATCAAAACATTATGAAGTTTGACCTTCTCAAATCATATGCATCATAATGTTGAATAGTTTCTTAGTTAATCAACCAGTGTGTGTTCCACCACCCTGCGGTTCCTTTTGTTTGTGTTTAACCTCATCGCTAATGGCGGCTCGCTGTGATGTGATAGGCGTGTATGCTTCTAAACTTCTTCTTAATGAAATACGTGCTAAGCACATTCTAGAAAAAAAATGTTGAATAGTAACTTGGCATAATATTTTTCAATTCAGTATATGAAATTGTAATTTGTTTTCTTTTGCTTTTGTATAGTAATGCAGCGATTATATCAGTGTACCTCTAGTCATTATTAGATTCATATTGATTTTCTTAGCTGGCTTGCTATTCCTTTTTACCAGAAATGACAAAGTGGACCCTTTAGTTTGAGCTAGTACTTCCCATAACCAGAATAACTTTGGAAGACAGTTAAACACAACTCCTGAGTGATATTAAGAAATGCTTCCTTTACTGAAATTTCTTTTGAGAGAGTTTATTTGCACAGACAAGCTTCCTTTAGCAAGTGCTTAATGTGCTGATGCTTGGGTGTGTCAATAGGAACACTTTGACTGAATAAACATGAATGTTGCCACTACCCATTCTGCTAATTAGTATTACAACTAATTACAATTTTAAAACAAAATTTGGGCTCCCTTGGCTCTGTGCAAGCACTTATGCTGCACTTCTTAATATACTGTGCTGATGCTCTGAAAGCTAGTGAATAACATGGTTTACTGGGAGGAAAGAGAATACTGAAGAGAGTACCTATTAGTCCCAGCAACTTAGATTTCGTCTATCAGAAGACTGGCTATTTTTTAGATTTTTGTTTGTTCCAGAAAAAAAATGTGTGTTTTCACTTACTCTTTTACAGGGCACAATGCTTGTTGAAAAATGCGATGGGCTAATTTTCTAGGGCTTTCCTGTGCAACATACCATTTGTGCTGTGCTTTTTAATACCATTTTTCATTTTCAGTTTCTTTAGTCAATTTATTGTCTGGACTCATTGAAACACTACTTGTTATCCGGTGTTAGGCTAGTGAGCATTGGCCAGCCACAGAGAGATGGCTTCAAGAAAGAAATGCAAGACTGTACCCAGAATCAGCCAGTTCTGACCAGTTTAAGGTACTAGGCTACCAGTGGCGAGTGATGCGTTTTAATGACCATACACGACAGAGCACTGCAAAAGTGATGACATGCTATAGGACTTCGGGTCAGAGATCGTTGTTCTTGATGCAGCAACCACATGTTTTAGCTGTTCCGTGTGAGTGCACTTGTTCCATCTTGCATTAATAATGATGATGGCATGTTCATTTTGTTCAGTTAACTTCATCTATTCATTTAGGGAGATTGGTGTTTGTGCCCCTTTGAAGGCCAATTTTGATTTTTATCCTCATTTTCCTAACTTTGTGATTTTACTCATTTTTTGAATCCGAAGCCACCGTTTGCCATGTACAGACT
Organism: Bothriochloa decipiens; assembly: GCA_023333625.1. NCBI lineage: Eukaryota > Viridiplantae > Streptophyta > Magnoliopsida > Poales > Poaceae > Bothriochloa > Bothriochloa decipiens. The sequence continues at coordinate 18,964,235 of CM041640.1, read as the reverse complement.
CTGTTAGCCAAAGGCCAAACAAATGAATTAAAGAAGAACAAAATATTCAAACACGATTCTACCCCTAACCTTATCCTAACCGTCCTTGTTCAGCAGATGGTTGATTAAGCATGTGCAACTTGTTAAGCATTGCTCAGATTTGGAATATTTGCAATTTCTTTTGTAAAAATTTTTCAGAATGGTGCACAAATATATAATGTCAAAATAGAGGATAAAATCACAGAGTACTAAAAAACTAGGGGCAGATTGGTATGGGCAAACAAGTCCTTTTTTAGCTGAACAGACACCGTTAACTCCTCTTTACAGAAAGGGTAAACTCTGCCTTTGCTTTGAAAATGCAGGAGCAAAATCACAAAGTTAAATAAATAAATGAGGGAAATCACTATTGGACTTCAAAACAGGGGTAAGAACACAGGAGCCCCTGTTCTTTTATGTCTGCTAATCTACAATTTTGAAAGAGCTATTCTTACACATAACACAATCATAACATTTACATACCAGACATACAGTCAAAATATACTAGTAACATGCATTGTTTCCCTAATTATTTCTTAACTGCTACTGTTAAATATTGTCATACTTGCATATTCTTTATTGGTAAGTTTGGATGCACTGAGCTGTCAGATGCAAATGCAATGCAATTGGTGTTTATGTTTGTGCTGTATCTTTTACCTCAACAAAATCGTACACTTCTGAAAGTTGATATTTTCAGATGTCAAGAGTATGGTATCGGCAGGATTGACAGCGCTTCCTTGTTCTTCATATGATCTACCACAAGCAGCATCTGGACAGAACACTATGAAAATTCTGTGCATAGGCCATGGTGGTGGCACCTTGCCACTGTTTTTGGCTAGCAAGTTCAGCGGTAAACACTAGCACAAACTTCAGCTATTCATAGTATCGATACACTTGCAGTGCAACTTCCCACTTGCTGACACTTTGTTTACTGCATACTGTAGTAAAGTGAAATCTCTCCAGCATTAGGGTTTTAATGCAATATCTTACTTGCTTATGCTTCCTTTCCTGTGCATCATGATTTGTTGAACTTCAGAATTATTAAATTACACTTGAATAGATGATTGACTGAAAAAAAATGATCCCCTGTGTCGGACTGCTTGAAGTCTAATGACTTAGGATTTCTGCTGTTCTAACCTATTATGCATTGTGCAGATACAAATATTTTAGGCCCCTGCTTCATCATAATGTGTGATTTGCAATTTCACTCTTTCAGGTGCTACCATCCACATTGTGGAAATTGATCCAGTGGTTGTTTCAGCTTCAATTGAATCCATGGGTTTCCCCATGTCATATGTTAAAGGCTTATCGTCTGAATCCATGCTACCTGCCGACGCTGACGATCTACTATGGGGAGGCATACATGACCGCATTTTCCTGCACATAGCCGACGCCGAGGATTTCATTGCCAACGACAGCAACGAATATGACATTGTCTTCATCGACGCCTACGATGGAGACGACGTATTCCCTCGCAAGCTCTGGGACGTCAATGGGGCATTCATGAAGAACCTGGAGAAGAAAGTGCACCCTGTCCACGGCACCGTGGTCGTGAACTTGCACTCGGATTCGGACCTGCCAGCCTCCGAGGCAGAAGGCAACGACGATTTCCAGACCGTACTTCCCTTGAGCGGCAGGCACGTCTCCCAGGTCTGCAGGGCTTACAAGCAGCACTTCGGGATGGCCTTCACAGCCGCCGTCCCGTGGCTCTGCAACATCACCCTCGTTGCCTGCCGCGACAAGGGGATGAAGAGCGGCGCGCGCCTGGGGCTGAGTCACAGGGATTTCGTTCTTGGTAAGCTTCTGTCGAGATCCGATATGGTGGAGCGCGCGCTGGGCCTGCCGTTCCCATGTCTTCCGTACATCAAGAACGGTTTCACGCTGGTTCACTGATATGCATGCGTTTTCTGTGGAATTTGATTATCTGAATGGTATGTTTTGATCTGAAAATCACCTTGTTTTCTCCTCTAAAATGTCTGCGGAGCATGTCTCTTGTTGTCATGCAGATGCTCCCGTTGGTCGTAGCTCCGTTGTAGTAGTCCGCAGTGAGGACTGCCTGAAAAGCTGTGTCTTGTCTCAGATTAATCCTTTTTAATCCTAGCGTATTGAATCAGGAGGGCTAATAGATGGACTAGTTTTGTTAGCTAACTAGCTAGCTAATTTTAGCTCCAGTTAGTAACTAGCTCTAGTGATTCAAACTCTAGTGATCTCTCTCGTTTCATTTGTTTCCCCTCGTGAAGCTATTGGCTGAATCGGCATTCGGGCCATTTACTAGGAGCAGCTAGCTTTTGTAACGGGTCCGTTAGCTTTGTACTTGTTACCAGTTGGGGACTCGGACTCCTCCCTCCGATGCCTACGAGAGTCTACGACCATGACGCATCTCTAGCAGCAGAGCTCGAACACGCCGTGGCGCATCTGCGCAAGAAACGGATCTTCGATCGCCTCAGATTGATAAGTGGAGGAAAGCTCCAGTCCACTTGCGAATTCGTCGGTCCAATGCCGATCGATCAGTGTACTGATTACTGAACGCGGGGGCAGAACTCTGAATCAGCACGCGTCACACATATACATCCACGGCTCGTCGCTGCGACGACCGACGAGTCTACACGGTGGCGGGTTGAAGCGTTGCTGCCGCCGGTGCCGGTCGCGACTCTTGAGGGTCGTCGCAGCTTGGCGAGACGCCGACGGTAGGAAGGGTGGTTCACAAAAGACTCAAAACTCCTGTGATAATAACGTGATTCCGGCAACCGTATGAGAGGCTAGAGAACTCGGTTGTCACACGGCATGGCAGTTTAATTTTAATTTTTGGCTGGCGAGAAGTCGTGCCTGCCGCCGCAGGGTCAGCGGCGCGCACGTGAGGTACATTAAACTGGACGCCGACGTGCTCTAGCTAGCATGGCAGGCTGCCCACGAGGTGCCTGCGGTTGCCGATGAAAGACCGCGTACGTTACAGGCCAATGCGGCTGACAAAAGAAAACAAAAGCGAGGTGAAGCTAGTCCACAACTCTTAAGCCGCAGCTATGGCACGTTGCATGAATCACACGCGTGTTGCGTTCGAAGAGGTTATCCTTATCGTCGTGGCATTTTTCTACATCTAACAGGGTCGTCGATCTCGAGAGTCACATGCACGCACTCTAGAACGCGTTAGCTGCCGACCATACAGCCAAGAGCAAGTGGCCGGCTGGTTCCATGTCACGATGATATATGCTCTCGAGACACGAGAGGTCGTATCACGAGGAAGAAGCCTCCCTGCCTTTTCCCCTCTCTCATGTGAGAGCAGAGAAGCCGACGACGACGGCTCTCGATCAGAGGATGTTGCTGAGGAGCACGTCCACGCCATTCCTGCACCACAACTTCCTCTCCTCTTCCCCGTCGTCTCGCGGCTCCTCCCTGCACCTCCACCGCGCCTTCTCCGACGGCCACCTCCCGTCCCTCCACCCGTCGTCCTTGTCCACCCCCAACGACGTCGCCGGCGGCCAGCTGCACACGGAGCTCTCCTTCTCCATCTACAACACCTTCGGCGGCAAGGCCGGCGAGTTCGCAGCCGTACCGCTGGCGTCGTCGACGTCCCAGCAGGGACCGGCGGCGGCTCAGCAGGAGCATCAGGAGGAAGGGGGTCAGCAGCAGCAGCCGACGACGGTGGTGCAGCCGGACCACCCGGAGGTGCCGCTGTTCCTGGCGAGGGGCCTCGGGATCGACCGCATCGCCTCCGGCTTCTTCACCGCCGGCAAGCTGACCGGCTGCAGAGCCAGCATGGAGCGCGTGGACGAGCAGGACGAGGTGGTGGCCGCTCTGGACGCGCAGTACAAAAACATGGTCGACGAGCAGCCCGGCAACGCGCTGTTCCTGCGCAACTACGCCCAGTTCCTCCACGAGGTATATATTCGTTTTTTCCCCAAGAAAGATGGTCGTCTCTGTAAGTGATCGTTTAACATGATTGAACGAACGCTTTTGCTCCTGCTGCTTCCTGCAGGTGAAGGGCGACACGAGAAGGGCCGAGGAGTACTACTCGCGCGCCATGCTGGCGGATCCCAGCGACGGCGAGATCATGTCGCAGTACGCCAAGCTGGTCTGGGAGGTGCACCACGACCCGGAGAGATGCATCGGCTACTTCGAAAAGTCGGTGCAGGCTGCCCCGCAGGACAGCCATGTCCTGGCTGCGTACGCGAGCTTCTTGTGGGAGCAGGACGACGACGACCAAGGCACGGGTGGAGCGGCGGCACCGGAGCGCGCCGCGGGAACAGGGCAAGCGATGGAGCTGGCATCTGCGGCCGTTTGATCCTCTCCCGTTTGGAAGGCGCAGGCGTGCTGGCGGTGTCAAGTGTCACATACATAACGTTTGAACAGAGTCGGCAAAAATGAATAATAAAGGCACCATTACAAGGCCACAAGCTAGCATTGTAAAATTGTATACCAGCGCTGTTCAGTTTAGCTGCGAGCGACGAGACGTGGAATATTTGATTGAAACAACTATAAAATTATCAGTCTTTATCTTTTTATATCTCTCCTGAAACAGTTGTAAGATATCTTTCTTTTCATCTCTTTGAAAAAAACTGAAAGACAAAGTTAAGAGTAGAATCCACGGTGCTATGAAAAATGCACCACCTGAACGCGCAACTGCTACGAAAAAAAAAACAGCTTCTTAGTTCTATCGTTTAGTTGATGTTCTACTTTTCGACAATAAAAACATTTTTAAAAAGCTAAAAAAACACAACCTCTTGGCCTCTCATATTGTGCTGCCTTTGGAGTTTGGAGCCTAGCCAACGGACGTTTGGTGGTCACTGGTATCCCTTAGAGCATCTCCAGTAGTTTTCTAATATATCTCTTCTCAATAAGCTAGTATTAAGGTAGCATAATATTACTTTTTAGGTTATTGAGGGAAAATGTGTTTCTAATATATCTCTCCTCAATAAGCTAGTATTAGGATAGCCTAATATTACTTTTTAGGTTATCGAGGGAAGGTGTTTTCGCAGTTCTCCGATATCTCATCCCAATATGTGGTTTTGGCCCATGTTATAGATTTAGCCCACTTTGGCCCATGTTGCATATTTATATCTTTTTTATATCTATCCACATGATTCAAATTAACACTTAAATTTAAAATTTCAGATTTAGATTAAAATATATATACAATGCTAGCTATTGCTGCATCTGCACAATCGTACCATCAGCGGACATATCAGAATACTTGTTTAAAATTTGTACAAAATTGTAACTTCCTCAATGTGAAAACCCATAGCTACCGGACAAGATTTCATGCTACCAGCACAAGCCACGTCTCAAAACAGAAAAAAAGAGTGAAGAGACAAAAGCTAGAATGAAATTGTTGATCCATGAACAATGAAGCAAACTGAAACTCTTCTCAACACCTACTGCAAGCTGAAGTACCCAGTACAATATGCAAGTCTTTGTGGTCCTCTATAATCATCAAGACAAAATTTGTAAGTTATACTACTTGAAGGATAAAAAAACATAGACCGCTCACAGCTGCATCACTAATCTTCACGATCATTATGTTGTACCCAGACACACAGTTTTAGATCCCATAGTTGTCGTGGAGGCACAACCATTGTCAAAAGAATTATTGCCCATGTAACTGCCACAAATGCTCTATTAAGTCATCCCGAAGTTGGTTATGCCCCTCACGATTCTCAATCTTCCGATGCATTTCCATAAATTTGTTAATTCGGTCATTATGCCTCTCAGGCTGCACAGGTGGAGCATTGTTGAACTCAGTGTCATAATTGAAATCCTCTGGTTGTCCTCGCTCATCCTCAATTATCATGTTGTGCATGATCACACATGCAGTCATTATGCGCTACAAAGTCTTTTGGTCCCAGAATCTAGCCGGTCTACAAACAATCGCAAACCGAGATTGCAACACCCCAAATGCACGCTCAACAGCCTTTCTACATGCTTCCTGACGCTCTGCGAAGTGAGATTGTTTGTTATTTTGAGGTTTTTGAATTGTCTTCACAAATGTAGCCCATGAAGGATATATACCATCAGCAAGATAATATCCCATTGTGTAGTGGTTACCATTGACATCAAAATCCACAGGTGCTTCCCCAGCAGCTAGCCTAGCAAACAAAGGAGATCTTTGCAACACGTTAATGTCACTGTGAGATCCAGGCAGCCCAAAGTACGCATGCCAAATCCACAGGTCTTCAGATGCAACGGCTTCAAGAATTACTGTTGGATCATGGCAATGCCCTTTGAATTGCCCATGCCATGCCACAGGACAATTCTTCCATTTCCAGTGCATGCAATCGATGCATCCAAGCATACCTGGAAAGCCATTTGATGCACCAATCTACATAAGTCTTGCAGTGTCCTTTGCATTTGGTGCTCACAGATATTCCCCTCCATAGATCTCTATCACAAACTTGACAAACTTCTTCACGCTCTTAATGACTGTTCTCTCAGAAATGTGAATCCAGTCATCGAGGGAATCAGCTGGACAACCATATGCTAGCATACGCACTGATGCAGCAATCT
>CM041640.1:18827170-18947722 GCA_023333625.1 Bothriochloa decipiens | reverse complement strand
GAGAAGGAGAGCAAGGTTTTAAAATGGCAGCCCCCCTTTCACTGCATTCTGTTTCTGCTTTTCACTCGCTTTTCGCCTGTGGGATTCGAAGCCGGCCTTTTCAGCGTCGCGAAGTGATCAGGCAGATGACCTAGAAAGGCGTATGACGAGTGGGGTCTATCTAAGTAGGGGCCTACACGTCGGTGGGGGTAAGTAGACTACGTGGTGGCTGCCGCAGTGTCACGGCGGTTGGGCGGGGGCGGGGCACTTTTTGGGCGATTCATAGCGCGGGGTCGCCAAGTGTGGCGTTCCGTGGCCGTTGGATCATTGATTTTTTTCTTAGGGGAACCCGTTGGATCATTGATGGATCGCCTTGGTCGAGGCAGGCCGGCCCGAGTGGCGGCTGGAACTAAACAGGCCATCAATTTGCAAAAAGGGCCCAATCAAAACTAAACCCTCGCATCTTCTCCTCCCCAACTGCGGCCGCCTCCGCCCTCCGCCCGTTCCGCCGCCGATGGCCGAGCCCGAGCAACCGCCGCAGGTGTCGTCGGAACCTACCACTCCGCCGCAGGAGGGAAGCGGAAGGACTAAGAAAGAGAACAAGAAGAATCGTTCCAAGAAGCAACCGAAGCGAGCCGCCGCCGCCGCCGCCGACACCGACGGGGTCTCCTCAGGCGCGGGCACCATGGTCGAGGACCCCTTCCTCGTCCTTGCCGGCGGAAAGGAAGGAGGTAACTAGTGTCAGGATTGCGCGTACTTTGCATTGTGTCTCCTTCGCTGGATTTCTCCGTGTGGTGACTGATGCGGCGAGTTGCGGCTTTTGGTTCAGGGTTTCTGGATTTGGAGGAGATCGATGAGGCAGACTTCGGCATCTTCGGAAGCGTCTTGGATGACGTAGGACAGGGCGTCGAGGAAGCAGGGAAGGATCATGGGAAGAAGAATAAGAAGAAGACGACGAAGAAGCGGAAGCGTGGGGGTGATGACGAGGGCGTCAGTGGCGAAGGTGCTTTGGTAGTTGAGAATGAGCAAGTGGATAGCGAGAAAGCGGAGAAAAAGGTCGAGGATAGGGAGGAAGGGGAGAAGAAGGGCAAGAGAAAGAGGAACAGGAAGAAGAGGAAAGTGAAGGATATAGAGACGAGCATGGAGAGTGATGAGGATGTCGCTAGTGATAATGCAGAAGGTGATTATACACACACACTCTGATTGTTTTTTCGAGGCGCTGCACTTGTAAAGCCTCACTGTGATGTTATCTTTGCAAAATTGATCTGATCAGCACGGGAGTTTACTTCATACTGTTCCTCATATTTCACCCTGCAGACTTGCAAGATGACACTGAGAGTATGGAACAAGATAAGGATGATGAGCTGATTTTGGGCGAGGATGATGTTTCTGCATGGCGTGAGCTTAGGCTGCACCCTCTGCTTCTCAAGGCGATGCGCAGACTTGGATTCAAAGAGCCAACACCTATACAAAAATCTTGCTTTCCTGCAGCAGCTCATCAAGGCAAGGTATGTCAAATTGTCCATTGGCCGAAGATTGGCCATTATATTGAGAATGAATGAATATAATGATACAATTTTGACCGGTTAGGGATTTATTGTAACTGTTTAACTTGATAGCCTACTTAAACTTTGAACTTTTTTATATGATTCTTTGTTTCAAAAAAGTATGTCATCTAAATGTTTGTATTCTTTTCTTTCTTTGTTAATTTGGTCCCTTGTTGAGTTTAATAATCCTAAGCTCTAAACTTCTGCCGTAAACCTTAAAAGTCTTCTCAGTGTTTACATTTACTTTGCAACAGGATGTTATCGGTGCGGCAGAGACAGGTTCTGGAAAAACACTTGCTTTTGGCCTCCCAATTCTCCAACGTCTTCTTGAAGAGCAAGAAAAGGCCGCAAGATTGCACCATGAAGACGAGAAAATGGATGAACATTCTGGTGGAAGCCCTCTTCGTGCTCTTATTCTGACACCCACCAGGGAGCTCGCCAAACAGGTAAAGGAATGACCAAATAGCCCAATATACACATCAACTGGGCCATTCAATTTGGTAGGCAAAAGTGCTTCCTGGCTAGGGACTTCACTGTAACCCCTCTCCTGATGCCCTTAGTGTGTGAGTTTATTAAATTCTGCTTTTCAGTAGGTCGTCTTGTTTATTATTGGTTCCTAGATCATCTTTTTTGTTACATCCTTGCCTAGTTTGAATTAGGCCTGTGTGTATGTTTACTTGATACTGTGGAGGAGTTTGGTCCCACCTTTGTTGTTTTGGGTTGGCGGGTGAAACCATCATATTAAGCTTCTAGTGCCCATATCACCAACCCCGGTTTAACCCTTTTACGTGAAGTGAGGACAAAAGTGTAAGTAGGTTGTTGGGAATGTGTGGTCCACTCAACATGTAGTGTGGTTCTGAGTTATTGATGAAGTGTTATGTTCTGTAAAGCTGTTACCTAACTTCCTGTTCGAAGTACATGTTAGCGTAAATCCTGGATGTCATACAACTTCGTATATACAGGTATGCGATCATCTAAAAGATGCGGCTATGTTCTTAGGAATCCATGTTGTTCCAATTGTTGGTGGTCTATCCATGGAAAAGCAAGAACGGCTTTTGAAAAAGAAGCCTGAAATTGTTGTCGGAACTCCTGGAAGATTGTGGGAGCACATGTCGATGAACAATCAACACCTAGTTGAGGTCAGTACATCATGTATATGTATACTTCTCACTCCCTTCTTCCCTATTTGATGTTTATATTTATGGAATTTTGATATTTATTTTTAATATGCATTTTTCTACACAGATGTTTCATTTTTGTTTTTCACAAATAATGAACTTAAAGCACATGTCATTTTCAGTATGGAATCAACTAAGCCTTATGTAGTCTTCTGGTCCCTGATTGAACATAAAGCATATCCATTACATTTTCATTGTAGTACATTTCCTTTTTTTCTTATATTAAGAATTTGAGCTCTAAGCAGTGCCTCATATTTTGACAGAGTAGACCATAGTTTTCTATATGAATTAAATTTAGCCTTGCATTTTCTGATTGACATGTTCTGGTGGTTGACGTGTCCCATTGCGTTTCTTATGATTCAGCTGCATTCATTGTCATTCTTCATCTTGGATGAGGCTGATAGAATGATCGAACGAGGTCATTTCCGTGAATTACAATCTATCATTGAGATGCTTCCACTGACCAATGGTTCTGATGAACAAGCTGCAAAAACCATACCAAACTGTGAGACTGTACCAATTTTGCAAATAAAGAAGCGGCAAACCTTTGTGTTCTCAGCCACACTTGCACTTTCATCAAATTTTCGGAAGAAGTTGAAGCGCGGCCTATCTACTTCGAAGGCATCGACGCCTGATGATGTAAGCTCTATTGAAGCGTTGTCAAAACAAGCTGGAATGAAACCTAATGCAGAAGTAGTTGATTTGACAAAGGCTTCAATCTTGCCTGAGAAGCTTGAAGAATCTTTTATTGAGTATGACTTCTATCTTACAAATTCTTTTACATCTTGGCTATAAACTTGGCTCTAGTTTGTTTATACTTTTGATGCAGAAGTCTATACTTGACAGCTTTTACACACTGACATATTATTTTGTTTGTATTTTACAGGTGCAGTGAAGAGGATAAGGATGCCTGTCTGTATTATATATTGAGTGTTCACGGGCAAGGTCGCACAATAATATTTTGTACATCAATCGCCGCATTACGTCACATTTCTTCTATATTGCGCATTCTTGGAATTAATGTATTGACAAACCATGCTCAAATGCAACAAAGAGCTCGCATGAAGGTGATCTTTTTTTTTCCTTACAAGTGTCTATTCTTTTGATATCTGATATTTGCTAAGCAGTGAAATTGTCTAGTTTCTGCAGAATTTGAATGTTTCGAGATTAGTCCTATTGCATATTTACACTATATATCTGAATTTAAAATTTATTGGAGTGCATTTCATGTAACTGTTCTTTACTTCGATGTAAACTATGCCTTCTTTTATTATTGATGGATAAGTCTCTGTGTTGGCTGGTTGGTTGTGAGCTGCAGTACGCAGCACATGGTCCTTGTGTCCTTTGTAACCAGCATCCTTGATTGCTTTTAGGACAGCAGTTAGCATCTTAGGACAAGCATCTTAGGAGCGTCTTAGGACAGCATCTTGACTAGCATCTAGGACAGTATCTTAGACTAGCATCTTAGCATATGCTTGGCTGGTTAGCAGCCTATAAACTTGTATCCCCAACCCCTCAGGTTGGCATAGCATTGCGCGAGAAATAAACCCCAGAAAATTGCCCCAACTCTGAGTTCTCTGAGTGCTATCCTCTCCATGAGAGTAAGGATCTGCTCTCACCTAGAGCAAGGATTGTGCGACTGACAATTATGGGAGACACATTCCGTTGTTTTTGGATCTCATGGTTTTGTCAATGGCATTCCGTTGATTGATTTCTTTTGTGGTCAATTAGGCTGTGGATCGCTTCCGTGGAAGTGAAAACTCCATTTTGGTCGCAACTGATGGATTTGCAAGGGGTATGGATTTTGATGATGTGCGCACAGTTATCCATTATCAGTTGCCACACTCAACTGATGTAGGTGATTTGTTTGTTTCTGGAGTCTACGCTTCTCTAAGATATACGAGTTTTTTAATTAATTTTTTCTTCCTCTAAGGTTTATATCCACAGAAGTGGAAGGACAGCACGTAAGTCATTGGCTGGCTGCAGCATTGCGTTGATCTCTCCTACTGACAAGTCCAAGTTTTATTCTCTTTGCAAGTCCTTGTCAAAGGTAAGGTTTCTTTCATGCTGCTGCTTTATATCTCAATAGCTTTCTTTTCCTCCTTAGGCGTCATGTTTTTTTGCTTTTTGGTTGTCTTGTCATCATCTACTTTGTGTTCAACATTTTGTATAGTACTTGGTGCTCTAAGATTATCATGACTTGGCATAAGATGTTTGTGGATACGGTATTCATTATTTTAGTATCATAACACCTATGTGTCTCTTTTCCTCCTAGTGACATAACAAAGTACCAAACTACCATACACTTTTTCTAGCTTGTCCATGCTTCGGATATGTCAGTGCGTTTTGTCGTTTTTGTTGATAACTCGGGGAGTTCATAACCTGATTAAATATCACAGGAGAATCTCCAGCAGTTTCCTGTAGATCATACTTACATGTCTGGAGTAATGAATAGGCTCTCACTTGCTCGGCAGATTGACAAGATTGCACGTAAAACTTCACAGGCAAGGCCTCCTGTTCGCCAGCTTTCATGCATTTTCTTAAATCATTCATATTGCTGGTGCCAGATGAATTGAAACAACATTCGTTTTATCTTCTAACCTTCCTGTGTGCTTTTTAGGAAAATGCTAACAAATCCTGGCTTCAAAGAAATGCTGAATCCATGGGATTGATTTTGGATGCTAGTGACAGTGAAGAAGAACGCGTGCAGGGACACAAGAAACGAAAGGCAACTTCTCAACAACTCCAAAAACTTCAACAGGTTTGAGTACTTCAAAAGAAATTAGTAGGATTATAAATTTTAGGGAAAGTGTTCATGATTTCTTAAATATTTCTTCCATCTTTTTGACCCTTTTTTGAGCTCATTTTTCTTTGAATTTTAGGAATTGAGTGATCTCTTGCAACGTCCATTGCAGCCTAAGACTTTCTCTCGCCGGTATTTGGCTGGGGTTAGTTCCCTGACATAGAGTACAAATTTATGTAAACATTATTGATATAAAAAGACTGGCACTATAGTCACTATAATCCTTTTTTTCTCCTTCACTTGACCAGGCTGGTGTCTCACCCTTACTTCAGAAGCAACTAGAAGAGTTGGCCAAGAGAAATGCAAGCAATGGCAGCAAGAGTGAGAATAATGGATCTGGGTTTGTTATTATTGGTCAGGATCTTGTTGAACCTTTGCAAGCACTTCAAAATTCTGGGCAAGAGGTATGTTCAGATGAAATTTCTCCAGGGATACGTGAATTCTGTTTGTGATCAAGTCTTCATTTTTATCAAAAACAGAAAGCATAGATGCATTAATCTTCCTGCATAATCATCTTAATGCTAGGAAAGAAGGTGTTATATATAGATACATAATTTATGTTCTTTGTGGGTAAAAACTAAAGTTTGAATATTTGTGGATGTGTTCCTTTGATTAGTTGCTCTTTTCATATCTTCTAGTGTCCTGTTCTTATGTGCTATATATTTCCTTGCACTTTTCAGATCTGTGTGAACATAGACAAACAAAGAGAAAAGCGAAGAGTCGCTGAGAACTGGAGGCGGAAAAAGCATGAAGAAAAGAAACGTAGGATTCTTTATCCTTATCTTTCTTTTGCTTCACTTGCAGTCTGGCCTCACCTTTGAAAGAGGCTGTCCAGTTGCTGATTTCCTTTTTTTTTTTTTTGAAGAAAAGAAATGGGCACATTTGAATAGACCTAACTTGTTGCCATATTTATATTGATGTCAATGTTTTTTGTTTGCTTTACCTGTAAGGTTGCGTCTCATGCTAGTTTTGGAGGCAATAGATGTCACCTTGCTTTGTGCACAAATGCCTGTGCAGCTATAATGTGAAAATGGCCAAAGGCTGTATAAACAGCATCTCTCAGTTTCATAGTTTTTTGTTGTTATTTTTGCAGGTACACGAGAGCAGAAGCGAAAGGATAAGAGAAAAGCAAAAGAGATGGCTTGATGACACATGAGGGGCCTCCAAGGGATTATGGGAGCCCTTTAAGCTCACGTTCATCCTTTCAGGGTTTCAGAAAGGACTGTCAGATCATGTACCAAATCAAGGAGCGTGCGAGTGAGCTAGTCCAAACGACGATGACCGTGGCAATCTCGCATGGAAGAGTTGTTAGAATATGGGTCGATTTTGTTGTGATTTGCTGTTTGTGTGACCACGCAGCAGCGTCGCATCACCCTCTGGCAGTTTTCAAGATTTTTTTTTTTTGTTCCTTTTGTTACGGAAGATCCAAGTACTACTAATGTAGCATCATGTAAAAACAGTGGGCTTCCATGTTATATTATTTTGATATTGATCAATTGCTCGCCTATTCCATCGATAACGTGGCAAAGAAGTTGCCACCAAAAAGCAAATGTGACATGTAAAAACAAACAGATGGATTATAGTTCTAAAAGAATATCTTTATTTGCTGAATTTGGAGATTTAGTATACGAATATACTCTTCTGTCAGTGATTCAACCCAAAAAGTTTTGTTTTAGTAGGAGTCAATTGAATGCAAAAAAAGAAAAGAAAAGAAAAGGAAAAGGTAGAGGCAGAGGGTGCGCTTGTCTGGTTCTGCCCAGGATCCAGTGGGCTGTGACCATGAGCAAACCGGATCCCGGTGGTTCAAAATTTGCTCGGTGGATTCTGTAGAACTCAAGAAATCCCGGTGGTTCAAAATTTGGTCGGTGGACTGTGTTGAACTAAATGAAAAAGTCCAGTGTCCACGTTACTCTCACAACTTTTGCAAAACTCATTTTTCCTCCTTGAACTTTAAAATCAGATAAACCTGAATTTTTAAAACCATTCGTTTTACCTCCCCGACCATAAGTGGTTTTCAAAGACGGTTTTTTATTATGATTAAATATTTAAAAAATCATAATAAATTATATAAAACCATAAAATAGAAAATTCAACTTTTTTGGACTTTATATGAGTGTATCTACACGGTGAACAGATATTATGGTATGTTTTCCTAAAAAATTTATTATAGATTTAGATCTATGTTTATTAATAATTAATTCATAACTACAGTTTCTAGGGTCCAATTGTTATGTAACTTTTATGGTGGTCTAATTATTATATGCTTGAATTGTAGTAAAAAAATTACTCATTAGGTATATGTTTGTTAAAAAAATCTATAGTCAAGTTATTCGATACACAAAGAGGCATGTGTGACTCTATCGTAGGCTGTTGTAGACTGGAGTGATATATTTGATACCGAGGGTAAAAGAGTCATTTCATGTTGCTTTAATAACAGTGTTACTTTTTCCCAAACTATGAAGGCCCAAAAACCAAACTAAAATTTGTTTTAGAGCCAAATAAGCAAACTCAGTCAAAAAAAGGTCCAGAAACTAAGCATGATATTTTTAGCGTCAAGGAATTAATTTATCTTTTTACAACGTATATAATACTTTTAAGCTCCGCCAAGGCTTAATACGTGCAGTAATATAATAGATCGAGGATGAAGATCTGGCAACCCGCATATGTTTAGTGCAGCTTTTTTTTATTTGTTTTAGGGACAATATGTTTTGTCGGGTACCTGAACAAGAGGTATCCAAAACATACGAATAAGAGAAATAATTCCTGATCAGATTAACATAAATCTCCGAGAAAGTCCACCGTAAACTAAGCCAGAATTTCCATGAGAATAGCGAAGCCCAGCACCCAAACACGAGATGAACCAGACCATGCGAGCCTCCTACTCGACGGGGGCCCTCGAGTGACGAAACTCGTCACGGAAGAATGACCCCCCGTAGAGTGACGGGGCTCTGCACGAGCAAGCGACCCCCCGTCGACCGCCTCCCCCCCTCGGTTTACCTACTTCACGTACGGAATCCGGAGCATTTAATGGCTCCACCTACTTTCACCAAACTCCATGGCTACAGCAGCGTTACAATGACCTAGTACGAAGGTCAAATCCTCCTTTTTACCGCCCATCCACGAAGAAGCAGAGACTCGTACTGGCACTATTACACCATGCCGAGCACTATGCCTCGTCAGACACCCCCTCGAAACGCGATTGTCAACATCAATACTGCATTTCCCGAGGCTCGGCCTTATCCGCAGGGCCTCGACCCCTCCCCCTAGCGACACCTCGACTTCACTTCCCACACCTCCAGTCAACATTCCAATAACTCCCTCACGTCTCTACAGGGATCGGCACGCCCGCCACAGGGATGCAGGTCTTTTATCGCCCATCACCGACATCGTCGTGACGCACCCGAAGGACGAAGGCCATGTGAAAGCTCTTGTTTGGTTTTGATAATTGATGACACTCAATGGTGCTAATGATTCATCTAAGTGTGACTAGACACATAAGCAACATGGAGGTGATGTCTAGGGACTTGATGGTGGACTTGGACATTGTGTTGATCAAGCATCAAGGGCTCAAGGCAAAGCTATAAGAGATAGGTGATTTCCTTTTAGTGATCAAGACACTATAGAGGGTGTGATCACATTTAGGATTGATAACCGACTATCAAGAGGGAAATTCACGGTTGAATTCGTGGTTCAAGTGCCTCTAGGTTTGACTTGGTACGATGCATATGAGAGACTAACTAGAAAGCTAACCCTTGCCCCTGTTCTTCTTGGAGATATGCTAACTCTTGTGATCAAACAGGTTTACATGTTGAGGTTAGCGTACTTGGAAAGTGGTGTGACATGGACCGGCCGTTGGGAGTCATACTTACCCATTCTTTCATTCTTGAGCATTCTTTGAGCGAGAAAAACTCCTCCCCACTCATCTCTTGACTTGCTTGTTCATCTAGAGTGAGATTGAGTGAGAATCTAGTGCTAAGCATTGAGAGTTGCATCTAGAGGTACTAGATCTTCGAGTTCGCTGCGGAGTTCTTGTTACTCTTGGGTGATTCCCGTCACTCTAGACGGTTTGGAGGTAGCGGGGTGTTGAGCTTGAGGTGGAGATTGTTCGAGGCCACACCCGGTGTTCTTGTGAGGGGTTCTTGATCCTTCCCGCGGGAGTTCATAAAAGGATACTCTAGTGGATTGCGCCTGGCTTGAAGGATCCCCGTCTTGTGTTAATAGTGTGGCGCCCAGCAGCGGGTTTGGCGTTGAGTGCCAATTTAGCGTGCACATCTCCAAGCGGGAGTATCGTCACAACGAGGAGTAGCTTGCCGGAAAGCAAGTGAACCTCGATAAAAAATTATTGTGTTTATATTGTGATTGCCGAGGATTCTCTTGTGCGGTTATCTCGATTGGGTGATTGGCCATCTACACTTCGTGTTGGTATAACAATCCAATCCCCCTCTTTTGTATCTAGCTTGTTATTTATTCTTTTATTGTTTGCTTGTCTTGCTAGATAGTGAGTAGAATTGCTAGCTTGTGCATCTCCTTTGTTTTCTTATCTTGTTGCTCTTGCTAGTTGAGTGAAGTGCCTAGAGTAATCTTGTTTAGAATTGCTAGGCTTGTTGTTGATTGGGTGCTAGTAGTATAGCCTATATACTAGACTTGTTAGAAAGGTTTGTATAGAGTAATTGAAGCTTTAGCTTTGTATTTACGTCATATTTTAGTCTAACAAGTTGCTTAAGTGTCTTTGTAAAAAAATTTATTACGCTATTCACCCCCCTCTAGCCATTAGGACCTTTCACCATGCCCGATGCATGTCTCTACAGCGACTACGACATGATCAGCATCACCCCCTTGACGTTATCGCTTACGACAGCCCTGCCTAGGACAAACCCCTTAGGGCTTTCTGTATATCTGAGCGTCCCTTTGGCCTATAAAAGGGGACGCCAGGAGCTAGTTTTGGGGCATCGCAACATCAGACACCAAACACAGCATGCTCTCCACGCATCAGAGCACTCAAGGCATAGGGCTAGCAACTCTAGACTTAGGCCTCTCGCTCCATTTTATCGCTCCCCTTCGCTTGTAATACCCCTTGTACAAGCACTTCGGTGCAAGGCAATACAACACCTCCCTCCTCCCCTGGACGTAGGGCCTTTTTTTGCCCGAACCAGGATAAATCCCGTGTCACGCTTTGCATTATCATCTGGTTAAGGAGCACGCAACACTATTACTCGTTAGGGATCTGCCTGCGGGAGAGAGCACCGACATGTTTTTTAGGGGAATTTTAGGGAAATATGTGTAGTGTAGTGTAGGCGTGTAGCTGTGTGGACCTTTGATGGGTTTTCAGATTTGTACTAGAAAACAAGCCAACGCCGCGCACTTGCTTGTGCTGGACCAGCCAGCGATACATGGGTGTGGGGAAATGGATGTGCAGCTGCTGCCTTCATATTCATCAGCTAGAAACAATTGCATATTATGTTTCCAAAAAAAAGAGAGAATGAATTACATATTCATCAGATAGAAAGAACAGAATACACATTTGTGTCTATTCAGTGATGCAAGATATAAATAAGTATTTGTAACAAAGCATGTATATTTGAAGGGGATATAATTTTAATACCTCTAATTACAGGGCATTAAAGTTGAGAATGCAGATGCTTAAATTGTTAGATAAACAATGAAGTATAAAGCCTATTACTTGATTCAATGGACAAAAGGCATGTTAAAGCTATTGCAATTCCAGTAGGACAAAGTTCTTTATAATGTGACATTTCGTTCGTTAATGTGGTGATGAGCGTCAGTACAGAGATGGGTTCAAAACTCATGAATCGCGAATAACTGAAGCCATAAAGCAGATCAATCTAGAATTGGACTAAAAGCAAATGTTGCCTTCTTGGTTCTTTGTAGCACTTTTAATTCAACTCTGGATGTAACTTTCAAGTGTGCACTATCTTGAGTATGCTATCCTTAAACCTGACCTTCTTTGTTGAAAATTTGGAACTGTGCTGAGAAGTTTATAAAGATATTCATTCAGGAAAAAAAAAATTCAAATATCTACTATCAGATGGAGTTGAGGAAAAAGATCCTTGCTGATCTCTGAAAAATCACAAATCTAATAACAAAGTGATTCGAACATTTACATCAGAACAGGGCTATATATAACTAATTACCTACAAATGAAGATAACCGGATGAATAATATAATAGCACTGACCTATATTGAGAACATAAATTGGGTCCTGCAAATCTATCTAGCTGTGAGTGAGCTACAAATCTTCTTTATGAAATCGCTCACTGCGTTGCAAATGTTAGGTATAAAAATTCAGAAAGCATTGCTTACCTATTTATACTCAAATGTGTTTATATGACATGAACACAACCACTGGAATCAACAGATAATTCCTGACAGTCAAACCAATAGGTTAGTTTTGCACAAATTTAGTTCATTCAGACAATGTTTTATCTGAAATGTAGATAATTGCAACAATACCAATTCTTTTCATATACATTAAAATTTACAATTACTGTCTATTGAAAACATGATACATTGAAAACATGGTAGTTAGGAATACTGACAGCGAAGGATCTCAAACTATTGTTAAAACAAACTTCAAATTTTCCATACGGGAGGCACAATATACGTTAAAAAGATACTGAGTTTCAGAGGTACTAAATATTTGAATTTCAAAATATGTTTTAATGAGCAACTGATTTAACCAATTCCAATAATTTAGGTGCAGCTATCTGAATGCATTAGTGATTACTGTGGGAGGGTGTCCAGATGTGAGAGCATATCACCAGCAACAGCTCGTTGTCGTTGCTGTACTTTGCTTGCTTGGCATCAGGGGACTCATGTAGATGTGCATCATGATTCAGTCTGACTTATTGAAGAAGAATACAAGCAGAAGATAGAAAGAGCAAGATTAAAGAAGAAGTAATGAAATGAAATATCTAAGCAATATAGTGGTGCGTCAGGATTCCACTACAATTTTAGCATTGTATAAACCAGAGGATTGGTGAGACGAAAAGTGAGATTGAGTGATAGTTCCATTGCAGCATGGTGCAGCTATTACTGAGGTCGACTGGGAAGGCGAACCAATTTCATGGCACTGCCGTCAATGAGAGAGGTGGAAAGTGGCAGGGCTATGCCAGAGGAAGCAGCGGACGGCGTGGGCTCTTCAATCCCTGGTGAGCCGGAGGCAATTAGCACGCCGAGGCAGGTGTAGGTTCTCTGCATGGCCTCTGCCATCGACGTAGCCTCGTGGATGATTCGTGCGACTGCGACACCACCGCCGCTGCGAGGAGTGGGGAGCGGCGATCTGGATCCGGCCATCCAGGGATGCGAGGAGTGGAACCAGCAGCCGTTTTCCATGGCCCATGAGCCGCGGCCGCGGAGACGGCCGTGAGCTGCGACGCGTGGGCAGGCTAGCTCCCGGAGGAAGGGGTAGTACCCTAGTAGACGGCGGCGAGCACCAGGCTTGGAAGGGGACGACACTGGAGCGGCGGCGTACAACAGACGAGCAAGTTCACGACGCTTCGCGACTGTTTGGGTTGGCGGTTTTGGTTGGACGGACCCGCTATGACCCAGATCAAACGGTCGAGCTCGCATCCTGGATAGATCCAACGGTTATCAGGCTAACGGGCGACGTGGCCCGATCCGCTGCCCGTCTTTTGGAAGCAGGATTCCTATTGTAGGCGTGTAGCTGTGTGGACCTTTGATGGGTTTTCAGATTTGTATATGGGCCAGGCCCTTAAGGCCTTGATGGTCAGTTGGTGAGAAGTCGGGAACGGGGTCCGAGCGAATTCATCTCCAGAATTCATTTTGGCGCCCTAAAATCGAATCCGATTGCTGGTGTGGACAAAAACTCAGCTTGATTCCTGAGCACAAAACGCACCACTATATATGCAGGTGCCTACTCATGCACGTCGATTCATCATCGCTAGCTGGTCTGTTAGCCCTAGCGTTGCGTACTGCCTCGATCTGTTCACGCGCAAACACCGCCTCCGATTCTTCATCCCGACGGGATCGGCGAAGAGACACGCCGCCAGCGCAGTGCTGGGCTGCTCGAGGACTCGAGGAGACATGGGTGTGATCGTCGCGACGGCGGACTCGGGCGACGAGGCTGTCCTGGAGGCCCTGGGCTTCAACGCCTTCGCTCGGGAGCTCGCGGAGGTCGTGCACGAGATGGCAGCAGCGGACGCCGACGAGGCTGTCCTGGACGCCCTGGGCTTCAACGCGTTCGCCCGCGAGCTCGTGGAAATCGTCCAGGAGATGGCGGCGGCGGACGCCGCCGACGAGGCTGCCTTGGACGCGCTGGGAGCTCTCGCACGCGAACTGGCGGAATCCGTCCTCCAGGAGGACACGGAGGCGGCGGATATCGAAGGGTTGGACAAGGACAACAGCTTCCCCTTGGAACTCGAAGAAGCCTACATCCAGGAGATCGAGGCGGTGGAGGTCGAGGAAGCTGACTTGGAGGCCATGGAGTTCAACGCTTTTGCCCGCGAGCTCAGGGACATCCGCGCCAGGGATCAGGAAGCGTTCTTGGACTACCTCGAGATCTCCCGCGCTATCGATCGGGCCCTGGAAGAGCAGCGTCAGGAAGCCAGCTGCAGTGCGGAAGGAGGAGCAGCCGCGCCATGCCAAGACATGTTGCTTGCAGTTAGTTGATCGCGCTCTCGGGATCTTAAGCTTTTCTTGTACGAGTTGATCGATCGAGTTGGACTACTCACGTATGGCGTCAGAAACCCAGATCACGTACCGAATCAAGAAGCGCGCGAGGGAGTGTGCAATTGTGCAAATTAAACGCGACGATGACCATGGCTATCGCGCGAAGAGTTGTCGGAACATGGGTCGATTGATTTTTATTGTGATTTGCTGTTTGTGTGAACATGCAGTCAGGGCAGCATCATGTCACCCTCTGCCATTTATGCAGTTTTTTTTATATTAGGAAAGATCCATGTACGAGTACTAGCAATGTAGCATTAGTACACGTGGAATAAAAGAGTGGTTTTCATGTTATATGATTTTGATGTTGATCAATTCCTTGATGTCTAGCAGATCCAAGAAGTTGTCATATAGTTTGATGATATGATGAGTGCTAGGTGTGTGATACTTGGGCAAGTACTGCTACTGTATAGGGCCCTACTGTATATCAATGGAAGAAGCAAACGAATTCTAGTTCGGTTAGTATATATATTTCTAAAAGAATAGCTTTGTCGAACATGGATATTATGTATAGGAGTATAGTTGGTTAGTTGTAGGAACCAATTGAATGCCAAAAAAATGTAGAGGCCTAGAGGGTCAGGCATATGTTTTATTGTTGACTTTACCATATTAATCACTTTTGTTGGAGCCAAGTGAATGCCAAAAAAAACAGAGAAAGAATTTGCTTAACGTTCAGGTCTGCAATTAATTGCTCCCCTCCGCAATTGTTAAAGCCCAGATGGAGTATAGGTGTGCGTGCGGTCTGTTCTCTGGGCTTCTGGTTCTGCCCACTGCCTAGTGCTCTAGTGGGCTGTGACCGTGAACCTTGGGCTTTTCCACTCTCCACTCTCAATGGCGGCTCAAAAAAAAACCTGTCTGAATAAGAAAGAACACTAATCCAAAAGAATGAAGGGATTCCAAAACCAGAGAGCCAAGTTCAGCTAAATATGAAGTGTTAGTTTCGAAAGGTTAGTAACTACTCTTTGTTGGATGGAGTGAAAAAAGAAGTTAGTGCGTAGGTACAACATAGTTTTGTCTTTTCTTGATACAAAATCCCCGGCTATGGGTTTCTTCTGCTTCGTTCTGACTGTAGCATGGAAGAATTGTGGAAGGGGTAACTTCCAGTTGAATTCAAACCTGTAGCCACCGTCCCCTTTGGCTACCGAGAAGAGAGGTCACGGTCCAATAATCTTCGGACACTTTACTCGCTGGTCACTGCTTTAATTAGGTTTAGGCGCCATTCAACGTAACTGCAGGGAAATTTTGAGTCTCTGATCGCTCCATATGATTCCGTGGCATCTGTTTGGTTAACGTTCAGCGCTGTACCTGTAGAAGTGGAAACTCCGTATGATTCCATTTCGTTGCCCGACGTAATTGATCGGGTTGTGAACCAATGAACAATGCAATCGAACCAAAAGTTGCATTATTGGCATGTTGCAGTCACGCAAGCAGTCGATGTTGGACCAGCATCAGTCTTGTTTAAGCATGGAGCTCTGAAGTCTGATAGATAGAATTTATAGTAACATCCGTGCGCATCGAATCGAAGAACTGTGAATAGAAAACGACAGCAATAAAACAAATCAAAAAGAAAAAAAAAGGAAAGGATCTCACCATGGTGGAACAATAATGGTGCTGTCCTTTTGCGGGATAGTGGGATCTGAGTAGTTTAACCAGAAATCCTGACTGACGCTTTATTTAGTAGGGGATAAGTATAGCACGTTAGGCACTTAGGCCTATCGATCATCAAAAGGCCGGGATCGTCGGACTCGCGACACCACTCAGGCAAAGCGATTATTTCCCAAATATCCAATCCAAGCCGCTTCATTTGCGATGATCATTGCAGCGGGGCTGCGGAGGTTAGGTAGTTTTTGACTCTTGGACGGCAGCCGTCCAATCATCGGTGTGACTGATAACTGCAGCGCAAGCAAGCGCAAAGCCGAAGATAGGCTATCAGAATTCAGAATTCAGAATTGAGAGGCGAGAGGCGACGGGTTCGCTCGACTGTCGCGCGCGGTGGATCGGGACTCGGGAGGCCCGCGCGAGCGATCACCGGCTCTCCGTCGTCCGTTTCCCGGCCGAGGCGAGGCGGGGCCACGACGAGTGATCCTCTGATTCTCTGCACATCTCGCCACATTCTTCTGCGGCCGCGCAGTGGACAGCCCTGCAGAGATTAGAGAAAGGAGGCCGCGAAACCGAAAGCGCACGTGAGACATTGACGTGCGTGTGGACTGTGGTCGCCGGAACCCGGAAGGACTCTTGCACCGCACCTTCCGGTCTTTCCACTTGGACTTGTGCATGCTGGTCTGACCGTTGTTTGCATCAAAATTTAGACTGAAAGACGCATAAACATATAGTTTCTTGAAGAAGACTTTACCAGAAATCGCCTAGATGCTAGTAACAGCCGTTTATTGAAGAATTGGCTAAATAGGAGTGGATCGGCTAACCAGAATCGGCTATCTGGAGAGCACACAGGCCACGTCGACTTTAATCTGGTTTGGCGATAGACGGCACATTGACGGCATGAGATTCTGCAGGATGGAATAGTAGGACCCAAGTTATCGATGTCTTAATAGTTTTTAGTCTATTTCTTTATTTTTGCAAGTCGTATCAAGTTGGGACTTAATCAAGCCCAGGGTATAAATATGTAAGCCCCGGCACTTTGTAAACGCTCTCGACAATCAATATAATCTTTCGGCTCCGGCCAAAAACCCTTAGAAGTAGGAGTAACCTAGATCTCGACGGGTTCTTCACGACCAGGCTGCATCGGCATCGACCGACCTCTGGTTTGCTGTAAGTACCATCATGGCTCGTGTTTTCGTTTGATAAGGTTGCATCGGTTTTGATCGACCTCTTGTGATGCGTTAACATGTCTAGTTATCGGCTTTATTAGGCTTGGCAACCTAGTAGATTCATTAAGTTACCGATGTTGATTGTTTTATTATTTATTTATTTATATCAACATCATTGTCCGATCAAGATTAGTAGATTTGGCTTATATCTTCTTAGATTCGATTGTCATCAATGCTCATTATGTTTATTCTCATGCCTTGATGATTGGTCATGTGTTTGCATTAGCTAGATCGTATCAATCTTGTTCGTGATATATGGCGCATTCTAGGGTATAGATAGTTTTAAAGTTTGTTAATCTCTTCTGGGTGGTTTTAGTGGCTGCAGCGGATTAAGTTAGCGATCTCACTAAGATGGCATCCGAATTCAGGCGCTGTCGGTTAGTAGGCTTTGCTTGTAGGGTTATTTGTGCACCTGGTTCGTTCTCATATCGGTATCGGCTATTTAGCAGATTTACCATAGCTCTACCCATAACACTACATGCATGTATCTGTTTAGACACTAGTTGGTTCATTAAACTCGTTGAGCGCGACTTTGTCTGAAGATTTCAAATTCGACAAGTCCTTTAGGGTTTGTTGGGCGCGACTTGGTCTTTAGATTTTAAATTCGACATGATCTTTTTGTTTTAATTTGGATTGTTACAATATGTGTAGGATCTTTACATATCGTATCGGTTAACTTAGATCGGCTAAAGGTTCTGTGCCTTAATATTTATCTAGATAGCTGATCTAGCTCTTTCCTATGCTTCTTTAAATATTGCAGCATGCTCTATGAATGACTTGTATATGTATTCATCTTATTCAACTATATCATGCCATGAGCAATTGCTTTATTCATGCATATTCATTCATTGTTTTATTTATAGAAGCATATTGGTTGTTGACTCTCTAGTCAATGACCGGTCCGATCGGCTATTTAGCCATACATGAGGAACTGTCTGGCACCACAACAGGTTCCATAATTTGACTATTTTTCTCCTTGTCAATTGCAGGGTCAAATTGACTGGCACGCCTCGGACTCGATCAACCGGTCAGCTGTTGGTGAAGTCGCAGGGATCGGAGAAACATTCTCGCTTCGGTCTACCTGGCTTGCGAGAGACCGCTGACGTAAAGAGTCATGTTTTTGCTTTGCGTCAACAGCTGCCCATGCATACATAGTAATGTGTAGTAGTGGTGTTTAATTTGTGGACTCATGTGCTCGAAGAAAAGGAACCAACGGTCGTTATTCGTTTGGTCTTATCTGTGTTTCAGCGCAATTCAACAGTATTTTTCTCTAATAACAAATCAGCATCAGCAAAAATCAGCTAGCCAGAAACGACTAAACGAATCTGTACTATCATCTAGGTCAGCATATAAGTATAAGCCTTCACTGTTGTACTACTATATGTGAGTACCTCCATAGAGCGAATTGTCACCATCAAGCTTCACGTGAGCAAATGAACAAGTTGGACCTCTGCATCCGATTGCCTCGTTGCCTGAAGCCACGAGTCGGGACCCATCGACCTTTGCGGCCGCTTCAGTTACGCAGTCCAAGTGTACTCTGTTCGTTCAAAAAGAATGATGTTACCAAAAATATGTCAATTTAATTTTTTTAATTTTGACTAGGTTTATATAAAATACGTATAACATTTATATCTCTAAATAAATTTATTAAAAATTAGATTTAAAAATCTTTTCGATGATACTAATTACTCAATATAAATATTTATATATTTTAATATATAATTACCGACAATTTAAAAACGTTAACTTCTTAGGAAGCAAGAATAACATCTATTTTAAAACGGTAGGAGTACCAGGTTGAGACGACTTAAACTGCTTTGGAGATTCAAACATGGCTGCGCGCGCACATGGGCTCGCATAGCAGGTCACCTCAGCCGCCACGCGCGCTCGGCAACTGAGCTCGATCGCCCGACACGCCCCGACCCTACCTTTGTCGATTGGTACGCATGGGACATGGACCTACGAGCGACCCCATGACTTTCTCCCGTACAGATGTGTGACGACTGGGGCGTGCATTGGGCTCTGATGATTCGTCGCATGGCATGATGGCAAGGCCACACCAATTGACCTCGCGTTGGGTCAGCGGTAGCCGGTAGGAGTAGATCCCCGTACACGGTCGTACACCTCGCCGGTCGCAGCAACAACAACTTTGTGTTGCCTCTGCTTGATGCAGTTTTAATTAAAACGGTACTACTCGTTTCGTATCGGTCAAGAGTCTTCTGCCGTCACTATCATTTCTGGCTGGCTGATAGCGATACGTAATAGTATCTTTGTGCTAATACAATCACGTATAGTGATTGGTTTTTGTTTCCATGCGGAAATTTGAAGAACAAGAGATCTTGGCCTTGTTGTTTACCCCGCCACACTTTCTTGTATAGGAGCTAGCAAGAGTCTCGCACAAGACAAGAGCGAGCCGAGTTCGGGAACGACTGAACGGCCGTGTTCGTGGAAGCTTGTGTCCTTTTTGCCACCACGGGTACCAGATTTTAGAGATGCCCGCGTGATCGTTCCTCTTCTCCATGTGCCTGTTCATACAACAACTTACGGAGAGAACGAATCGTACGCACTGTGTTGCATGCCCCAGTCCGCAACACAGCTAGCTACGAGCCTACGACCGACGGTGCTACGTAGGGATGGTGCAGGCTGTCAGCAGGAGATGTCAAAGCCATATCCGATCTCTACTTCGCA
Organism: Bothriochloa decipiens; assembly: GCA_023333625.1. NCBI lineage: Eukaryota > Viridiplantae > Streptophyta > Magnoliopsida > Poales > Poaceae > Bothriochloa > Bothriochloa decipiens. Next base: position 18,927,993 of record CM041640.1, on the reverse strand, counting down.
GTTCTCTCACACACACCCTTTCATTTTATTTCAATTATCTTAGTCCGTGGATTAGTTGTTTTGACCTACTTTATCAAATACCGGTAATACAACCTTATGAAACAGCGATATACGCAATATACTATAGTAATTTAGGTCGCCGTCTGGTGCTTAATCACCGGCTTTTGGCGTGTGCCGCTGGGTTATTTAGACATTTATTTAGTCAAGCACTCAAAGAGAGCAGGCTGTCCTCATCACTAAGCAGAGCAGGCTCTCTTCATCGCTTGGTACGTCCTTTATCTGCGAGCCGCACTCGGCGGCCGGACGATTGGACGGCTCGTGCCCAGCATCATAAGGTAACAATCAAACAAAATGTCAGGCGACTGTAAACGATTAAATCTAAAGGAATTTATTGACATTTCCTCATTTTTATCTCTACCATAAGAAGTTGCCGCGCAGCTCGATATTCACGTTGTGTCCGTACCACTGTGTATCCTTTGCAAGCTCAGTCAGAGCTGGACGGAGGATGACGATGCTCTGTTTTCGTCGTTGGTACTTATATAGTTTTTACGTAAGATCTTGGAAGACTCCCAGCCCGAAATAATCAAAGGAGTCGTTGAGCGACAATCATCGCTTCATACCATTTTTCTGGACGAGCTTGCATGTCTTTTCCACGTATCTGCTGCAAGCCTGAGCCTGCAACAGTCAAACAGACGTGCACCCTGAACCTGGCGCAGATACGCAACGGATCATGTCATGCACGAACGCACTCACGCTGCACGGCCGGTCCGCAGGCACAAGCACCACGCGATGGACGACGAGACGACGACGTCGTCGATCGAGCTAATAGGGAAGAGAAACAAGAGCGTACGTATCGGGCGATCCGGGGAGTATTATACTTTATCCTCTACTACCGTAGATCAAAGATGGCGTCGCGCGTGGAGCGTGTGCGGTGTCGCCGGCTGCAGGAGCTCTTTTGGGTTGGGTTTAATTTGGCCGGGCTCCGGAACGACGGGATGCTCGTGAATCCACCACCGTACCGGAACGGACGAGGGGACCGCGGTGCATCTCGCAACGAAAATGCCAGGGCGCCCGAGCCTTATTTCCGGCTATCCGCCCCTGGACCCCGCCTGCTGCCCCCTGACACGGACGCGAGCCCGGAAAGAATGAGATGACGCGCAACACGGGCGTGCGCGCCGACTGGCGGCTGGGTTTCGGCCTCAGTTGTGGGAAAAAGCAAGCAGCACTGCGTGCTCGTGCTTTGTTTTGAGGTACCGGCCTTGGTTCGCGAGGAAGACAGCAAGTGCATCTTCTTCCCCGGTCATTTTCCGTGCCCCGAACGTGCAAGACTTTAGAGAGTAGTACTGATTTTGTCCTTATCAAATTACTATTCCAAACCAAGTTTATAAGAAAAAAACGATTATATTTATGATATCAAATGAACATTTAGTTCCATTGTAAATTATGTCTTCATGCTTTCTTTCTTTGAAGTGATAAATGCTAATATTTCTCTTCTGCATGAACTTAGTCAAACTTTTAGAACACAATCATAATATTACTTCCGTACCATATTCTTTTTTGCTTCAGCGGACGAACATGCTACGCAAGTACTAATCTCCTGCAGTTCTTCTGCCTCCGATCAGTACACCGCGGAGGCGTAGTGGATTGTCGTAGATGAGTGATAGACTGATAGCTCCGTTTTGTGTCCAGTGTGTGACGCATATAGATAGGTCTGCCATTTGTTTATGTGTGTGGTGCATTTTCAAACAGCTCAGACATTGCACGAACTTTGTTGAGAGTTCAGGATGCTATCTCAAACACAGTCAAACTGTCGATAGAAAACGACAGCAATAAAACAAATGAAAGGAAGATGAAAAGGCAGGAAATAGGAAAGAACCGCTCACCTTGGTGTAATAATGGTGCTGTCCTTTTCCGGGATAGTGGGATCTGAGTAGTTTAACCAGAAATCCTGACTGACGTTTTATTTAGTTGGGAGATAAGTGTAGGACGATAGGCCTACCCATCATCAAAAGGCCCGGATCGTCGGTCTCTCTGCGCCACCCAAGCAAAGCGATGATTTCCCAAATATCCAATCCAAGCCGCTTTATTTGCGATGATCGTTGCAGCGGAGCTGCGGAGGTTAGATAGTTGATCGAAAAAAAAAAATAGGTACGTAGTTTTTGACTCTTGACGGGCAGCCGTCCAGTCATCGGTGTGACTTATAACTGCAGCGCAAGCAAGCGCAAAGGAGAAGATAGGCTATCAGAATTGAGAGGTGAGATCGAGGCGACTGGGGTTCGATCGCTGTGGGCGTCGCGGGGGGCGGGGGCGGAATTCGCAGCCGAGACGAGGCGGCCGGGGCCACGAGGACTGATCCCCTGCACACCGCCACAGTCTGCGGGCCGCGAAACCCAAAGCGCACGTGGGACATTGACCTTGGTGTAGTGTAGCGGGTCAGTGTGTGTGGACTGTGGTCGATCGCCGGAGGGTCTTGCACCGCACCTTCTGGTCTTTCCACTTGGACCTGCGTGCGTGCTGGTCCCTCTCCCGGAGGCATAATGCAGTGGGGTTTAATTTGTGGAGCACACGCAGCCGTGTCGACTCATCAGATCAGATGAACCAGCGGTCGGTATCGAGCTTTTGTCGACATGCACAAGCCTCCCGGCCTTCGCTGTCACTGTTTGTCAGGTAGGCCGACATGAGTCTAACCCTTCACTGTTACCTTATTGTTAGGATATGGGCTACTATAATAGGTAGGAAAAATTCTACTTTCCGTCCTTCAATTTTGGTCCCTCAACTCTAAAACCAGACAAAATACGTTCTTCAACTTTTAAAACAGTGAAGATTACGTCCCTTGACGGTTTTAGACGACGGTTTTGCTACAGTAACGGAGGTTTTGCAACAGTAACGAAGATTACCACTATCACTATAGCAAAACCTCCGTTACCATAGCAAAACCACCATCCAAAACCACAAGGGACGTAATCTGCATCGTTTCAAAAGTTGAGGGAACAAAAACGAACTTTCACAATAGTTGAGGGACCAAAAATAGACTTTTTCATAATAGTTATTAGGCTTCGGTTTGGGCCTGCGTGCCTCAATTGGTTGGGCTTGACCCATGTATGGATTGGCAAGAGTGCATACGCGAGCAGTATATGTATTAGGGAGAGAGAGGGGAGAGCTCATCAATTATGAAGAATATTGTACCCCAACCATTTATCCTAATCTGATATTGCTATTTCCTCTTCTATACTGTTCATCTTTCTCTTCGATCCCTTAATCTGTGCTGCTCTTCTCTGATTTCATTCTTATTCTCTGCAATCCTATCCGGGTTGCTAACAGTTATGTAGCCCTCCGATAATAAGAGCGCATTGTCAGCGTCAGGCTTTACGCGAACAAATTAAACGGACGTGCAGGCAATCAAGTTGAAGATATGTAGTAGTGTTGAAGTTCTGCACAGTGGGCCTGAACCGGAGTCTCCTTGTTTCACTCTGGCCTTCTTTAGTTGGCCGATCGGCCGGCGGACTGGGGAAGGAATACTGTAGCAGTTTTGTTTTTATTTGATAATAATTATCTAAATATTGATTAATTAGGTTTAAAATATTTATCTTGTAAAGTTTAACAAAACTATGTAATTAGTTTTTAATTTTATCTATATTTAGTACTTTATGCATTTATCGGTATTTTGATGTGACGGGGAATAAGAATTTTATACAGTGGAATTTGGTGTGAATTTGAGAAAGTAAACAAGCCTCTGTATTAGCGTTGAAGGTCTGCACCGTGGGCCTGAACCATACGTACGGCTCAGTTAAGCTGTTGACTGACTTGGAAGTGTTCAGAGATTCAAAGATTGCTGCGCCTGCGGGTGCACATGGCATAGCAGGTCACCTCTACAGTACTGTCGGCTCTAGCCGCCGCGCAGGGCAGACAGAGCTGCTGAGCTCGCCCGGCGCTGGACTTGTCGACTGACTGGTAGGAGTAGTACGCTTCGGCCGGACAGGGACGTACTCGTACGCACGACCCCATGATTTGTGCCATCATCAAGCCCTGCAGTACTAATTGACCTCGCTCGCGTTGGGTCAACGGTAGCCGGTAGGGGTAAGTAGTACCGTGTGGCCGATCGATCCCGGCCCTGTCCGTACGTACGGTCGTGCCTCGACGCAACAACTTGTGCTCCATCTTCTTGGTCTTCTGTTTAAAGTACCAGGGGCTTGTTTAATTTGTTAAATTAGCGCTAGAATTTTTGTAGAGAAATTTCTATAGTATTTCGTATGTATTTGATAATTTTTTTTTAAATTTTAACTCATTAGGCTTAAAATGTCTGTCTCGTAAAGTATAATAAAACTGTATAATTAGTTTTTAATTTTATACTCTATTCATGTGACGACATTTTGATATGACGGAGAATAGAAATTTTATATAGTAAATTTGGTGATTAAATTTAATAATTAAATAAGGCTAGTACTCGTATGGTGTCGGTCAACACTCTTTCGTCGCTGTTGTAGCTGCAGCATATCTAGTACGAGATCACCACGACCTCCCTGCCATACGACACATGCAGTAGTTTTTGTTGCCATGCGGAAATTAGCAAAACAAGTTCTTGGTCTTGTTGTTTACCGCCACATTTTTCCTTTGTATATACGGAGTACTGTAGGAGGCTACCTAGGAGCTAGCAATTGAGTCTCGCACAAGACAAGAGCGAGTTCGGGAACGAGCGAACGACCATGTTGGTGGAAGCTAGCTTGTGTCCTTTTTGCCACCACGGGTACCAGATTTCAGAGATGCCCGCGTGATCGTTCCCCTTCTCCATGTGCCTGTCGAAAGCTCGATCCGCATCGGTTTACGGTTTCTCTCCCAGAACAAGGGAGAAAACAAAACGAGATAACGATTCGAAAGTTTCTGGTTGAGAACGAATCGCGCGCGCGCCCTATGTTGTATACCCGCGGCCCAGTCCACAAACAGGCTACCAGGAACTGTCAAATACTTTATTTTGGATTTCTAAACATTAAAAAATCTTAGTCCATCGATTAGTCATTTCGACACTACTTATCAAATAGCGATAACGCAATGCAGACTTATAAAACAACCACGTACAATATACATAATATATACGGTACTATGATAACTTAGGTCACCAGCATCACGGTCACTTAGTAGTCACGAATTTGTTTATTGTGTAATCATGCGAGTAATTTGATATGTGTTGGTTGTGGGTTTCGGTAATTTTTTGTTTACTGTAACTTCAAAGTGGTTGTAACAAAACTTTAAATTTTTTACTTAGGCCTTATTTAGATGGCAAATTTTTAGCCTGAAAAGTATTGTAGTACTTTCGTTTGTATTTAATAAATATTGTCCAATCATGGTCTAACTGTAACACCTCTGGTGTTATATTAACTAAAACATGTCATGTCATCATATGCATTGCAAAGCATTTATGTTTAAGTCAACCTTAATGTGTATTAACTAAAACAAGTTTATATTTTCTAGTTGATTGTGTTTCTGGAATGTTTTGTCACATAAAATAATAAAACTCTACTTTTAAATATCATCGCAAATACTTGGGTTATATTCTATGTACTTGAGGTGTAAACCGTGTTTACACTAGTGTCAAGCATAGTGTATAAACCTAGGTTCAACCCTTAAATTTTTTTTCATATTTGAAGTTGAATTTGGGTTTCAATGCTTATTCCCAAGCCTTGCAATTCAAAGTTAAATTCAAATTTAGAAAGTTATAAAGTGTTTTTCGAAAGTCAATTTGGTCAACCAAGGGTGTCATGGGGTCAATGACCTAAAAATGTTCTTGTATGATATTTGTGAACACTAATGTCCAACCAATTAAGTTAGAAACCAAATCGAGTTTGAATTCTATTTCAAAAACCCTTTATTCTAACACCAAATCTTACCCCCTTTTCTGTAATTCAAAATCTATAAAGAATTTGGAGATACTCTAAAAAGATAGTTTGTAGATCTTGACAAGAGCTACAAAGTTGGTATATAAAGTTTTTCAAGTTTCCAAAAGAAATTTCAAATGAATTTAAAAATACAGTTTTCCAGCATTTGTCCCCTTTTGATTTTAAAACCATAATTCAAAAATTATGCATAATTTTGAAAAATTTTATATATTAAAAAGGTTTGGTTTGGAAATTTAAACATTTCGTAGTTTTGAAGATTTTCAAGTTTTATTGAAAAATCAAAAGTAATTTTAAATGTTTGTTTCTAGGGTTTTATCCCCTTTTTGAATTTAAATTAAAATTTCAAAATCCAGACAGAATTTGAGGATGCCAGTTAAAGGAAAAGTGTAGCTCTTGAAAAGTTATGTAAATGATATTTTTGAATATTTTCAAGTTCTTATATAAATTTTGGAGTAATTTATATTTTTAAATGAATGGTATTTCTGTAATTTTTGCGAACAGTACCGAAACCTATCGTCGGCCGCCATCGCCGGCTTCTCAACCCGCGCCGCTGTCCACCGCTGCATATGCTCAGCCGCCAGTGCGCTCCTGGACGCACGAAGGTTCATCGTTGTCGTGTCATCCGTTCATACATCGCCTCCGCCCTATAAATAGGTCAGACGTGGCCGACTTCTTCTCCTTCTTCTCCCCGCCGCCGTCGCCGACGACCTCGCTCCGCCGCTCGAATTCGCCGTCGTCGATTCACCACTGCCTAATTGCTCTTGCCAATAGCTCCGCCACATCCTTACGGTCAGTTTGAGCTAGCTCGTGCTTGCTCTCCTCGCCCGAGCTGCCTGCGCGCCGTCGTCTTCTTCACGGCCGGTCGCCGAGCCGCCGCGAGCTTCTTCGCCGTCGACCGTCGTCAAGGTTGAATATATATTCTCTTTAACCCTCTCATCGTGTTCTCCATGCTATCCTGCCTCTCATGCGCATCTTGGCCGGCTGGATGGTGCACAGGAACTCCGGTGACGCCGTCCTTGCCATCGGAGCGCCGCCGTCGCCATCACCGCCGCCGTCCGCAGCTCGATTCAGCCGCTCCAAGCCTTCATCAATGTGCGCATCAGCACCATGGTGAGCTCCTGCAGCTGTCTGCGCTATCAATTTCATCTTTACCGCGTGGTAGTCGCCGGCCACCGTAGCTCGCCGCCGACGCAGTTTGCCAGTGCCGCCGCGCGCGTAGCCGTCGTGGCTGGAGTTCCAGTTTGGCCTCATCTTGTTGCCAAACGAGTTCGTCTGAATACCCTGCGCACGCTTGTGACCTCGCCGTCGCCGGAAATCACTCCGGTGAGCGTCGCCGCCGCGCCCGAGCTCCGCCGTGCCGCCATGGCCGCTGGCGTGGGTGAAACATCCTCAATTTTCCACGAAGGGAAAATACACAGAATGGCGGATAATATAATAGTTCGAAGCATCAAACCATCTCATTATCTCGCAATAGTCGATATAGGATCCATACATCAAACAAAAGAATACAATTAGAAGGGATTACATAAATAGTTCGTCGCCACACTGGCGGGATCATCAGAGTAGCAGCAGCTTCTAGGGCAGCTGCGGAAGGCGGAAGTACAATAAAATTCTCCAAAAAGAAGCCTGAGCGTAGGAACGAGACATCTACTCCTCTTCGTCGTCATAGTCGTAGTCGGGCTCACCTGCCAAATAATTTTCAGTACGGTTTGTACTGGCCACATCTTCCACCCTATGCTTTGCTTTTGCTATGTAGTATTTGGTGGGATGCAAAGGATATAATCAAATCGACCTAATATGTGGCTGTAGTTTCCTATGCAAACAGTGACCAATATTATATAACATAGTTCATCAAATTTAATCCATCTCATCCACACATCCAAACCCATTCCATCACCATCACACACATCTCACCCTCTCGCATTCAGTCGATAGGTCCAACTCCCTCTCGGAGCCTGTCTCAGCGGCTCACAGCCGGAAGGGTAACACCAGGGGGAGAAATAGAAGGACTCCTCTCACTACTCCCGAGAAGCGTGGGTCTTAGGAAAGAGCCATACCAGTGGCCCACGGACTATATATAGATTCATAAACTCTGCAGAGCGTGTACTCCCGTAACCACAAGATCACTATCATCGGCGGTGCCCCGCCTAAGCTGATTCCGGCTGCTTTCTAACCGGTGCGATGCCACCCTACCACTCAGTACTGGGACATCCCGGATAGGTACCACCGGTACACTGAGACTGTGAGACATAGTACCGGGCCCCCGTGGTCACTATGCTGTCTAAGGAGGGTGTGGGTCTCCACGCCCGTACCTCCCGACACTTTCTGCTAACAACCTAGTAGTAGTGGCACCGTCCTAGCTAGTCAGACATCCGTCTCCCGCCCATTCAAGAGCGAGTGGTGAGCACGTAAGTCCCAAGGTTCCGGTCCTCAAGAGATATCAGGTCCTAGGGGGGATCAGGCAGGATTATCTTCTCTTTTGGGACTACAACAGTCCGTGCTACAACAGCACCTCCTTCCCGGGGCTTTGCTCCACGAAGGTTCTCACCCCCGGGATCTCCTTATGCATCACAATGTGCTCGCCACAAGCACCTCACACGGGAATGCCCAGAACACATTCCCCGGCAAGACTCGCCCACATGGCTCGTCGTAGAATCCTGTCCGATCGACTCAACCCTCACCACACACCCAAGACGCACGCAGCACTCTCCCCGAGTAAAGTGGCACCACTTGCCTTAACCATATGACCATACTCTCCACCACGCATCATCATCACACAGATATAAGCGTAGTAGAAGTAAAGCATCATAAGAGAAATAAGCAAGCGTCTAGCCTATCAGCAGGTGTGCAGGAGTAAGGTTGCGACAAGGTAAAGGCTCATCAGGCAGTTCTACCATGCAGCCTATCATCAGGTGATATTCATAATTAAAGCACTAGCAACTAGATATTATGCCATGCGTAATAGGATCTACGAGGTTGGGTGGGGTGTGGCACCTGTGAAGTCGTCACCGAGCTCCTCCTCGTACTCGTAGTCGTCCTCCTCAAGCTGATCCTCCTCTGAAACGAGACATAATAGCCGCGTCAGCGGCTCCTATAGAGTCAACACAAAGAAGCAATAAAATTCAATAACTCTAAATGCACTCATACACAAGCCTATGACGTAGAGCTTATTTTTATGAAAATTTGGTCACTTGGTTCATATTTTTCGGAGTTCGTATGAAGAAGTTATGAATTTTCGAAGTTTATTCTATTTTCGGAAAAAGAAAAAGGGCAGATTAACCTGGAGCTGACACGTGGCAACTCCTGATTGGGCCACACGGCACGCAGGAACAGTGCAGCCGGTGCTGAGATGACGTCAGCACTGATGCGAGTCTGGGCTAGATGACGTCATGCTGACGTTATGCTGACGTCAGTGTCGACGGGTCCAGCTAGTGGCTGACAGGTGGGGACCACGGGTCTGGTCACTGACAGGTGGGGCCAGGTCGATGGTCAATGTGGACAGGTCTCGACCGGGCCTCGGAGGCCTAGACAGGGCTGGTTTTGGGTCAGGTTAGGTCGGCCACTGTACACTCGAGGGGGCGGTCCGGGCGACCCCTCGAGGATGGAGCTCGCTCGGGCGAACGGACTGGCCTCGAGTACGAAACCTCGCCTGGCGATCGGACTGGCCTCGAGAACGAAGCCTCGCCTGGCGAACGGACATGCCCTCGAAGACGGAACTTTGTTCGCACGAAAGGGGCAGCCCTCGAGAACAGTGCGCCCCTCGAGACTTGACCCTCTGGCCTCGAGCCGGGTCCTCGACTCGGGCAGGACCTCGATCAGAGCCAGGTCCTCGACTCGTCGGGCGGACCTCGACTCGTCGGGTGAACCCTCGACTCCGTCGGGCGGACCCTCGACTTCGTCGGGCGGACCCTCGACGAATGTCGGGTGGACCCTCGACTTGTCGGGTGGACCCTCGACGAATGTCGGGCGGACCCTCGACTTCGTCGGTCGGACCCTCGACGAATGTTGGGCGGACCCTCGACTTCGTCGGACCCTCGACGAATGTCGGAGCATAAGCTGAGCTACGTGGCTGGTCGGCTAGGTGCTCTAACTCGGGGAAATCGACCCTCAAGCCGGTGGCTGTCAGCGAGGCGCGGCAGCGGCGTCTGGCGACGGCGAGGCCAAATCTGTCGGCGAAACCGGGCGTTGGTCTCCATCTTCCTTCTTGCCCTTCGATGGGAGAAGCTGGGATCTCCATGAGCTAACTACCGGGGCTAGTCGAGGCACGGCGGGGCGTGCGCGGCTCGGCGGCCACGGCGGACGCTCCGGCGGCCAGAGTCCGGGGAGGCCGGAGCTGCAAAAGTGCGTGGCTCCAACTGTGGCCCGTGCCGGCTCCTAGAGGTTGCCAAAAACATGCTCTAGACTACGGCGAAGCTATCGGTCGCGGTAAGGAAAGAAACAGGGGTAAGGGAAGCAAGAACGTCGACGGTGTACTGGTAACGGCCATGGCCGAGCAGGGCGAGGGCGGGGATGCTTACTCGCGTAGCGACGGTCGAGGCAGGTGACGCGGGCTTGGTGGCGGCTCGGTGCAGGGAAGGCGAAGCCGGGGCGTCGAGGCGGTTATGCGGCGCTCCCAGGTCCTCCTCAGCGCGCGGACGGCGGCGGCGGCAGCAGCGCTCTGGCTCCGCCTCCTTCCTGCTCCTTCCTCCTTCTCTCTCTCCCTCGCTCGACTGATCTGGTGGCGGGTCTCCACAAAGACGGCGGGGCGATGGGGAAACCCTAGAGGCCAGGGTGCTCCTCTTTAACTAGGCACGGCGGCCAGCCATGGACGGCGGAGGCAGAAGATGCCCATCGGGCGGCTGTGCGCGGCCACGGTTAGGGTTAGGGTTCGGTGAAGCGCAGTGCAAGCAGGCGGTTAGATGGACGGCGCGGGACGCGGCCGTACTCGGGCGGACGGCGGAGGCGCGCGGTGCACAAAAATGGTGCGATGGACGCGACGTGCGGTCGACCAGAAGTGGTAAAAGGTGGAAGCTGACAGCACGGTCCCACGCGTCAGCGAGAGAAAGGGGAGGGGCGCGGGCGCATCCGGCGGCAAGCCCTTGGTGGGCCGCCTTGTTGGGCCGGCGGTCGGCGGACGGTCGAGCGCGCGCGGGCGAAACGCGGCAGCGCGCGGGCGCAGGCCGAGCTGGTCCTCGAGCTCGGGCAGGCAGCAGCGCAGCAGGCCGAGCTGGGCCTCGAGCTCGGGCGGGCGGGCCGGCGTGCATGCGCGTGCGCGTGCGAGCGAGGGCGTGTGCGCCGGCGGTCGAGCGCGTGACGGGGCTGGGCCGCTGGCTGGGCCAGAGCGGGGGTCGGTAGCAGGCACATATATATATATACATGTATAAAAAGGTTATTCGATTTTTATTAACATCACATAAAATCGAATAAGAGGCAAAACATTCTCTGGTTATTAAATGCAATGCTTGGGCTAACGTTGAGTGCTATTTGTGCAACTATTGGCGGGTTTCCTACATGACATCCACCATTCACTGGTAAACTTTAGAAAAATTTTGAAAGCCCGTATTTTTGGTTACTGGATTTCTAGGGTTGTTACAGTGGGTGCCGCCATCGCTCCGCCGCCACGTTAGCTACCTCAAATGACTCGCCGTGTCGAGATGAGTCTGTAGGGACAAACCTTGTCGCCGGAGACCTCGCCGTCGGCGAGTAATCGCCGGTCAACCACCGGCGGACCGTCGGTCAGCGCGGGAGCACTGTGCCGATTTTTCTTTTTCTATTTTTAGAAAATAATTTAAATGCTATTTTCTTTGAAAAATCATAGTAATTCATATATAGTTCCAAAAATTTTGAAAATTTTTGTGTGTGTTCTTTATGATGTCATCTACCTAGAAAAAATGTGAAATGCCAAATTTGAGTACTTTTTGTATATGTTAAAATTAGTTCTTTTAATTAAAAAATAGACCTTCAATGATTTTTAATAAATAAAATATTTGGCTTTTAGTTCTGAAATTTGTTGTGCCATCTAATTAGGCTAAGAGCTTTCCAAAATAAAATTTTAGACTTAATTTGATAACTTTAATTTTATACCTTTATTTTATGCTTTTAAATAATTAATTAATCTCTTTAATTGAGTTTAATCATTATAGGATTTGTTTGACTTTGGGATTGATTGATGACCTTGGATCATTAACCCTAATGACCTTTGGTACTTTAATTAATTATTTACGCTTATCTTAATCATGTCATTAGGGCTTAATCAACGTTATTTTATGTGCTTAATTAATTTCTTAAATGACGTAGTTAACCCTAATGAGATTGATAAGCGAAGTTTTGTTGGCTTGCAACTTTATTGTGAAGAAAAGTTGTACTCTAGCCCTTAATCTGATCATGCATCCATCGAGCATCATGTTTACTATTCCATCATGTTAAAGCATATCAATTATCGAATAGTTTCCGTTAACGGAGAGTTAACGTTGTCGCACCAGATCCCAAGGACGAGCAGATTCAGGAATCGGGAGTTAATCCAGAGTTCGAGACCATCTACCCCGAATACCAAGGCAAGCCCCGGATGCATTCAAACCCTATTCTATTTATAAAAGTTTTATCGCTTCAGCTATGATATGTTGCATTAAGTAATAGGAGTTGAGTGAAAACCCACCAATTGCATTACCTGTCTTATTTCCTTATTCCTTGTTACCTGCTTTGAAAGATAAGTAGTAACGCTTAGCCCTACTTAATTAGTTAAGTGTTCAAAAGTAAAAGAATGAAAAAGATGAGAGTGATTTTTCTTGTTGGAATCTTGATAATAGTTAATAAATTGAGTCCGGACGGCTAACTTGCACTGGGAATGGAGTCCCTCTATAGTGTTTCCGTCTGTTGATGCCCTAGGTCCTGTCCGTTGGTGAACTGGTGATATCGAGAAATTAGAAATCCACATGCATGAAGTGGTATCCAGTGGGCCAGAGTCCCCACGCATATCATGAAATGACATATAGTGGGCCAGAGTCCCTACATATGTCATAGTGTGTTATACTGTGGGTTTAAGTTCCCATGTATTTTGGTACACGGGGCTGAAGAGCTCAGGTGTATCATGTGGTGATATATGGCTGCGGTTGTTATCCCGGTATATCGGTTCATCTGGGATGCATCGGAGTTAGAGTCTTCGGTATCCCAGTGATCTAGGTCCCAGCTGGGTATGAAAATGAATTCGAATCGCCGTTGCTTCTCGGAGAAGAAGACTCGATCGGTGTTCATCATCGTAGTAACAACTTGAACAATGACTAAGGTTTAATAATGAAGTTGGTTGGTAATTGGAGCTAGATCAAAGCAAATTTTACTTTCTGTTAAGCTTTTCCGTAAAATTTCTTATCTCTTACAAGCCTTACCTTGTCCCTCTAGCCTGCATTTCTTGAGTCTTCACCCCTCTTTTTCGTCGGGTCAGTCTTGTTGAGTACTTTTGTATTCAGAGTTTGTTGAACCCTTGTTGCAGGTGAGCATCATGGGCAGGAATGCTTCGCATCCTGCTGCATGACAGTCGTCGAGGAAAGTGACGACGAGTAAGATGTTTAGCTGTTGGGCAGAGCTTATCGTTTGGTATTGTAATAAAGTTATCTACTGCTACTCCACTACTATTATGGTTTGTACAATTTAAACTTATGGTTGTAAATATTTGAAACTCAAAGGTTTGTAAACTTATGTTGTTATAAGTCTTCTGCTATTTTACTCCGATGTATATTATTTATATCAAACTGTTGTAATACTGCAATGCCTCTTTATAACGATTGATCCTGCTCGGAGAATCGTGGATGATTCGGGATTTACTCGACATACTTTTTAAGTCGTATGGAACACAGTCATGGTTATTTGGAGTCTGTTTAGACAATAATCATGCGTGTGGGCCATATGATTTAGGAGGTTCTGCCACACTAACTAGAAGCAAAAGATTCGGCTCTTGATTTACAACTAACCTATCCAATTGGTTATTTATTTAATCAATATTTAATGTTTCATGCATACGACAAAACATTTGATGTAATGAAAAGAGTGAATTTTTAGTCTTTTAAAAGCAACTAGACAAGGTTTTAATGAATCATATGCCAATGCATATTCTGAAAAAGATAATAACTTAGGCCGCCATGACGTACGTGTGCCTGAACAGTAAATAAGATATTTTTATTGGAGGACCAAGGAACACCACGCGGCATATTCATTCGCCATTTCAACTGGAATCGTGCATGGCCAAACAGGAAAAAAAAAAGGCCTCGTCTCGTTGGAGACAGGAATAGGACTACACGAGGCCAGCCGGCCAGGCGAATCTTGATCAGCGAAACGAGGATAAACAAATTGCTCGTGCTGCATGCGGCATGCCAATAATCAAATTAGCTAGTTGCGCGGGAGCTAACAAATGAGCAGTCTATGTTAGCTGCATGTGCGCAACGATCCAAAATTATACGATGATGACGATCTGATGGTGGTAATTAACTACACTGCACGCATGCAGGAACACCGGATGATGGAACAGACGCCAGAGCGATGGAGATTCCGCGGAGCCTCGATCGGCTCTCTCGAGTTTGTCGCGTTTGCCCGCGCTTCACCTACCCACACGGCCACACCTGCGCGGCTGCGCGTTGCGTGCGTGGAGGTACTTTACTGGCTACGATGAAGGACGGAGTTGTTTACGGTGTCCGACTTGTGGGACGCATATATAGCGAGACCGGCCGGAGAACAGGGAGATTAAATTAGTACTGCAGCAGTTAAACACCATGTGATGAATTTGTTCATGTCGTGGACCCTGTGAGTTGTTCATAGCAAAAAGATATAAGCTTTATGCAGCTCCACATCAGTAAAGTACATCGTCACAAAAGGATGATTGAGCTGGCATACGAGAGAGTAATGGAAAAACTAATGAAAAGCGAGGACAATGTGACACCTATAAAACGTAGACGGACGTACTAGGAGGGCACGGGCTATAGATTTAGGCCATTCTTGGTAGAGATTCTCAAGTAGCTTTAGAAATAATTCCGCATAATTTTTTACTAGATGGGCACACGGCAAAAATAGCTATGCGAACAAGGCTCTCGTTTCGTCGTCCGTCCTTGCGGGTCAGCCTCAAAATACCCTTCCTTTTGTATGCGTGGGAGGAGGTACATGGACAGGTGCACACGGTCGAGGCAAGGCCACTCATGTTTGCTAACAACTTCTTACGTACGGTAGATAAAAATGATGAAATATCAATAATATGCTTCTTTATTTTTCTTTTTCCATACTTTTATTTAATTCTTCTCTATCTTGTCCCCATACTTGTTCCAAAAATTTTACTAATATTTGCCTACATGGCCATGCAAACGATTATGTACGTATTTGGTTTCTGGTCCAAATGAGCCTGGCTAGCTAAAGATAGCCTGGCCCGAGTTGGCCTGTGCGAATCAAGTCAGGTGTGGCCTATTTGGTTCTTTGACTTAGTCTGGCCTGTAGGTGCATGTTTGGTTCTTTGGGTTGTATTGATACGCTCACCGGTAAGTTTACCTCCATAGAGGAATTTCGCCGAACACCTGCTGAGCACCACCAATGGGTCGCTCCTTTGAAGCATTTCATCGAACAAGTGATGGACACTCCTAAAATTTCAATTCATATGCAACTCTCGTGCACTAATAATTCATATGGAGAAGAGTGAAATCACCGAAGCAAATGGAAATCAACATGAGTGGTATTGGAATCGACGACACAGCACAACAAACAACTAGCTATTAATCCAACCACACCGGATTCTCAACCACGGCTTGCTGCTGCTGCATCGCTCCCTGAAAAGATTACCTACACAGAAAGATTGCAGCAAGGCATCCTCCACACGACAGTAGCAGGGCATCCTCCTCCGCACGACAACAACTGGCCACGACGAGCTCGTGGTTTGCCTTCCGTCGTCCTCCTCCGCCGGCAACCTTCCAGCGGCAGTGAGGTCGCCGCGGCCCGGCTCGTTCATGCTCGTGGAGAAGCGTCGTTGCGAGGCCAGCTCGTCCTTGCCGCCGCCGTCGAGGTACGCGCCGACG
The DNA here is from genome assembly GCA_023333625.1 of Bothriochloa decipiens. NCBI lineage: Eukaryota > Viridiplantae > Streptophyta > Magnoliopsida > Poales > Poaceae > Bothriochloa > Bothriochloa decipiens. The sequence continues at coordinate 18,912,080 of CM041640.1, read as the reverse complement.
TCGCCCGGCAGTGCGATGCCCCGCTCCACGTGCCCATACTTGTGCTCGGCGTCGTCGAGGAGGCGTGCTGGAGGAGTGGGTGGGAAGCATCCTCCGCGCAGACCAGAAGCGGAAGCACACCCGGCGATCAGCGGCGTGCCTTGATCTGGCGCCTTGCGCCCCTGAAGAAGAAGCAGCAATTGGGGCTCCGACGGCGAGGAGGTGCCACCTGCTTCGTCTCCCCTCCGGCACCCGTCCATTCGCCGATCTGTGCCATTAACGATGAGGATGACGGAGAGCACGACCGCACCCCTCGCCATGGCCTCGCCTCGGTGGGGGAGAAGGAGCACCGGCGGGGGAGGGGGGAGGAGGATGACCGCCGCTGGGAGCGCGTCAGCTGTCGACTCCTCGTCACAAGCTTCTTCACGAGGTTCCGAATCTGTGCGGCTGCAAGCGCCGGCGGGGAAGGAGGAGGAGCGCCGGCGGGGGAGGAGGGGAGGAGCGCCGGTGCGGAGGAGGAGGAGCACCGGTCGGGGAGAAAGGGAGCACCAGCGGAGGAAGGAGAAGCACCGACGGGGGTGAGAAGGGGAGGTGACGAGAAACGCTGAAGGAGCACGGGGAGGCTAGCAGGCCAGGGGAAATGGCCGATTTGGCCCGTTCGACCCTGACCGGGCTATCAGTACGGATGGCCGGTTTGGGCCATGTTAGGACCACTTTGCAAGAATACTAAACAACGCGATTTGCGTCCTGGACCGTCCTGGCTGGAGTTAGCCCAGAAACCAAATACACCCTAAGTTATAAATAGTAAAAAAACAATGTACACAGTAGTACTAGTGTAAATAGTTTTGATAAATATTTTGTATTAAATTGTACAATATATTACAACAATCTATATTTGTCAAACTTATTTTAGTTAAATTTGATATGTTTTAGTTGTTCGAGAAAAAGTTAAAATCACATAAAGTGGAATGGAGGAAGCATATAAAATATTTTATCAGAGTTATGCACGATAGATGCCATGTCGTTCGAAACTGTAACAACCCAAAAATCCGAGCTACAAATTTTTTTCGGAAAACCTATGAGTGATGAGTGTAACATGTCATTATCTACCCCTAACCATGCTTGCAACCTAAACATGTCATGCATAACATCCTATGCAGTCATAGCATGATCAATGTTTCATAGTAGTATGCTTGATCAATGTTTCACATGTTGTTTCCAAATGTTGCAATAGCAATACCTTCTATGTTTCATTAGTTAACATGTCATGTTGCATTAATAGGTAATTTGGTTTTTATTTGATTTATGTGATGATAAATAAAATGGACCACAACATTTATTTATGTAATAAATAAATATATTCTATGGGAAATATACCCACATGGCCTATGACCTCTAAATATACCATGAAGTATTTTACAACATGCTATACAAGTATTTATACATGTATTGGAAAAATAGAAAAGAGAAAGAATAAAGGAGAGAAAAAGAAGAAGCCTTTCGGCCCGATCGGCCCAACCAGCCCAGCACCGGCCCCTTCCTTTCCCTCTCTCTCCCTTTTCTCTTCGTGCCCGTTCGGCCCAGCAAGACGGCCCAGCCGCTCACTCGCTCTCTCTCTCCCTCTCCCACGCAGGCCGGCCCAGCAAGGCCGACGGCCCAGCAAGAACCCGCTGCCCCGCGCCACGCCATCGTCGCCCGAGCCACTGACGGGTGGGGACTGCCTGTCATAACTTTCCCAAGGTCCCCCACCGTCCGCTCGCACCCGACGTCACTAGTGTCAGGCACTGCTCCCCGCGTCGCCCCTAAAAAATCCACCCCGGTCGCTCGATCCAGCCCTCCGCCTCATCAACGCACGCGAGCACGCCATCTGGCCCGACCGACCGGCAGCAAGATGCCCACGGCGCGGGCACCTCCCTCTCACGCGCGCGCACATGCGCTGCCACCGCGGTAGAAATCTGCTGTTGTAATGCATTCTTGCACCCAACGCCCGCTAGCCTCCTCTCGCAGACCCCTGGACCCAGCCAAGGTCCCCACCGGTGACCTGGACCGCTCCCTGGCCGCTTGATCAAGCCCCCTCGCCCGATAGCCATCCGCCGGCCACCTACGTCCGTGACTCCCCTATATAACCATGCCCCAGTGCCCTAGGGCTCCCCAGCCACCGCCACCACTCCGGTGGTACCCAATTTTGCCACCAGCCTGCTCAATTTGGGGAGAAGGGGAGGAAGGAGAAGAAGAGGGCGGGGAAGAAGAAGGAGCTCTGCCGCTGTCGGAAAAGGAGGAGCGCCGCTGCCGAGCTGCTGCTGCTGCGGAGCCATCGGGGACGAGGGACCGGAGCTGAACCATGAGATGAAGCCAGAGTTGGACTTGTACCGCACCTCCATCCTCGTCAACGCCGGCGAGCGCCGTCGAGTACCCCTGTTCCAACCTCCGCCTTGTGCTTCGGCCATGGCGCTCCACCTTAGAGCGCGTAGGCCAAGGCCTCACCCAGCCTACTTGAACACAGGCACACGCACACACAGACCGGCCAAAGCCCCAAGGACCATGGCATCGAGAGGATGCCAGACCAAAACGCCGCCATGACTGTCGCCGCGCTGCACGCCGCCGCGGCGAGGTGTAACACCTCTGGTGTTATATTAACTAAAACCTGCCATGTCATCATATACATTGCAAAGAATTTATGATTAGTTCACCTTTGATATGCATTAACTAAAACAAGTTTATATTTCATAGGTTGCTTGTGTTTATGCAATGTTGTGTCACATGAAATCATAAAACCCTACCTTCGAATGTCATCTCAAATACTTAGTTTATATTCTATGTACTTGAGGTGTAAACCATGTTTACACTAGTCAAGCATAGTGTATAAATCTAAGTCCAACTCTTAAAAGTAATTTCCATATTTGAAGTTGAATTTGGATTTCAAAGCTTATTCCTAAGTCTTGCAATTCAAATTTAAATTCAAATTAGAAAGCTATAAAATATTTTTCAAAAGTCAACTTGGTCAACCAAGGGTACTATTGGATCATTGACCTAAAAATGTCCTTGGATGATGTTTGTGATCACAAATGACCAACCAATTAAATTAGAAACCAAATCGAGTTTGAGTTCGATTTCAAATACCCTTTATTTCAAAACCTGGTTTTATCGCCTTTTCTATAATTCAAAATATATAAAGAATTTGGGTATAGTCTAAAAATATGATTTGTAGATCATGACAAGAGCTACAATAAGGGTATATAAAGTTTTTCAAATTTCCAAGAAGAATTTCAAATAACTTTGAAAATATAGTTTTCTAGCATTTAGCCCCTTTTGATTTTAAAAGTATAATTCAAAATTTATGCATAATTTGAGAAAACTTTATATATGAAACATGTTTGGTTTGCAAAGTTAAACATTTCATAGTTTTGAATATTTTCAAGTTTTGTTGAAAAAATCAAAAGTAATTTTAAATGTTTATTTCTAGGGTTTTATTCCCCTTTTGAATTTGAACTGATATTTCAAAATCTATATAGAATTTGAGGATGCCAGTTGAATGAAAAGTGTAGCCCTTAAAAAGTTATGCAAATTCTATTTTTGGAGATTTTCAAGTTCTTATATAAATTTTGGAGTAATTTGTTATTTTTCGATGAATGGTATTTCTGTAATTATCAAGAACAGCACCGAGACCTATGAACGGACGCCATTGCCGGCTTCTCAAGCCGCGCCGCCGTCCACCGCCGCTGTGATAGAATCTCCTAAATCATATGGCCCACACGCATGATTATTGTCTAAACAGACTCCAAATAACCATGACTGTGTTCCATACGACTTAAAAATTCTGTCGGGTAAATCCCGAATCATCCACGATTCTCCGAGCAGGATCAATCGTTGTAGAGAGACATTGCAGTATTACAACAGTTTGATATAAATCATATACCATGAAGTAAAACAGCGAAAGACTTACAATAACATAAGTTTACAAACCTTTGAGTTTCAAATATTTACAACCATAAGTTTAGATTATACAAACCATAATAGTAGTGGAGTAGCAGTAAATAAGTTTATTACAATACCAAACAAAAAGCTCTGCCCAAGAGCTAAACATCTTTACTCGTCGTCGCTTTCCTCGACGACTGTCATACAGCAGGATGCAAAGCACTCCTGCCCATGAGGCTCACCTGCAACAAGGGTTCAACAAACCCTGAGTACAAAAGTACTCAACAAGACTGATCCGACGAAAAAGAGGGGTGGAGACTCATGAAATGCAGGCTAGAGGGACAAGGTAAGGTCTGTAGGAGATAAGAAATTTTGCTGAAAAAGCTTAACAGAAGAAAAGTTTGCTTGGACTAGCTCCAATTATCAACCAACTTTATTAATAAACCTTAATCTTTGTTCAAGTTGTTACTACGATGATGAACACCGATCGAGTCTTCTTCTCCGAGAAGCAACGACGATTCGAATCCATTTTCATACCTAGCTGGGACCTAGGTCACTGGAATACCGAAGACTTTAACTCCGATGCACCCCAGATGAACCGATATACCGGGATAACAACCGCAGCCATATATCACCACATGGCACCCGTGAGCTTTGGAATCCAAATTCAACTTTAAATATGGAAATCATTTTTAGGGTTGGACTTAGACTTATACACTATGCTTGACACTAGTGTAAACACAGTTTACACCTCAAGTACATAGAGTATAAACTAAGCATTTGCGATGACATTCGAAAATAGGGTTTTATCATTTCATGTGACAAAACATTCCAGAAACACAACCAACCTATGAAATATAAACTTGTTTTAGTTAATGCACATTAAGGTTGACTTAAACATGAATGCTTTGCAGTGCATATGATGACATGGCATGTTTTAGTTAATATAACACCAGAGGTGTTACAGCCTTTCCCCCTTAAAGAAATCTCGTCCCGAGATTTAGAGCCTTGAGTGAAGTAATGGAAAAGGAAATATGTCAGGAAAACACACTTCAACTAAATTTATAAGGGAAAGGAATTGTACCACTCATAGAGAAGTTACAACTCATAGAAAGGATTATCACTTAGATAGAAGCATAAAACTCCCGGAAGTTTTCCAACAGATAATCTTTCGATTCCCAAGTGGCTTCTTCCTCTGAATGTTGATCCCATTGTATCTTGTACCACTTGATTGTTCTGCTTCTAGTGACACGGTCTTTCTGATCCAAAACTTGAATTGGATACTCAGAGTAAGTCATGTCAGGTTCAAGTTCAATACCTTCAACATCGACAACTTTATCTGGTACACGGAGACACTTTTTGAATTGGGACACATGGAACACATTATGTACAGCCGACAATTGCTCAGGTAATTGCAGACGGTATGCTGATTGTCCACATCTTTCGATAATTGGAAATGGTCCAATGTATCGAGGTGCTAACTTACCCTTGATTCCAAATCGGGTAACTCCTTTCATGGGTGACACATTTAGATACACGTGATCTCCTTTATTGAACCACAATGGTCAACGCCTTTGGTCCGCATAACTTTTCTGACGAGATTGTGCTACCTTTATATTCTATTGTATCTGTTTAACTTTTGCTTCAGTTTCTTTTACAAGATCAACTCCGAAGAATCTTCTTTCTCCAGGTTCGGACCAACTTAACGGAGTTCTACATCTGCGACCATACAATGCTTCAAATGGTGCCATTTTTATACTTTCTTGATAACTATTGTTGTAGGAGAACCCTGCTAAAGGCAAACATTCATCCCATTTCTCTAGGAAATTAAGAACACATGCTCTCAACATATCTTCAAGTATTTGATTTACTCTTTTAGTCTGACCTCCTGTTTGTGGATGGTAGACTGTACTGTGCAAAAGGTCAGTACCTAAAGACTTGTGTAACTGTTTCTAAAACTAGGAGACAAACTGCGTGCCTCTATCAGAAATAATGGTCTTTGGTACCCCATGAAGACTTATGATGCGCTCAAAATATAGCATATTGCGAAGCTGAATTTGTACTTTGAACTGGAAGAAAATGTGTCATTTTTGTGAGTCGATCCACTATAACCCAAATTGAATCAAAACCTCTTGTTGTCCTGGGTAGACCCACTATAAAATCCATAATGATATCTTCCCATTTCCAAGCTGGAATGGATAATGGTTGAAGTTCGCCTGCTGACTTCAAATGTACAGCTTTGACTTTCTAACAAGCATCACACTGAGCCACATACTTAGCAATTTCTATCTTCATCTTGGTCCACCAAAATTTCTGTTTCAAATCATGATACATCTTATTACTTCCTGGATGAATAGAAAACTTTGAAAGATATGCTTCATCTAGAATCTTTTGTCGTAACTCAGGAACTTTTGGTATGACCAGCCGATTCTTATACCATAAGACATCTGCTTCATCAATTGTGAAACAAGAAATCTTTTCATTTCTAACTTTATTTTTGATATGCTTAATTCCCTTATTACTTCTCTGAGCAGCAATAATTTGATCTCTAAGGGTTGTCTCAACAGCAATGTTAGACAAACTACCTTGTTGCACCATCTCTATACCCAACTTTTCTATGTCATGACATATAGAGATATCCAAAGGCTTCACTGTTAAACAATGACAATGACTTTTTCGACTAAGTGCATCAGCAACTACATTTGCTTTACCAGGATGGTAATAGATTTCCAAGTCATAATCATTGATTAATTCTAACCATCTTCTTTGCCTCATATTCAACTCATCTTGGGTGAATATATATTTCAAACTCTTATGATCACTGTAAATATTACATTTATTACCCCACAGATAATGTCGCCATATTTTTAAGGCATGGACAACCGCTGCTAATTCCAAATCATGTGTTGGATAATGCTCCTCATGTTTCTTCAACTGTCGAGAAGCATAAGCAATAACTCTCCCCTCTTGCATCAACACACATCCAATACCAATACCAGAAGCATCACAATAAACATCAAACAGCTTCTCAATGTTTGGCTGTGCTAAGATAGGGGCAGTAGTCATCAATTTCTTTAATTTCTAAAATGCTTCTTCACAGGCAGGTGACCAATTAAACTTAACATTATTTTTCAACAACTCAGTTATTGGCTTTGATATCTTTGAGAAATCAGGTATGAAATGACGGTAATAACCCGCCATTCCTAGAAAACTTTGAACTTGATGTACGGTCTTTGGTGGTTCCCAATCAAGTATATCCTTTACTTTACTAGGATCAACAGCCACACCTTTATCTGACAAAACATGTCCAAGAAATTTCACTTCTTTCAGCCAAAACTCACACTTACTAAACTTGGCATACAATTGATGTTCTCTCAGACGTTGCAAAACGATTCTGAGGTGTTCAGCATGTTCTTCTTCATTTTTGGAATATATCAATATGTCGTCAATGAAGACAACCACAAACTTATCAAGTTCTAGCATGAACATCGAGTTCATCAAATACATGAAATAGGCCGGTGCATTGGTAAGTCCAAAAGACATAACCAAATATTCATACAGACCATACCGAGTGGTAAAAACAGTCTTTGGAACATCTTCTGGGCGAATCTTGATTTGATGATACCCAGATCGAAGATCAATCTTAGAGAACACCTTTGCTTCCGCCAATTGATCAAAAAGCAGATCAATGCGGGGTAGAGGATACTTATTCTTGATTGTTACCTCATTCAGGGGACGATAATCCACACATAACCTCAAACTTTAATCTTTGTTTTTCACAAAGAGAGCAGGGCATCCCCAAGTTGACGAGCTAGGTTGAATAAAACCTTTATCTCGTAGCTCTTGCAATTGGGTCTTAAGCTTTGCTAACTCAGGTGGTGCCATCCGGTAAGCTCTTCTGGATATTGGAGCAGTACCAGGCTTCAAATCAATTCTAAATTCCACATTTCTATCAGGAGGTAAACCCGGTAACTCATCGGGAAATACATCAGGAAACTCACAAACCACTGGTATATCCTCAATTCTTTTACAGAAGTTGCACATACCTTTTGAACATTCCTCTTAAGTGTCGGAAGTTGGATAAGAAGTGAAGTTTTACAATTTGGTATGTTCAATCTCACAGTTCTATTCAGGATGTCTATCACAGCACCATGCCGTTTCATCCAGTTCATACCTAGGATCACATCTATATCCTGATCCTTTAATATTATCATATCAGTGGAAAAAATGTACCCACCCAAACTTACTGGCACATCATGTACCGTTTCTTTAGTACACATATGCCCCCAGGCGATTGTATAAAGAACTGTTCTTTTATCCCCATTATTGGAATTTCATGTGTCTTAACAAATGTACCATTAATGAATGTATGAGATGCACCAGAATCAAATAGCAGAATTGCAGGATGATCAGCAACAGGAAACGTACCCATCATGACGGGCTCTCCTTCTGGGATTTCCCCAACTTGAGTGTAGAACACTCCACCAGACTTCTTCTCATTCTTATTATTCGACACCTTCTGACTTTCTGCCTTATGCTGATTCTGTGGTTGTGGTGTAAAAGTCCTAGGGACATTAGAGTTATACTGCCTCGGATGCGGGCAGTTTCGCGAAAAATGACTAGGCTTCCCACAGTTGTAACATGGGAAGATTGGTGGCTGGAAATTGGGGTTACGAACACCAGGGGCATTCGGCTGTCGTGGATATGAAAGATTAGCAGCAGGACGAGCAAATACCTGTTGCTGTGATTGGTATTGTGGTGGACGATAAGGCGGACGAAAATGATTCTGTGGATGATAGATTATTTTCTGGCTTTTTGAATTGCCACCAGAAAATCCAGAGGGTACACTTTTCTTCTTCTTACTTTCCAAATGCTGACGATTCTTATCTTCATAGGATATAGCAATATTCACTGCCTCATGAAAAGTGGCATTTGGATTCCCCGTCATCATTCTCTGAATTTTACTATTTAGACCTCTGAGGAAACACTCTTTCTTTTTACGGTAGTACTAACATAGTCTGACGCATATTGAGACAAGTGATTGAATTTGCCAAAATATTACATTACCGACATATCACCTTGCCTCAGTGAAAGAAATTCTTTAAGTTTTATAGTCATTATTCCCTCAGGAATAAAATGTGCTCCAAAGGCTTCTCGAAACTCAGTCCAAGTAATACGATGGCCTTCAGGCTGAGCAGCAACAAAATTGACCCACCAGGCCCCTGCAGTACCTCTCAACTGCTGGGCAGGGGCTTCTTATACTCTGTGCATTCGATCAGTCCAAACTTCTGCTCCATAGTACGGAGCCAGTCATCGGCCTCCATGGGTTCATCTACTCTGGTGAAAACCGGAGGACGGGTGTCTGTGAAATCCACATATGTGGTTTCATCTCTATTGTTTCACCCATGATTTCCCTGTCTGGCATTCTGATTATGATTTTGAGCCATCATAGTTGTTGCAGTAACTAATGCTGTAACTGCATCAGCTAGAGTGGGTGGAACTGGTGGAGGATTTGGGATATCACCTCCATCATGAGATGAACCAGCAGCATCACGAGAATGGGTGTGACCAGGCATCTGTTGATACACCAACTACACTTTATTCATAAGATCTTATTGGATTTCATAAGGAGATATTATAATAGTGCAACACACTTATGATACACTATTTTTATTATATCAGTCTGCACTCCGGCAAGACTTCCCACACCTACTAGGTTTTAGAAAGTATAGAAAGGATATATTACACGTCTTACTTTCCAATCTCCTTATTCATCCTCCTCAGGATCCGCTTCCTCTTCAGGATCTTCTGCCTCTTCAGGCTCTTCCTCTACTATTTCTGGATCTTCTTCTTCCATAACATCTTCTTCATCTTCATTCTCTATATCCACTTGGTTTTCTTCTTCTTCATCGATGACATCATCATCGATAGATTCTAGTTCTTCAGGGTCTTCCTCTTCCTCATCCTGACCCATTACAAGAACAAGGTCATCCTGGACTGACTGTCTTTGATACTCAGGATCCAGTAAATGATTCAACCTCGCACATTCGTCATCAGCTTCCTCCGCATATTCTTCCAAATCTTCCACATAATCCTCAAGTTCTTAGATACGATTATTTGCTGCATCTTCTCGTGCCCAAGCATCATTTCTTTGTTGCTTCATATGCTTCCGGGATTGCCTCAACTGAGTGATTTCGGCGGCCTCTTCAATCCTGTCGGCTTCAGCCCTCTCCAACTCGGACCTAAGCCTTGCTATTTCAGCTTGGGGATTCGGATGCGGATTGCTACTGCTTTCGCCGATCTCATATTTGGGGGCTAACTGGTGTCGAGGTACCCCTTTCGGTGCAGTGCTCTTACGAGGAGTTTGCTTGGTAATGGCCATCCTGAAGCACGATAGATAGAGAGAAGTCTAAAGGTTAGCATGAAAAAAAGGATTGATACTACTTAACCCAAACCACCTTAAAGGGGAAAGTAATTAAACCGATTAATTAAGCATGATGCATGATCGAACTTACGATCTAAACATAAAAGAGTTGTAAAGCAACACTTACATATAAATAACTTTTATGACATAGGGCAATATAATATGCTATTCCACCACCACACTTTGTAAATCAGAATAAGGGTCAATAGAAAGAATCATAGATAAGGAATAAGCAGTTTGGACCCAAAATAGTCAAGTTAAAATTATTTGACTCAAAACTTTTAAAGTTTTCACAAAAGAATACTACAACAACTCTTCTTAACAATGATCTTGCTCCGATACCAGCTGTGGCAGAACCTCCTAAATCATATGGCCCACACGCATGATTATTGTCTAAATAGACTCTAAATAACCATGACTGTGTTCCATACGACTTAAAAAGTCTGTCGGGTAAATCCCGAATCATCCACGATTCTCCGAGCAGGATCAATCGTTGTAGAGAGACATTGCAGTATTACAACAGTTTGATATAAATCATATACCACGGAGTAAAATAGCGGAAGGCTTACAATAACATAAGTTTACAACCTTTGAGTTTCAAATATTTACAACCATAAGTTTAGATTATACAAACCATAATAGTAGTGGAGTAGCAGTAAATAACTTTATTACAATACCAAACGAAAAGCTCTGCCCAAGAGCTAAACATCTTTACTCGTCGTCGCTTTCCTCGACGACTGTCATGCAGCAGGATGCAAAGCACTCCTGCCCATGAGGCTCACCTGCAATAAGGGTTCAACAAACCCTGAGTACAAAAGTACTCAACAAGACTGACCCGACAAAAAAGAGGGGTGGAGACTCAAGAAATGCAGGCTAGAGGGACAAGGTAAGGTCCGTAGGAGATAAGAAATTTTGCTGAAAAAGCTTAATAGAACAAAAGTTTGCTTGGACTAGCTCCAATTATCAACCAACTTCATTAATAAACCTTAATCTTTGTTCAAGTTGTTACTACGATGATGAACACCGATCGAGTCTTCTTCTCTGAGAAGCAACGGCGATTCGAATCCATTTTCATACCCAGCTGGGACCTAGGTCACTGGAATACCAGAGACTTTAACTCCGATGCACCCCAGATGAACCGATATACCGGGATAACAACCGCAGCCATATATCACCACATGGCACCCGTGAGCTCTGAGGCCCAGCGTACCGAGATACATGGGAACTTAAACCCCACAGTAAAACACACTATGACACAGATGGGATCTCTGGCCCCACGCTAGGTCACTCCATGATATACACGGCTCCAACCATCCGTATACCACTTCATGCATGTGGATTTCTAAATTCTCGATATCACCAGTTCACCAACGGACGGGACCTAGGGCATCAACAGATGGAAACACTACAGAGGGACTCCATTTCTAGTGCAAGTTAGCCGTCCGGACTCGATTTATTACTATCATCAAGATTTCAACAAGAAAACCGATCTCATCTTTTTCATTCTTTTGCCTTTGAACAATTAAATAAATAAGCAGGGCTAAGCATTACTACTTTTCTTCCCAAGCAGGTAACAAGGAATAAGGAATTAAGACAGGTAATGCAATTGGGTGGGTTTTCACTCAACTCTTATTACTTAATGCAACATATCATAGCTGAAGCGGTAAAACTTTTATAAATAGAATAGGGTTTGAATGCATCCAGGGCTTGCCTTGATATTCGGGGTAGACGGGTTCGAACTCTGGATCAACTCCCGATTCCTGAATTTGTTCGTCCTTGGAATCTGGAGCGACAATGTTAACTCTCCGTTAACGAAAACTATTCGATAATTAATATGCTTCAACATGATGGAATAGTAAATATGATGCTCGATGGATGCATGATCAGATTAAGGGATCGAGTACAACTTTTCTTCACGATAAAGTTGCAATCCAACAAAACTTCGTTTATAAAACTCATTAGGGTTAACTACGCCATTTAAGGAATTAATTAAACACATAAAATAATATTAATTAAGCTCTAATGACATGATTAAGGTAAGCACAAACAATTAATTAAAGTGCCAAAGGTCATTAGAGTTAATGACCCAAGGTCATCAATCAATCCCAAAGTCAAACAAATCCTATAATGATTAAACTTAACTAAAGGGGTTAATTAATTATTTAAAAGCATTAAATAAAGGCATAAAAATTAAAGTTATCAAATTAAACCCAAAATTTTATTTTAGAAAGCTCTTGGCTTAATTAGATGGATAAACAAATTTTAGAATTAAAAGTCAATTATTTTATTTATTAAAAATCATTAAAGGTCTATTTTTCTATTAAAATGGCTAATTTTAACATATGCAAAAATTACTCAAATTTGGTATTTCATATTTTTCCTAGGTAGATGACATCATAAAGAACACTCAAAAAAATTTCAGAATTTTTGGAGCTATATATGAATTACTATGATTTTTCAAATAAAATAGCATTTAAATTATTTTCTAAAAATAGAAAAAGAAAATCGGCACAGTACTCCCGCGCTGACCGACGGTGCGCCGGCGGTTGACCGGCGATTCCTCGCCGACGGCGAGGTCTCCGGCGACACGGTTTGTCCCTACAGGCTCATCTCGACACGACGCGTCGATTGAGGTAGCTAATGGCGTGGGGGAGCGGCGGCGGCACCCACGCCGGCGGCCATGGCGGCGCGGCGGAGCTCGGGCGCGGCGGCGTCGCTCACCGGAGCGTTTTTCGGCGATGGCAAGGTCACGGGCATGCGCAGGGTACTCAAACGGACTGGTTTGGCTACTAAATGACATCGCTTCCTGATCCCTAGCCTAAGCGGCAACGCGCGCGGCGGAGCGGCATGGCCGTGCCGGCGGCGAGCCACGGTGACCGGCGGCTACGACATGGCAAAGACAAAATTGATGGCCCAGACAGATGTAGGAGCTCACCACGGCGCTGATGCACACGTTAATGGAGGCTCGGAGCGCTGGAATCGAGCTGCGGTCAGCGGCGGTGATGGCAGCGGCGGCGCTCCGATGGCAAGGTCGGTGTCACCGGCGTTCCTGTGGAGCATTAAGCCAGCCAAGGTGCGCATAAGATGCAGGTTAGCATGGAGAGCACGGTTGCAGGGTTAAAGGTAATATATTTTCACCTTCGATGACGGTCGACGGCGAAAACGCTCGCGGCGGCTCGGCGACCGGCCGTGGAGAAGACGACGACGCACGGGCAGCTCGGGTGAGGAGAGCGAGCACGAACTGGCTCAAAATGACCGTGAGGATGTGGCAGAGCTATTGGCGAGAGAAATTGGACAGCGTTGAAGTGTCGGCAGCGAATTTGAGCGACGGAGCGAAGTCGTCGGCGACGGCGGCGGAGAAAGGAAGGAGAAGAAGTCGGCCACGGCGACGGTATTTATAGGGCGGAGGCGATGTCTGAGCTGGCGACACGACGAAGATGAAGTTTCTCGTGTCCATGAGCACACTGGTGGTCAAGCGGGTGCGGCGGTGGTCGGCGGCGCGCGATGAGAAGGCGGCGATGGCGGCCGACGATAGGTTTCGATACTGTTCGAGATAATTACAGAATTGCCATCTGTTTGAAAATACAAATTACTCCAAAATTTATGTAAGAACTTAAAAATGTCCAAAAATATCATTTGCATAACTTTTCAAGAGATACACTTTTCCTTTAACTGGCATCCTCAAATTATATCTAGATTTTGAAATTTGAATTCAAATTCAAAAAGGGGATAAAATCCTAGAAATAAACATTTGAAATTACTTTTGATTTTTCAATAAAACTTGAAAATCTTCAAAACTATGAAATGTTTAAATCTCCAAACCAAACCTTTTTCATATACAAAGTTTTCCAAAATGATGCATAATTTTTGAATTATGGTTTTAAAATCAAAAGTTGATAAATGCTAGAAAACTGTATTTTCAAATTCATTTGAAATTTCTTTTGAAAACTTGAAAAACTTTATATACCAACTTTGTAGCTCTTGTCAAGTTCTACAAACTGTCTTTTTAGAGTATCTCCAAATTCTTTATAGATTTTGAATTAGAGAAAAGGGGGTAAAACTAGGTTTTGGAATAAAGGGTTTTTGAAATAGAATTTAAACTCGATTTGGTTTCTAACTTAATTGGTTGGTTATTAATGATCACAAATATCATCCAAGGATATTTTTAGGTCATTGACCCAATGACACCCTTGGTTGACCAAGTTGACTTTTAAAAAACCTTTTATAGCATTTCCAATTTAAATTTAACTTTGAATTGCCAGACTTAGAAGTAAGCTTTGGAATCCAAATTCAACTTCAAATATGGAAATCATTTTTTAGGGTTGGACTTAGACTTATACACTATGCTTGATACTAGTGTAAACATAGTTTACACCTCAAGTACATAGAGTATAAACTAAGCATTTGCGATGACATTCGAAAATAGGGTTTTATCATTTTATGTGACAAAACATTCCAGAAACACAACCAACCTATGAAATGTAAACTTGTTTTAGTTAATGCACATTAAGGTTGACTTAAACATGAATGCTTTGCAGTGCATATGATGACATGGCATGTTTTAGTTAATATAACACCAGAGGTGTTACAGCCGTCGGCGAGAAATAGCCGGTCAACCGTCGTGCCGCTGTCGGTCAGCGCGGGGACACTATGCTTATTTTTTTCTCTATTTCTAGAAAATGATTTAAATGCTATTTTCTTTGAAAAATCATAGTAATTCATATATAACTCTGAAAATTCTGAAATTTTTTGTGTATGTTCTTTATAATGTCATCTACCTAAAAAAATATAAAATACCAAATTTGAGTACTTTTGCATATGTTAAAATTAGTCCTTTTAATTGAAAATGGACCTTCAATTATTTTTAATAAATAAAATAATTGGCTTTTATTTCTGAAACTTGTTTCGTCGCCTAATTAGACCAAGAGCTTTTAAAAATAAAATTTTAGGCTCAATTAGACAACTTTAACTTTTATGCCTTTATTTTATGCCTTTAAATAATTAATTAATCCCGTTTAATTAAGTTAATCATTATAGGATTTGTTTGACTTTGGGATTGATTGATGACCTTGGGTCATTAACCCTAATGACCTTTGGTATTTTAATAAATTATTTGCGCTTACCTGGATCATGTCATTAGGGTTTAATCGACGTTATTTCATGTGCTTAAATAATGTCATTAAAGATGTAGTTAACCCTAACGGACTTAGTGAGTAAGTTTTGTGGCTTGCAACTTTATCGTGAAGGAAAGTTGTACTCAATCCTTTAATCTGGTTATGCATCCATCCAGCATCATGTTTACTATTCAATCATGTTGAAGCATATCATTGTATCGTATAGATTCCGATAACGGAGAATTTAACGTTGTCAACCCCCGATCCGAAGGAAGAGCAGACTCAGGAGATTGGAGTTGATCCAGAGCCCGAGACCGTCTACCCTGAATACCAAGGCAAGCCCCGGATGCATTCAAACCCTATTCTACTTTATAAAAAGTTTTATCGCTTCAGTTATTTTATGTTTCATTAAGTAATAGGATTTTAGTGAAAACCCACCAATTGCATTACCTGTCTTACTTCAATATTCCTTGTTAACTGTTCTGGCAGATGCGTAGTAATGCTTAGCCCTGCTTAATTAGTTAAGTGTTTAAAAGTAAAGGAATGAAAAAGATGAGATTGGTTTTATCTATTGGAATCATGCTTTTAGTTAATAAATCGAGTCCGGACGGCTAACTTGCATTGGGAAAGGAGTCCCTCTATAGTGTTTCCGTCTGTTGATGCCTAATCCACATGCATGAAGTGACATACTAAGAGTTGTAGCCCAGGTATGTCATGGAGTGAAATATAGTGGGCCAGAGTCCCCACCTATTTCATAGTGTTTTATACTGGGGTTTAAGTTCCCATGTATATCGGTACACTGGGTTGAAGTGCTCATGTGTATCATGTGGTGATATATGGCTGTGGTTTTTATCCCGATATATCTTTGGTATGGTATGTATTTTGGTTGGAGCCTCATGCATATCAAGATCTAGGTCCCAGCTGGGTATAAGAATGGATTCGAATCGTCGTTGCTTCTCGGAGAAGAAGACTCGATCAGTGTTCATCATCGTAGTAACAACTTGAATGATGTTTAAGATTTAAGAATGAAGTTGGTTGGTAATCTTGATCGTGGGCAAGACAACTTTACTTTCTGTAATTGTTTTTCTGCAAAAAAATTCTTATCTCTTGCAAGCCTTACCCTGTCCCTCTAGCCTGCATGTCCTGAGTCTTCACCTCTCATTTTCGTTGGGTCAGTCTTGTTGAGTACTTTTGTACTCAGGGTTTGTTGAACCCTTGTTGCAGGTGAGTCTCATGGGTAGGAGTGCTTCGCATCCTGCTGCATGACCGTCATCGAGGAAAGTGACAACGAATTGGATGTCTCGCTCTTGGGCACAGCATATAATCAAGGTTTTTGTATTAAGTTATATTGTTACTCCAATGCTACTATGGTTTGTATTAATCCAACTTATGGTTTGTAAGTTTAAACTGAACGGTTTTTAAACTTATGTTATTGTAATCCTTCCGCTATTTTACTCCGATATATCTTATTTGTATAAAACTGTTGTAATACTGCAGTGTCTCTTTGTAATGATTGATCCTGCTCGGAGAATCGTGGATGATTTAGGATTTACCCGACAGACCTTTTAAGTCGTATGGAACACATTCATTGTTATTTGGAGTCTATTTAGACAATAATAATGCATGTGGGCCATATGATTTAGGAGGTTCTGCCACACGAGGCCACCTCGTTGCCTCATCTCCGAGCCCCGAACCGCTTCGACGTCGGATTCATGACTGCCTCGGCGAGGCGCACCCGTTGCGCCCGCTAGCCCCTTGGAAGCCACCCGGAAAGCCCCGAGCGCGAGGTCATGCCGGCGCTTCGCCGCTCTAGAGCGCCACCGTGTCACGCCGTGTCCCTGCCATATCCGACCGCCGTCGGGAACAAGAGGACGATGAGCGTCTCCGCTGTGACGTGCTGCTTTAGAATATGGAGAAGATGGAGGCCAGGGAGCCTCCCAAGGTGCCGTGCCACGCACCACGATCATGCCAGAGATCCGCCGTGGGTGTTGCTACCCACGCGGACTCCGCCGTGAGTTGAGGTCACCGCCGGCGCTGCGGGAGTGTATTGGGTGACCCTAATCGCGCTTTCGTGCGCCGTTTGGTCTTGGATTTGGATGCTATGAGGACGCCGCCGAGCACCGTCACCGTCGAGCCACCGTCCGCCGTAGAGCACGCCGTTGGGAGCCAAGCTGCCGACTTGAAGACCATCCCCGTGCTCGCCTTGACGCCCTGAAGCCGTTGAGCAAGAAGATGGGGCCAGAGGACCACTGAAGCGTCGGGATTGGAGGAGAACATCGCCGCCATCGAGCCCCCGCCGTCAGGCAAGAGGAAGCAAAGGAGGGGATCGCTCGGCTCGAGGACGGTGGACGTGGTCTACGTGGACTGTAACACCTCTGGTGTTATGTTAACTAAAACCTGCCATGTCATCATATGCATTGCAAAGCATTCATGGTTAAGTCAACCTTAATGTGCATCAACTAAAATAAATTTATATTTTCTAGGTTGATTGCGTTTCTAGAATTTGCTTTGTCACATGAAATGATAAAATTTTATTTTCGAATGTCATCGCAAATGCTTAGTTTATACTCTATGTACTTGAGGTGTGAACTGTGTTTACACTAGTGCCCAGCATAGTGTATAAGTCTAAGTCCAATCCTAAAAATGATTTCCATATTTGAAATTTAATTTGGATTCCAAAGCTTATTTATAAGCCTGGCAATTCAAATTTAAAGTCAAATTGGAAATGCTATAAAAGGTTTTTCAAAAGTCAACTTGGTCAACCAAGGGTGTCATTAGGTCAATGATCTAAAAATGTCCTTGGATGATGTTTGTAATCACTAATAACCAACCAATTAAGTTAGAAACCAAATTGAGTTTAAACCCCATTTCAAAAACCCTTTATTTCCAACCCTAGTTTTATCCCCTTTTCTCTAATTCAAATTCTATAAGGAATTTGGAGATACTCAAAAAAAGATAGTTTGTAGATCTTGACAAGATCTACAAAGTTGGTATAGAAAGTTTTTCAAGTTTCCAAAAGGAATTTCAAATTTATCTGAAAATACAGTTTCCAGCATTTATCCCCTTTTGATTTTAAAACCATAATTTAAAAATTATGCATAATTTGAGAAAACTTTGTACATGAAAAATGTTTGGTTTGACAAACTCAACATTTCATAGTTTTGAAGATTTTCAAGTTCTATTGAAAAATCAAAAGTAATTTTAAATGCTTATTTCTAGGGTTTTATCCCCTTTTCAAATTGGAATTCAAACTTCAAAATCTAGATAGAATTGGTGGATGCCAGTTAAAGGAAAAATGTAGCTCTTTAAAAGTTATGCAAATGATATTTTTGGAGATTTTCAAGTTTTTATACAAATTTTGGAGTAATTTGTATTTTAAACCGAGTGGCAATTCTGTAAATAACTTGAACAGCACCTAACCCTATCGGCGAATGCCATGGCCGGCTTCTCATCGCGCGCCGCCGTCCACCGCTGCACCTTCTCGGCCGCCCGCGTGCTCACAGACGCGCGAAGGTTCACCGTCGTCGTGTCACCTGCTCCTTCATCGGCTCCGAGCTATAAATACCGATCGGACGACGCTGTTCTTTTCCTTTCTTCCTCCCGCCACCGTCGCCGACGACCTCGCTCCGCCGTCGAAATTCGCCGTCGACGCTCAACCTCTGTCCAATTGCTCTCGCCCAAAGCTCCGCAACTTCCTCACGGTCCTTTTGGGCCAGTCCGTGTTTTCTTTCATCGCCCGAGCTGCCTGCACGCAGTCTTCTTACCCGCGGCTGGTCAGTCGCGCCGCCGCCGCCATCTCCGCCATTTGCCATCGCCGGAGGTGAAAATATTTTTACTTTCGACCCCTTAATCGTGCTCTCCGTGTACCTTGGTTTGAGCAGCGCATTACCGGAGGTCGCCGTGACGCCGTCGTGCCATCGGAGCGCCGCCGCCGCCATCACCGCCATCGACCGCAGCTCAACCTAGCCACTGCGGACCTCTATTAACTTGCGCATCAGCGCCGTGGTGAGCTCCTACGTCTATCCGTGTCATCAATTTCATCCATTTCGCATCGGGAGTTGTTGAAGCGCAGTCCGGAGTCGTCGGAGTCCTGCTCGAGGGCTCGGCCGACGAAGTCGAGGGGGTGACGGTCGAGGTGCGGGGTCGAGTCGAGGGGTGCATTGTTCTCGAGGGGTAGTCGAGGGTTGCACTGTTCTCGAAGGGGTCGACTCGAGGGGTGCACTGTTCTCGAGGGGTAGTCGAGGGTTGCACTGTTCTCGAAGGGGTCGACTCGAGGGGTGCACTGTTCTCGAGGGGTAGTCGGGGTTGCACTGTTCTCGAAGGGGTCGAGTCGAGGAATCGCCTGCATTACCTGTCTTATTCCCTTAATCCTTGTTACTTACTTGGAAGATAAGTAGTTATGCTTAGCCCTGCTTATTTATTTAATTATTCAAAGGCAAAAGAATAAAAAAGATGAGATTGGTTTCTTGTTGGAATCTTGATATTAGTAATAAATCGAGTCCGGACGGCGAACTTGCACTGGGAATGGAGTCCCTCTGTAGTGTTCTCGTCTATTGATGCCCTAGGTCCCGTTCGTTGGTGAACTGGATGATATCGAGAATGTAGAAATCCACATGCATGAAGTGGTATACGGATGGTTGGAGCCGTGTATGCCATGGAGTGACCTAGCGTGGGGCCAGAGAATCCCATCTGCTGTCATAGTGTGTTTTACTGTGGGGTTTAAGTTCCCATGTATCTCGATACGCTGGGCCACAGAGCTCACGTGTATCATGTGGTGATATACGGCTGAGGTTGTTATCCCGGTATATCGGTGTACCTGGGGTGCTTCGGAGTTAAAGTCTCCGGTATGCTCAGTCGCCTAGGTCCCAGCTGGGTATGAAAATGGATTCGAATCGTCGTTGCTTCTCGGAGAAGAAGACTCGATCGTTGTTCATCATCGTAGTAACAACTTGAACAAAATTTAAGGTTCAATAATGAAGTTGATTGATAATGGGAGTTAGCCCAAGTAACATCTCTTTTTATAAAGCTTTTACGCAAAATTTCTTATCTTCTACAAACCGTACCTTGTCCCTCTAGCCTGCATCTCTTAAGTCTCTACCCTTCTTTTTCGTCGGGTCAGTCTTGTTGAGTACTGTTGTACTCAGGGTTTGTTGAACCCCTGTTGCAGGTGAGCCTCATGGGCAGGAGTGTTTTGCATCTTGCTGCATGACAGTCGTCGAGGAAAGCGACGACGAGTAAGCTGTTTAGCTCGTGGGCAGAGCTTTTTGTTTAATATTATAATCTACTGCTACTCCACTACTATTATGGTTTGTATAATTCAAACTGGTGGTTGTAAATATTCGAAACTCAGAAGTTTGTAAACTTATGTTATTGTAAGTCTTTCGCTGTTTGACTCTGTGGTATTTTATTTATATGAAACTATTATAATACTGCAATATCTCTCTACAATGATTGATCCTGCTCGGAGAATCGTGGATGATTCGGGATTTACCCGACAGACTTTTTAAGTCGTATGGAACACAGTCATGGTTATTTGGAGTCTGTTTAGACAATAATCATGCGTGTGGGCCATATGATTTAGGAGGTTCTGCCACATGGACCGGAGTCATTGCTCGTGGGACCAGGCGGAGTCGGTGCATCGTGGATCGGTCAATGGACTGCATGGACCAAAAGAAGACGCTATGGACGCGGTTCACGTGAACCTGAGTCGCTGACCGTGGACCCCAGTGTGTTCGGTGCACCGTGGACAAGGGACTGTGAGCTGAGCCCGTTGTGAATCTAGACGATGACGTGGCAGCACCAGAGCGCACAACGTGGCGAGCCAAGCCCGGCCCATGTCCAGCCCATTCGGCCCAATAACGGCCCAGTGGGGCCCACCTATCAGTTGACCGTTGACCGTTGACTGATGACGTCAGCAGTGACCGTCACCTTGGACCCCACCTGTCAGACGCCCGTTGACCCAGTCAATGCTGACGTCAGCATGACGTCATCCGCCACATCAGCTGCTGTGTTGTCTCTGTGTGGACCCGCACGTGACACATGGACCAATCCCATGATGCCACGTGTCAGCAACAGATAAATCCAGTCCTTTTCTTTTTCAGAAAATGGTTAAATCTTTGAAAAATCATAACTAATTCATACGAGCTCAGAAAATTATAATCCACATATCCAAATTTTCTATAAATTGAGCTTTACCTATTTTTACTATGTTTGAGTACATTTGGATCTTCTATCTGGCATTTGTTCTTTGTGCTAATCTATAGGGGTCGCTCCCGCGACCATTAATTCTCGGTTACAGGCTCGAGCGAGGACAAGTCTGATGACAGTGACTACCAGAAGAAGTCTGACAGCTACGTCAGTGAAGGTGCCACATCTCACCCAACCTCGTAGATCCCAATACGCATGGCAAATGTAGTATGGCTAGTGCTTTAATTTCTATTGCAATATAATGGATCGCCTGTGCTAGGATTGCATGGTAGATAATACTTGATGAGCCCTACCTTGTTGTAACCTATCACCTGCTTACTCACTGTTATGTTAGCCACTTGTTTATCTGCTATATTTTATATATATATACTTCACTCGCTTACATTTTGATGCGACGTGATGAACCCCGGGGAGGGCCTGGAGGGTGCCAGGCCTGATGTGTGTGTTGATGGATCAGATGGGCATGTGAGTTGGTGATGCTGTGTCTGGGTTTGGGGTGGAGCTTACGGCAGGGAGTAGGGTGAGGGTTGAGTTGATCGAGCCGGGATCTATGACGAGCTTATGGAGCGAGTCTTGCCGGGGAATGGATCTGGACATTCCCACAAGTAACAGTCTGTGGCGGACTAACTCAGATGTGTTGAAGAGTCCTGGGTGGAAGCCTCTGAGGGGTGGAAGCCAGGAGGAGTGTGCCGTGGTAGCACGTTAAATTGGAACCCTGATGAAGACATCCCGGTTTGGTCTCACTTATGAACTGTTGCGCTGGTATCCGGACCTTAGGAATCTCTTGCTCTCCACTCGCTTTCCATGTGGGGGAGACGGCCGAACCACTGGATAGATCGATGCCACTACGGCTAGGCGAGTAGTGTTAGGAAGGTATATGTATGGGATGGAGCTAACACCCTACCAAGACGATCATGGCACCCTCTTCGGGAGCGGGTACGTGGCATGACATCCTCTACGGGAGCGGATACATGCTCTCTTCATAGTTTCAGCGATCCAGAGCTGGATGGTAGAGTGACATCGTTCTATGGCAGTAGGCGCCGGAATCTGCCTAGGTGGTGATCAACACCGATGATGATTATCTAGTGGATTAGTAAAACCTCTGCAGAGTGTATGGTTGATCGATCGATACATATGCCGACTTGTTCGGCTATGGACCTTTCCTGTGTTTCGCATGCACCGGACTAGTGAGTGTAGTGTTCTACCTTCCCTCAGAGTGTGATTTCCGGCCGTGAGCCAGGTTAAGGGCTGCGGGCCGCTGAGATAAGCCGAGAGGGAGTTGGCTTGTCGACACGAGTCTGAGATGGTGTTGGAGGAGTTGGGATGGTCATTCAGAGATGGATGGTGATGGATGTTGTGGGCATGGGAATGTGTACAAAACCTGACTATATTATTTATATACTGAATTGCTACATAGGAAACCCCAGCTTTATAGGTTCCTTTTGATATATCCATTTTGTATTTAATTTTCACAAAGCAATGCATAGGGTGGGAGTGGCCAGTACAAATCGTACTAAAAATTTGGTTTCAGGTTCAAGGAGTGAGTACTCTTCTGGGGAGTATAGCGATTGAGGGTTTCGTGTCTACGTTCAAGTTGGATCAAAGATGATAGCTTTCGCACCTCAAGCTTTTATTTTTATGCTGCATGAACTCTAATTCCGCCAAGTGGTGATGTAATAAGTTATTGTAAATCTCTTTATTTGCACTCTTTTGTTCGATGTATAGATTATGATATTCAACTGTTATTGAGTAATGTGATTTAAATGGTCATATTACACTTTGACTCTGTGAATTTTCCTTCGCTGAAATCGAGGTCGTTTCAGAAACATTAAGTATTTTATTGAAAGTTAATTATTTGTAAAGTGGAACGACCGAACGAGTATACGTTGGACTTGTGCTCGGAGTACCGCGTGTGAGCGAGCTCACGTGGCGTTCGTACCATTGCGTATGTCCTCCTTCGATCTCCTTTGCAAGCTCACAGTCGCAGTCACAGCTGTGCTCTGTTTTCGACGTTGTATATAATGCATACTTATCATATACATATATACACCATGATATGCGTAGCATCTTCAAGAGAAGAGCTAATGGTTATCTAAAGTCAAATATAGCTATTATTAAGTAAAAAATGCCTCCAACAGACTCTTCAAGTGGTTGTCTAAATTTAGCCGTCGTCCATCCCGCGAAATTCGCTCGCTACATGTGATTCGGTCCACCTTCCTAGGCCCGTGCAAGCACCCGTCTGTGGCGGCCGTGTCGCCGGCGCCGTGTGCCAGTGTTGCGGCGTCTGCTACGAAGGGGCCTGGTCATCATCTTCGATACCCTCGGTCTGGTCGCGTCGTCCCGTGCAAGACGGTAATCGCAGGGGTCCGTCCGCAGCGCCCGTGCTAGGACATGCGTTGCGGCGCCCGTGGCTGTGTATCGCGCCCGACACCGCAGCAGCGCTGACGACAGACGTGGACAACGTCGTGCTGCCGCTCCAGGTGGTGTTGCTCGGCCATCAGCAAGATCGCCGGCGGTGTGCCCCAAGCACGCTTCTTGGCTACCCAACGGCAACGTCGACATGTGAATCTGAATATACTATATAGTAATCTACTCCCTCTGTCTTAAAAAGGATGACGTTATGAGAAACGTGTCAGTCAAACTTTCTCAACTTTAACTAGATTTATACAAAATACGTGAAACATTTATATCTCCAAATAAATTTATTAAAAAACTAGACTTAAAGATCTTTCTGATGATACTAATTACTTAGCATAAATATTTATATATTTTAATATATAATTATCGGCAATTTAAAAACGTTGACTTTTTGAAAAGCGAGAATGACGTCTATTTTAGAACGGACGGAGTAGGTGTATGTGTCAAATTTGAAAATAGAGAATGGCTAGCTTTTAACGAAACTGTTGGAGTAGCTTGGTTTACTTTGGGTAAGATCTATTTTAGACAATAACGAAATCATTAAATTTAGGATATTTTTGGCTAGTCTTTTGTTGATGCTTTAAAATCTTGGAAAACTCCCCGAATTAGCCCAGCGCGAAATAATCAATGGAGTTGTTGAGCGACAGCGCAAATTCATGCTTTTTTTCCCTCCTGATCGAGCATGCATGCGAATCCTTTCCACGTAACCACGATCCACGGTTCAACTCCTACGTGCGTACGCAGAGAGGCGTATATCTTCTGCAACAGACGTAGTACCTGCCGCAGATAAGCAACGGATCTTGTCATGCACGTATGCTTCGCGGTCCGCAGGCACAGCCACCACGCGATCGACGTCGGCTATCGAGCTAGGCAAGAAAAGAAGAGCGTACGTATCCGATCCGGGGAGTATTCGATATTTTATCCTTCAGATCAGACAGAAATCGCGGTCGCGCGTGGAGGGTGTGACGTGTCGCCGACTGCAATTCTTTGGTTTGGGTTTTGGCAAGGGGTCCGGAGCGGGATCCTCGTGAATCCACCGGCGGGACGACGGGGGCCGCGGTGCATCTCCCAACGAAAATGCCAGGCGGCGGCCAGGGCTTTCCGCCTATCCGCCCCGTGGACCCCGCCTGCTGCCCCCTGACACGGACGCGAGCCCAGAGAGAGAATGAGACGGCGCGCACCACGGGCGTGCGTGCCGATTGGCGCCTGGTTTCGGCCACAGTCGTGGGAAAAGCAGCCACGGTGCGCACTGCGTGCTCGTGCTTTATTTCGAGGTGGCCTTGGTTCGTGGTATCACAAAGGGCTCCTGCGTCAGGAACTTTTTCCGTGCCCCAAACCTCCAAGGCTTAGTACCGATTTTGTCCTTATTACCATCAAATTACTATTCCAAGCTAAGTTTATAAAGGAAAAATGATTATGATATCAAACGAACATTGTTAATTGCATTATAAATTATGTTTTCATGGTTTCTTTCTTTGAAGTGATACATGCCGATATCTTTCTATATGAACTTAGTCAAACTTTTACAAGGAAATCATAATATTATTACTTCCTTACCATATTATTTTTGCTTCAACGGACGAACATGCTACGGAAGTAGTAGTAGCAACCTCCTGCACTTCTTCTGCCTCCGATCAGCACACCGCGGAGACGTAGTGGATCGTTGTAGATGAGTGATAGACTGATAGCTCCGTTTTGTTTTTTCCCTGCTACCATCTCCTTCGGTCCAGTGTGTGACGCATATATAGGTCTGCTTTTTTGTCTTTTTGTTTGTGTGAGGTGGATTTTCAAACGCCGCGCATATGTTCTCACGGCGTGGGCAACGTACTTGGTCAGAGAGCCATGGGAGCCAAGCTATTGGTGCTACTATACGATACTAATACTGCTACTGTCCAATATATTTGTGTCTCACTAGTCAGCTGGAATGACTAGCGAAAGGGAGAGATGGACGTCCTGCAAGTCCTGTGCACGGCACGTATGTTTTCACTATGTTTTCTCCAGGTATGAAGACTACAGGAGGGATTGGATTTGCTAAGTTTGTGGCATTTTTGGCAGAATATTATTGTTTAATCAAAAAACGAACTACTTCCATATAAAAGGCACGACCCCCAAAACCACTAACCAGATTGAAAGAACAAGCCAAAAGTTTTTTATAGATGAGCAGAGACCACAGGACAGAATCGTCCACCTATCGACCGGCAGCCCGCGGCACGCCACACCTTCCAATGGAATTCTGATCAATAACATTGCACCACAAAAATATTACTCCCTCAGTTCTTAAAAAAGCATCGTTTTTTACTTCTATACATCGTGTTTGACCGTTTAATATTATTCAAATTTTTTAAATATATTATAAAATAAATAAATCAGTATTAAAGTATCTCTAATAATAAATAAATCATAACAAAATAAATAATATTTATAATTTTTATTTTAAAATAACGAAGGATGATCAAGCATGATAGATGAAAAACCTAAAACGACGCTCTTTTAAAAACTAAGGGAGTCCTCGCCAAAGATAAACCCTGGCCCTCCATGACCAGACTGTAAAACCCTGTACTGTACACACAGACCCGAACCAAAACACACACATGACACATGTGCGTGCTTCGTCGCCATATACTCTTCTATAGTAGTTTACACAAATCCTTGCGACTCCCAAGTGGCGAAGTATTTTGTGCCCAAACAGTACCGGCAGATACGATATGATCGAGACCAAATGTGATACGCGACGACACACTGAAAAAGGCAAGCACGTAATTCCAGTTCGGTTTTAATCTGTTCCTGACAGAATTCTACACCTGGTTGTTGTTGGCCGCTGCCGCCGCCGGCTCGACACGGTGCTGCGCGGACTTGAGCATGAACCCACCAACCCCGCCCTTGTCGCCGGGTTCCTCGTCGTGGTAGACGTACGCGAAGCCGCCGTGCCGGGTGAGGTCCATGCCGGACATCTCGTCGTCGGCCGAGATGCGGAGCAGGTCCAGCTTCTTGAGCGCGTAGAAGAGCGGGCCCATGGTGCAGCTCACCCACCCGGCGATCACCAGGATCTGGATGATCTGCGCGGCGAGGAGCCTCCCGCCGCCGCCCATGAACAGCCCGTAGGGCCTCCCGGCGCCGTAGATCTCCTCCACGTACTTTTGGGACGCGAAGAGGCCCGTGAAGAGGACGCCCCAGGCGCCGCACCCGCCGTGCAGCTGCGCGGCCTCCAGCGGGTCGTCGAACTTGAGGCGCGCGGCGAGGGCGTTGGCGCCGATGAGCACCCACGCGGACACGAAGCCGCAGATGACGGCCGCCCACGGCTCCACCACGCTGCACCCGGCCGTGACGGCCGCGAACCCGCCCAGGAGGCCGTTGCAGACGTCCACCACGTTCCAGTGGCCCGTCTGGAGCCGCTTCCCGAACAGCGTGGTGAGCGCAGCGACGCTGCCGGCGAGGGTGGTGGTGACGGCGGTGCGGCCCACGGCCGACCACTGCCCGTGGACGCCGCTCCCCGCGGGGCCGTACGACTTGAGGATGGTGGTGAAGGAGCCCGGGTTGAAGCCGTACCAGCCGAACCACAGCAGGAAGGTGCCGAGCACCACGAGCGACGCGCTGTGGCCCTTGAGCGCCACGGAGCGGCCGGCGTGGTCGAAGCGGCCGATGCGGGGGCCCTCGATGAGCGCGCCCCAGAGCCCCGCGATGCCGCCGACCATGTGGACGACGCCGGAGCCCGCGAAGTCGATGACCCCGGACCCGAAGAGCAGCGGGCCGGAGGTGCGGCCGGCGGCGGCCCAGCCGTCGGCGGACCAGAACCAGTGCGACACCACGGGGTACACGAACCCCGTGAGGAACGCCGAGTAGATGAGGTAGGCCACGAACTGGGTCCGCTCGGCGATGGAGCCCGACGTGATGCCCGCGGCGGCGATGGCGAAGGCCCACTGGTAGAGGAAGAAGTCGTAGTCGAAGCCGGTCCTGGGCAGGTGCTGGAGGCCGAAGAACTGCTTCCCGATGAAGCCGTTGGAGGGCGTGCCGAAGGCGAAGGCGAAGCCGAAGAGGTAGTAGAAGAGCGCCCCGGCCGCGGCGTCCAGCACGTTGGTGAGCATGATGTTCATGGTGTTCTTGGCGCGGACGGAGCCCGCGCAGAGCATGGCGAAGCCGAGCTGCATGGCGAAGACGAGGTACGCCGAGAAGAGCAGGTACGTGGCGTCCACGGCCGAGGCCGTGTCGGCGAACTGGCCGCACAGGTAGTCCGTGGCGTTCGCCGCCGCTGGGCCAAGCAGCGGCGCCAGGTCCGCCGCGCACGTCGACATCTTGGTTCTTGGGTTCGCTCTCTCTCTGTCCCTCCGGCGTGCGTGGCGTAAGAGAGGTATGGAGGGACGCGATGGGATTGGGAGGGTGTGGCGTGGGATGTCAGGATGGGGACAAACAGGCATTGGCGTCGATCGGATGGATTTATAGGAGGTGGGTGGGTGGCGGGCGGGGGCGGCCGGGCAGCCGCCGGGCGTGTCGTTCCAGCGCTGGAGTCTGGAGAATAGATGCCGAGCACATTGCGGTTTTGATTCGGGGAAAACAAACAGATCAGCTTCTATTTTGTGAGATGGGAAAACAGGGGAGAGGGGTTTTGGGGCCCGCTGGCAGTGAATCTTCCTCCCGGGTACCGTGGTGGCCAGGATCTCCGGGCCGCTGCGGAATCTGGAGATCCAGCTGGACCCGCGCTGTCTCACTGCGCGGTGCCCTCGCATCCGGGTACAATGGAGTACATTGCTCCTGTACGACGTGTTTGTTTAGGTGCCAAGTCGGCATTGGCTCCAACAGTCCAACCTCTAAACTATTTTTTTTGTTGTTTTCTGCCTCTCCAAATCTCCACGATGCCGTTTAAGATGTCCTTTTGTTTTCGGTATATCTTGTTATGGAGCGGTTTCGTGGCTACCAATCAACCTACAGCACAAGGCCAAAGACCCATCGTGAATGTTTCGGAGGACTGTGTGCTCAAATTTCAGTTATTATTATGTTCATGTCTGTGTCTTGCTCGGCAGTCGGCACCATGCCTCGCACAACTGGTGAGTTTCTCAGCCCCCTCGGCCTCTAAGACTCTACCATGGCATACCACTTGCTGAACCATTTTACCGCTGTGCGAGACTAGCACTGTGCATCAATCATATGGAATCACTGTAGAGCGATGTCAACGGGCAAGATCCAAATTGGCGACGTCATGGAAGAGGACTTTTGTAGGGGCAAAAAAAGAGAAACGAATACCAGTATGCCAAGAAACGAAACCTGCGAGCTCAGATAAACTTCTGTTTCCGCTGGAGTTCCTTTAGCCCCGGTACTGTACATTAGATTAGAGAGCTCAACGGCACCACGTTCGTGGTGAACGTGAAGTCAAAAGGAAAACCACACGCCGCGACAGCGACGACCAAGAAGAACCTCTAAACAAAGGATCCCGAGCCGGAAGACAAGCAACTCCTCTGCGGAGACCCGACGCAGTTGGATTGCAGCGATCGCCATCGCTCGATCACCCACCCTATCCAGGCCCGACTTGTTTATCACCCGCTAGCTGACGCCGCCAAATGGCCTGCGATCACTAGACGAATCGCCGCGTTCAGAGGCAGCAAATTATCCAGGTATCCGCGAGTGGAACTTGTGGCGGCGAATATTCAGAGCAAAACTGTACCCACCTGTCGCATCTGCGGAAGCCAAATTCCACTTCGCGTTCTCGGTCATTTGCTGATGCTGACCCTGAGCGGGGTGTGACAATGTTGCTTCTCGGCCCTGAAGAGCTGTTTTTGCTCTCGGCATCTCTGACCCTGGGCCTGGTTTCATTAATTGATGACAGTGTTTCTGTATTAAGAACTAGTTAGACTAACAATTTATTTCTCTGGTTGAGAGTTCCTCTTGCAGTTGGCCTTCACATGGATTCGCCAGAGCCTGTTTTGTGTAGCTGTTCATCCTCTCCCCAGACAGACAGCGCGTCATATGTGAGCAAGATGTGTATTTTCTACTCGGTACAGGGAATACATTCCTGCAAGCATGTTGTCATGTCTACATGCCATTGTGTGATCCCTAGATTGTTAATACCATTGACATTGGACATGTTTGCCTACCATTAGGAATTTCGGATCCCATGGGCTGACAACTGCGCATTGACTGGAATCTAACTGGATACAGGTAAATTTGTATGTCCTTAATATAGTCGATTGATGATCTGAACGAAGTTTGACTTTAGGGCCAAAACTCAAAACTCAGTATCTTGCACTCTTCTGTCTCCAAGCATCATTGGTGCCTTGGTGGCACTTTGGTTCTGATTTCTGAAAATAGATATTAGGTAGCCATCGGCAGCCTTATCCAGTTGAGCATTCAGAGTGATTGACTGAAGAAAGAGAGTGCCTTGAAACACTTACAGATGCAACTGATCAAGCCTTTATCAAGAGATTAGTGCTCCTTGGTGATGAATCCCATTATACCTGCTCTCTGGGAGTACTACTGCAATGTGCAAGCATTCATCTCATCTGCTTGAATTGCACTCTGCACTCTGCATGGCCGGTCGATTTCTTGTTCTGTCTGGCACTGAATGATTGTGAGTAGTTAGCACATGCTTGTCAAAAACACTCACCAGTATCCACCAATCCGCATCATATAAATATTATGTCATTTATGACCAAAAGAAAATCCTGTGAATGATGATCTGCAACTTGGAGGTTCGACTTCGCCAAGTTTGATTTCTTAATTATTATAACCTGATGCTGATGCTGATGCTGTGGCTGTGAAAGGTGCTAGTATGATAACCAGATGATGATGCAAAGTCCACCTTGGCTTCCTGGGTATAGTATTGATCACAACACTTGGCACTGAACAAATGATCAATTGTGATTTTTTTTTAATGAATTCATTTGAGATTCTTGACAAAATAGATTTATGATGAGATGCAGTAGGATACGGATACTACCTAGGAAAGCACATTTTAAAGTTCTCAACTAGTATCTTCTCGATCGGTGATATCAAATTTGGTAGTAGATTCGTTGCAAAAGAATATTCATGCTTGAGCTGGTATTTCCATCTGGAGCCATGTCGCTGTGTAGCTGCCGAAATAGCTGCTGAAATACTAATATAGATGGTAGATTCAGCTAAAGAGGGACAACATCGGTTCTACTCCATATTATAACAGTAAGATGCAAAGTCAGCTCCTGCTACATAGCCATGTATCTAGCTTGTGTTGCGCATGGCCTTCTTCATCTGATGGCATGCTGATGTATCCTTAACGGTGACAAACTTCATCTCTCGAATACCTTTTGCTCGATACTACAGTCACCTGCATCATCCTCTATATCCCGTAAGCAAATCTAGCAGCTGGATCAGTATACACAATCTGGCTATCTGGTCACAAGTACGGTATTCAACATGGTGAGTGGTGCACGGTTATTCCCAGATGCGTCTCACTTCTGCAGCCCGTGGGCAATTAGCAGACCTGACCAATGGAGCATGGAAGCGTACATAATTTCACTGTTGTCGTGTTTGGGTTTGTTTTTTTGCAAGTTGGCATGGATACTCCGTCAGACCAAAGAGCTGGCTTTGTGACGGGAGTAATGGCTCAAGATTGGATCGCCACTGCACCGCTTCAGTGCTGATATTTGTTAGCCGAGAAAGGGAGGGGCAAGTTTTTTGCAAAAAAAAGAAAAAAAAAGGGGGGGGAGGGACCTTGATAGCGAGCCTCAACTGCAGAGTCTTCGAATGGACTTGCGACAAGTGAAGGCCCATCAAAATGGACTTCTATTGGTTCCTTTGGTCAGTGTTCTAATGGGTCTTCTGGGCTTTCTTTTTTTATCATGTTATTCTGGTGGGCTTTCTAACAATGAAAGTTTTGGTCAGATAACAGGCCCACCTGGAAGCTGGAACTGGAATACCTCTGATGATCGCCTCTGCCTTCTCCATTTCAGATTTTCAGCTCAGCAGTATAATGTCCTGCTGCACCGACAACACTCCGCTCGCCATGCGCCGTACGAGGAACGTCGGGAGTCACGGGCGCGACACGGCGACAGAAGTGTGAACTGCGAGACGGTCAAGTCGCGAGGACCATCGCTTTCCGCTGGACGGGACAGGGACTTGCCCTATCAGCAAGGGATAGCATCGTCGTCGTCGTCATCCACAGTCCAATTCCTCTTTCATTCACACACCCCAACGCCGGGAGCGTAGGCCCGTAGCCACTGAAATCGAAAGTGAATCGAGGACTGGGGCGGATAGGAGGAAAGGGGGAGCGCAATACCAAAAGCAAACCGCGAGTGAGCATCAGTCCATCATTAAGCTCAAAGCAGGCACCAGCACCACTGCTAGTGAGCGACGTTGTCACCCCACAGATGTCACAACACTAAAGACAGGGCCGCCTTTGGACCTGCCTTTAGCCCATAGATCAATTAATTAACCGGTAAACTGGCGGTCAAGGAACGAAAGCATCCAATCAACAACATCATCTCTTCCCCTCTCTTTTTTTTCCTGAAAGAACATCATCTTTGCACTACTGCCACTCGATCTCATATATTGTTATGTAACTGTACTAGTACTAGTAAATAGTAATATATTACATTACATTAGTCGTATAGTGTAGTATATTATTAATTACTAGCTATCAACTGAGGAAATAGCCATCAGGTTCTGTGTTAACTCACAACTTATGAGTCCTGAAAGAGAAAACTAATGGCTACCAGCCTACCACACACACATCCTTTGCTAGCTAAATCATGGTCGTCGCAGAGGTTTACAGATCACACGTCAGCATAGGAATCCGATCGAGGCGTCAGACAAAAAGAAGAGACAAAATTAGAACAAGAAGAGGCTAATATATGGTTTAGGAGGGGTCGAAGTTGTAGTGCTTGTCGACGCCGACGACGACGTCCCAGGTGCAGCTGAGGCCCTTGGGGAAGACGACGAGGTCGCCGGCGCCGAACTCCACGCTCTCGCGGGAGCCCTTCACGGCGGCCC
Organism: Bothriochloa decipiens; assembly: GCA_023333625.1. Taxonomy (NCBI): domain Eukaryota; kingdom Viridiplantae; phylum Streptophyta; class Magnoliopsida; order Poales; family Poaceae; genus Bothriochloa; species Bothriochloa decipiens. The sequence goes on along the minus strand of CM041640.1, from coordinate 18,879,071 downwards.
GCACCCTGCCCTTCACGAGGTAGCACGTCAGCGCCGCGTCGAACTTGAGCGGGAACCTCCCCGGCGGACAGCCCCATCTTCACATATATATGTGTACGCCACGCAGGATCGATCGATCAGAGGCAAAAAAAAAAAAAAAGTTAGGTACGGAACGAACGAACATGTCGCATAATTAGAGACCAACGAGAGAGGAGGGAAGAAAGCTTTGAATTATTATTTACTTGGGCCAGGATTTGACGCCGAGTTGAAGCAAACGCGCCTCCGGCGGGTTCTTCTCGACGGTGATGGAGAGGCCGGGGGGCCTTGCTGCCTCCATGGTGTCTGGGCTTGTTGAAGCCGTCCCTATGAACACCTCTTTGACTACAAAGATATAGAAGTAGGCCGGAGCAGAAGGCAGGTTGAAGTGGACAGTGGTGTGTGTTGCCCCTCGTATACTAGCCGGCCGGCAATAGCCAGAGGCGGCTAGAGCTAGCCTAGCTACCAGAATATAAAGGGAGTTGCAACCAGTTGGGTCGCTTGGATATGGAGAAGCGCCGAGCGCATTTGGGTCTTATTTATTTTTCAGATTTTGCGTCCAAATTTACTATGTAAAAAAAAAATTTCATCACATCAAAATACCAACACATGCATGGGGTACTAAATATAGATAAAATCAAAAACTAATTGTACAGTTTGGTTGTACTTTATAAGACGAACGTTTCGAGCCTAATTAGTTAATATTTAGATAATTTTTATCAATTACAAACGAATGCTATAGTGCGCTACAGTGCCAGAACAGAAATTCGATCATCCCCAAATTAGAAAACTAAATGAGGCCTTGGAATTGAAGCTGAGGAAGGACTCTGTCATACTCATACGGAGGGAGGCACGAATCTCTTCATTACGTGCCCTTTACTACATCATCATTTTGTTTGCTTTCCTGTACACCGAGCAGTGAGCACTCCCTCTTCCTCCGTCTGGTTCACATCCACATGCTCGGTGCGCGAGTGAGGCGGTGTACCACATTAGTTTCTTCAACGCAGGGACGTAGTGTACTGCCTTAGACTCCACGCTGGCACCAAACGTCGCCTCGAATAGAGTTGTAGCCTCGGAGTGTACAGATACAGAGTGTCCTATAGAAGAAATAGTGGTCTCTTCGGAAACAAATTAGGCGAGAACCATCCACACGTAGCATTGTAAGGATCACGTGCATGACATGTGGACTATAAACTCAGTTTCAATGGAGGTTTCATAGAATTTCATAGAATTTCATACATGAGAGTAAAGAGAGTTTTATGAGAATAAAACTCTTTTATGTTGTTTCCAAAATATAACGTGCTGAAAACTACGACATGAAATCTCTCATTGCTGAGACCAGCCTAATTAAACACACCAAGAGAGAATTAAAGTATGCCCACAACGCAGCAGCACAATCCGCACAAGATCCGTGTAGGGACCGTCCTTACACGATTTTTTCCCGTCTAGTTAGTGAAAAAGAGGGAGTGTGGTCCTAGAGAAAAAAATAGAGCAATAGAAGAGATATAATAGTGTGGTCCTAGAGAAAAAAATAGAGCAATAGAAGAGATATAATAGGATGGTAAAAGAAAAGGCAAGGTTGTCTGCTATGGGAGTATGGTAGCTAGAGAGCACAACTTTGTACCTGCACATGTCCTTATTAACCAGAGGCTAAGAAGGTACTCCCTTAGTTAGAGCTGTCCTAAGATGTGTTACTTTTATTTCATTTTAGCTCGCAAAAGAAGCAGCGCAGACTCATCTTTGAACTCTCTTTTGGAGGCTTGAATTGAAGGTTGGATTTGACTGAAAATCAGTCCATTTCTTACTTTTCAAATTGTCCAACACATGATTATTATAATCTCTATGAGAAAGACACTTGAAACTATTTTGTGAACAACTCTTTCTAAGAAAATCCATTGGACCGTTTTCGTTCAAACAACACCTAGAACGAGGTGTTTAGTTTTTCTTAAAAGGGACCACGTACTATGCGCTGCTGCAGGTGCTCTTTGTATATCGGTCTTACCACTAGTGTACATAATCACGGTACGGTTGAACAACCAACACATAAAATGGATTGTATTTTTAAGTTGTCTTAAGGTAATCCAATTACTATTTTTAACTTTTTGCAGTTAAATAGTTTCAATGCTAAAACTCTACATCAACCTAGTCACATGTACCGCTCATATGGAGGTCATTTGACTCAGTGCCCACGCTTACTCTGTAACCATGGTCCATTAACGATGTTTGCTTACCTGCAGTTTTTTGCTACTAATTATATACGATGTTTGTTGTAAAAAAAAACTTATGCATGCATGCACATTAGTTGACATTTTTTAGTCTAATTACCTCGCGTCGAATTAACGAGGATGAATGGAACAAATGACATTTTTTTCTAATTCTGGCACTCTTTTATGTAAAAATAAACTAATTTCTAAAAGTTTTACACAGTTGATATGAAGTAAATTTCCGCAAAGAAAATTACTGCTTTCGAAAGAGAGGCTTTGACGCTAAAACAATATGATATCATTATTAGAACACATTTTGAATACTGCTTTTTTTATACGAGATAGTCCGGACCACGTGCACCGTCCCCAGTACGCCCGTCAGGCTTGCCACGCCACCGAAAGCCGGTCAGTTATTCCTCGGCTAGTAGATCGCCGTTGGCGTCAGCGGCAACCCCCTATTCTGCCCCTCGCCTACCCCATCAATTGCACGCACGGCACTATTGACGCAGCAGATCCGCAATTCCGCGGCCGGCGCAGACGAACCCGGCGTCACGGCGAGACAGTTCGGGTAGAAGAGTACCCTGTGGGCCCGGCCCCCGGCCATCAGCGGGTCCCACTCGCCTCCTGCCTTCTCTTCTCGTGCTCCGCCGACCCATTTGACGCGACAAGACCAGCTCCCCCACCTCTCTGTGCTTATACCTCATTTAAGCGCACGGCCGTTTCATCACCCGAGACTCCGAAAGCCTTCTGTTCTGTTCCTTTTCCCCACACCCTTTATGCTTCCGCTCGAAGCTTCCCCCATGGGCGGCGGCGAGGACGAGGTTGGTAGCTCGGGCTCGAGCACCGGCGCGGCCGCGGGCGAACCCAAGGATCCGAGAACGATCGCTCGCAAGTAAGCGCCCCTTCCTATCCTTCTTCTGATCTGTTTTTAAGATTTTCGCGCAGAGGGCCGGGCGGCCGGCTGGCATACGGAGGAGTTGTATGCGCTGTTTCTGTGGTAGTGGTGGGTTTTTTTTTTTCGTTCATTTCTCGTGCGAGACCGTCGATTCGTTGTGTGTATTTCTCATCTGTCGGGAGTTCCTGAAGGTTTTAGACGGGTTTTGAGACACGATTGTTATTTATTTTGTAATTCGTGTCATTGAACTTACTTTTCACGCCTTGTGATGCTGCTGCTTTCGGTTTTCCACATTTTTTAGATTGTTTGATAGAAGCGTTTCGCGAGAATGTTTAAGTTTTCGCATAAATTGCGATTTGGATGGCGGAGCCAGGATATTCTCCATCAGGATGTCGGTATTCCGAGAACAATTTTCACCAAAACAGCAAGAGCTAAAAGCACTCGTAGAATTACACATTTTAGTAATACCCAATACAAATTTATTTTGTCACAGAAAATATGGGTATTCCAAGGAATACCTAAGAAAATACGCCTGCTGCCGCTCCCCTTGCCAGGTTGCAGCTATGGATGTTTAATGCTCCCTGTTACGAAGATCGAGAACGTGATAGCTCTTTTAACCTCTAGGATTCGGTCCTGTTGATCGCCTGCTCGACATTAAAGCATGTGTGATCCTTAACCTGTCTGCGCAATTACTTTATGGCAATGCAGCACCCCAGATACGTGTCAATGCATAAATGAACAAGTAATAACTATTCGAGATGTCGTGGTGATTGTGCCTTGTAGTCATCATTCCTACTATTACTACTTTGTGGCAAATGGTGGGCAGCTTTTTAATTGTTGCATGTAGCAGAAGCAGAGTGAGACCCTAAGTGTTTTTTTTTTACTAAAATATTGTGAGACAAATTAGTGTCACTCTGCTGCATTACCTTAGCTTTTGTTAATCAAGGATTTCCTCTGTTCCCTCCAAATAATACTGGGTGTATTACCTTAGCTTTTGTTAATCAAGGATCTCCTCTGTTTCCTTCAAATAATACTGGGAGTATGGAAGAAACACTAATGGTTTGCTAGCTTTTGGTATTTAGATATCAGCTAGATCTTTGCAAGAGGGCAGTCGATGAGAACATCGTGGTGTACCTTGGAACGGGTTGTGGGAAGACACACATTGCCGTGTTACTCATGTATGAGCTTGGACACCTCATCCGCAAACCCAGCCGCGAGGTCTGCGTATTCCTCGCACCGACCATACCCCTTGTCCGTCAGGTAGAGTATCTTCCTGCTCTTCTCACTATATCTATATTCTTTTGTTTGGTGGGGATGAAGTCATGCTATCAAATGAGTACACCCTCATTTGTTTATGGGTGTTTGTGGCCACAACTTTTTGATACCAGGTGCACCTTTACATGCTTAGTCAGTGCTCTTTTTCTGTATTTGTATTTTGTAGCAAGCAATGGTGATTGCGGATTCCACTAATTTTAAAGTTCAACGTTACTATGGAAGTGGTAAAAACTCTAGAGATCACCAGGCATGGGAGAAAGAGATGGGAAAATATGAGGTATGGTTTGCTCTATGTTCTTTTTGCTGGCAGCTGCCAAATGACCACTGATAGTCCTGTTTTGAATATTTTTGTGTTGTGGAGAAAAAAATCAGAAGGAGATGTGTTTAGCCTGTGATCATTTTTGAAACAGTGTTCTGACTTTGAGTAAAATGAATAATCAAGAGTTGTATCAGCACACACCTTTGGCAAACCTAATCTATTTATATCAACTTTTGCTTGCAACTTTGGGCAAACATAATCTATCTGTAACATCATTGTTTCTTGCACATAAATTTTGTCTTCCTAACTTGTGCTACTTTGTCTGCTGCTTCAGGTCCTTGTAATGACTCCCCAAATATTGTTGCACAATTTGCGGCATTGTTTCATCAAGATGGACTTAATTGCACTTTTGATATTTGATGAATGCCATCATGCACAAGCACAAAAAAGGCATCCATATGCACAAATCATGAAGGTAACTGCTCGCTGTACAATTTCAATGCTTGTACTATCATCTGTTGCAATCTCTGGAAATTGATATTCAGGTCACAGCTGTACCTTTGCAAAAATTAATTCTTCATTTCTGTTGAATTTATCTTGATGTCATGAAGTGTGTTCCTATGCAGTAACTTGCCAAAAAAAAAAAGAAAAAAAAGAGAGAGATTAACACTGTAGATATTTTCGGTACAAAATATGTTGGCGGGTAATTTCAGTCTCTAGACTTCTAGAAGTGTGGAACAGATTGGATGTAAAACCTTTTTTTGATGATGATGAATTTTCCTATATATTTTCAGTTTCAAACAGTATGTGGAATACATACGCCTGTGCTTTTACCAATATAATGTGCGCAAAGGATTCTCAGATTTCTATAATGGTTCCATTGACATCCTAAGATACAGATTATCACTATACATATATGAGTATTTAAAATTTATTTGAAACTATATCTGACATTCATATCTGTTTCTTAAAAAAACAATTGCTAATTCTTCACAACCATATACTTCTCAATATCTGACATAACATCTGTCTAGATACATAGCAAATTCGATGTACCAACAAAGTCAAAGCAACCTATAATTTAGAATGGAGGGAGTAGATGCTAAATCTTCATAACCATATGTTGGGTGAAAAATCACACAAACGTCAAGTTGAACACAAACATAGGTAGAACTAGGCGGCACTGTCAATAAAAAGAAAATAGGCACCTGAATTCAAGTTGAAGACGACTCGAAAACCCAGGCGTGGGGTGCCCAGCTGCACCTCCCATCAACTGAGCTAGAGTATGCTATAGCCATTTACTTTGTTATGGATGGTAGATGCACCAGATATGATTCATTATCACATGGCGCATCATCTTTTATGTCTTTTGCTGTTCTTATACACATGTCACTGTACTCTTCATGATGCATGGTATTGTTCCATTGAACGACAACCTGGTGATGACCTAGAGCTATTTGTTTCCTTCTTTTCCTCTCAATGTTTAATTGAACACATGATAATGTTATGCAGTTATGAGGGTTTGATCAGGTAGTTAGAACGATGAATTGATGAATCCATTGCTTTGAATCAATTGAACATATGCAGTAGTTGTACTATACCTCTTAAATAATACTCTTTTAGAAAGTTACATGAACTGCGGACTTCTTTGTCTTAAAATATTTATAACTATATTTCAGGAATTCTACAATAACTCTGATAAACATCCTCGTGTTTTTGGCATGACCGCTTCACCGATTATTGGAAAAGGTAATGGTGTTTTTACATAAATGTTTTATTCCTCAGCAATGGTCTTATCTTATCCTGCTAGCAACTGTATTAACTTAATTTCCATCTTTCTCATATTTCAAAATTATGTTGGATTCAGAATATAATCTTGCCCTTTTCTCATTTGGTTAGTGCTTGAATCTTATTTTCTTTCCCTTTATGGCTAGCTTTCAAATTATGCAGTCGATTTTCATGCCTTCGTGCAATCTGTACCATTGTTTGATGGGTAATCTGTTAAATGGCCAACATTTAGTATACAGAATGAGATTACTAGCTTTTTATGATAGTGTAACATATTGTTTATGTTTATAAAGAAAATGAGACCGATCTAGAAGGAAGTAGGGGGATTTGCATTAAGAAGAAATTGGCATCCAAATTCAAGTTGAAGAGAACTTGAATCTAGGTGGTGGAGGTATTCTTTTCCAATCCACAACTCATAAGGTTTTGCATGAAAGCAAGGATAATATACCAAATTGTTAATTGATCAATCAATTGAAATATGATAGGGAGGGATGATCTCTTTTACTTTTGAGGACTTTGCGGTGATTTGCTTAACCGTATTACAAAACTAGGAGTATAGCAAGAAAGCAAATTGGATAGAAACATACTAGAGGGCAATCCTAGGAGAGGAGAAGAGTTATTAGAGTGGAATAAGATTGACACCTGTTTCTCATCCTTTTATGCCAAACCATTGTGAGTACCAAAAGCTCAAAGTACAGTGACTAAGGATACAGTAGTCGTATTACACCATTATTTTGTTGCAGCCGAACTATTCTTTGGATTGAAATTATATAGGTATCTAGAGACACAAAATAGTGGTCAAACTAACACAAACAGATGAAATGTAGTGTGTTACCTACCAATATGTTATTCTTCCTCTAAAGTTGTATCGTCCAATTTAGCTATATTTCTTCCCCATGGATGGCTAATTATCATTCCTATGCTTCCCATGACAGGTGGTTCTAACAAGCTTACCTACACTAAATGTATCAACAGTCTTGAGGAATTACTTAATGCAAAGGTACATACCACTACTGTTCTCCATAAATCTGCTTGGTTTAAGATGATTTTGACAGTTTGATTTGTAAACTTGTACTCTCATGGTGTATAGGTTTGTTCAGTTGATAATGTAGAACTTGAAAGTGTGATTGCTTCTCCTAAGATTGAAGTGTACTTTTATGGTCCAGTTGGTCACTCTAACTTGACTACAACTTACATCAAAGAGCTTGATGGCTATAAGTCTCAGGTGATTTTTTTTAATTACACAGGATTTATCTTTGGTCCAGTTAACATGAGCTTTTGGGTTCTTTTCGGTTTTCTGTGCCTTTCAACAGCTTCTAATGTGCTTTGAACAGTCTGAATACATGTTAAGAGAGAGTGCATGCAATTTCAAGGAGTCGCAGAAGAAACTGAAGTCCTTATGGAGGTTGCATGAAAATTTGATTTTCTGTTTGCAAGAAGTTGGTCTCTTTGGAGCTCTCCAAGTGAGTTTGCATAGTTTGTTCAACCAGCATTTAAATCTTTACAATCTCTACTCCATTGAATTCCTTCTTCACTGTTCCTCACTTCCTTGTATTTTGACAGCAGTAGAATGTAGAACTGTTGTACTGTATGTCTGTAACAGCCAGTAGCTTGTTTAAAGCTACCCAGTGTTTTCTTGTATACGTGATTTTCTATTGTTATTGTTGTGTTAATAAACTGACTATAATGTGTGTTTTTTTTTTTGCATCTTTGAGTGTCATTTGTGGTCATTTTCACTAGACAAAACTCTTCAATATGAAATGTTTGAAGGCTTACTGATCCCAAATAGCTTACATCCTTGCAAGATCTTTTTTAATTACATTTACTTTGGTGTGCTTGGGTATTGCTTTTTTCTTCATCATAAGTAATAAATATAAGATTCACTGCACTCAGAAGGAGAGGCTTGAAAAGGTGACAGGCCCAAATATTTCCCCCAAAACTTACCACAACGAATAGATGGATGGTGGTTTGTTTTTATTAAAAAATCTTGGATCCCCTCCATGTTGGCCTATTTAATTGCGATGAAACCTTGACATGCCACAGTTTGACATATGTGTTCTGCTTAATGCCACAGTTATGGCTTACCACACAGTCTTAGCCCCATGCCATACATGTCATTTATTTTTATGGCAAGCTAGTCACTATTCCCCACTTGTGGCATCCATTTCAACTGACAGAGTTTTTTTTTTCAGCACAACACAGTTTGCCTAATGGCAAAATTAGGTGTGAACTTGACATGTATGTGATATTATTTGTTTGTATTGCAGGCTGCAAGGACCTCTCTCTCTCCCAGTAGTGTTAGTCCAGATGGAAAAGGGATTGACATTACTGACTATGTAAACAAAGCAACGTCTCTTCTAAGCCGTGGCATCTTAGAAGGTGAACCACCTCCTTGTACACTTTGCTGGTGTTTTGAATATGTTATTCAACAAGCTGATCTTCATATGTCATACATATTATAGTTTATAGTGGACCTTTTGGAGTTACTTTTTGTTGGAAATAGTTGGAAAAGACATAAGTTTTTTATATTATCAATTAAAAAATCTGACAGCTTTGTGTTTAAGGTGCAGATGCTGATTCATTTGACCTAGAGACAATAGAAGAACCTTTCTTCTCAAAAAAAGTTGCAGCTCTTATTGACGTTCTATCGAGATACAGGTAAGCATGATCACTTGTGCTAATATCATTTTTTTTTCAGGAACATACCTTTGATTTTCAATCGTGTACTTAAGGCATTATAAGCTACAATCCTGCCTGGTGCCTGAGTTTGGTCTCACTGCCACCACAATTTTTCAATCAAATATGATACCAGTTGTGTATATAATTATACAATCCATACCTTTGCCTTCCATTGAAAATCTCATAACTGTACAGACTACAGGTAATAGCCTGCTAGCTTAATGTAATTGGTTGGCCCCAGGATCAATCTTATAGTACATAAACAAGCAGTTAGAAATTTTATAGACTATGCTTGAGCCTAAAATGACTAAAATATGAATTCATAGTCTTCATCAAGTTAGATGTACAGCTCTCCCTTTAAGGAAACTTAGCTTCATATGCATCCACAGGAGATTTGTAGATACCCAGCTGGCTAAGCAAGCTAATATATAGTTGTGAACAAATATGAAGGTATTCAGAATGTTGGGGCCCAACCTACAGGGAATAAATGTCAGGATCTAAGATTTTGCACAATTGAAAGGTCTACAGCTGATTTCTGGGATTTCATATAGAAAATGGTGCTGACAACATGATTGTTAAGTTCACTATGAATTGACAGAAAGACTAGTTATGCCATGGATTGGAAACATCAACACAACTTCATTATCTGAAAACACCTCATACACATTATAATTCATAGCTTAACCAATTTGGTGTGAGTTGGGATAACAAGGGCCTTACTACTTTACACAACCTGTGGTCTCTGCTGAGAGATGACAATACCTCTCATAATATGCACCTAGCCAGGGGGATGACAATACCTCTCATAGTATGCACCTAGCCAGAGGGAAGGCGAATCGACTGTTGTTTCCATAGGATCTACATCGATCTTTTATCCCACATAACATCTAGGAGCCTAGGATGGCCATTGGAGACTTCGGCACGAGTTTGAATTTTATACTTGCAGACATCCTAACCAGTGATTGTTAGAGTATAAGTATATTAGGCCCATGAGGCTAGGCCCATGAGGCCCATGTATGACACTATATAGCTACCCTTCTAGGTTAGCCAAAATTAATTCAATCACTCATTCTAACATGGTATCAAGCTAGGGTTTTCTTCTTCTCTTCCTCCCTTCCCTTCATTTTCTTCCAGCCGCCGCCGGCGTCGCCACTATGGCCGGCCGGCCACCTCCTACCCCTTCTCCCTTCCCCCCCTCTCTCCTACGCATCATGGGCGCAGGCAGCAGCAGCAGGCGCCGGGCGGCCTCTTCCCCGCGCTCTCCTTGTGGCGGCGCACGGCGCGGGCGGCGGCGCAGCGCCCGGCGTGGGCGGCCCGGCCCCCGGCGCGGCGCACGGCGCGGGCGGCCTTGCTGCGGCTGCCGCCGACGCGACCCCCGGCGCGGGCGCGACCGGTACTTCCGCCGCTGGTGCGACCGGAACTTCCGCCGCCGGCGGCGCGATGCCCGGCCCAGGCGCGGGCGGCGCGGACGCTGTGGTGGCCACCGTTGCCGATGCTGGGCTGGGTTTCCACTTCCCCGCCCCGCCACCTCACATCCACGCCGCGGGCACCGACTCCGCACTCGCTGCCGCCCTCGTCGCGGCCCGGGCGGTTGCCGCCGAAGGTTAGGCACGTCTGCGGGCCGCAGCCCTCACTTGGGAGCGCGAGCGCGCGGCGGCCGATGCGCTAGCCCGCCAGATCGCCAAGGCGGAGCAGCTTCTCGTCCTCCCTGCCTCGTACGACGCTGGGGCCACCTCCTCCGGCACACCGGGCCACCGCGTGTTCCACACCGCGGTCCTCTGGCACGACCCGGCTGACCCGCTCGTGGCGCAGCTCCACTACCAGGCCGGGAGTGTCCAGAACATCCGGCTCCTCGTCCCGGTCGTCCTCGAGCCTGAGTCTCCTTCCTACGCCCGGTGGCGGGACCTGGTTCTCCTCACCCTCCGCCGCTACGCCCTCGACGACCACGTTCTCGCCGACGCCCCGGTTGCGGTCCAGACACCAGCATGGTACCGTCTCGACAGTATCATGCTCTCCTGTATCATCGGGACGATCTCCCTCGACCTGCACGACCTCGTCCGCAACTCCGTCGACGCTCGCCGGGCCTGGCTCGCCCTCGAGGGCCAGTTTCTGGGCAACGCCGAGGCACGGGCTCTGCGTCTCGATGCGAACTTCCGTACCTTTGTCTAGGGCGACCTCTCCGTCAGCGAGTTCTGCCGCCGGATGAAGGGCATGGCCGACTCCCTCGGTGACCTTGGCTGGCCCGTGGAGGACCGCATCCTGGTCCTCAACGTCCTCTGCGGGCTCAGTGACCGCTACGCGCACCTCCGCACGTGGATCACCCGGCAGCGGCCCTTCCCCACCTTCCTGCAGGTACGTGACGACCTTGTCATGGAGGAGCTCACTCAGGGCATCCAGCCCGGGTCCACCTCTGCACCGGGTTCCTCGTCTTCCTCGGCTGCACTTGCGGCTACTCCTCCGCCGCGTCCGTCTGCTCCGTCGCCGTCGTCTCGTCTTGGTCCTCCCCCCGGGGGTGGGGGGGCCGTGATGGCCGCCGTCTTCGCGAAGGAGGGCGTGGTGCGGGTGCTGGCCATGGGAGCAACCCGGCGCCCGCGCCTCCACGGGGTACGCCCTGGACCTTCAACAACCCGTGGGCTGGGCGCATCTCCATGTGGCCCTTCCAGGCTCCCGGCGGTGAGTCTCGCCCGCCGGCGGCCATGCTCGCTGGTGCTCCTCCGGGGTTTCCCTCAGCTCCGTGGGCTCCACCTCTCAGCACTTCGCCCGGACCGTCGGCGACACCTCCCGGCGCCTCGCCCGGGCCCGTCGGTTGGGACCTGGCGGCCTTGGCGTCCACTTTCAGTACCATGGCCCTGACTCCTCCTGCTGGCCCAACTTGGGTTGCTGACTCGGGTGCTACCTACCACACTACTCCCGACCCTGGTATACTCTCCTCTGTGCACCCTCCTTCTCATCCTTCGTCCATCGTGGTCGCAAATGGGTCGGGTCTTCCTGTCACATCCGGGGGTGCCGCCGGCGCTCATGGCTCTTTTCGTCTTCCTGACGTTCTTGTTGCACCTTCTATGGTTCACAACCTTCTTTCTATTCGTTGTTTTACAGCTGACAATTCCTGTTCTGTTGAATTTGACTCTTCTGGTCTTATTGTGAAGGATTTGGCTTCCCGGCGTCCGCTCCTCCGATGTGACAGCTCGGGGCCCCTTTACACTCTTCGTTTTCCGGCTTCCGCTTCGCCTTCTTCACCGTCGCCATTGTCAGCTGCCTTCGCTGCCTCTACTTCCTCTACCACTTGGCACCGTCGTCTTGGCCATCCTGGACGTGATGCTCTGATGCAGCTTAGTCGTAGTTCCGACATTCGTTGTACTCGGGCTCACGATGAGCACTTGTGTCATGCGTGCCAGCTGGGCCGTCATGTTCGTCTTCCTTTTCAGTCTTCTACTTCACATGCTACTCATGTGTTTGATCTTGTACATTGCGACCTATGGACATCTCCTGTCATCAGCATTTCTGGTTACAAATATTATCTTGTGGTGGTTGATGATTTTTTTATTATTCGTGGACTTTTCCCTTGTGTGCAAAGTCTAAGGCATTCCCCACTATTCTCCACTTTTTCGCTTGGGTGTCCACTCAGTTCGGCCTTACCATCAAGGCCGTACAGTGTGACAATGGCCGTGAGTTTGATAACTTCACCTCCCGTGTCTTCTTCCTCTCTCACGTGTCCAGTTGCGCATGTCTTGTCCGTATACCTCCTCCCAAAACGGCAAGGCAGAGCGCATGATTCGGACCACGAACGACACCATGCGCACCCTTCTGCTCCAGGCGTCGCTTCCTGCTCGCTTCTGGGCAGAGAGTCTGCACACCTCCACCTATCTCCTAAACCGTCTTCCTTCCGCTGCATGCCCAGCTCCTACACCGCACCACGCTCTCTTCGGTACCCCTCCTCGGTATGACCACCTTCGTGTCTTCGGGTGTGCGTGTTACCCTAACACCACTGCCACCACTCCCCATAAGCTGGCTCCCCGTTCGACTCTGTGTGTTTTCCTCGGGTATTCCCCAGATCATAAGGGTTACCGGTGCTTTGACCTCACTTCTCGTCGGGTCCTCATCTCTCGCCATGTGGTGTTTTATGAGTCTGTCTTCCCCTTCTCCACCACCACCACACCACCTTCCACCCCTGACCCTGACCTCGCCTCTCTGTTTCCCACTGACACGGTGGTCCAGCCACTTTTGCCGTTTTCTCCTGCAGGTACTGCTCCACCGTGCCCTTCGCCGGGCCTGTGCCTAGGCTCGCCGCACACCAGTGCTGCTCCTGACCCTATGACCTGCACGGGTCCGGTAGTGTCACCCTCCGGTGCGGCCCCGGCTCCTCCGCCTGACACGGGGCCGGGGACGCCGGTTCCTGCACCCCCGGTGCGGTTTGCCCAGCCGGTGCTTGTCTACCAGCGCCGTGCGCTGGCGGACCCGGCGCCTGCTGCTCTGGCCTTGTGCCCTGCACGGGTCCGGTAGCGTCGCCCTCCGGTGCGGCCCCTGCTCCTCCGCCTGACACGGGGCTGGGGACGCCGGTTCCTGCACTCCCTGCGCGGTTCGCTCAGCCGGTGCTTGTCCACCAGCGCCGTGCGCAGGCGGACCCGGCGCCTCAGTCACCACCGGTGACCTCTTCGCCGCCGCCGCCGCCTCCGGCAGCCCGTGTCGTGCCGCCGGTGTACCACCCACCGCTCCTTCACCGCCACCCGCGGCATGTTCACCCTATGGTGACGCGGCACGCGGCGGGTACCCTGCGGTCCCGGGCTCTTGCGGCGATGCCCGGCGACACGCAGGTCTCTCCTGTACCCTCTTCCATTCGCGACGCCTTGTCGGACCCTCAATGGCGCCGCGCGATGGAAGAGGAGTACGCGGCTCTCCTCGCTAACCAGACATGGGATCTGGTGCCCCGTCCGCCCGGCTCCAATGTTGTCACCGGCAAGTGGATCTGGACGCACAAGCGGCAGGCTGATGGTACCCTGGAGCGGTACAAGGCTCGCTGGGTTCTTCGGGGCTTCACTCAGTGCCCTGGAGTCGACTACGATGAGACTTTCAGCCCGGTGGTGAAGCCGGCCACCGTCCACACGGTGCTCTCACTGGCCCTTACTCGCTCCTGGCCAGTGCATCAGCTGGATGTCAAGAATTCTTTTCTGCACGGGACTCTCACTGAGACAGTTTACTGCAGCCAGCCAGCGGGGTTTGTTGACTCTTCTCTTCCTGACATGGTCTGTCCGCTCAACCGGTCTCTCTACGGCCTCAAGCAGGCCCCTTAGGCGTGGCACTCTCGGTTTGCTGCCTTCCTGGTGACACTGGGTTTTGTGGAGGCCAAGTCAGATACGTCTCTGTTTATCTATCACCGTGGAGCTGAGACTGCCTACCTGCTGCTCTACGTTGATGACATTGTCCTCACAGCCTTCAGTTCGTCACTACTCAGCCGCATCATCAGCTCTCTTCAGCAGGAGTTTCCTGTAAAGGATCTTGGTGTGCTCCACCACTTCCTCGGGGTCACTGTTGAGCCTCGTCCCACCGGCCTTCTTCTTCACCAGCGGCAGTACTCTTGATATCCTGGAGCGAGCTGGGATGACTAACTGCAAGCCCTGCTCCACTCCAGTTGACACACAGGGCAAACTGTCAGAGGCCGAGGGCAACTCAGTGGCAGACCCCACGGCATACCGGAGTCTTGCAGGTGCACTTCAGTACCTTACCTTCACCCGGCCGGATATCACCTATGCACTGCAGCAGATTTGCCTTCACATGCATGATCCCCGAGAGCCCCACCTCACTGCTCTCAAGCGCCTCCTCCGCTACCTCCGTGGCACTGTCGACTACGGCTTGCTCCTTCACCGGTCTTCCTCCTCCGAGCTCGTCGTCTACACTGACGCTGACTGGGCCGGGTGCCCGGAAACTCGGCGCTCCACCTCCGGCTACGCTGTCTTCCTGGGCGGCAACCTGGTGTCCTGGTCGTCCAAGCGTCAGCCGGTGGTCTCCCGCTCCAGTGCCGAGGCGGAGTACCGCGCTGTCGCTAACGGCATGGCGGAGGCTTCCTGGCTCCGACAGCTCCTCGCCGAGCTCCACAACCCTCTCTCCAGGAGCAAGCTGGTCTACTGCGACAACGTCAGTGCAGTGTACCTCTCCACCAACCCTGTTCAGCACCAGAGGACCAAGCATGTGGAAATCGACCTACACTTTGTCCGTGATCGAGTCGCCATCAACGATGTTCGGGTCCTCCACGTCCCGACCACCTCCCAATTTGCCGACATCTTCACCAAGGGCCTCCCGTCCTCGGCCTTCACCGGGTTCCGCTCCAGCCTCAACATCACCGGTGGCTAGTTGCGTCTGTGGGGGGGCTCGTGTGTGTGCTTCTTTTCATGTCATGTCCAGTCTGTAACTCCGCTGCGCCGGAAGTTCAGACTGCGGAGGGTGTTAGAGTATAAGTATATTAGGCCCATGAGGCTAGGCCCATGAGGCCCATGTATGACACTATATAGCTACCCTTCTAGGGCTAGCCAAAATTAATCCAATCACTCGTTCTAACAGTGATATATTTGTTTGCCGCATTGTTGACATTATATATATTTTTTTTCTCGAATACGCAGGAGAGCTGCGTATCATTGTATTATAGAGAAGATAAAGGTGCGAGTACATCACCAACTCATGCCGGAACCATACATGAGGAGGTTGGGACACTTATAACATTATCACCTATGGTACATGTGGCGACCAACCCCAGGCACCTAAACAGAGGTCCCTACCCCATCTAACTGAAGTGCTTGGAGCTTCTTAGCACCAGCCAAGCACCACAGTTTGTATTCATCTCTAAACTGCCTCAAGACCTCATTAACGGATGGAGTAGCTCCATCAAAGACACATGAATTGCGATGCTTCCATATCAGCCAAGATGTCAAAATGATTAGCGAATTAACCCCTTTTCTGTACTCCTTCTTGACTCTACGAATACACTTGGCCCACCAATCAGCAAAGCTATGATCATTCTGTTGTGGTACTGCTTCACTTATCTCCATGGGCGAAAGGATGTTGAACCATACTTGCCACGAGAACACACAATTGAGCAGATGTTGAATAGTCTCCTCCTCTTGGTCACAGTGGGCATCTCGCTGGATGTGACAGTCCCCGGCGAGCAAGCCGATCTGCTATCCAACATCGGTTTCTAATGGCGAGCCAAATAAAAATTTTACATTTTCCAGGGGCCCATGATTTCCATAAATGTCGCCAAGGCTCAAATGTGACTGAACCGTAGAAGAAAGCTCGGTAGGTAGATTTCGCTGAATATGTTCCAGAGGCATCAAATCTCCAAATATGTTGATCATCATCCTGGGAGAGCACAACCTCGCTAAGATCATCCCAAAGCCGAAAGTACTCTGGAAGTCCGATCAACATTTGAGCCTGGGTGCATTCTCTATATTGAATGCACCCAGGCCGAAACTGCATTTACCTGGTCCAACCCAACCATTCTACCACCGATCTGGCTTGTTACAACCACACACAACCCCGGTTGCAATTGGAAAACATACCGTGTTGCAATTAGACGCTCGATTCGGACCTAGCGGGTGCGCGCATCCCACGCGCAGTGGAGTGACCGGGCCACGTGCCCGGTGGTGAGATAGGGTTGCAACCGAACATAACCCTTGGTTGCAATTAGACAACATATCGTGTTGCAATTAGGCGCTCGATTCGGACCTAGCGAGGTGCGCGCGGCCCGCGTGTGGTGGAGTGACCGGGCCACGCACCCGGTGGTCAGATCGGGTTGCAACCGAACATAACCCTTTGTTGCAATCGGACAACATACCGTGTTGCAATTAGGCGCTCGATTCGGACCTAGCGGGGTGCTCGCGACCCGCGCGCGGTGGAGTGACCGGGCCACGCACCCGGTGGTTAGATTGGGTTACAACCCAACATAACCCTTTGTTGCTATCGGACAACATACCGTGTTGCAATTATTCGCTCGATTCGGACCTAGCGGGTGCGGCCACGCGTGGGCAGATTGGGTGCCCACGTGTAGGGTCTGTGAAATTGCATACAGATTGCACCTTGTTGCATTTTAGCCTCGAATGCAACAGGGTGCAATATATGTAATATACACACACACACATACATACACACATATATGTGTATGTACATATATGTATATATATGTATAAGCGGACGACGGATGAGGCTGGCCTATCTAATCTAATTAACGGGTCCGGTTTTCCAAAACCCGTTAGGAAGGGTATTCGGTGGAACGCCGTCATCGGCCGTTAGCGCTGGTACACGCGTGTGGGGCTGGTGGACGCTCGCCTGCGTGTATTAGCAAGTGGGAGTATATATATATATATATATATATATATATATATATATATATATATATTCCATTGGTTGTTTGCATCATCCTGGTTGTTTGCTCTTTGGTTTCTTCAACAGGCTGGAGGAAAACATGAAGTGCATTGTTTTTGTGAAAAGAATCATTGTTGCAAGAGTAGTAGCACATATTCTCCAAAATCTGAAGTGCCTTGAGTTTTGGAACTGTGAGTTTCTTGTGGGATGCCACTCGGGATTAAGGAACATGTCGAGGGACAAGATGGGTTCTATCATTGAAAAGTTCTCTTCGGGTGAGGTATAATCTGAAGTCTGTACATCCTTAGTGGTTCTTGTCAGGCTTATCTTTATTACCTCCACTGGCACCAGTATATATGTTTATGCTTCTTGTGTTACAGTCCCTTTTTCTTTACTTTTTTTGCAGGTGAACCTTTTGGTTGCTACTAGTGTAGGTGAGGAGGGACTTGACATTCAGACTTGCTGCCTTGTTGTGCGGTTTGATCCCCCGGAAACTGTTAATAGCTTTATCCAGTCAAGGGGACGTGCCCGGATGAGTAAATCTAAATATGTCTTTCTCATGGAGAGGTCATTTTCGTAACACCCACCCACACAAGCACACGCCCACATTCACCGATTACACTCTGGCTAATTTACACAAACCTATCATAATGCTATTGATGTTTCCTTGAATTTAGTTCCTTGTCTTGGATCTAGACCTTGAAGCTCTTCATTTGATATTTACCAGGGGAAATCAGTCTCAGGAGAAGTTACTTGATGATTATATTACTGGTGAAAGCATTATGGATAAAGAGATTAACTCGAGAACATCAAATGATATGTTCGATTGCCTTGAGGAGAACATCTATCGAGTCAATGATACTGGTGCTTTGATTAGCACTGCTTGCAGTGTATCTCTATTACATCGCTACTGTGATAACCTTCCTAGAGATATGTATGCAAAGGATCGTTTATTATTCTACCCGTTTTGCGTCATGTAAATACTCTACTAGAATAATTTGATGCATCTTGTTGCAGGTTTTTTGTTCCTTCCCCATCATTCTTCTTTGTTGATGACATTGATGGAATAGTTTGCAGACTAATGCTTCCACCTAATGCTGCTTTCCGTCAAGTGAATGGTCAACCCTGTCCGTCTAAAGATGAAGCTAAGAGAGATGCATGCTTGAAAGCATGCATTAAACTTCATGAACTCGGTGCTTTGACAGATTTTCTTCTACCTGGCCAAGGCTCTAGAAAGATTAAGTTACCAACAACAAATATTTCAGAAAGCAACAACGATGAGGGTATGGTGATTGTTCATTATTCAGAATATAATGCGGAAAATATTGGTAATTTGGCTTAAGCATTTTTTTCCATGTTTCAGATGAAAGTTTTAGGGAAGAACTTCATGAGATGTTAATCCCTGCAGTTCTGAGACCTTCAAGATGCAAACTAGACTGCTCATTGAAGTTGCATTTCTATTACATAGAATTTATTCCCATACCAGCTGATAGACAATATCAGATGTTTGGTCTTTTTGTGATCAATCGCCTTCCAAAGGAATCTGAAAAGTTGGATGTTGAATTGCATCTTGCACATGCGAGGATTGTTAAAGCAGGAATTAAATATTTGGGAGAGATTGAGTTTGACAAAGAAGAGGCACTGTCTTGCTTATCTGTTCAAATGCTAAGACAACAATTTTCAGGGAACATTGCTTGACATGTCTATTTTCTTTTATCTTACAGATGATACTCGCACACAATTTTCAAGAAATGTTTTTAAAAGTTCTCCTGGACAGATCCGAGTTCACTTCATCTTATGTTGTGTTGGGGAATGATGCTGCACTGGACATGGATTCGACATTTTACCTTTTACTCCCCATCAAGCAGAAGTTCGATGGTGATAATATGATTGATTGGCCAGCAGTAAAGAAGTGTTTATCATCACCTGCATTTCAACATCCAATGGGTTTGTCTATGCATGATTCATATTTGCCAAATGAGTCTTTAAAGCTTCTTGGTGGAACATACAAGAAAGATGATGTGATTGGCAGTTTGATCTATACTCCCCACACCAACCTGTTTTTCTTCGTTGACTCCATTCTGGATGGAACAAATGCTGAAAGTGAGTTGAATGGTGCAACTTATGTAGAACATTTTGAGAAAAGGTAAAAGGATGAATTCTTTTTTAGATGCCATTCTTAGTATACATTTTTGTTTACGAATATTGCAAAAATGTACTATACCATGTTGAGCTTCCAGCAAGGCAAATATAGTTAGATCACAAAACTCTAATATTTCGAGTTATGTTTTTTCTTTATTTCAGAAGTATAAGTATTATGCTATGTAATATGATAATCAGCAAAGTTTATTTTAATATTCCGACCAATCCACTTTCTCCACTTAAACCCCTGAACAAAATGTTGGCTCAGTTTATTCCCCAAAACCATCTCAATTGATCCAATCTACTCCCTAGTAGTGATATCATTTTTGTTTCCCTGCATACAAATTTAGTTTTTAAGTTCAGATTATGTGGAGTGACAAAGGACATCATAACTTGTGTTAAAAGAAGTACTCCCTCCATCCCAAATTATAAGACGTTTTGGCTTTTCTAGGTTCATGTTTGTTGTAGTTAGATATACACTATATCTAGATACACAATAAATAAAAGCAACGTATTTAGAAAAGCCAAAACGTCTTATAAATTGTTTTTGTAGTTCATGTAAAGCTAAACTAACCTGAGAAACACAAAATTGTATCAAAAGTAGTGATGAAAATTTCTTAAATGTATTTTTGTGAGATAAGATATCGTGTCCTTTATCGCCTACAAAATTTGAACTCAAAACTAAACTTGCATGCAAAGCAGCAAAAGAGAAAAAGAAATCATTAGGGGTTAGATTGGACAAACTGAAATAATTTGGGGGGAGCAAATTGAGCTGAATTTTTTGCAGGCACTCAAACAAAGTTCATTGTTTGGTTTAGTAAAGTGAACTTTTTCCTATGATAATATGTGTCCTCCTTTTTGTTGAAATTTTAATGTTTTTTTTTAACATAGGATATCATGTACTCTATCACCCCAAGAATGTTGAACTTAAATCTCAACCTGCACGTGAAAAAAAAGAGAAAAACATCAGGGATTAGACCAATTGAATTATTGTGGGAGTGAATTGAGCTGAAATTTTGTTTAAGGGTGTCAAATGGACAAAGTGGATTATTTGTGGGTAGTAAATAGAATTTTCCTATGATAGCATATATCCTTCTTTATGTTGAGAACAAACTAGCTACAAATAGTATCCAGAAGGTCTGTAATCGAGCTGTATCACTCGTAGTTTTCAGTATCTAACTTGATCTTATACTTGCCATGCATCCTTATTTCTGTATATTATAGTAATATGGAGGTAGGTGATGCATCTATTGAACTGCTTCATAATATTACTCTTTACTGAAATCAGGTTACATATCAAGCTTTCCCATCCTGAGCAGCCACTTTTGAAAGCTAAGCAACTCTTCTGTCTGCGTAATCTGCTTCATAACCGACAACTAGAGAGCACAGGTTAGTCTCTTCAAGGAGATAATTCTCTCTTTTGAAATGATGAGACGCCCTATTTCCATTATTTTCATTACAGAAATTCAAGCAGTTTAATAACCAGAAATAGATTAGGGATAACGGCGGCAGGAGAAAGGACCTTAGGACTAACCTACTTTATTCACGAAACAAGCCTCGATCAAAACCCACACAAATACAGTTTAACAACAACAATATGAATGATACTTTAGTCATTAATGTTGAGGGTCCAGACGGCAACAGGCGCCTCGAAGCTCTATGGTTGAGGATATACATAAGTGCTAAAATGTACAGTTGCCAGACAGAAGTATATTAACAGACGTTAGATGATCACTTATGTGGGTATGAGCCTAATAGGGTTTTCTCTCAGATCCAAATGAGCAATATCATAATTACCCTATGATCATTGGTGTCGGGACCAACAAAATTTGGTATTGCCACTAACAGGTAACTGACCAAGTCCTAGTATCCAAAGATCTCATCCACTTGATTGGCACTCATGAATGGCTGTGGCTTACGCAGTACCAAGCAAAGTATAACTTGTCTAGTTCGTTCAACCATTTGTTTTGTTTTGTTTTACTTTCAACTCAATTCAACTGTAAATTGTAATCTGATTCTTGATATGCATGTTAATGTATTTGATCTGGTATTTTGCTACTTCCTGTTTTTATGGATTTTAAGCACTGATATGATTGCTGTGATTCTTTGATGGTTCTGATCCTTCTACAGTACTTTTGATATTATGTTTTTCCTTCACTGTTTCTTATAAGAATCTGAGGGCCGTGAATTGATGGAGCACTTTGTGGAGTTACCTCCAGAGCTATGCTCTTTGAAGATAATTGGGTTCTCAAAATATATGGGTAGTTCTTTGTCCTTGCTACCATCTTTAATGCGTCGCTTGGAGAATTTGTTGGTGGCTATTGAGTTGAAGGATGTCATGTCATCTTATTTCCCAGAGGCTTCTCAAATTAGTGCCTCGGGTGTAAGTAGTACTCACTTTCGCACTGTTGAGGCTGAAACTTCTAATTTGATTTTGTATCTATGCTGAAGTAATTGTGATTTGTGTCATTCATTACAGATCCTTGAAGCACTGACTACTGAAAGGTGTTTAGAGAGGATCTCTTTGGAACGATTAGAAGTCCTAGGTGATGCTTTCTTGAAGTATGTAGTTGGGCGCCATAACTTTATTTCATATGAAGGACTTGATGAAGGTCAGTTGACCAGGCGACGTTCTGATATAGTGAGTAATTCGAATTTATACGAGTTATCAATTAGAAGACATTTGCAGGTGAGTTGATTGTATCAATGATCCCAATATTTATTTTATGCTCAGTTTTATATATTTATAGCAGTTATTTCATCCTATCTTATTGTAGAAGAGATCCAATGTGCTTGTAACCACTATCCATTCCAAAGGGGGCAATTACATTCATATGCACAATGTTCAAGCAATAGTCTAAGCTCCTGGGCTGTCGGGTACATAGGCTTGGTCTGTTTGGGTGCAAAATTAGGCACTCCACCCCTGCATCAAATCCCCCTTGTCCAGCCCCTGTGCAACTTAGCTTTGATGTGAATTTGATTCTTTCTTAATTATATCATCCTATTCTGTTGAACACACGCTTCTGTTTCTGATATATTTTATCATGCTTCTTGTTTACATTATGGTTATTGGTCTTCAAGAAGTTTAAGTAGAGAATCATGACTGGTGTATTATGTGCACATATTTTCCCTTTACCACCTCAGGTGGCAATAATTTATTGCTCATTGTGTTACACCAAATTAAAACATCTTGATGCAAAATGTAGGTATACATACGGGATGAACACTTTGAACCTACACAGTTCTTTGCACTAGGAAGACCTTGTAAAGTTGTTTGCAGTCCTGACAGGGAAGCAACTTTACACCCGAAGAATATCGACCCAGATAGACGTGAAAACTGTAACTTGAGGTGTACAAAATCACATCATTGGTTGCATAGGAAGACAATTGCAGATGTTGTTGAGTCACTTATTGGAGCTTTTATTGTCGAGTGTGGATTCAAAGCTGCACTTGCATTCCTACATTGGATTGGGATAAAAGTTGATTTCGAAAATTCAGCTCTCTATAGACTATTAGATGCAAGCTCTGCCAATTTGTCTCTCATGAATTACATGAACATTTCTGAGCTTGAAGAATTGATGGGCTACACCTTCAAGCACAAGGGTCTTCTTCTCCAAGCATTTGTACACCCTTCATTCAATAAGCATTCTGGAGGATGCTACCAGGTCCGACCCTTTTTCCCTTCTTATCTTTTTTTTTTTGGCGAGGCCCTTCTTATCTAATTGCTAGTGAGCTATTCTGATAGTAAAGAACACACACACTCACTATAGCATATGCTCGCCAACAAAAAAAAAACACTCACTATATAGCATATTCTGTACATTTTTAATCAGAGGATGGAGTTTCTTGGAGATGCTGTTTTGGAATATTTGATGGCCTCATACCTCTACTCAGCTTATCCTGATCTCAAGCCTGGTGAACTAACAGATCTGAAATCATTAGCTGTCAATAATAATTCATTTGCTTATGTGGCCGTCAAGAAATCTATCCATAAATATCTCATAAAGGATTCTGACTATCTTACGGCAGCAGTAAATAAATTTGAGAATTATGTTAATCTTTCCAGTTCAGAGAAAGATTTATTAGAAGAACCAACATGTCCAAAGGTATATGCTTTCCTTGATTCTTTTTACTTGCTGCAAAAACTTTAGATATCTTTCTATAGAATTTGTGAATGATCCCTTTCTCTAAGGGCTTGTCTGGATACACATGTATTGAAATGGATTGGAGTGGAAATCAAACTAAGTTCTACCCCAATACATTCCAACACATGTGGGTTTAGTAGCAAAAAAGGCCTGAAGAGTGTATTTTTTCCTACATTTCTTTAATAACACTTCTTTTATTTTCTTTGATCGAAACAAAAAGTCACGATTAATAATTACTGCTAAAGGAGCTTCTTGAGTTTTCTATGCTCCCTCTGGTTCTAAATGTAAGTTATTGTGGACAGTGACAGTGTCCAATGACATTTTGACTTGCTATTTTTTATAAATTATATCATTTCAAATAGTGAAAGTTATATGTTATGAAAATATTTTTCATGATGGGTCTAGCAACATCAACCATATATTGTCAACCTATGTAAATTTGTTGATGGGTCAAGTCACAGAAGTTTGATCAGCTAGAATCCTAAAACAGCCCACATTTGGAACCGAGGGAATGCAAAATTAGAGAGTGGAATTCGAGATATAGCTGTTGCAAGATAAACAGGTGTATCACTAGCAAGTATTTGGAATCCTGGATCATTCAAGTATAGGGTTTATTCAAAATTTCTGTTCATCCTATCTAATACATTAGGAACTCTTTTTGAAAATAGAATTTCTGAATGAATCATGTAGTTTATAGGAGACACCTTGGTACTTTGTTTTTCATCAAATCTTGCATTCTTTTGCTGTAACCATGCAGGTTCTTGGTGATATTGTTGAATCTTGTGTTGGTGCGGTGCTTTTAGATTCTGGCTTCAACCTGAAACATGTATGGAAGTTAATGCTAATGCTTCTAAAGCCAATATTGGGCTTCTGTGGCATGCACATTGATCCTATGAGAGAAATCCGAGAAATTTGTCAATATAATGGTCTTGAGTTAGGACTTCCCAAACCTACAAAGGACAATGGAGAGTTCCATGTCAAAGTAGAAGTTAACATAAACGGCAAGATGATAAGCTGTACTGCAGCAAACCGGAATTCGAAAGGTGCTAGAAAGTTAGCTGCACAAGAAGCACTTTCGAAACTGAAGGTATATTTGTTTTAGCAATATGTTATGAAAACGGAAATTGCATGGTTATCTAGCACCATAGTTTTCGTACTCTTGATTTTTATAATTACTTAGAAGGCATGGCAAAGTCAACTTATTGGTGGCAATAATGAAACCTTGCTTGTTTACGCAGAATTACGGATACAAGCATAAAAGAAAGTCACTGGAGGAAATTTTGCGTGCTACCACGAAAAAAGAATCAGAATTGATAGGCTATGATGAAGAACCAATCAATGTTGAGGATGGAATACAAATGCAGAATCTACTGATAAATGGAGAAATGGAAGATAAAAAAGATATGTCTTTGAATGGAAAGTCTGAAACCTCCATTCAGAGTACAGCAGGAGGTAACAAGTTTGACAAAAATGATGCTAACAATGGAGGGAACAATAAGTCCAATGTGATCATGCAGAATGGTTGCCTACCTAGAGGGGCAACTGATAAAATAAACCAAAAGGAGTATCATGGTGGTAACTTCTAAACTCCATTTTTTTTTCTGTAAAATATGCTTGTCATCTAAAGCTTCCTAAAACATGCAAGATGTGTAAACAATAGATTCCAACCAACCTGATGACATGTGAAGTGCCCTTAATTACACTTGTAAATTTACCGTAGTTGTTGGTCTTCAATCCTTTATTGATCTTTTATATCCATATCCGTATGACATCTAGATGTCTGTGTGCTTGTCAAGCTGTGCATATATCTGTCATACACACTTAGCATAGGAAATATGCTATGGAAAGGGGCAATTGCATATTATGTTCAACCTTGTAGTGTATACTTAATATATTGCATGAAACTTAACCAGTATCAATGAAGTTTGCACTTTATTTTAAAAACATCTGTGAATGAAAAGTTCGCAAGTGAAATGTGACCATATTGAGATTTTGATCAATTTTGGAGGTAATATCTTAATATCGTTTGGTTCTCCTATCTTGACAGGTGATCTGGTGCACAAAACAGCAAGATCATTCCTTTATGAACTATGTGCTGCAAACTATTGGAAACCTCCTGAATTTGAGTTATGCAAAGATGAAGGACCAAGCCACCTTCGAAAGTAAGTTCATCTACTTATTATCATAATTATGTCCTTGAAGCTTGAATGATGCTTGTGTTTCTATATTACCAAAGTTGAACTATATTTATCATTGTAGTTTTTGAGCTATGTGCCCAACTATTCTTAGTATGGGAAACAATGTCGGTGGCGAGTAACCTACGAATCACGTCTTTTTACATGCAGGTTCACTTGTAAGGTCCTTGTTCAGATCACGGGACCTTCAGTGACCCTTTTGGAGTGCTTTAGCGATCCTAAGCTACAAAAGAAAGCCGCGCATGAGCATGCAGCAGAGGGAGCTCTATGGTATCTTAAGCAACTTGGATACCTACCAAAAGCATAGACCTCAGATAGGAAGAATTTTGTTTAGTATTGTAAACATGCATTCTATTCAGAGATATATTGTCACACATGCGCAGCTCACATATAGGGGGGAATTCAGAGATATATTGACACACATGCGCAGCTCACATATAGGGGGGAAAATGTAAGGGCCAATTGCATTACTTTGCAGATTTGCCCCTTAGCATGATGACCTAGTAATCAATAGAAATTTTTATTTACAGACTTATTGTGCATACTAGGTAAATGTCCGTACTTTGCAATGGGTGTTATACCCTTACTTGAGACTTTAATATATTTCGTGACTTTGCAACATTCCAAACTTCTCTCTTGTCAAGCATGCTTTCAGATTCTCTGTCAAGCATGCTTTCAAATTCTTTGATATTCTTATCTTTTCTTTTGCGACGCTTTGATATTCTTATTGGGGTAGCTCTTAGAGAAATGAAAAAGAAAATAGTTGTCGATGGTAGTTAACTATTATTTTTAACCGTCAAACTTAACCAAGAAAACGCTATAAAAATAATCCGTGTGCTTACGGATTATTTCTCTTTGATTTTTCTGTGTACGTAAACAATATCAACAAGCATTTATGGCGCCGTTGTCGGGGAGAAAGACGGTCAGCTGAGTTAACCCTAAGTCTTGCCCTACCTTGTACCTATATTTTTATCTTTTTATTTCTTTATCTTATCTTTTATTTTATCTTGTCTTTTTTCATCCTTATGGATGACATAAATTTTATTCTTATCTTTAAAATTTCTACACCCAGAGAGACCAGCCTTATGACATGGGAATCATCACAACCTATCAAACCCCTAACTATAGGTTAGTCCGCGGTTGATTGCAATTGTTCAAAGCCTATCCTTTTCGGGAGAGGAAGATAGAAATCTTTACCTTCATGTTAGAAACTTTGAGCAAACATGTGATTATCTTCGCGTAGAGGGCATATTTGATAAAACTTTATGTTGGAAGCTCTTTCTTTTTTCTTTAAAGGAAAAAGCTAGACAATGGTATAGTAAAGTTAGGTAAGCAACAAGGAGATTGGGGATCCTTACGGTTTCAACTTTTGTCTAGATTTCTATCATATCTCCCAAATCATCGACCTTAGAGTCAAGGTTCTGACTTTTAAACAAGAACACAATGAATCTTTGTCCTTATCCTAGAATCGTTTTACCAACCTTTTAGATTCTGGCCAGGACCTTAGTTTACAAGACCCTATCCTTCTTCAATATTTTTATAAGGGTCTTCATAGGGAGAAAGTAGACAGTTGCTCGACACAACTTCGGAAATATCATTCTTGCATGTCTCCTCTGAGAAAGCAAGGTTGACCCTAGATAAAATCTTATCCTCTAAATTTGATAACATCCTAGAAGTAGAACCTCAAGTGGCTAAAGCTAATGCTTTTCCAGATATTCCATCCACTTCAGCTACTCCAAGTTCTGAGCCAAAAGAAAAAGAAACTATGTTTCCTGATTTTATGCTTGACATTGAAACTGATCTTTTTGCCAATTTTGGAAACATCCTGAATTAGAACTAGGGTAGTAGCAATAGAGCAGTAGTCACATCGCTTGCCATAGGTTAGAACTAGGGTGCCCGTAAGTAGTCTTCTCTATATTGCTTATATCACCTTACCTTGCTTGCAGCTCAGGGGTAGTAGCAATAGACTTACTTAGTCATCGCACGTTTTCTCCTAGCGGATAAACAAATACGATACTCTGAAATTATCTTCCGGGTGAAGTGCTCACCGATATCCGTGCGCTTGCAGATTATTTTCTCTTTGATTCTTTTTCATATTTCTCATGAACTTATACTGAATTGAAAATTTCAATGCTGCCTTTGGTTCAAACTTTTTAACATCATTACAAAATGAGCATGAGAGCATGTGTTGGAGATAAATGCTTCATGCAAGCAACCCATGGGAATAGGGATATCTCAAGGTGCAGAACCTCTTCTGTGTAAAAAATATGAATATGGTTCATTGTCTGTTTTTCAAGAATTGACTTACCGTAACCAATAAGGTGAGGGAAGATATGCATGGATGGAGCCTATCAGAAGGTTCAGCACTAATGCACTAAAACTGAACAAAAGGTTACTATAAGGACTGAAGCTCAAGCCATCAAAATCAAATGTATGGCAAGGTTGTACAATGGAAACACACACACACACAACTCTGCCCCGACTTTCTAACGAAGTCCTTGCTGTGCTCCGAAAGGTGATCTGGTATTAGTGCAAGTTTCCTTGTTTTCAATCTTGAACACTGCAGTAATCTGTTGGCATACAAAAGGGAAACATTCAAACCTAAATTGCATTTACAATTAAGTTACCAATGAACAAAAATATAATATTTTCATATAACTCCATAAAGATAGATGAGCTTGGATTTCCGTTTTGAAATAACAAGAAATTCTTAGGAAATAATTCAGGAGAAAAAGGACTTTCATATTCATTCACCACCAAGTGTGGAATTCTGCTCTCTGGCACATCCTATATGTGGCCTTGATAAAGGGCTGAATTCAGTATCTTGAGGAATGATCCATTATCTTGAACCAATCTGTTGTTTAAAGAGAAGTAAAAAGGGATTATTTAGTTAATAAATATGTCAAGAAAAGGTAACTCTTCAGTTCAACCAAGTGCTTCTACAATAAATGCACAAGCATCTGTAGTTTAAACTGGTTCATTTTAAACCAAGGGCCAAAATTTCCTAAACAAGCAGTGGAAATGCAAATGGCCACAAAAACATTGTAGACCATTTGATCCTGATTAGCACGGGCTATTCTTTTTCTCTCATACCAGGCTAATATTTGCATATACATTGAAAAAATAATACGTTAACTAAAATTATCAAAATTTTGCCGGTCCGCATAGAAATTGAAGCATGGAAAAAAACCTTAACTGCATATGGATTAAAATAACGTTTTATATGTTCCATAGAACAAAGAAATTGATCTGTTGTGAATAACAAATCAAGCACATTGCACACCATCTTTGTTTTAATGGGAAAGGAAGACAAATCAAGCACAGTACACAATATCTTTTTTATTATTAGGATTGAAGCTTCCAGTTGAGACAGCATCATAAAGGAATCTTAGTGACAACAGTATTGAGATACCTCAAATCATTACAAATCCTTCACGGGCCTCCCCATGTATCTTTTTTCAGTGAAAAAAGAGAGGGACCCCATGAAGGTTCAGGCCCACTCCCATTGAGGTAACAAAAGTTTTGACAACACTTAGTACAAGTTTAGCAATATCAACAGCTGCAATGGTCTAGCACAGATCGGCGAACACATGGTTTTTACATAACCATTGTGGAGCACCATTGTTGTTGTGATGAGCGATTATCAACAAGCCAACACTTTGGTGTGTGGTTGGTTCGGTAGTTCTTCTGATCCCCTGACACAGGGTTATGTGTCGAAACGTGTCTCTTGGCTAGTGATGTGCAGGTATGGAGTCCGGATGTGGTGGCAACGGTCCGGAGAAGGCCAAGGAGGGCGTGTCGTGCCGACGGACCGATGCGGTGAAGAGCGGACGCGAGGCTTGGACCGACGGACCAGACGGCCGGGTGACCAGCCACGGTGGCTAACACTTGGGACATCGACAAGCGCAAAAGTACATGACGGGGAACACATACGCGGTACGCTACTCGCGGGCGGTTTGGTGGTTTGCCCTTAAAACTATCGGCGATGGTTTGGTGGTATTGCCTCAAGACCACCGGCGATGGGTTTCGCGGGTTTGCGCCTCAAAACCCGGGCGGAGGTCCTGATGCGGACGGACGACACGTGGCGGCATCGGGGAGATTGCGTCGAAGTAAGGCTACTGGTGAGAAGGCGCGGTGGCCGTCGGATCAAGAAAACCTAGAGTTAAACTACAACGTCCTCCGGTAAAATGGTTTAGCTCAAAATACCTAGGGGCAAAATAGAGATGTAATAGTCCAGTTAAATAGATGAGGAAGCCCCAAACTCTTCCCACCTCTCCTATTTTCGTTTTTATCCTTTTAGGCTAGGATTTCTCCTTCTTGTGCTGATGAGAGAGGTCCTCAAGAATTAAAAAATTCGTGGATGATTTTAGGTGATACTTATGTGGGAATAGAGGCCTGAATCCTCCTCGTGTCCTCGGAGCTTCATCTTTTTGGTCTATGATTTTCGTAGCTGTTGTGCTCCTGTTTTCCCTCTCTTTCGTTCTTGGACGAGACGTGGATTTACCAAAGTTCGAGTGCATCTCAAGTGATGAATTTTTGGGAATCAGTTTGCGGCTAGGCAAATTTCATCTGTGTGAAATTTGAGGTCAAGCTATTGTGATTTGGTCCACTTTTCGTTGGATTTTTGGTCCCAGCGCTTACTGTGTTCTTCTGCTCGAGTTCGACAGTCTCTCCGTCTTTCTCTGTTCAGAGCATCGACGGGGCCCTTCCGTTCAGTGCTAACAGCACCCAGCGCCTAGGCGCCGTGTGTGCTCAGTACAGCAGCGCTTGCAGTTGGATCTCGTGGCCGTCGATGCTGGTTTTCAGCCAAGCGGCAGAATATGTTCTTGTTTCACTCTCGCGTAGGTGTGCAGACCTGCCTGCGTGTTTTTCTCGGTGCCGTGTGCACCCAGTCTGACAGCGCTGCTGTCCGCTACTGTGTTCTTCACATCACCTAGAAGAACGGCACACCGACCGTGGTTGGAGGATGGCCGGAGCACAGCGACGCAATACTGACAGCTTGCCACGCCCCTGCCTTTCTTGCTCGTAGATTTCAGTAGAAAATTCTTGAGAACAAGCACGTGTGTGTGCATTTACTTGTTCTGATTGGCTTTGAAGCTTGCTCTTGCATTCGTGAATTTCTATAGCTCTTTGGCATTTAGTGAAGTTTTAAGTTACTTCTTTATTGAGATGGCATTTACGGCAGCTTCTCTTCTCGTTGGATTCAGTATCGTTCTTTGATTTACAGGCTCAAGCAGTGACCGAGAGCAAGCTAGCTCTCTGTTCGTGAATTTTTTGTGGGCAGCTGATTGGTAATGTGTTCAGCTCCCTCGGCAAGTGCAGAGTGCATAAGTTCCTATTTTTTTAGCAAATTGTTGGTAGGCCGCACACCTTCGAGTGACGTTTAAAATCCAGCTATCTCTCTGTGTTTGTTTTGTAGGAATTTAGTTCTCGCTGGTAAAATAGAGTGCTCCGTTTCTAGCTGTTACTTCGTCCATTTATTTTCAAGAATTTCTAGTTGAGCTTCTACAGTCTGAGATTTTGGTTCGTCCTTGGTTTGCGCGTTTAATCTTCGGTTCGATTTTCGTCTCTAGCGTTGGCTTTGTGGTGTCCCGCTGTGTTCTTAGGAAACATCCATCCATCCACTTGGGTCGTGGACATCACGGTGTTTGTTTTCTGTATTTGGGAGTGAAGTTGGGACAGTGGCCGAAAAGTTTTGAGAGAAATTTTTACGGCTCCCATTTGCCCCCTCTGGTCGCCGTGTTCGGTCCTTCAATTGGTATTGGAACCGGTTAAGGATCGCTTTCACCTTAATCGGTCCATGATCCGCAGAATACGACGTGTCTTTGCAACACCGTTCAGGCAAGCCGCCCCAATTCAACGGGGAGAACTACCCATACTGAAAGATTCGGATGTAAGCGCATCTACAAGGGATCGATTCGCGTGTTTGAGAGATCATTGAGAACGCTGACTACCAGGTGCTTAGTGCATGAATCAATCAAAAGCAGATTGACCAACATAATGCGAATAACATTGCCCGTGCTGAGCTTTATGCTGCTCTTTCTATTCCTGAGTTTGATCGTGTTTTTGATTGTGTGACTGCACGTGAGATCTGGAGGAGGCTTCAGAGCTTCCATGAGGGTACCACCCATGTCAAAACCAGACTTTATGAGACATACAAGCGGGAGTACGAGAATTTCACCCAAGTTGATGGGAAGTCGGTTGATTCGATGTTTTCTCGCTTTACCACCATTGTGAATAACATGTGGGCTAACAATACAGCGATGCCTTATGACAATCATCAGAGAGCACTCAAGCTTCTATATGCTCTAGATAGGAGGGTTTGGGAGGTAAAAGTGCAGGCGATCATCGAGTTGGCCAACTACGAGACTCTCACTGTGAATGAGCTATTCAGCAAGCTCAAGACCACTGAGATCGACCTCCAGACGCAGGCGAGGATCAAGAATCAGTCTACTCCCACCATGGCTCTTGTTTCAGGTAATGGAAGTTCAAGTTCTTCTTTGGCTAACTCATTACCACTGTATCTTGCCTTGTCTTCTCTCATGTCTGTAACAGAAGAGCAGATGGCGGCTCTCAGGGATGATGAGTTGGCTCTTGTCATCAGTCAGTTCTCGCGGTTTCATAACAACCGCTTGAATCATCGACGTGGTGGCAACAAGCAAGGTTGCTATGGGTGTGGAGATCCCGACCACTTCGTCGTCAACTGTCCCCACAAGAACAAGAGCTACTCTAGCAAGCACGACTACCCCAAGCACAAGGACAAGCATGAGTCCTCTCGCAAGTACAATTCCAAGAAGAACTTCGACCCTGAGCGCATGAAGAAGAAGTGCTTTGAGACGCTGGAAGCCAAGCAGCGCGCTCTTGTCGTGAACTTCAGCGACATTGACTCCGACGGTGACTCTCCACCGAGTGATGATGAGTCCGAGAAGAAGGTTGAGAACAAGTTCAATAGCCTCTGTTTCTACTCCAACAACCGTCGAGGAGGTTTCTCCACCATGGCACTTGACAACACAACCACAGGCATCAGCGAGGAGATCGACCCCAAGCCTGAGGTAGAACCCACAATTGAATCTCTTCTCGCTGAGCTTGATTCTGTGAACGACACCATGCTCAAGCAAGACGCTCTGCTTAAACATGCTGCTAAAGAAAGGAATGACTTCAAGGCTAAGCTTCTTGTAGCCTTAGATGAACTTGAGCACGCTAAGAAGGACAGAGTCGTTATATCTGATGAGACTGAGTGCGATGAATGTGCTGTTCACATGTCTAGTCTCGTTTCTTTGCAGTCCAAGTACTCTGCTTTGGTTGAGGAGTTAGATAAGGCTAGAGCTGAGCCTGTTTTGTCAGGTCCTTGCAAGTCTTGTGCGGAGTTGTTCTCCGAGATTTCTAAGAAAGTTGCTAGGATTGCTTTGCTTGAGAAGTCTAGTGTAGATGGTACTAGTGCACGATGTGCTTGTTGTGAGGCTTTGGAGCTAGAAATTGCTAACTATAGGAATGACAAGAGAAAGACCGAAGAGGAAAACACATTCCTTTAACACATGTTGAGTTGGCTTTCTTGCAATGAACCATAGTTGGGCATGATGATGAGTCAGTACAAGAGGGGTACTGACATAACAGGTTTAGACTTTGTTTCAGGTGGGAAAGGTGAAAATATCTTTGGCAAAGTTGGTGAGCAGAGTGGCTTGAGCCTGAGTGAGAAACCCACAAATGCTCCCAAGCTTATCAAGATCACTCCACCAAAGCCTTCTGAGCCTACCAAGCCCATTGTGAAGGATGGAGTGCTTGAAGAGCCTCCAAAAGCTCCACCTCAAAAACAAGTGTAGATTCCAAAACCTAACCACCTGAGGAACCCACTTGACACTCTACCAAACATCTCTGATAAGCCCCGTCCTAAAGCCAAGTCACCTCCAAGAGTGAACCATGTCCACAACAGAGTGAGTCATCCACCACCCAAGAGAGAGGTGTACCACTGTGACTACTACAAGAGGGATGGTCACTTGTTTGAGTTTTGTTTTAGGAGGAAGAGAGATGAGAGGCGTGAGTTTGAGTTTCACCAGCAGGACATGCATCGTCCATCTCATGGCATGCATAGTTCACCCGCTCAAAGGCGCAACACTAGGCCTAGAGGTGCAAGACCTCAAGGTGCTAGGCTCAGTTTTTGAGACCACAAGGTGGTCGTGCTGGGCGAGGTCCAAGTCATCCTCGATACGACTCCAGGTCTCGTGCTAGTGGCTCTCAGTCCTACACTTCTA
This sequence comes from Bothriochloa decipiens, assembly GCA_023333625.1. Lineage (NCBI taxonomy): Eukaryota > Viridiplantae > Streptophyta > Magnoliopsida > Poales > Poaceae > Bothriochloa > Bothriochloa decipiens. The sequence goes on along the minus strand of CM041640.1, from coordinate 18,844,876 downwards.
GCGGACTATATTTTCTTTCTCATGGTGATCGCTTCTCTCCCATGGGACATAGGATGTATGGTGTTTTTCCTAACTCTTTCCCAGGGCAAATGACTCAGCACTGGTTTACTCCTCACTTTACTAACCCCAGTGTTGGATCATTTGCTCATCCCATGTCCTTTTTATTGATGTAGAATGTGGGGTTGGAGGACATATGGCTTGTTGATTCCGGGTGTTCGCGCCACATGACCGAAAATTCAAATTGGTTCTCCAGCCTCAACCCCATGACCTTCAAGGAGTACATCACATTTGGGGACAATGGTAAGGGTAAGGTGCTTTCTCGTGGGTCGGTAAGGCTCAATGAGAACTTTGTGCTCAAGAATGTTGCTTTGGTTTCGAGCTTGCATTTCAATCTCCTTTCGGTTTCGCAACTCCTTAGAGATGGTTTCGAAGTGCGCTTTAAGCTAGGTCTTTCTCGCATACTTGATTCTCGTGGTGATCTTGTGTGTTCGATTGTGGCTTTTGGGCTTGTCTTTCATGCCAATTTTTCTTGCTCTTTTGGCGTGTCTCAGTGTTTGGTGGCAGGCACTTCTTCTGAGCTTTGGAAGTGGCATAGGAGGCTTGGTCATTTGAGTTTTGACTTGCTTGCAAGATTGAGCTCTCTTGATCTAATCCGAGGATTGCCTAAGCTAAAATTTGAGAAGGATTTGGTTTGTCTCCTGTGTTGTCATGGGAAGATGGTTGCCGCTTCTCATTCCTCTATGAACCAAGTGATGACCAAACAACCCCGCGAGCTTCTCCACATGGACACTATAGGTCCAACTCGGGTTCGGTCGGATGGTGGGAAGTGGTATGTTCTTGTGATCGTGGATGACTTTTCTCGCTATTCTTGGGTCTTCTTCATGGAGAGTAAGGATGAGGCATTTTCTCATGTGTAGGATTTGGTTCTTAGGCTGCAAAATGAGCTTCCCAAGAATGCCATGAGAGCCATACGTAGTGACAACAGCACCAAATTCAAGAATTCTCATTTTGAAGCCTTTTGCAAGTCTTTGGGTCTTGAGCATCAGTTTTCTTCACCTTATGTGCCTCAGCAGAATGGGATTGTTGAACGCAAGAATCGGACCCTTGTTGAGATGGCTAGGACGATGCTCGATGAGCATAGGACTCCTAGGCGTTATTGGGCTAAAGCGATCAACACAGCTTGTTACGTTTTGAACCGCATTTTCCTTCGAGCTTTCACAAAGAAGACTTTTTATGAGTTGCGGTTTGGGAGTCTTCCCAAGGTGAGCTACTTTAGAGTTTTCGGGTGTAGGTGCTTCATTCTCACGTAAGGTAACTTAGACAAGTTCGAGTCTCGTTCTTCTGATGGCATCTTTCTCGGTTATGCTACTCATTCACGTGCATATAGAGTGCTTAATCTTGAGACTAACCGCGTCATGGAGACTTGTGAAGTTACCTTCGATAAAACCACACCTTGTTCTTCTCCTGTCTTTGAGCATGCAGGTGATGAGGAGATGGGTGAAAGCATCTTTGTGGAGGAGGAGCAGGACGATGCCGATTGGGGTGCTCCCGAGCTAACTCCACTGGCTTCCTCTGTCGACCCTGGGACGACTACATCGGTTCGTGGCCACGATCCCTCTTCTTCGACTTCATGGGGGCCGTACGGCCAGTTTCCCTCCCTTGCCCCTAAGAAAACTCCAGCTGTGGTTGAGGGGAGGCTACTTCATCAAGAGTGGCGCCCATACATATTCAGCACCGCCATCCTCCGAAAACCATGATCAGTAACCTCAACCAGCGTGTCACACGCAACAAGCCCTATGAAATTTCTCATTTCGCACATTCTGCTTTTGTTGCCGATTTTGAGCCCGAAGATATTGGACACACATTATCTAATGCAGATTGGGTCAATGTCATGCATGAGGAGCTTGAGAACTTTGAGAGAAACCAAGTTTGGGTCCTAGTTCCTCCACGTCCATAGTGTCATCCCATAGGTACCAAGTGGGTGTTCAAAAATAAGCAAAGTGAGGATGGGGTGATAGTTAGGAACAAGGCTAGGTTGGTTGTTCATGGGTTTTGCCAAAAAGATGGGATAGACTTTGAGGAAACCTTTGCTCCTGTTGCCCGTTTAGAAGCCATTAGGATCCTTTTAGCCTTTGCAGCTTTGAAAGGGTTCAAGCTGTATCAGATAGATGTCAAGAGTGCTTTTCTCAATGGGTACATAGAGGAGGAAGTGTATGTGAGACAACCCCCTAGTTTTGAAAACCCTAAGCACACAGACCATGTCTATAAACTCCACAAAGTCTTGTATGGTCTCAAACAAGCCCCTAGAGCATGGTACGCGAGGTTGAAGTCCTTTTTGCTTGGGAAGGGTTTTACCACGGGCTCTGTTGATAAGACTTTATTTCTCCTCAGCAAGGCAAATATATTCTCATTGTGCAGATATACATGGATGATATAATATTTGGTGGCTCTTCACATGCCCTTGTGGCAAGGTTTTCTGATTTGATGAGCACGGAGTTTGAGATGAGCATGATGGACGAGTTGACATTCTTCCTCGGGTTGCAAATCAAGCAAACTCAGGAAGGGACGTTTGTGCACCAAGGCACGTACACCAAGGACCTGCTGAAGAAGTTTGACATGGGTGAGGCCAATCCTCTTTCGATGCCCATGGCGACTACCGTTGCCTTGGATGCTGATGTTGAGGGAGAATCTGTGGACCAGAAGGAGTACCGCAGCATGATCGGGTCATTGTTGTACCAGATGACGATGAGACCGGACATCCAGTTCGTAGTTTGTCTTTGTGCGCGCTTTTAGTCTTCACCGTGCACATCTCATCATCAAGCCGTCAAGCGGATCATCAGGTACCTTCGTTTCACTCCTGAGTTTGGTCTTTGGTACTCGACCGCTTCCACCCTCTCACTCTCCGGTTATTCTGATGCTAATTATGCTGGCTGTCATGTTGAGAGAAAGTCAACTTCTGGTACTTGTCAGTTCTTGGGTACGTCTCTTATTTCTTGGTCCTCTCAAAAGCAGTCTACCATAGCCCAATCCACCTGTGAGGCCGAGTATGTTGTTTCTGCTGCTTGTTGCTCTCAGCTGCTTTAGATAGTTGCTACCTTGAGATACTTTGGTCTAGACTTCACCCGAGTGCCACTTTACTGTGATAGCACCAGTGCCATAAGTGTAGCCAAAAACCCAGTGCTCCATGCCAAAACTAAGCACATTGAGGTGAGTTACCCCTTTTTGAGAGACAATCAAGAGAAAGGAACCATGAACTTGAGACATATCTGCACCGAGCACCAGCTAGCCGATATTTTCACCAAACCTCTCGACCAAGCCCAGTTTGCACACTTGCGAGGGGAGTTGCGTGTTTGCTTCCCATTTTAGTTGTGGGTTGTATAGTAATCTTTCTTTCTCTTTCTTTCACTTTTATCTTTGTATCATATTGCATTGCATCTCATCATGTATCATATCTCATATGCTTAGCTTCACTTGTATAGCTTGTTGATTGAGATTATGCTCTTATTGATATGTCTTATGGATACATGATGGCTATAGCAGCTTAGCCTCTTTTTGATCATCTTGATACATGTTATGAGCTAAGCTTGTTTTATAAATATGAACTTGCCTAATGATGATGAAATCTGAAAAATTATTCACCTTTGAGATGGCAACTAGCATGTGTAGGATGTGTTGAGATCCATGTTGCTTTCATATGTATGATTTAGTTGCTATGTCTCATGTTTCTTGAGTCATATACTTAGCTAGGATCTCTTGATATATTTATGCTAAAACTTGATGTCTAAGCTAAGTAATGATGAAAATGCTTTGGAGTTGGATCTTATCTGTCCCACGGCAATGTCATGAGACTGCTTCTCATTCTCTTGAGTGAGATGAACTTGGGCATTGTAGTGCTAGTCCACAACCACTCGTGACGAGACAGCTTCCCACTTGCACATAGGGATGAACTTGGCGTGATTGAAAAACATGATAAAAAATAACAAAAATTTCAACGAACAGTTTGATCCTCTCACATACACAAGTTTAAAATAACCTTATAAAACTATTGTAAACTCTGATCAATGTTGAAGCTATAAGTGTTAAGTGCTTCCTTGAGACATGATGTATGACCATTATATGGGGTAGTTCACTTTTGTATGCATGTGTTAGCACTAGCTTGATCTCCTGCTTGCATTTGCTATGTGTTATCCTCTTTGGTAAATACCTTTTATGAGATATGCTTAAAATTGGTTAAAATGCTTATGATTCATATTTCGTTCAGTTGATCAGTTTGAGCATTGGCCTTGTCTTGCGCCTGTTATAATACATATGTCATACCAACTTAAGCATGGTTTTAATCATCTTGCTATACTCCTGAAGCTTTGTATATTCGCATTGTGCATCTCATAGCATGATTTGAGGGGGAGCTACTATTGTGAGAGCTTGATAAGTGTATTTGCCAATAAGGGGGAGAATGATTCCACAAATCCAGAGTGTGCATTCATGTGCATTTGTGAGGTTGATGCACTTGTCAAGGGGGAGTTGCACATTTGCTTTGTTAGATGTGTTGAGCCATTTGCCTCTGTCTTGAAGGTCTAGCCGCTTTCAGGAGTTTTGAGCTTGTTTGCTTAGTTGCGTCAAGCCGTTGCCCATGTCTTTGGGGACCAAGTTGTTGTTCTCGTTTCGCTCATTGCAAGTGACCGTTTTGAGCTTTTATTTGGCTTTTGGTCATTTGAGTGGGCTTTCTCTGGCTTTGTGTTGGTGTTGACAATGCACTCATCAAGAGGGAGATTGCGAACACATGGTTTTTACATAACCATTATGGAGCACCCCTGTTGTTGTGATGAGCGATTATCAACAAGCCAACACTTTGGTGTGTGGTTAGTTCGGTAGTTCTTCTGATCCTCTGGCATAGGGTTATGTGTCAAAACATGTCTCTTGGCTAGTGATGTGCAGGTGTGGAGTCCGAATGCAGTGGCAACGGTCGGGAGAAGGCCAAGGAGGGCGTATCGTGTTGACGGACCAGTGCGGTGAAGGGCGGAAGCGAGGCTTGGACCGACGGACCAGATGGCCGGATGACCAGCCACGGTGGCTGACACTTAGGACATTAACAAGCGCAAGAGTACATGGCAGAGGACACGTACGCGATACGCTACTCGTGGGCGGTTTGGTGGTTTGCCCTCAAAACCATCGGCGACAGTGTCGATGAGATATCATTTACGGTCCAGCAAGGGGTAGACCTAAGATGGTAGATTGATCGAAAGGGGCGCATGTGATCGGGAGCCTGATGGTTACAGAGACACAAGACACACGATTTATACAGGTTCAGGCGCCAGCGTGGCGTAAAACCCTACATCTTGTGCTCTGTAAATTTCATTGATTGGGTATGAGATAGTGGTGATCTGGTAGATCGGATGACCTGGTCTGTCTAAGAACCTCTGCCCCTCCTTATATATGTTGAAGGGACAGAGTTACAAGTAGAATAGCCTATTTGGTACTATTACTAATCTGTGCGGTGCACGTCATGTGCCGCATGTCTTTATCTTGGGCTGGACCGTCTTCAATGATGCGGCCCATGTATAGCCGTGAGGGTATATGGAGGTCATATCCCACAGCTAGTCCCCAAGCACCATGTATCTTGAGGGAGTCGCCGTCTTGACCTGTGCCGGAAAGTGTAGATGCAGACCATGTATTTCCAACCAATGAAGGTGCTGACCACGTAGTGCTGACCAGTGAAGCTTCATACCGAGCAGTTCGTAAGTATGCTCCCGACCATGGCTTCTGTCAAGGAAGGTGGTTTGTCGAAAGATGCATGGTGCTCTGAGAAAAAGAAAAAAGCTTTTCACATCTCTAGGACGTGGGCCCACGTTAACACGTGATACAGAGATCACTGAAATGCTAACACGAACAATCCAAGAAAGGATAGGCCCAGTCACTGTGAGGTGACGTGGGCCCACATAGTCCCCAAGCTTGATGGAAGATGGAACATGTTGTATCAACCTTTTTAAGAAAAACTCAACATAGCACTAACAGGTCCGTAGTCAGTGCCAAGTGAAAAGTCGATGTGTAGTCCCCAAGTAAGTCCTAGACGAAGCAAAGGCTCGATCGGGTCAAGGGACGCCAAGAACCGCTGGTCCGTAGACACCTCTGGGTGGCAAGTCGAATGTGCAGTCCCTACATAAGTCCTGGACGGAGGACAGGCTCAATCGGGTCGAGGGACACCGAGAACCGCTAGTCCGTAGACACCTTTGGGTGGCAAGTCAATGTGCAGTCCCCAGGTATGGAGCAAGATATAGCATGTTGTAGGTCCAAACCGAGGCCATGGAGACGAGGCTATGCAGCACGTGACGCTAAGCCAAAACGACAATGACGAGTCCCCGAGCAGCACGAGGTTGGAGATGAGGCTGTGCGGTGCGTGGCACCGAGCCGAGCGACAAAGTCGAGGCTATGCGGTGCGTGACACCGAGCCGAGCAACGAGCAGTTGGACCAACTGGGCGGTAAGCTCCGAGCAGCCCAACTGGTCAGTGGTGAAGTCCGTGTGCCAGGTAACGTGACCACCTGGACGATGATCCTGGATCCAGTTCCCAAGCATAAAGAGTGAGCTCGACAATCGAACCTTATCTCTGAAAAATAAACATGAAGAGCGGTAGTATATGATGTACAAATAATTGATCTCCAGAGAGAAAATTAGCAGGCTGATGTATTTTTAAGTAGGCATATTTAAGCGGGTGATAAACATATGTGCCGTTTTTAATATGTAGTCGTATAAAAAATGTCGACAATTAAGTTTTGCCCTGCCCTCGAAGCGAGCTAACTCCATAGGTAACGTAGGGATGTGCTAGTGAACAACGTAGAACCGCCAGGATCACTAGGTACCTAGTACCGTTAGAGAGCGATTGCCGAATCTCCTATTGCCATGTAGCACGGAGCTGTAACACATCGTAAGAGGATTGAAGCAGTATCTTGGCAAGCTGTTATCGGCGAGCAAGAAACAAAGTTTAATTTTGACTTATGCAGGGCGCATATATGATAGATTGGTGCACGGATGCAAACCTGTAACAGAAAAAAAAGATGACAAAGAACTTTATTAATTTCTCAAATAAATTAACTTGTCTTTGGAGATGTATTGTCGTCGTGGTCGAGCAGATGGACGTGGTCGATCTAGCATGCCTCGGCATGGCCTGCTTGATGTTGGGACCGGCCGAAGCTCAGCGACATGAGTCGTTGCGGGGCTTGCCAATCAGATCTGAGCCGTCAGTACCAGACAACACAGAACAACATTGAGTACAATCGGACTCCTGGAAAAAATAGTCAAATACGTATGTAGATATCCATACAAAATATATCATGGGATATTACGGAGTATTGACGACATTGTAGATTAGATTGGAAATTAGATACGAAGCGTTGACTTAGCTTTGAGCAAGTTGTGCGTGGTCGGATGATATGGGTACACGCAAGTCCTGATAGCTTGCATGGCTTCCATAATTAGCTTGTGTCTCTTTCGGTGTGATGTAGATTGGATCGTAGGCCTCCAGCTTGACTCGACCGCGAGCGACGTTGTTGATGAAGAATGTCCACCGCAGGAAGCTGGCTCGTTGATGAAGAACGTCCATCGCAGGAAGTAGAGTTGTCGAGGATGACGTTGATGAAGAAAACCATCTGGTTCACCAGATGATCAGCGCGCACCCTCTACCTGGCGCGCCAACTGTCGATGAGATATCATCGACGGTCCATCGCGGGGTAGACCTAAGATGGTAGATTAATCGGAAGGGGCGCACGTGATCGGGAACCAGATGGTTACAGAGACATAAGACACAAGATTTATATAGGTTCAGGCCGCCAACGTGGCGTAAAACCCTACGTCCTGTGCTCTGTAAATTGCATTGATTGGGTATGAGATCGTGGTGATCTGGTAGATCGGATGACCTGGTCTATCTAAGGACCTCTATCCCTCCTTATATATGCCGAAGGGACAGAGTTACAAGTAGAATAGCCTATTTGGTACTATTACTAATCTGTGCGGTGCACGTCGTGTGCCGCATGTCTTCATTTTGGGCTGGACCGTCTTCAATTATGTGGCCCAAGTATAGCCGTGAGGGTATATGAGGGTCATATCCCCACAGACGGTTTGGTGGTATTGCCTCAAGACCACCGACGACAGGTTTCGCGGGTTTGCGCCTCAAAATTCGGACGGAGGTCCCGATGCGGATAGACCAGTTAAACAGATGGGGAGCCCCCCAACTCTCCCCACCTCTCCTATTTTTGTTTTTATCCTTTTAGGCTAGGTTTTCTCCTTCCTGTGCTCATGAGAGAGGTCCCCAAGAACTAAAAAATTCATGGGTAATTTTGGGTGATATTTGTATGAGAATGGAGGCCTGAATCCTCCTCATGCCGTCCGGGCTTCATCTTTAGGGTCTGTGATTTTCGTAGCTGTTGTACTCCTGTTTTCCCTCTCTTTCGTTCTTGGCCGAGATGTGGATTTACCAGAGTTCGAGTGCATCTCAAGTGATGATTTTTTGGGAATCAGTTTGTAGCTAGGTAAATTTCATTTGTGTGAAATTTGAGGTCAAACTATTATGATTTGGTCCACTTTTCGTTGGATTTTTGGTCCCAGCGCTTTCTGTGTTCTTCTGTTCGAGTTCGACAGTCTCTCTTTCTTTCTCTGTTCAGAGCATTGACAGGGCCCTTCGGTTCAGCGCTAACAGCGCCCAGCACCTAGACGTCGTGCGTGCTCAGTAGAGCAGCGCTTGCAGTTGTTAGCCGACTGCTCGCCCTTCTTCGGTCTGCGTTTGTCGTTCTGGTTTTTAGCCAAGCAGCAGAAACTGTTCTTGTTTCACTCTCGCGTAGGTGTGCAGACCTGCCTGTATGTTTTCTCGGTGCCGTGTGCACCCAGTCTGAGCAGCGCTGCTCTCCGCTACTGTGTTCTTCACGTCACTTAGGCCTTGTTTAGTTACCTCAAAAAGCTAAAAATTTTACTCTCTCTTTATCATATTAAATATTGTGTCGTGTGCATAAAACATTAAATGTTGATAAAATTAATTATTGAATATGTTTTAAATTCAGTTGCACAATATAATGGCCAGACTTCTGGCAGAGAGAAGCGGTGGCCCGTCGTCGGGAGACTTGCATTAATTTATTTTGTGACAGTCAAAGTGCCATTAGCTTACCAAAGATCAGATGTTCCGTGAGAGGACTAAACATATTGACATCAAGTATCATTTTGTTCGTGATGTGATTGAGGATGGTAAGTTAAAGGTATGCAAGATCAGTACTTATGATAATCCTGCTGATATGATGACTAAACCTATTCCTGTTGCTAAGTTTGAGTTGTGCTCAAACTTAGTTGGTTTAGTGGATTAGCCTAAGAGGCTATTTGGCGTCAGTGGTATTTTCTTTGTTATGTTCAGGATGAAGGTGTTGATTTATGCTACAAGATAAATTTGTCTTAAGGTGGAGTTTGTTGAATATGTTCCAAATTCAGTTACACAATATAATGGTTGGACTTCTGACGGAGTGAAGCGAAGGCCCGTCATCGGAATGCTTGGGCCGGAGCGACTCTTGATATAACCGGTGTTAGGGTTCCACTGAGTCTGATTCATTCATTCTCTTGTAGCCGCCGTACGGTGTTTGTAACCCGACTCTTGATAATAGTGAGGAGTGTCTGCTGGCTGGCACCCGTGGTTTTTTCTCTTCGCATTAAAGAGGTTTTCCACGTTAAATCTTGTGTCTCGCTATAATTTGATCTTGTGTTCTTTGTGATTTACCGTCGTCATTTATAATATTAATAACTAATTATATAGATTAGTTATAAATCTCGAGACAGATCCTTTGAGCCTAGTTAAATCATGATTGAATAATATTTATCAAATACAAACAAAATATTACAGTATTTTTCAGACTAGAAATTTTGACATCTAGACAAGGCCTTGGAAGAACGAAACACCGACCGTGGTCGGAGGATGGCCGGAGCACAGCAACGCAACACTGACAGCTTGCCTCGCCCCTGCCTTTCTTGCTTGTAGATTTCAGTAGCAAAATCTTGAGAACAAGCACGTGTGTGTGCATTTACTTGTTCTGATTGGCTTTGAAGCTTGCTCTTGCATTCGTGAATTTCTATAGCTCTTTGGCATTTAGTCAGGTATTAATTTACTTCTTTTCTTGAGATGGCATTCACGGCAGCTTCTCTTCTCGTTGGATTCAGTATCGTTCTTTGATTTACAGGCTCAAGCAGTGACCGAGAGCAAGCTAGCTCTCTGTTCGTGAATTTTTTGTAGGCAGCTAATTGGTACTGTGTTCAGCTCCTTCGGAAGTGCAGAGTGCACAAGTTCCTGTTTTTCTTGAGCAAATTGTTGGTAGGCCGCGCACCTTTGAGTGCAGTGTAAAATTCAGCTATCTCTTTGTGTTTGTTTTGCAGGGATCCAGTTCTCACTGGTAAAATAGAGTGCTCCGTTTCTAGCTGTTATTCTGTCCGTTTGTTTTTAAGAATTTCTAGTTGAGCTTTTAGAATTGACAGTCTGAGATTTTGGTTCGTCCTTGGTTTGCGCGTTTGATCTTCGTCTCTAGCGTTGGCTTTATGGTGTCCCATTGTGTTCTTAGGGAACATCCACCCATCAACTTGGGTCATGTACATCACGGTATTTGTTTTCTATATTAGGAGTAAAGTTGGGACAATGCCTGAAAAGTTATGATAAAAAATTTTATGGCTCCCATTCACCCTTCCTCTGATCGCTGTTTTCGGTCATTCACCTAGTCCTCCCACAGATATTTCTCTTTTACTTACTAAACTAAAACATTCAAGAAAACACTAACAGCATTTGAAAATAGATACGGTACACAGATTGTATGTTTATTCTAGTTCTGACAGCAACTGCAATGTTTGGATTCAGAAAGAGGATTGCTGGTGCATTTCAATTTTAATATCCCTATGTGTTATCATCAAACAATATCGATGGTTTAAATAAAAATTAAGATCTGACCATTGTTTGTTATCAGAAGGCTAATTTATTATAGATAGTGACTCACTAAGGTTGGTCCCATATATGAGCCATATATTCAACTTCTTTTAGTTCAAAGAAAAACATGTAGCTCTTTTTTTCCGGAAGTATGAATTAAGCATCTTCTCTTTAGATTGTACCAGCTACTCTGAGTTCAGACTTCAGAAGCTTGCAAACAATCATTCATCCAATATGTTGTCAAAAAAACATTCATTCAACGCCCAAACGCCTGTCTTCCTGTCCCGTAGTACCCAGGATAAGAAGAAACCTGCAGTCATTACAACGATATTTTAGCAATCACAAGAACTATCCTGCAGTTTTTTGGCTGGTTCTAGGACTAGGATTTTGATCATTGTAAGATTGTTGCGTGGATGAAAAGCTGACCGGCAGGCAGCAACCAACCTCTCTCTGAAATAGAGTCCACTTTGGCGTCCGTCCAGACGGATGGAGCGCTTCGCTCTCGCTCCCTATGCCTTCAATGGTCTGGGCTGGGCTGGGCCAAATGGCCAGCAGCCTAACTGGCCAACCCAACCAGATGCTTGCTCATACGACAGCACTTCTTCTCTGAGCAGACTTTATACGTGGCCCAACAGGCCCAGCCCCTGCCTTTCCCATGCGCTGAAACAGACTCGTCGTCTACCTCCGTTATTCACAAGCTGACCGCACAGGACAGAGTAGCCTCTAGCCTGTAGCCGTCTCGCCGAGGCTAGCCGCTAGGCAGTCCATTTGCCGGGAGTGGGGGGGTCCTCGCCGGCGGGGAGGTCTGGCGGCCGCCAAAGCTCGCCATACTCGGTGAATCCGTCCCTGCCAGCAACCGTTCTGACGAGGCGGGGCGGCGGAGGCAGGATCCAGATGGCGGCGGCGACGGAAGAATCGCGGCTCCTGGGATCCATCCCTGGGCCGGATGGCGCGGGAGAGGACGACGGAGCGGTGGGTGAGGAAGGGCTACCGCGAGGCGGCGACGACGAGGAGATCCTGCGATTCATGGACTCGGTGGACGGCTACCTCCTCCTCATGGACTCCCTATCCTCCGCTCTTCGTCAGGTACGCGACCTGCCAGTATCGGTATCTATTCTTCAACCTTGCACGGTCTCTCCACGTTTCAGTAACATATATGCTGTGAAATACTAATCGCGAATTGATCGGTTTAGCAAGAAACTCGGACACTCGTCCTTTGCTGTAGTAATAATTTGTACAATGTTACAATTCTTGTTGTGACAACCTGGGGAGAATGGATTCAAGCTTTTGGGGAACACACTGTCGTAAATCTTATACATATCTGTTACCTTGCAAAGGAACGATAGGTTAATTGATGTTTTATTAAGACCTTTGTAGCTGCACCTGCACCTGTGGGAACTCGAGGAGATAGGAATACATGGCTGTTTCATTGATGTCAGCTTTGCCTGTTTCTGCACTGTATCATCATACAAGTAAACATGAATACACAGGGCTGGCTTGATCTGGCAAGTGCTCGCCATTCTATGGGCCCATCACGTGTTTCGAGTGCACTGTTTGATCACAAGGAGCAGTCTGCTGCCACTAAGCTTCAAGTCGTTGATCATGATGGCCTGAAACCATCTGGTAAATTACTTCTCTACTATTTGAGTTAATGGGTGCTATCTGTCTACCAGCATTGCAGAACTACTTCTGGAGTTTACAAATGCCTTTTTTTTTCTCTTGTTCAAGGTTTTTTTTTATTGAAACATACTTTTAAATAAAACATAAAACTAGAAAGGCAATCCATACACAAATCGTGAGCTATTTGCAGCAATTGTTCAGTTCATAATTATAAATATTACATGATCTATTTCAGAGCCAAAACCCCACTTTGCTCTATCAAAGTGGTCTTTGCAAGAAGAATGTCAATCCACCTATGATGTCAGTGAGAAAGCTTTTACTGAGCCAAAGATGAGGCATCGAGGATCAGTTGCTACCCCAGGTATTAAAATGTGACCTTTTTCTACTCCCTGTTAAGTAACGAATGGGCTGATCTGATCTCTTTGCTTGACTTGAAGAAGATGGAAACTGTGAAAGTCCAAAAACCACAGCATCGTCTACTGGTTCTGATGCTAGCAATCATGTAAGTTTTTGGTACAAAAGTTTCTTTCTTCAAAGGCATTGGAGTGTCAGATATTGAAATACTGCCTAGAGGGATCAAAGATATATCACTAGCTATACGCAATGCCAAAAACATAGGTTTTTATGTGCTTGAGTTACCTGTGTGGCTGAAATTTGCCCCTTGATATGCTTGATCCAAGATATTGTGATGATTAACATAAATGCCACAAGGATAATATATTGCAGTATACTAAGCCAATTGCAGTTAGGTTTCTATCCACATCTGGGGTATCAAACAGCTGTATTTTGGTACAGTGAATAAGAAAGCTGCTATACTTCTGGGATGTCCTGATTTATCGATTCGCCTTTTGGCCATTTTGCACACTATAGGTTCAAAGGGCGAGATCAAAAGCATTATCAGTCTTCGGAGGATTGGTGTCTCCAAAACTAAGGACCGCCCAACTTTCATTTGAAACAGGTTTTAATTCTTCATGGCAAAAGTTTATCCAGTTTAAACTTTTTTTTATCTAACTTCACATGTATTTGTTGCAGCACTTGACTTGATTGCGGAGCTAGCAAATTCAAGGTCAAATATGTTAGCTAGTTTCTCCCAGTTAAAAGAGTGAAGCTTGACATTCTGTTTTGAGGTTTTGTACCCTGGGCGCCATCAATTCAGCACTTACGGGATCGTAGCAACTGTAAACTAAGTCTTCAAATCTAGTATATTTTAAAGAACGACTGAATAGCATATAATGCTTCATATGCTGATTGCTGACTGGGAAGATGGAGCTCAAATACCAATATGCATTTGGCGCATGATGAATCCCAGAAGCCAGTGGCATTGATATGTTTGTTTGGGGTGATAGTGGGCACTAAACCGCTACCTTCAGGAATTCTTCACATTGATCCTGGCGGACAGCAGCCAATAGACAAATACAAACAGCCTTGTTTCTCCTCTGTTGCTTGGGCCTTAATTCCGTGATACTGCACAACACTTGGCAGCCCAGGCTGACACCCTACACAAATAGCTTTGTTACTTTGTGGAAGATGGAAGACTACCAAACATCCTGGGATCTCAATCCAACAGTGCAAAAAATATCATAAATAAAAGTGCAAAAATTAAAGACCCACGCAGTTCGACTGTTCGAGCAAACACGTTGGCGCCCAGATTCTCTCATTCCTTAAAACTAAACACTGAAATTGCATGATCCCACTCCATTCTATACAAGATAGTTCCACCACATTACATATTTCCATCTAGCTCGTACACTCGATTAAACACACCCTAGCAGCTGTCCTTGGATAGCCTACCAGGGTGTAAACTGTAAAGGTTTCTCTACCCTGTTAACCAGCATAAAAAATTATTGAAATAAGGCCAAAACAGAAGACACACCCTAGCAGCTGTCCTTGGATAGCCTACCAGGGTGTAAAGGTTTCTCTTCCCTGTTAATCAGCATAAAAAATTATTGAAATAAGGCCAAAACAGGATTTGAATCTTTCTTGAGTTATTCTCTAAACTTTTCTAGAATTTCAAACATCATACAAATATATTTGAAAGTGTACTAGCTACATCGACTGAAATAGCTCAAACAACATATCATATCTATTAATTGCCACGGTGCTACAAGTATCCGCCAGTGAAACCAGTTGAACTTTTCCTCTATCCTGAATGATAACTCTAGATCAAGAATACAAAGTGAGCAAAAACTGCACAATCAAATGTTTAGATGACATCAGAGGGCAAAAGTTGTGCATGTTTCAACTAAGAGTGAGGTTTGTACACTTTCAGATAGCCCCATTCAGTGTCTTTCAGAACTGAAGTTTTTGCAGGAGAACACTGTACATGTGTTCAGCCGTGCAATTTTACTAGGATCACGCTGTCAATTGGCGGTATTCATCGTTGGCACCATCTACCACTTGATACCTTGATCTCACATTCTGCGATATTAAATTGTTATTTAGTTGCTGGCCTTAAGGAGTTTTGACACAATTCGATCTGAGAAAAGTAGAAATACAATAGTTCTTAAGAAACCTCAAGAAGGGTGACATAGTAGAAGTCTTCCATGTGCTGCATAAGGGCCGAACCATCCCTGATTGAGCGGAGTAGATTTATCTCTGTTTGCAGTAGTTTTTCCACAAGTTGCTTATCTCCTTTCATCTGCAGAGAGTTATAAGCCCAATAAGTTAAAAAATGTGAGCAATAACATCCTAGTAAGTAGTAACAAAGAGACAAACACACTCACAAATTCAGTAACAAGAACATCAGGAGTGTATTCCCCTATCATGTCACCTTGGTCTTCATCATCTAGAATGCTGTTATTTACCTGTATCACATACAAATGCAATTTTATGTTTTTTGGTGAAAACTGGGGGATCTGGTACACCAAAACATGGATACCTGGTTAACAACATTATTAGAGCACATTTTGATCGAGAAATGATTAAAAAACTGCTTTACCTGCGCATCTTTTGCATCTCCAAATTTAAGATAAACTGGTGCTTCCACATGGCAATAGCCCATAAGACGTGGTACTGTTGGAATGATATCTCGGTGGTTCACAATTCTCCAGCTGTCCTTTACTTTCTGGAATTGTCCAAAAAAGATACAAAATTGTGGTTGCTTTATATCTTTTTAGTTCATAGATTCTTGCAGTAAAATTACGATAGAAGGTATGGGGATTACAACTTAACTCATAATGATATCATTGTTATTACACTTATTCTAATAGATAGGCTTCACCTATGGAAAAAACAGCACCATACACAAAGAGTTATTCCTGTTGTACGACTACATGTGACTCCTGAATTTGATCTGTATGTATGCTAATCAGAATTGGCCTTCCGCAAGTTCATCCCAGCTCTTTTTCTACAATATTCATCTTTTGAATGCATTGTACCAAAAAAAATCATTAATGTCTTCCGTGGAGAATTGCAACTTGCCTACATCAAGTCACATATAGTAGGGATCTCCTCTCTGATAAGATGCTATTTATGTGGGTGTACACATAGCTTAGCTAGGAGCGTAACACCACGATACTCCAGAAGAATGACAAATTGACTGCTATTTTATTGTCCAAAACCGAAAGGTTGGATATTCCTGCTTCCATTCTTTCCTTTTATTTATATATTTTTTTATTTGAAAGAAAGTGGCAAGATCGCTGCCTTTAAATTAAGATACAAAAGAGTGTGAGTGCAAAATACAAGCCCCAGCCATGCGGCCCTGCCATACAAAGGATTGACAGCATTTTGTATGTCTTTTGCAATAATACTTCTATGCTGCTCAGACAATTATTTGAAATAAAACCTAATAGGTACTAGATATACATATTTCATATGAACTTCCCCAACATTCCTTTTGTTTTTGAATGGGTTCCCCAACATTCCTTATCGGACAGAAAGCAGAGTTAATAAAAAGATTAAGTAGTTAAATATTCACATACATTTCCACATTCCAAATTTAAATGACTGATATTTAACCCTTCTGCCATGCCAGATTTTTTTTTTTAAAATATCATGTCATAAAGTATTGTGAAGAACATAATGGTTTCATTAGTTAGGTATGAAAGAACATAATAGTTCAGTTGTAATTTATCAAGTGCCCCAGTTCTAAATCAATCCATCCAAGTAGAAAATTAGCATATACAGTTACCGCATTGTATACTTCAGCGAATCTTCTATTTCCCACTCTAGGAGAGCCAAAATTGTACATTCTCACAAATATGACACAATTCCTATAAAAGTTGACATGACAAATATGAGAATAAAAAATATAGAAAATCATGTACGAACATAGTTAACAACCATTATAGAAACCGGCAACAGCTGCCAACTGCAGAAGTGTTAAAGATACATAAACTATTGGTGAGCTATTTTGACAGTTCTATAACAGCATAACAGAATGATATACAAATAGGAAGCTAAACATTAATATCTTCTTTAATTTATGAAGCTCCAGTGCAACAGTACTTTATTTGAATAACAGGTATCCTGACATGTTCTTCTT
The DNA here is from genome assembly GCA_023333625.1 of Bothriochloa decipiens. Taxonomy (NCBI): domain Eukaryota; kingdom Viridiplantae; phylum Streptophyta; class Magnoliopsida; order Poales; family Poaceae; genus Bothriochloa; species Bothriochloa decipiens. The sequence goes on along the minus strand of CM041640.1, from coordinate 18,827,838 downwards.
CATTGTTAAGGCAGACACTCTGTAGTGCAGGGGCAGAACAGTTAATAAGTTGTCTCTTGTGTTCTTTCCAGGAAGGTTTGGGCGGTCATCTTCCAGTGGCTGGGTCTAATTGCTCGAGCACCTCCACCTTCTACTCTGGGTTCTCTAGTTGGTGGTGCAATGTCATCAAGGGGCTACCTAAAGATTTGAGAAAAGGACTCAATATGTTGATCATTCTGGTAGCCTAGGAACTTTGGATACATAGAAACTCTTATCTGCAGGAGCTAGCCCCTGTTTTCAGGTAGCGCTGCACAAAGTAAGAGAGGGGTGTGTCCTTTGGTGCTCTGCCTGAGCCTCGCTCTCAGTCCTGAGGAGATGCTTCGGTCAAGGTCGTTTCTTGTTCCAGTCTTGTAATAGGTGCTAATGTAATGTAAGGGGTTGTGTTTTGGAGAGGCCTCTTGATCTCTCCTTGTACTATATTTCTTCTTAATGAGATGACACGCGCTCTATTGCATTGTTCAAAAACAAGCAGTTAATAAGGAGTCATCCAAGTTAATCTGATCTTGTTTGGGACCTTGGGTTTCCTATATGTGTTAAATGTTTGACTTTTACATGTTTCCACAAACCCTGAATCAAATGATGTCATATGGTATATGAAAAGAGAAGATCACAGATTTATATCAAGTGAA